>OY855909.1:38233114-38900614 GCA_963693305.1 Meandrina meandrites | reverse complement strand
TCTAGAACTGACTACTATCTTAGCAGATAAATTATTTATAGTTTCCATTTGTTTCCATAACATACTCTGAGTATAATATGAAGTGAAACTCGCACGTCACTAATTTTACTTGATGTGTGTATTAAGCCAGACAAATGACAAAAAAGGAAAAACTAAGAAGAAAACACGCCAAATTTTTTAACAATATATTTTTATGTTTATAATTTTCCGACGAAATGTGTGCTTTGTGACAGCGCAATATAGTGATATTAGAACAAGAATGATACGTGCACATCATATACAGCGCTGTGTTAATCCGTTCAATATAATTTAAACGAAAAATCTTAATTACCCAAGGCGACAGAAACTCTATGTTTTAGAATGAGTTTAGCAAGTGCAAAAAAAAAAACTATCAACGGGTGGTTTCTATTTATTGAAATAATTTATTTTCAACCGTGTACAACGAAGTTAGTGACGAATCTGTAGCGTACGCTTTATTGTCGTTTCACGCTCAATAATACATTTTGCTTAATTTATGCCTTCCTATTAACATTAAGGATCAAAGGAAGTTTATTAAGAAGGAAATGCTGATAGGAAATACTAATTGTTACTACTTATGTTGTAGTTCATTTTGCGACGTGCACGACGTTATGGTTTGGCTGGGGGAACCTGGACCTTATGAGCCAACGGTAATATAGCACTCGATACAGCGGATAAGGTCACAATTCAATATGGCGGTCGTGCTTGCAACTTTCCTCTTTCATCTGTTTTCCAGTTGTTCTTCCCTCAACATGTCACTTAGAGGAAGTCCTAGTATTATCATCTTTATGACTGACAATCTCTCTATTAGAGATTTGGGTATTTATAACACTAATTCTCAGCAAACATTAACTCCAAACATCGATCGTTTAGTGGAAGAAGGAGTCGTATTCTCTCGCTGGTATTCTCAATCGTCAAGGATTTCATCCCTCGCCTCTTTATTAACGGGATTATTGCCACCTCGTACTGGAATCATCAAAAGTAAGTTTCTTTCTTTCATGGAAATCCCGTCGATTGCATCTTCTGGAGGCTTACAGCACAGTGAAATAACTTTGGCGGAGGTTTTGAAGGTGAGAGGTTACGCCACAAGATTTGTCGGCTTATGGGGTTTAGGGTTCGGCAGAAACGGAGAATACTTGCCCCTTAGTCATGGGTTTGACTCTTGGTATGGCGTTCCATCTGCGCACAAAGATCAGTGCATGGAAAGCTACAAGACAACTTCTGATTCACAATACACGTGGCAATCAGTGTGTGCATTTTTCAGCCCTTTGGTGTACATTCTTCCATGCATAGCTTTCATTGGTTGGTATAATGGCCTTGGCAAGATAATCACTGTATTCACAGTTATTATAGCTTTCATCTTGTACAGCAGTATACTGCATGATGTGATCCACTTCACCATGGATTTCATCCAAGTAAGGAGTTGTGTTCTGTACAGAAACAGTAGCATCATAGAACAGCCCTACACTATACAGAACATGACCTTACGGTTTACAAGGAATGCTGTACAATTTTTGGAGACATCATCAATTTCAAGTAAACCATTCTTTTTATTTGTCAGTTTCATGAACCTAAATCATCCAGTATTTGTATCACAGTTTTTTTCTAATTTAACCAACACTACATACTCTGATGCACTGAAAGAGGTGGACTGGAGCATTGGGAGGATATTGACAACATTGAGGGAACATGATGTGGATAATAACACCTTAGTTCTGTTTACATCAGCCACTGGACATGTTGATGAATCTTGTGGTAGCTGTAGTCTGGATGAGAATGAAGAAAGAGATTTCAAGTATTCAAGAGGTAAGACCGGCCTCTGTAATCTCACATCATCATCATCATCATCATCATCATTATTATTATTATTATTATTATTATTATTATTATTATTATTATTATTATTAATAGTATTATCATTATCAAGCGTGATAAATTTTGCATAAACTGAAAAACTCGGAAAAAAACCCAGTTCCAGATGGGATTTGAACCCAGGACTCCTCCGTGATCTAGTTGGATGCTCTACCACTGAGCTACTGGCTCTATGATGAGCAAGGGTCCAAATGTGGGTCTTGACTCCAACCACATCACGCAGTCACATAGTCAAATTAGGACAGTCACATATGACTCATAACTGCATCGTGCAGTCACATTAAAGCATACCTGAGATGCAACCATCCCACCACCAAATGAGTCTTTCTGAAGAAGTATTAAGCATGATCGGAGTTTTTCAGTTTATGCAAAATTTACCACACTTAATATTTGCAGCGATGCAGTTATGAGTCATATGTGCCTTTCCTGATTTGACTATGTGACTGTGTGATGCGGTTGTAGTCTAGACCCACATTTGGACCCTGCTCATCATAGTCTCATGCTCATCATAGAGTCATTGCTCATCATAGAGTCTCATCATAGCTCATCATAGATTTGGAGCCTTGCTCATCATAGAGCTCAGTGGTAGGGCATCCGACTAGATTACTAACGTAATAGACGTTTTAAATTTTTAAATTTTAGATTGTAATTTTAGTTAGGGGACCTAAATAGGGATAACCTCATGGTCCTCCTTTTCAAATATATGTATACTGTACCACTGTATTTGAATAAAGTATTATTATTATTAGATCAGAGAGGGTTGTGGGTTCAAATCCCATCTGGAACTCGGTTTTCTTCCGAGGTTTTCAGTTTATGCACAGGGAGCCCTCACATCCGTTTAAAATATGAATGAATAAAAGATTATTAACCCTTTGTGTTTGTGCTTTCTGGCGGCCATTTTGAATTTTTAATAGGTGCGCGGTCTGCTGGTTCGAGGTCTGGAACCGATATTACAGAAGTCTGGGACGGGCGGCAAAATTCGTAAATTCTCGCAGGATCCGATCGCTCACTGAGGATAAAAAAGTTTTCTTAGAGCTCCGAGCAGGCTCCGAGCGATTTCCGTAATATCGGTTCCAGACCTCGCACTAGCAGACCGCGCGCGTATTAAAAATTTAAAATGGCTGCCATAAAACACGCGCGATAAAGGTAGGTTAATCTTTTATTCATGTTTTAAACGGATGTGAGGGCTCCCTGTGTTTATGCAAAATTTATCATGCTTAATATTTCTTCAGAATTATCATTATCATTATTATTATGATTATTATTATTAACATCATCACTGTCATCATCATCATTATTGATTGTTTTTTTCATAAATTGACAGATAAATTGTGTCCAGAAAACAAGGTGACAATCTGTTTTTCTGGCCAGCTCCCAGGTGGGACATATAGTGCATCAGTTGTTAGTGCTTTAGATGCAAGATTGAGAGGTCTGGGTTCAAGTGCTGGTCAGTGGAACTGTGTTTATGGGCATAGCACTTTCCTCTCAGTGCCTCTCTCCACCCAAATGTACCAATGGTACCAACAACATGACAAAAATGGTGGGGTCTTGTATAATCATAAACCTGACAACCTGCTTAATATTTAGGTACCAACAAGAATGATATTTGGGAACAAACCATTCGTGTTCCAGCAGTGATGCGATGGAAAGGAGAATTAACAGAAAGAAAGATAATCCAATCTCCTGTAACAATAATGGACGTCATGCCAACTGTGTTAGAATTACTGAATCACAGCTCTGATGCATTATACTCAGATGGCAAAAGTTTATTACCCATCCTGTTAAACACATCACAGGAATCCCAACACAAACATATTTTCCATTATGTTGAGGTTACTAAGCCTGCAGCAATAACATCTGGCCCTTACAAAGTTGTATATACAGAGATTAAAGGTAACTATCAATAACGGTATTACTACTCGAGGTCATGTATGTTCTGCCTCTAATGTAAGTTACAACTACAACTTTGAGGTTTCCTTTCTGGCATTTTTTCACGCAAATCCTCCAGGTGGTCTAATCATACCTTTGTAATGCAAGAATAAGGGGGACTACATTTTTAGCACCACATCTCCCTTTTCTTTTTTTTCCTGAAGTACCCCCCCCCCCCCCAGGGTTTGCAAAACAAATGACCACTGCACACAAGACACAGTACACAGTGCGCAGTACACAGTACACAGTAAACAGTACACAGTATACAGTACACAAGATTCCACGGTACGCAGTACACAGCACATAGTACACAGTAAACAAGACACAGTACACAGTACAGAATACACAGTACACAGTGCACAGTACACAGTAAAAAGAGACACAGCACACACTACACAGTGCACAGTACACAGCAAACAAGACACAGTACACAGTACACTGTACACTGGACAGTACACAGTACACAGTAAACAAGACAGTACAAAGTACACTGTGCATAGTAGACACAGCACAAGACACAGCACACAGTGCAAAGTGCACAGTACACAGCACACAGTACACAGTACACAAGGCACAGTACACAGCACACAGTACACAAGACACAGTACACAGCACACAGTAAACAAGACACAGCAAAAAGTACACAGTACACAGTAAACAAGATAGTACACAGTACACAGTAAACAAGACACAGTACAAAGTACACTGTGCATACTAGACACAGCACAAGACGGCACACAGTACACAGTACACAGTAAACAAGATGCAGCTCACAGTACGCAGTGCAGAGTACACAGTACATAGTAAACAAGATAGTACAGCACACAGTACACAGTACAGAGTAAACAAGACACAGTACACAGTACACAGTAAACAAGACACAGTACACAGTACATAGTAAACAAGACACTACACAGTATACAGTACATAGTAAACAAGATAGTACAGCACACAGTACACAGCACACAGTACAGAGTAAACAAGACACAGTACACTGTACACAGTACAGAGTAAACAAGACAATACACAGTACAAAGTAAACAAGACACAGTACACAGTACAGAGTAAACAAGACACAGTACACTACACAGTACAGAGTAAACAAGACACAATACACAGTACAGAGTAAACAAGACACAATACACAGTACAGAGTAAACAAGACACAGTACACCATATAGAGTAAACAAGACACAGTACACTGTACACAGTACAGAGTAAACAAGACACAATACACAGTACAGAGTAAACAAGACACAGTACACAGTACAGAGTAAACAAGACACAGTACACAGTACAGAGTAAACAAGACACAGTACACAGTACAGAGTAAACAAGACAGTACACAGTAATTAGTAAACAAGACACAGTACACAGTACAGAGTAAACAAGACACAGTACACTACAGAGTAAACAAGACACAGTACACAGTACATAGTAAACAAGACACAGTACAGAGTAAACAAGACACAGTACATAGTACACAAGACACAGTACAAAGTACAGAGTAAACAAGACAGTACACAGTACAGAGTAAACAAGACACAGTACAGAGTAAACAAGACACAGTACACTGTACACAGTACATAGTAAACAAGACACAGTACACAGTACATAGTAAACAAGACACAGTACACAGTACACAGTACAGAGTAAACAAGACACAGTACACAGTACAGAGTAAACAAGACACAGTACACAGTACAGAGTAAACAAGACACAGTACACAGTACATAGTAAACAATACACAGTACACAGTACAGAGTAAACAAGACACAGTACACAGTACAGAGTAAACAAGACACATTACACAGTACATAGTAAACAAGACACAGTACACAGTACATAGTAAACAAGACACAGTACACAGTACACAGTACAGAGTAAACAAGACACAGTACACAGTACAGAGTAAACAAGACACAGTACACATTACACAGTACATAGTAAACAAGACACAGTACAAAGTACATAGTAAACAAGACACAGTACACAGTACACAGTACAGAGTAAACAAGACACAGTACACAGTACATAGTAAACAAGACACAGTACACAGTACAGAGTAAACAAGACACAGTACACAGTACAGAGTAAACAAGACACAGTACACAGTACAGAGTAAACAAGACACAGTACACAGTACACAGTAAAAAAGACAGTACACAGTACACAGTACATAGTAAACAAGACACAGTACACAGTACAGAGTAAACAAGATACACTTCACAGTACATAGTAAACAAGACACAGTATACTGTACACAATACAGAGTCAACAAGATACACTACACAGTAAATAGTAAACAAGACACAGTACACAGTACAGAGTAAACAAGACACAATACACAGTACAGAGTAAACAAGACACAATACACAGTACAGAGTAAACAAGACACAGTACACCGTATAGAGTAAACAAGACACAGTACACTGTACACAGTACAGAGTAAAAAGGACACAATACACAGTACAGAGTAAACAAGACACAGTACACAGTACAGAGTAAACAAGACAAAGTACACAGTACAGAGTAAACAAGACACAGTACACAGTACAGAGTAAACAAGACAGTACACAGTACATAGTAAACAAGACACAGTACACGGTACAGAGTAAACAGAACACAGTACAGAGTAAACAAGACACAGTACACAGTACATAGTAAACAAGACACAGTACATAGTAAACAACACACAGTACACATACACAGTACAGAGTAAACAAGACACAGTACAGTGTACACAGTACAGAGTAAACAAGACACAGTACATAGTACACAAGACACAGTACAAAGTACAGAGTAAACAAGACAGTACACAGTACAGAGTAAACAAGACAGTACACAGTACAGAGTAAACAGGACACAGTACATAGTAAACAAGACACAGTACACAGTACAGAGTAAACAAGACACAGTACACAGTACATAGTAAACAAGACACAGTACACAGTACACAGTACAGAGTAAACAAGACACAGTACACAGTACATAGTAAACAATACACAGTACACAGTACAGAGTAAACAAGACACAGTACACAGTACAGAGTAAACAAGACACATTACACAGTACATAGTAAACAAGACACAGTACACAGTACAAAGTAAACAAGACAGTACACAGTACACAGTACAGAGTAAACACGACACAGTACACAGTACAGAGTAAACAAGACACAGTACACATTACACAGTACATAGTAAACAAGACACAGTACAAAGTACATAGTAAACAAGACACAGTACACAGTACACAGTACAGAGTAAACAAGACACAGTACACAGTACATAGTAAACAAGACACAGTACACAGTACAGAGTAAACAAGACACAGTACACAGTACAGAGTAAACAAGACACAGTACACAGTACAGAGTAAACAAGACACAGTACACAGTACAGAGTAAAAAAGACAGTACACAGTACACAGTACATAGTAAACAAGACACAGTACACAGTACAGAGTAAACAAGATACACTTCACAGTACATAGTAAACAAGACACAGTATACTGTACACAGTACAGAGTCAACAAGATACACTACACAGTAAATAGTAAACAAGACACAGTACACAGTACAGAGTAAACAAGACACAGTACACATACACAGTACAGAGTAAACAAGACTCTTCACTGTACACAGTAAAGAGTAAACAAGACACAGTACACAGGACACAGTACATAGTACACAAGACACAGTACAAAGTACAGAGTAAACAAGACAGTACACAGTACAGAGTAAACAAGACACAGTACACAGTACACAGTACATAGTAAACAAGACACAGTACACAGTACACAGTAAACAAGACACAGTACACAGTACGGAGTAAACAAGACACAGTACACAGTACAGAGTAAACAAGACACAGTACACAGTACACCGTATAGAGGAAACAAGACACAGTACACAGTACACAGTACAGAGTAAACAAGACACAGTACACAGTACAGAGTAAACAAGACACAGTACACAGTACACAGTACGCCGTATAGAGTAAACAAGACACAGTACACAGTACAGAGCAAACAAGACACAGTACACAGTACACAGTACGGAGTAAACAAGACACAGTACACAGTACAGAGTAAACAAGACACAGTACACAGTACACCGTATAGAGTAAACAAGACACAGTACACAGTACACAGTACAGAGTAAACAAGACACAGTACACAGTACAGAGTAAACAAGACACAGTACACAGTACACAGTACACCGTATAGAGTAAACAAGACACAGTACACAGTACACAGTACAGAGTAAACAAGACAGTGCACAGTGGAGTAAACAAGACACAGTACACAGTACAGAGTACATAGTAAACAAGACACAGTACACAGTACGCAGTACATAGTTAACAAGACACAGTACACAGTACATAGTAAACAAGACACAGTACACAGTATAGAGTAAACAAGACACAGTACACAGTACACAGTACAGAGTACACAGTACATAGTAAACGAGACACAGTACACAGTACACAGTACAGAGTAAACAAGACACAGTACACAGTACAGAGTAAACAAGACACAGTACACAGTACAGAGTAAACAAGACACAGTACACAGTACACAGTACAGAGTAGACAAGACACAGCACACAGTAGAGAGTAAACAAGACACAGTACACAGTACAGAGTAAACAAGACACAGTACACAGTACACAGTATGGAGTAAACAAGACACAGTAAACAAGACACAGTACACAGTACAGAGTAAACAAGACACAGTACACAGTACACAGTATGGAGTAAACAAGACACAGTACAGAGTAAACAAGACACAGTACACAGTATGGAGTAAACAAGACACAGTACATAGTAAACAAGACACAGTACACAGTACAGAGTAAACAAGACACAGTACACAGTACATAGTAAACAAGACACAGTACATAGTAAACAAGACACAGTACACAGTACAGAGTAAACAAGACACAGTACACAGTACAGAGTAAACAAGATACAGTACACAGTACAGAGTAAACAAGACACAGTACACAGTACACAGTACAGAGTACATAGTACAGAGTACACAGTACATAGCAAATAAGACACAGTACACAGTACAGAGTGAACAAGACACAGTACACAGTACAGAGTAAACAAGACACAGTACACAGTAAACAAGACACAGTATACAGTACAGAGTAAACAAGACACAGTACACAGTACATAGTAAACAAGACACAGTACACAGTACACAGTACGGAGTAAACAAGACACAGTACACAGTACAGAGTAAACAAGACACAGTACACAGTACAGAGTAAACAAGGCACAGTACACAGTACAGAGTAAACAAGACACAGTACACAGTACACCGTATAGAGTAAACAAGACACAGTACATAGTACACAGTACAGAGTAAACAAGACAAAGTACACAGTACAGAGTAAACAAGACACAGTACACAGTACGGAGTAAACAAGACACAGTACACAGTACAGAATAAACAAGACACAGTACACAGTACAGAGTAAACAAGACACAGTACACAGTACGGAGTAAACAAGACACAGTACAGAATAAACAAGACACAGTACACAGTACACCGTATAGAGTAAACAAGACACAGTACACAGTACAGAGTAAACAAGACACAGTACACAGTACAGAGTAAACAAGACACAGTACACAGTACGGAGTAAACAAGACACAGTACACAGTACAGAATAAACAAGACACAGTACACAGTACACCGTATAGAGTAAACAAGACACAGTACATAGTACACAGTACAGAGTAAACAAGACAAAGTACACAGTACAGAGTAAACAAGACACAGTACACAGTACACCGTATAGAGTAAACAAGACACAGTACACAGTACAGAGTAAATAAGACACAGTACACAGTAGAGTAAGCAAGACACAGTACACAGTACAGAGTAAACAAGACACAGTACACAGTACAGAGTACAGAGTAAACAAGACACAGTACACAGTAAAGAGTAAACAAGACACAGTACATAGTAAACAAGACACAGTACACAGTACAGAGTAAACAAGACACGTCAGTACACAGTACTCAGCACAGTGAAAGTTTTGTCACTATTCGTTGCTTCTGGCACTTTCTTGATGAAAACCTTTATGTGAGAGCAGCGAAATATAATTATTGACTTTGATCTGAAGAACATCGCTTTTGATTAAAACAAATTTTCAATGCTGGTTCAGATTTGCTCTGTAAGTGTTTTTTTAGTTTTAAGGTATACCTTGAATAAGCGCTGCATCTGGAATGCAGCGCTTATTCGGGGGCCGCACTTGTTATGGGGTGGCACTTAATGAAGTAAAATTAATACAATATGATAATACATCATCTGATAAGGCAATATTTTAATGGTTGCATTTTACTTCCTGTTCAGATGACAGAGGATTACAGTACTTCGAACCTCCACTACTGTTTAATGTTGAGGCAGACCCAGGAGAAACTTCACCTTTGTCGAATGTTGAGCACAGCGAGCTTTTGGCAAACTTTTCAGAAGCCTTGGTTAAACACATGAAAACAAGAAAAAATAAATGGCATTCACAGCTGGATAGTAGAATAGTTCCTTTCTGGTTTCCTTGTGCAAATTTTCCGCATTGTTTCCAAGTTTATGACGAGACCAATGACTTTTCAGATTTGTTTAATTAAGATTTGGTTGATCAAAACCAGTGGGCAGCCTACTGTACATTGATGGCATGAGGTTTTTAATAAGTGGCTGCTTTTGTAAGTTGTTATTAAAAAAATTATATCAATGATTAATAGCTAATTATTGTCTGTGCCCACCCAATGGGTACTAGTCTATGAGCAGCCCTTTTCTCCTCTTAGCTGGTTGAGAAAGAAATGGAAGAAAAGGGCTGTTCACAGTCTAGTGATGGGTTATCATTCCTTTACAGCTGATGGGTCTTTGGCGAGCCCAGCAATTTGTATTGTATCTCCATCCTGCCAAACTGCAGGACTGAACTATACATTGTCTATCCACTGTAAAATGGCACATTCTAATAAAATATTGTGGAATTTTGTGCTCTAAGGACAGAATTTTCCATTCTTATGCCCAAGAGTTTGAGTTTATTATTATTTTCGCAAATAAACAGTGTTGAGACCCACAAAATTATGCCAAAACATTACATCATGGCCTGAGGCTGAAATTCCCATGCAGCTACATGTACTGCTAACTATTGAAGCTTCCTATTTGCATAATGTTATTTAGAATTGTCACACAGTCTTCTGAAGAGTAAAGATATCCATACCTACTCCGCAGTAGGCTGCGAGCACTTGATTTTTGTTCACGAAATTCTTAGTGTTTTTGTATTGCATGCTGGAAAAAAGTTAATTACAGACATTCGTGTCTTTGCATCACACACTAGGTAAAGAAAGAAACTGCCCACAGTGTATCCCCACAGGAGGCCGATGGGAAGGACATTTCAAAGGCTAAAACTTTTAAAGGAATGTATGAAGCTAAACTGGAATTTCCAGAACAGTTGGGAGAGGGTTCAAACCAAGAGACATCAATGAAATACATTCCAACACAATATCTGCTGAGCATATTACACACTCGGTCAATCTAAAAAAAAATTGGCTTCCTTAAGGCATTGTGCTCAATTAAGCAATGCTTATAAACAGTGGAATAAAAATTGTCACTTTGACTACAAAATTGGCAAAGGAATATTTTTGGTAACATTAAAAGCATCTATAAAATGAAATGATTATAGATTTTATAGTACTTAATTTTGTTTATATTGAAAGTCATTGCAGCCATATGATTATTTGATACAGTCTAATAGATATAATTTCTTGCTTATAAATTATACTGTAGTATAATTGTGTTGTGTAAACATAAGATGGTGTTGAAAAATCTTGTACCTAGAGTATGGGTTACTCTCCTCCTCCAGCAGAACAGATAATGATTGATCTCATACCTTGCTGCTCGTCAAGAGAGACATCACCTCTGGGTAACAGATTGACATAAGGCTGCAATTATAAAAATTGCTTTGATTTTTTTTTTGCCAAATAATTTTAGCTCTATACATTGACTAGTTTTTGTATTAACTGTTAATGTGGACTTTAGTCTGTTATTAAACCATTACAACAATAAATAATAATACAGTTTATGTTACTCATAGTTCACATCTTAATGACAAATTAATGAACATTACATAACAGTTCATAGTATTTTTTTTTTGCTGTTTGCTTTGGGCCAATTAAGATGGCACAACGTTGTTGCATGCAGCTGTTGTAGCATATGCTGCTTGTGCCATGCAAACCTTGTATACACCTTTCATCTGATAACATTATCTGCTTGACAATTATTGCTGTCCAGGGTTTTTTAAGCGATGCTTCAAAATCCTACTCCATCTTGTGTGTTGTCCACAATAATGGCAGGCAAATATGTAGGTATGATTTACATAAAACGCTTTGTACTATAGACTTCAGTGTCATAACATTGTCGCAAGAAGCAAAGTTGAACCATCTGAATATGCCACTTCCACTCAGATGACGTGAAGTCGTCATCATCACTGTCCACCTATCCTTTATTCAATTGGATCATTGGGCTGACATGAAGTACTACTGCATGCTCTACTAAGCAGAACTGTGTTTAAACTCAAGTCATTCCACTAGATTTTATTAGTCCTTTATTGGATCAGCATTTTTTACAGCCATTGTCACAAGTGCAGCAATCTCAAGCTGTTGGGGCTTGGCTTCCATATTGTGATCCTGAGAATGGCTGGGCAAGTCCCTCATCATTATTTTCCAAATCTGGGGTTTGAATAACTGTATCCATTGCTACATAAGGATTGCAGCGTCGTTCCAACACATACAGCCATCTGTATATGAATAAAATGAAACCAAGGTTGCTATGATCATTTAGCATAATCCAGTGACTGACTATTAGGCAAACTCGCAAATTATCTGATCTTGAATCTGATAGACTGCCCTGGAAGTGTATGCAAGTAAACTTGCTAAAATCATAAACCAAAACTATCAATAAACTACTTTCACTGACATTTTTGTTGAATACATCGGTCTCTGGGTTATGCTAAAACAATTAGATGGCTTGCTCTAGGTTTCCATCAGCTTAGAAAACTCAAGCTTGCTGTGTAATTGTTAATTACATGTCACATATAACTTGATATTTTCTACGTGAAATTGTTGTGCTAATTTACAAATTAAAATTAATTTTGCTTACAGCTACTGTACAGTATAGCCAAGTTGAAAGTTAATTCTCAACATTCATTGTAAAGATAATAATAAGATCATTACAAAATTACTTCATCATAATCAGGCAGGGACAAAACTCGGACCACACCAACTCTGATCGCTAATTTGAATAAGAATAGGAGCTATTCAAGAACGAGGAAATAAACAATAGCTGCTATTCTTATTCAAATCAATGATCTGAGTTGATCTGGTCCAACCTTTGTCCCTGCCCGTTATAATCCAGTTGATGAATTGGTGTGCTTTGTATTTCATGATGAGAGATTGTAACAAATATTTATACATATTATTACTTACACAAGCAAGATGATGGGAATAACAATCAGCCCTGACATTAAAAAGTAACAAAATCCTGGAAGCCATTCCACTGTGGCAGTGTAAATATTGTTAAAAATGATGGAAGCAAGAAGTGTCTCCAGAACTTCCAGAGATGCAACAAGAGCAAATGTTGTACCTACAGGAAAACAAAGTTACAACAAAACAATACAAATTATAGGATATGCTGCTACCAATGTTACGAGTGTTAAGGAAACTTGTTAATTTACCCCAGGAGAGATTAACATCTACTGATGGTTGCATCTAAGTTTGAACACGTTGTAAAAAGTATAAGATCTGAGTGGGTACTATCAAACGTTGCACGATTGCACGGTCACTCAGCATTTAAAGGTTGAGTAATACTTTGTATCATTTTGTTGAGTTGTGTTTTCAATAAGAATAGATGAAATTTCAAACCAGAAGTTCCCCAGAAGAAGAAACTTGTTGTTTTCACTTTTATTCATACTATTTATTCCAAACATTTGACAACTTGATTTCGTATTTTGGGCACAAGTTCACCTAATGGTCTGCCAAACTTTAAATGTTTGATGATGAATCACGCAACATTTGATGCCCGCTCAGATCGTGTTTTTTCATGATGTGTTTTAAGTGTTTTTAAAGATCTTAATTAACATATTTATAACATAACAGAAGCTGTTATTACCTAGCTCCGATGATTCCACTTGTTTTGAGATAATTGATCTCAGACAAGGTGGAGGGATTCCAGCAGCTACTGCAATTAATGCACCTAAACAAGCAAACAGTATAGTCAATCACTGCATGCAATCAAAATGCACTTTGGGCTATTCTGATTGTTCATTTAAAGCTAAAAGCAGTTCTACCCTATGTGCGTGTTAGGCTATCTGAAAAAAGGCATACCAAGTTCACCAAATAATAATACAAGCTGAACTATTTTCTCCCAGCTAGATGTCCCAAGTGGGCGACATCTGACAGTCATACAAAAGTTTGCGTTCTTGGAAGGACTGAGTGAATGTAAGCCCCATAATATGATTACGTTAATGAATAAACAAGTTTCGTAATGTCAAAAATTTCATGAGGTGTCAGTGAGCAAATGCAACACTATTTATGTAAACAAAAAATTTTGTTTTATTATATAATATTGCTAATTAAAAATGAAATATACTTTTCAAGTTTCAACTCTTAATGTGATCGAGAACCTAGTAGATACTTGAAATGGTAGCTTTTTTAATTTTGTTTTTTATTTATTTATTAAAATAAATAAAAATTAACTCAAAATTAAAAAAGCTACCATTTCAAGTATCTACTAGGTTCTCGATCACATTAAGAGTTGAAACTTGAAAAGTATATTTCATTTTAGCAATATTATATAATAATAGTGAAAAACAAACAGAGACATGTGATCATACTGTTCAGTAGCTTTCCACTGAATGGTTGCTGCATACTAAGGTTTCACTCAGTGGCTTAACAGTACCACCTGAAAGTGTTGTTAATAATGTTGTGTTCTCTTACCAACAAACATCATCCACTTTGTCGATGCAAGTCCAAGGAAAACATAGAAGCCGATAGATATGATGGCACCAGTAATAGCAATGGCAAGATCAGACCATTTGAGAATCTTTGACATCAGTGGAATGCCCAAAACAACTCCAACACCTTTAAGAAATAATACCTCGGCAAAGAAGTAACCAATCAATGAAGGACTGAAGTTCCTTGGGCTGTGCTTGCTGTAGAGAACTGTAATATCATTGAAACCAGCAAAAACTGAAAATATAAAGGAATAGTTTAAAATGATATCATAAAAATATTACACAAGGAGTTGACAAGGAAAATAATATGGTCAAAGTAGGCATATTACTAAATTTTTACTCTCAATTCTCCCTTCCCTTCAATCTTTTGTATACCGACCTCTACCATTGCAGACCTACCACAGATTCCACCCTGCAGCCTTCCCTCTCTCTTTTCCAAGTATCATGGGAACAAGGGAACAAGGCAGCTTTATGCTTTTAAAGGGCCAGTACTGCATTTACTTCTTATTGTTGATAGTTTGTGAAAAAGACCAATTTAATTCATTTATATTTACCCTAACTGACATGCAATTTGAAATATTACCCGCCCCATCTCTAATAAGTGCCCCTCAAAAAGCCCCGAGGGGGGTCAGTAAAGCTTTTATGGTAGTTTAGACAGGACTTCTCAGCCACTCCATATACCACGTGCCTTGTCATCAGCCTTGTGCATTACTTTTGCAATAACAAAAACTACTCACTTATCAAAATAAAAAACAGTACACCAAACATGATCACCAGCAAATTCAGTCTCTGGTGTTGAGGTCGCTGCTTGGTTAAAACCTGGAATGATGCCTTGAGGTGATTGTGTACAGCAACTAAAGCCCAGTTCCCTTCCTGATCTCCTCCTGGGAAGTAAGACTCTGGAAGGATGAGACTAACATAGAGTATTACTACAACGTTCAGGCCTAGACACAAACCAAACGCGGCCATAAAGCCATGATGTTCAACTAGCAATCCACCCACCAAGTTACCAATGGTACCTCCCATGAAAATCATGGACTCCAGAATGGCTACTCTCAGAGTACGCTGAGATTTATCAGTGATATCAGAAATGTAAGAGAACACACCAAGCAGTGTAGTGGCAAATCCACCAAAGAAACCCGAAATACACACTCCGATGAGAATGTAATTCACGTCCAGCGAAAAATAAGCCACGTTCAGCATGTAATTGATGTAAAGCAGAACGCTTCCAACGGAAGGCAGAATGAGCACGGTTTTACGACCGACTTTATCTGACCAGGAACCTAAGATCAATGAAGCAGCGATCGAAGGTAACATCACAGCAACAGATTGATGCAGAACCCATTTCGACGTTTTCTGATGCACTGAATCTTCTTGTGATTTGGTTAGGTTTTTGCAGGTTTCTGCATCATACTTCTCGTAGCAGATCTTTTTAAAAGCGAGCTGCTGCACAAGTGGATATGACATGAAAGTACATAACATGTAAAAGAAAAGTACGGGTTCGACAGTAATTTTCCGAAAGTTGAAGACCGCCATGTTTCCGACATGAAGACAAAAGCAACTGCTTACATCAAGTAGATGTTTTTGTTATGTGGTACCGCTGGTAACTTCGCGGGTTCACACGGAATGGGAAAAGTGGGGAACAAGTGGGAATAAAAGGAAACGAGAACGACTGATGTAAAAGAAAAGTTAGCAAATGGCTGTGGGAGACTCCCGGAAATCTCCCAGAAGAAACGCTGTAAAGTAAGTATTTGACGTCTATTTCGCCAAGTTTGGGGTAAAATAATTATTGCACATTTGAACAATCCCTGGATCATATTATTATGGGAAATACAGTATTTTCATATCAATAAAAACTACTGGTATGGTCGGCGTTTTTTAAAGTGGACATATAATGGGTCACATGAGGTGTCTGACCAAAAATTGGGGATCTTCCGATTTGGAATATTTTAGGTTGTCAACTCTGAGTTGTCTTTTGGTTTGAAATAGGGGATGTTTTGTGCACTGGTACATTCTGGTCGGGACAAGAAATTAAATATTATCATAATTCATCTCTTGAGAAGTCAGTCCGATCCCAGGCAGGGAGGGGGGGGGGGGGGGGTGGGGGTGTACTCCCACATATGGGCTATACAGTATAGGTATGTGACACGGAATTAGGGTATGCAGGGTTCGCACAGTCTTGAAAAGTCCTTGAATTTTAGGGGGAGTCCTTGAAAAGTCCTTGAATTCCATTTTTCCTTGAAAAGTCCTTGAATTTCTGTGTACGTTCTTCAAAAGTCCTTGAATTTTCTTCAACTTCAAACGTAGTGGCGTCGAAAAGAAAGTGCTTTGTATAGACTTTGGTATTCTTTTCCTGTGTAAAGCAACTTCAAACACTGTAAAACACGGGTGTTTAAGCAGCTAATAAAGAGAAAAGGCAAGTGAACTGAAAAATGTAGAGAAGGAAATGGAGCAAACACTTGAAGTCTTAGAAGCCTGTTGGCTTGGACTGGGAATGTGTATTTATATACCATCTGTGAAATTACATTCCTGGTAGGTGGTCCTTGAAAATTCAATTTGGTCCTTGAAAAGTCCTTGAAAACTCCTGGAAAAATGGTTGTGATTTTTTGTACAAACCCTGGTATGGTTTTTGAGGTTTTTGCTCCTTTTGGCACTGTGTTCCCAGTGTGATGCTTAGATAATTCTATCAACAAATTTACAAAGGTTTGTATGGGGTGGCCATTTTGAATAAATTACCCCCTCCCCCGGAATTCAGGCCAATTGTACAATTTTGCATTACAGGGTGTGAAGCAGAAGTATGTTGCACACCCCCACTTGGGGGTGGTAGCCTGTGTAGCAAGCCTCCCTGTGTAAACCAAGATCTATGGTGTCCCAGTAAACTCAATGATGGCAGACCACACTGTAAACAGTCTACCTGAATGCAGAAAAAGATCTTCGTTTGTACAGGAATGCTTGGTGGTGGCAATGAGAGGTTAATAAAGAATGATTAACAATATATTTGTAAAATCTTTATTTCACCATGTAGTGCTCTTCCACAGAGCATTGCAAATTACGATAAAATATGTATAAAGTAAATAATTGAAAGTATATAATTTATATGTTACTATATTTACGTAACAGGAGCGATTTTGAAAACGATTTGATTAAAAGTTTAACGCTAAAATGTTATTAAATATCATTGTAAAAACTTTTAAAAAAGCAGACAACGTTTCGGCGCTACTCTACGCCATTATCAAGTCAAAAGTTATAAAAGTACAACAAGAATATATAAAACATGAAACAATAAAAATATTTGTGTGTCCTATGGGTATAAAGTAAGAAACAACAGAAATAAAAAAAAAAAGAAAGAATGAAAGAAATTCTATAAAAAGTACCAAAGTGTCAAGTGAATAGTTTGGTGTGAATGGAGTCACTTTGGGTGTATTAGGCAGTCCAACTTGCTTCTGCATTTCTTTAAGACTTTGAAAAGGTGGCTGATCTTTGTTCTTTTGTTTTCCTGGTGCGTGTCAAGGTGTCGTCCAATGGCAGAATAACGATGTTCACTAATGCATTGATGTAAGTGTCGGGTAGTAAACCCGACATAATTTGCATTGCACAAATCACATTGGAATGAATATACAACGCATTGCGTGTTGACAATCGGGGGTTTGTTTTCCTTTACACTCAAAGTTTGCGATCTGCTGGTAAAGACGGGTTTCACGTTGACATTAATCATCGATCCCAGGGAGTGGATTTCTCTGCGGACGCGATTTGCCGATCGTTGATCTTTAAAGGGTAATTTAATAAAAGATAATCTATTTTGCAATTCAATGTTCTAACAAGTATGTTACATGTTCCATTCTCTTTGAGTTCTCCATAAGTTCATCTGAATGAAACTGCAGGGTATTACCAATGTGGTAAAATTTTAAAAAGCCCCCACCCCACCCCTGAATCATCTCCTTTTGGCTGAAAGGCCCTTATTGTAGATTTTTTAATATATATTTTATGCCAGTCATTCTGTACATGATATTTCGCAACAATTCATAATCATTCTTCAGATGAAGTAAAGATAAAGTCTGTGTTTGAGTCAAATGGCCCATGAATGATTTAATGATAATGATAATGATAATGATAATGATAATGATAATGATAATAATAATAATAATAATAATAATAATAATAATTTTGTGACAATACAGTCATACAGTATGCAGCTGGAATAACCTGACAGGGACACCAGAAATGCACCTGATACTCTAAATTTTAAGCGTAGCATTATAAGTAGGGTTTGTGGTTATCACAATTCTTTCTTTTGCATTTCTTAATTGTAGCTTCTATCAATTTTAAATTTAGTTTTTAATAACAATTTTTAATTTCTAGGTATATATAATTTTATTGTATATAGTCTGATTTTTTGTTTTAGTTAGGACCTTTCTGAAAACCACTGTATAAAATTATAGTGAATGAAGGCTTCCTAATAAAAGATTATTATTATAGCATTAATTGTCTCAAGCTGTTATGGCTTGGCTTCTGTATTGTGATCCTGTTGATGGCTTGGTAAGTAGCTTGTCATTATTCAAAGAACGTTTCCAATCTGGGGAATGAATATCACCTTTGTCCATAATTGGCATGTAGGGATTACTGTGTCTATCTAACATATACAACCATCTGTGAATAAAACAACATCAATGTTACTATACTTGTCAATGCAATAAACTGAATAACCATTGCAATCAATAAATGCCAAGTCTACAAATGTCCCTCTGTTTGTGAAAAAAGATAGCTATTCATTGTTTTCAAAAATTGATTGGTCAATTTTGTTCTATGTGCATGGCCTGCAGGTTCAAGCAGCTGCACTGTAATGAAATACTCTTACTAATGTGCAGCTATTTATTTAAAAACTATATTTAGTGACTCTGGAGAGTACATGCATTCATACTCCAACTTGACTGGTTTCT
Organism: Meandrina meandrites; assembly: GCA_963693305.1. NCBI lineage: Eukaryota > Metazoa > Cnidaria > Anthozoa > Scleractinia > Meandrinidae > Meandrina > Meandrina meandrites. The sequence continues at coordinate 38,880,830 of OY855909.1, read as the reverse complement.
AGTCTATTTCATGTAGCCCCAGCACTTTCAAAATTAAATGTTCGGTTGTCCTAATATAGTTCACTGATGTAAATTTATACCCCTTGGATGCCCCCCTCCCTCCCTGGGTGAGAGATCATGCAGGCACAGTGAGAGTATTATAGTTTTACAGGCCAAATCTTCAGCAGTTCTCCCACAAGACACTTTGGCTCCATATCTTAGGCTCCATATCTCGTTTGTAATCAGTTTTGGAGATGAGACTTGAAAACATACTGAACAATTCACATACTATCACTTACACAAATAAGAAGATGGGAATAACATTCAGCCCTGACATAACAAAGTAACAAAATCCTGGAAGCCATTCCACTGTGGCACTGTAAATATTGTTAAAAATGATGGAAGCTAGAAGTGTCTCCAGAACTTCCAGAGATGCAAGAAGAGCAAATGCTGTTCCTACAAGAAACAAGGTTACAAATTGAGAAGCATAAGGATATGCTGCTATCAATGTGGTGCCAAAAACATATTGAGGCTTGTCAAACACACCCAATCTGGGTATAGGTGACGAATTGAATCACTGAGCAGGAAGGGTAGAATATTATAATCTAGACTTGAACTGCCTTTTTTGACAACTTAACTGATGAAAACCTCAGCTGGCCTTTTGTATAATTTGTAGTCCACCTGTCTTGTGGGAGGTCTATTTGTGAGACTCCATACACATTGTTTTAGGAAGATTCATGATACCGTTTTTGTCTCAAGTGACTTAATTGACTTTGAGTGAGTTGAACGGTATGTGATCATTGACAATCAGCTTGTGTATAGGACACAGTCAAAAACAATAAATAAGTTGCAAGAACGCATTTATAGTTATACTGTAAGAAATATGAACACTGCCAGTTTTGGGAGAGGTGAATGGCAATTGCTTTACTTTCAATAATAAAACCAGTTATAACACTGATGTTATAAATTAATAAACAGAAAGTTTTTTTGGCTTATGAAGAATAAAGAATCATTTCACCCAAAGCACTGCGATGCCCTTAAGTCTAATTTAATTAACTGCGGTGTTAACTTGGCACCACTGAGTCTACAACAACTGGCAAAAGGGAAAGGCATGGTGAGAGTTTGAGACTGTAACCTAGACATATCTTTTGCACATGCATTTACCGCAATTAACTTCCCTGCACTTGGAAAAATACTACCATTAGGACAGTGTGCGGCTTTCAGAAACAAATATATAGTTTTTGTGTTCCTCAGATAAAAGTAATGTAGAGACACTCCACATTTTACCTGGTGCATACAGTCAGGTAATTACCCCCTTTCATAAGAATAATTAATGAGTCAATCGATTAATTGATGTATGGCCTTCACAGATTAGCAGGTGGCAGCCCACACAACCATCACAATAGTGTACCATTCTGCACTCAAAACAACCATTTTGACCCGGCGTTTATGCGAGGCCAGTGTTTAATCAGGGTCCGGCGTTAAATTGAGAAAATATGGTATTTTTATAGCATAACACAGTTGAGGATTAAGTGGCTGTTACCTTGCTCGGATGATTCCACTTGTTTTGAAATAATTGATCTCAGACAGGGCAGAAGGACCCCAGTACCTACAGCGATTAATGCACCTAAAAAACAAACAGTAAATAATAGTGATCAATAGTCAGAAGTGAAGATGAACATAGTGAAGATGATTGTAGCCATGCATGGCATGATGAATCACTCAATCAATCCTGTCCTGTCCAGTTGATGTAAATCAAACTATGCAGATCTTGCTAATTTGCATTTGTAAAATGAAAACAGACCAAGGGTTGCATTCAGAAATTGATAGGGCTGCTGCATGCATGCATTGCAATATTTAAACTCCAAAATAATATATACTCACCAACAAACATCATCCACGTGGTTGATGCAAGTGCAAGGAATAGATAGAAGCCAATGGATATGACAGCACCGATAATAGCTATGGTAAAATCAGACCATTTGAGAATCTTTGCCATCAGTGGTATGCCCAAAACAATTCCAATGCCTTTCATAAATAGACACTCGGCAAGAAAGTAACCAATCAATGAAGGACTGAAGTTCAATGGGCTGTGTTTACTATAGAGGACTGTAATGTCACTGAAACCACCAAACACTGAAAGTGAAGAGTATGATCATATTATAGCTGACAAGAAAAAAAAAACAAAAGTGAGAATAAATTAAGTGCCTCACTGATCATGTTTATGCACAATTGAATTATAATATTTTCCCCAGGTTACTACACTGCACAAATTAAACTAGATCTCAATAATTTATGCTTGAGGAAATTATGGTAATGTAGACATGCTTGAGAACTTTTGTCACCAGTAGTATCCCCCACAGGGCTCGACCTTGGCAGTACGCAATTAGCCAAATGCCAGTAGATTTTCGGTTTCGGCTAGTGGAATGCTCTCAGTTACTAGCCGTGTTGACTACTGAAATGCTGAGGGCAAATACTTTTGTTGACTCCAAAATCTAGTGACATATTTAGTACTCACAACTGATGGCGCATTACTATAAAAAATAGCTAGCCAAAAGAGCATTTTGCCTGGTGATTATAACCATTTCACTAGCCATAAGCCTTGCCCCAACCATATGCAAAATGTCTTTGTGAAGCAAAAATGAATACCACTGAACATGGAGTGACTGCCCTGTGTATTCTCCCGTCTGGGATGCGAAGACTGTGATTTCTAGTGGATTCTCCGCCTACAAGGGGACCTAAATGGAGTGAATATGAAGTGAAAGTCTCTGAATTATCCCACTGATACCCTAGGGAAGGATCTGGCGGTTTAAAATGACTGGTGCATTACATGTATAATTGGAATGATTTTTGTGTCTGAAATTTGGGGGGCTTATTCTATTCTATTTTATTATTTATTTATTTATTTTTCGGAATATTATGGTGCTCACTTACATAAAACAGGAAACAATAATATGCCAAACATGGACACCAGCAAATTTAGTTTCTGGTGTTGAGGTCGCTGCTTGGTTAAAACTTGGAATGATGCCTTGAGGTGCTTGTGTACAGCAACTAAAGCCCAGTCCCCTTCCTGATCTTCATCTGGGAAGTAAGACTCTGGAAGGATAAAACTGATGTACATTATTACTATAACGGTCAGGCCCAGACACAAACCAAACGCCGCTATATAGCCATAATGATCCACAATTACTCCACCGATTAGGTTGCCAACGGCACCTCCCAAGAAAATCATGGACTCCAGAATGGCTACTCTCAGAGTACGCTGAGATTTATCAGTGATATCAGAAATGTAAGAGAACACACCAAGCAGTGTAGTGGCAAATCCACCAAAGAAACCCGAAATACACACTCCGATGAGAATGTAATTCACGTCCAGCGAAAAATACGCCACGTTCAGCATGTAATTGATGTAAAGCAGAACGCTTCCAACGGAAGGCAGAATAAGCACGGTTTTACGACCGACTTTATCTGACCAAGAACCCAGGATCAATGAAACAGCGATCGAAGGTAACATCTGAACAACAGATTGATGCAGAATCCATTTCGACGTTTTCTGATGCACTGAATCTTCTTGTGATTTAGTTAGGTTTTTGCAGGTTTCTCCATCATGCTTCTCGTAACAGATCTTTTTAAAAGCGAGCTGCTGCACAAGTGGAAGTGACATGATAGTGCATAACATGTAAAAGAAAAGCACGGGCTCAACAGTAATTTTCCGAAAGTTGAAGGTCGCCATGTTTTGCAAGCAGACCCTACCTGGATACAAAATAGGTTGCTTACATCAATGGGAGTTTATAGATATCCGCCACCACTGGCACGTTCGCGGGCTCAGTAGCTGACATTTTCAAAATGGCCGATAGCTACAAGCAAGTTAAAGTAGGCCGCCTAAAACTCAAAGGATTGAGCGATAGCTCTCAGAAAAAGAAGCACAAGAAGAAGAAAAGAGAAAGAGAAGAAGAAGAACCAACAGACGTGGATGCACTTCGCCATGGAGGGTGGAGAAAAGTCGAAAACTTTCACGAAGTCAGTGGTAACATCGCGTTACAAACTTTCAGGAAATCATATGTGGAGGCACTAAACACTGGCATGTTTACTGTTGGCGAATCGAGAGATGATGGGGAGAATTCGCCGGCTCCTGTTGAAGTTTTTACAGCTGTTCCATTGTCAGAGAAAAAGATTGCTTTAAAATCAGGCTACGGTAGGTTCTTACAAGTTAATAGGAGTAATTTATGTTATATAGACTTACACTGTACATAACATGTAATTAAATGGTGTCCGGTCGTTTCGCTACAAAGTTGTTTCGCTTCAAGTCATGTCAAATCGTTTCGACACAAGTCGGAGTCGATTGTTACACATATTCAGTCGATTCCCTGCACATTTACGCAAAACATAAAAGTCGATTGGCTACGAAAACCTATAAGTTATTTTTAGATACAAACCTTGTAATGATAAAGGCCAATGGCTTTCTCAAAGACAAACACCGCTGTCAGAGCATGCAAACGAAAAAAGTTACCATTTAACTTGTAGTTGGAAGTAAATACTGTGTCTGTACTCGTTATTTCCGAAGATTTGGTTTGTCCTATTTCCGCAACCAGCGAGCGAATGAATGTCATGATCAGCGATTATGTAAAATTGTTAAGTTTGTTATCAGCACATTGGCATGACTGAACATAGTTTCAAATCTAGGTACAATAACCATGAGCTTTCTTTCAAACATCGCAAGCATTCACACGACACTGTACTATCAAAGTACATCTGGGACCTGAAAGACAGTAACACTGACTTTTCGATCAAGTGGTCCATTGTCACACAAGCAAGCTCTTACAGGGTAAAAAACCCGTCACACTGCAATTTGTGTCTGACGGAAAAGCTCTGCATACTATCAGCTGACAGATCTTCTCTCTTGAACAAAAGATCTGAACTTATTACCAAGTGCAGACACGAAAACAAGTTCTAAGTAGCCAATCAGAAACAAGATCACTCTAACTGTCCTCCATGAGCTTAGTTTAAATTGTATTCCACCCAGCTCTAATGGCACAGTCTGATGATCGCTTCATGCATGAAACTCGAGTAACTGTCCATACGGTCTCTGTCTGTAATTATAGTATATACAATAATAGAAATTCAGTTTTTTTTCTTGCAACTTTTCCACAATGTGAAACTACATGTCTATGCAAAAATTACTATGAATAATAATTATTATTAGGTCAAAAAGAAAATCAAATTAATTTGATGTATCACCAATTTATCAGACTTTAAAGATGTGGAGATCACATGGTAGAGTTAGGTAAGGTAAGGTAAGGTAACGTTTTTATTTACAGAGTTAAGTTTGAAACTTCATTAAGATGGTTGAAAGATACTCTTGTTAGAATGTGACTGATAAACTTTTATTTATGCAGGGAAATATGTGTCAGTTAATATGATGGGAAATGTCACTGGCCGATCTGAAGCTATTGGTCCTCAGGAACAACTTGAGTGCATATTTGAAGAAGATAAAGTTGCTCTTGAAACTTACAATGGCTGCTTTTTGTCTGTTAATGAAGATGGACAACTCTCTGCAACCAAAAAAATTGTCAGTGAAAAGGAAACATTCCACATACGGACCAGTGTTCCAAAAGTGTAAGTGGAACTGTTTTATATTTTCTGGTAACTATCATGATGTTTTTGGTTTGAAATTTTTGCTTTCCTTTCCTTGTCTTGTAGTAAGTCATTATCATAATCTGTAACAAAGGAAAATGCATTCAAAATAAACTGTGGCTTATAAATTTTAAATTAAAAGCAAAGACTTAAAACCATTATATAACAACTTACAAGGAAGCAATAGTGGTGTAGTGAGGCAATTACCTTTGCTTAGTTAAATGTGTTATCAACTTGAAGCTGAAAAAGGTAAATTAACCACTGGGGCAAATTTGGAAAAGCTGACATTTCATATTAAGCCACTGCATGATCAGTCGGGGGAACAAGTGCCAGTTTTAGCAAATCTTCTTTGAAGCACTCATTGTTTCCAAAATTATTTCATCCAGTGAAAAACTAGCGGGAGCGCTCACAAGTACTCTGGAAGCAATCACACAAACAAATATGTCATGTTACTTAGCAACTTCTAAGATGAAAACAGCAGGCTCTGTCACCTTTTGGAGAAGTGATTTTGCCATCAACTGGCACTTGTTCCCCTGACTGTGATGGGCTAACTTTGGAAACATCACATTTTCAAATTTGCTACAGCGGTTACTTACCTTTATTGACTTCAAGCAGAAACTCATAAGGAGTTGGAACATGTAACACGCGTTCACAGCGTTCGAATATTCAGTTTTGCCAAGTACCATATTTGGCAACACAAAGGGTTTGTACACGAATGATTTACACACATAACGACACATGCAACAAAATTTTCGGTTTTGCGATAAGTCACTTGAATTTTGACCAAGATGCCGTTAATTACTCAGAAACTAAAGGAATTCATTACAGTATCAAGTGAAGTTCTCCAGACTACTGAAGGGCGATGAAACAGAAGAATTTATTCAACCCAAATTGTTCAAAAACAAGATTACGTCATTTAGCGCGAGCTAGCGCGCGGTGTGAATTTAATCCAGATATTGCAATTTTGTTTGGTTGAATTTTTTCTTGTGTTTTTCCAAACATGGTACTTGATGAAAACGAATGTTCAAACGCTTTGTACAATGCAAATCGTAGGGAGTTACATGTTGCAACCCTTATGGGTTTCTGCTTCAAGTTTACAATTAGCTAAGCTAATGCACCGCTTGTTCTCTGGCAGTGAGGGCTTGTTATTTTACTTACTAAGTAAATGATGAAAGTATCAGCTGAAGTTTTCTATTTAGCAACTACTCAATGAGGTGCAAGTGAATTGACTATTCCATATTATAGAACCTCTCAACTGCCTTTAGAAGCAATGATTTTAATAAAACACATATAATGTTTGCTGCAGCAAAGTATCCACTAGCAGTCTACCAGAGCATGAAAAGGATTTACGGAATCACGAAATCAGTTTTGTCAAGAAGTTCCAAAGTTTTCAAGACAGGAATCTACGTTTAAGTGAACAGGAGACAAGCAAACTGAAAAAAGCAAGAATGGAGGGAAAACTTCACGAGGAAATGTTAGACAGGAGAGAAAAGATGAAAGCCGATAGGTATTGTAAATAAATGGATCAGACAGTTGTGCACTTTGCAGAACACTGTAAAAAGATTTATTTTGTCAATGTATACATGTTACGTAATGTTGCTGTTACTTTTTACAGATGCAGTCAAATAGCTTGTTGTCGACATTGTAAAAAATAATCCATTGCGAGACAAGTCAAACACTAATATAAGCCTATCAAATTGTTTCTGAAACATCAGTCTGAGGTTATGTTAATGTTAACATTAATTCAGGATCAGTACTTAACTTGTCTTTTCATTGCTTATTTATAACATATTATTGTTGATTAGACTTAGTTTCTCTCGCAGTCCCTGTTACTAATACCAGTAATATTGTATACTTTTAGTGTTGCAAAGTGCATGATTAGCCTGTTCTGGGCATTCAGTTACCATATTTTTTCAATTCACCGCCCGGTCTCCAAGGTAGAGTTGAAAATAGGCCCCTCAGGTGTTTATTTAAGGTATAAGAAGCTGTAGGTATATAAGCCAGATACAGTTTTGTCAAAAATAATGAAAAAAGGCATTGCTTAATAAAAACTGGGCTCAAATAAACCCGGGTCTACCAGGCCAAGTTTGAAATAAACGCTGGGGGAGTCTAATGGAGAAACTATGGTACTTGGAGAGTAGTGCAAAGAATGGGGAGAGTGAAAAAAATGCCTTTCATGATCATAATTAATTTACTTTCTTGGAGAGAAATGTATTATTAAGTCAATGACACATGCTACTTGGGAAAGAGAATTCCCAGTACACCCAAAACAGGGCAGGTTTTGCTTTAAAAAGGAGCTCTCCTCAGGAGAACTCTCAATCCCCTTCATTGAAGTAGCTTGTGCCACTGACTAAATGATATCTGTATTTTCATCATACTTCACTGATGTTGGAATCCTCCAAAAACGTTTTTCTTTATGAATGGTACAAGAAGTATTAGTCAATGTCTCGACAGCAAAATGTTTTTGTTTAGAAATATTTAACATGTATAAGCAAACTTGAAGCATTTGAATTCCATTCGTTTTAATTTTAAAAATACATGTAGCCTTTTAAAATGTTCAGAACTGTTAAAATTTTTATTGGATTGCTGTGCACATGAGAGTATGCCATACATTTGGGCAGCCTTTTTTAAAAACTTATTTAGATAAATGTGAATTAACCTCTGGTTTCTAAATAACGATGCTGTTACTGCAGAACAGTGGTACATTTAACCAGTCTTATTTTGTGAAATTTCAAACATTAAGATGCAACTGAAACACCAATTTGTGGTCTTCAAAAATACAAAGCCACTCACAGGTCATGATAATAAACAATGGGGTCAACAATGGAAATTGACTCCTAACAAGAAGATAATCTCCCAACTAACACTAAGAAATGGGGACACCAGAATGAAAAGGTGTTTTTTTTTTTATCGTGACTACTATCCCCAGATATATACACTAGAAACAGGAACAAGTAGCATTTAAATATTTTTATTCAAATTCGTACCAAATTCGTACCAAAAATAGCTATGTCCTAATAGATTTCCAGCATTGCACACAATCTAATTGAATTAAGTTGAATTACAAGATAAAAAAGATAAAATTATCAAAATGAAAGTCCGTTGGTGTCTTAGATCCACTACGTTATCCATTTGTTTTTTAATGAAGGGCTCCCAAACCCAACCCAATGTCTCTCTCTCCCTCTTCTCTCACCTGCTACTCCATGCCACCTAACAACCAATAATAAATTTCTTGATCTATAAATAGGTAAACCACTATTTTCTTTCGCTGTTTTTTTGGGAAACGCTTTCTTCAAGCCTCATCAAGTTTTCGTTGATTTCACAATTATTTTAGTGGTTGTAGGCAACCAGAAGAAAAACCGTGTCTTGCCTGCAGGTCAGGTGCTAAGAAACAAGGCTGATTTGGCACACCGATCGTTTCTCCGCTACGTAATTATGTAGTTTGTTTCCCCATTGGCTTTAGCTTCGTGTTGTCTTTACTCTAGAAAAATGCCCTTAATTATTGCGCTATTTATTTCAACCCTGATACATATAAAAAAAAAATATACTACTTGCTTTCTTCCTCGCCATTGACAGCAACTAGCTACATTTTATATGAAAAATGTCAAAGTTGTAAATAAACTTATTGACAAGATGAAATTTGAGAGCAAACATGTTATTTAGATTAAAAATGTTAAAATTTTTTTTCATTGTTCTTCTGTACACTTGTGCAGAATCTTGACATTTCTTGTCGTTTACTCAATTTTCAAAGGCAAAAACTTAAAACCTGTTCATCGTATTACTTGCTCTACGTATTTGGATAAAATCGGTCACATCATGACACGCGCGCGAAATTGTCGTTAACGAATTCTGTAACTTTCTCCATCAGTGACTCGGAAATGTCCACCGCCTCTTGTGCTTGGTCGACAGTAAAAGAATCGGAAGGTATCATATCACCGCGGTGAAAGTGAGGGTATCTGGTCTGCTCATAGTAGTTTTTAAGTTTAGCGGCCAGGAGGGGAATATCCTCAGGAGATCCATCTAACTCTGTAATCTCGTAGGCAAGATTCAGCACATCGTGTGTTTCCAGTTGGCTTTCGGCAATGCCACAGGCTGCATACAGAGCGCTTTTGAATACTTTTTCGGTTGCTTGTTGGCATAAGAAGCAAACCAAAGCGGGGAATTTAGGTTCCTGATCGTGTAAATGTTTTGCCGCGTTTAGATCCTCCCTGGCTTGTTTCATCCATCGCTTTGCTTCGTTTCTTTGAGGGTTCTTAGACCTCTTGGAATAAGGAGATCCCTGGTGTGTTTGCCGTTTGAACGTGTTGTACGTTTGCCTTTCTTGGCGAGCACGCTGGTTCCATTGGTTGAAGAAATCGGTGAAGCCACTGGCTCCGTCCCGTGTTCCTCTTTCCTTGGCATCTCGCAGATTATCTCTCCATGAAGAGGGAAACAGCTTTTCCATTCTCTCTATTTCGTTCAACAGGAATTGCATTACATCATTGGTTATATCACAACCAATGTTCTTATCTGGATGCCATCGTAGAAACAAACGCTTTATGACTTTCCTTCTTTCATTCTCTGGTAACTTCCAGGCTTCCCACAGGGTCTCTTTGATTTCTTTCTTGGCTTTTTCAAGGCGTTCATTTCTACTAGCTGCCCGAAGCTCTGATTCCTTGGGGTCTCCAGTGAACAGTGTTACCTCACGCGAGTCCGACAGTTCAGGTTGCGCGGTGGGCACTTCAGGACTTGATCGATCGAACTTGTATAGATCAAGGACACTGACTTCCACGAGGCGAGGCTCTCCAATATCAATGCGGTATTTTGCTTTGAAGTCAAATCTGCTAGTCTCCATCGACCGTTTACGATTTGGCACTTTTCTTACCACTTTCGCGTACACGTAGAGAGGCTCGCTGTCATCAATTCTGCCATCGTCTGTTCTTCGCTCTTTCTCGTAGCCAACGATTTCACCTTGTCGAAAGAAGTACTCGATATCTTGCCTCAGAAGATAGTGATACATAACGGGAATCTCGGATCCAAGGACAGGCTCTGTGGTCCGCGCCTCGCTTCCCATGAGATCTTGGGCAACGCCGCATCTATCAAGTGATGGAAGGATCTCGTCTGGTACCCTGCATGCTAGCATCGCTTGAAGATATATCTCCTTCTCAATCTGGTTATGAATCAAACGATTTACTTGGAAGCATAGTTGAATATGGAGGGGATTTTCGTCTGTGCCGTGCCTAACAAACAACTCCCATTCCCCATTCTGTTCTTCTAAGAAACAATCTTGAGTTTCGTTGCTGTGCTGGAGCGGGTTTCCCGACTCTAAGTGAATCAAATGAGTGTCAAGGGATGCCATGCATGTCACACTCAGGGAGCTACAGAGAACCTGTACTTGATCTTTGACATCCTGCGGCAGATTGGGTGTCTGTCTTTGGTGGCGGATGACACGAAGAATTCCATTCACTAGCTTTGGAGAAAGCAAGATGTTCCGATATCTGTTCACGAATGGGCAGGGGTCTGAGCCAAGAGAGTTGTCTACTATGCACCGCTTATCTCTACAGCTGGGATGTATCTCCTCCCGCAGCAGATTCTGAATGGTCATGGCTCTGAGACGCAATGGTAGAAGACTGAGAAGATAGGAGAGGCGATCTGCAGTCAATTCTCCTTCCCGACTTATGTCTACAAAATCGCCGGCAAAGTCCCTTGCACGTCGTTCAAAACTTGGACAGTCGTGAAAGATTAGTTCGCTTGATGGCTTGAGGAAACCCTCCTTGCTTGGTAAGAAGAGTTGATTCAGTGATAGGAGGAATTTTGTTGCTGCTTCTTCGCTTTTTTCTTTAACCAGCAGTGACAGAGTGGTAAAAAACCCATGCGTTGCCTCCCTTGCTACTCTTTTCTCGTTAGGTTCCATGTGCTTATCTTCACACACCTCCTTCAACCTTCCAAGGATATCAGCGAATTGTAGTGGCGTTGGTTTTTCAAATGCTCCCAGCCTCTTAAGTAGGTGCTCAAAATGACCATACTCTCGTGGTACCTTGTAGAAATAAGGTGGCAACTCTGTTGCTGTCTCAAACGCCAACTGATTTCCTTCCACAAAAATGCGGCCCTCTTCAACGGGAACACACGGTATTTTCGTAAGAATGTTGCCAATAGCAAGGCAAGACTTGTTACATCTTTCAGAAAGTGAGGTTCCTTGACAATTGCATTCCGCCTTCAAGAAAGTAAATGCCTCATATATGACGTCGTGTAGAAGTTCCCTTTGGTCTTTTGGGGTGTCTTTATGGACATTGCCACTGTGCGCCTTTGTCAGAGCAGCAACATGATTTATAACTTTATCCAGTGGAGGCAGAAGGGCGACTCCGAGGTCTTCCAAAACTTGTTTCTCGGCCGTATTTGGAGTAGCCCAACCTGGAAGGAGGGGAACACACGTCCAAGCTAATTTCTGCTGTTCGCACGGTAAGGCTCCATGGAATTCAGTGAAAGGTGGAACGTCGTCCTTACTGAGGCACGCAAGTTGAGGGTGTAGGATTTTCAGTTCGTCCGATGCAATTTCAGCCGCCACAAATTTTATACTGGAAACAACATGTAGAAAGCTAGGATCGTGCAAATCATCTTGTTGAAACAGACAGGTCACGAGTGTCTTGGACTTCTCTCTTATTTGAGGATCTTTGAACCTGGCTATTGCTTCAGAGGCTAACGATTCGGCAAACTGAAGGAATTGTTGCTGTGTTACAGTGTGCTTCAATCCAATTTGCCGAAGAAACGGAAGCCAGTTTGAGTGCCGGTAATCTCCCGGTGGAAAATCACTCTGAGGGAGCATCTCTTCAAATACAGGATTCTCAGGATCGTAAAAGCGGCTCACAGAGACCAGTTTGTCACCATCACCTGGAAGAATACAGGTTTCTCGGAGAGCATCTAGTAACGTGTTCTTCTCGCTTGAACTCTTTAAGGTAACAAAGAGTGTGTCTCTGATGTAAATCAAAACTTCCTGAAGGCCTGATGCGGACATTGCGTCCAGGTTTGGCAGGATATACTTCACGAAGACATCTACTTGCGAAAGGTGGCTAATGTCCAGTGCCTTGTATAGTGGTTCAATTTCTTGAATTGCTTCTAAGAGTACGCAACTTTCTGTCTCTATGCGTTCTTCGATCTCAGCCAATGAGACGCAATTTGGCAACTCAACAACATATGAAAAGGCATACGAATCAAGACTGACAAGCCTACCATTCAATGTCTTGTATAGCGGAAGCTTCTTCAAAAGTGACTGGTTGCTATATACGGTGGTAACGTCTTCTTGAAGGAATCGGAGAAGAGAAACAATTTCTCCTTGTCCAAGTTCGCATTTAAAATCTGCTTTCGACAAGTAATGTAAGACGCTGATTACATCTTGTCTTGAGTATGGCTTTGCGAGGTGTGGTGATATTATCAGGGAAGCTTCCTCTTTGTTTATTCGTGGAAGAACTGTAAAATCCAATTGTGCACTTCCAAGTTTGCACAGAACTCTCACCATCCTATCTTCATCGTAAATGCGGCTACTCAAATCCAATACAGTTTTACCGAGGGACACAGGCGCAAGGGTGCCATTAGAGGTAGGAATGATGGGCCAGTCCTCAAGCGGACGAAGTGTTTCGGATGCGTCTTCTTTATCTTCAAAGCTTGACTGTCGTTCTTGGTATGTTGTCATAATCAATTCCCACAAGGTTGTCAACCACTCAACTGACGGTATACTATTCTCGCTTGGTTCCCATGGGACGTGTCTGTCGCCCGCTAGCCAGCGGGATGGGAGAATTTGTATCAGATATGGTGCAATCGATTTCGTGTCAAAGCGTTTGAAGACTCTGGACTTCCAAATGTCGCTTCGCGGAAACTTGGAAAATAGTGGAATGAATTCTTTCTGAACAAGGAGGTCTTTCTGTGAAGACACTAGACTTGAATATGGTGTGAGGAAAACTGGACTATTGGAATCAAATTTTCTAAGCACCTCATCGTCGGTAAGCAGGAGAGGAAGCCCATTTAAACGCTGTAAAAAGTCGTCATCCTTCATGCAGTACTCCACCAGTAGCTTGAGACCACTGGCATCTTTGAAAGTGGTATTGTCGATTGAACAGGGGAGCACATCCAAGCAATGTCTTGTCGTTGTAAGAAACGTCATAACGATGTCAGGGCTGACGGTCTTTACTGCTGCGGAAGCATCTTTGAAATTGGAGTAGAGCTTCTGCGGCGCATTAACGATTGGAAGTCCGACCTTTAGTAGGAGCTTTTCCAAGTCTGGGTTGGAAAGGATGCTGAAAAAGGCTTGTTGGTCGTCTTTGTCACCACATGGAGGAACCCACAAACACGGACAGGGTGGCTTTGTTCCGTACTTAGAAAAACTACGAGGAGAGGGCACAACGTCTGTGAGTGGTGGTTCTTCTCTAATAATGGGCAGTATAGGTTGGTTATAGCTCGCTAGCAGTCTGTACACAGTTGTAGCAATACCCCTCCATTCAGTGTGCATGGTCTCTGGATGTGGGAAGATGGTATGGTACCAATTTAAACCACTGGTAGCATCGGTGATATGATTGAAGTACCATGGATCTCCCTGAGAGATTCCAGGTATGTACGCCCTTGCACTTACAATCAGCTCTGCATAGGCCGGGGCTAAAACATGGTTCTTGATGAAGTTGTTCCACTGAGTTCTCTGTCCCTGACCGCCTTCATCTTTCCAAAGATTCCGTCTAGAATTATCAAGTATAAATTGCCCATTAACGTGAACAGGGAGACCTGTCTCAATCGGAAGTGGTAGAAAGCAAAAGGCACGATGAATCTTACTGGTTTGGATTATTTGGTGTGCACCGAAGGAACGCCTTCGTCGTGATGGCACATCATTTGTGGCCACACGCGCTGCCACGCCTGCCCGGGGAAGTAGGCCATACTTGCTACCTTCTGGAATTACTGGCTTTTCACCATGCAAACGAGAACCAAGGCATTGATGAATAAGCCATTCCTCTCTTCTTCCAAGTGTGTCTTGAATTGTGCTGGAGTAAGTTATTCCAAACCATGGAATACCATTGGTTTTCAAATCTCTGCATCGCATGACTTCTGCGTCAAGTGCATGGATCTTTGGGACGTCTGTGCTTGGAATTGTTGCGGTTGCTTCGTATCGTCTTACCGATCTGTTGTTTTCTATCCTAGAAATGCTTATTTTAGTGACGCTTCTTAGGAACAGCAGGATATCACGGATCTCACTTTCAAATATGGTCAGCAATTGGTCAATGTCTGAAGTGGTAAAAGCCTTTGAGGAGATCTCGGACTCTTTAGCTGACAAATCCGTTCTTATCGGAAGGCGAAACATGGTAGAGTTTTTTAGCTCAAAAAACTCTTCTAGGTAACAGGGTCTCACATCAGAAAAATCATTCCAGAAGTCGTCATCAAGAGGATCAAATCTACGTCCTGGAAACTCTAATGTTGCATCAGGTGCATATCGGGCGTGTGGATCGAGAACACACAATGTTTCGCCGTTTGTAACGAAGCTTGGGCAATCAGTCACATGGTAGACGGCGTTAAACCCGATTCCATATTTTCCCGTCTTTTCAGGACTGTCCGTCTTGCTTCCAATGCCAAGTCTTTGTATGCCTTCTATGTCTCTTTCTGTGAATGCGCAGTCATTGTAAATACACAGCGCAGGCCCTTGGAGTTCTTTCCATCGCTCTGACAAAACACGAGTGGTACCATGTTGACGTGGGTCGTGTACAAAATGTACTTCTGTGGCCCCGGCATCATCTGCGTTTTGGATGATTTCCTTAAGAATTCCCACGTCACATGGATATGATGCCAGTACCTTTTTCAGCCGATCTGTTAGGCGTTCACTCTGACCAAATGGTGTTCCGATGTTGTGGGAATACTTGTTCAGCTTTTGTTCTCGAATAGTGTTGGCTCCTAATCTGTGAGCTAATATCCCGGAAATGTCGCCGTGGACACAGTTCGTTTTTTCTTGGTGTGGCAACCAAGGAGCGTCATTGATGGCAAGTTCCCCTACAGGCTTTAGAACTAAATCGGCATTTGGTAAGGGAAGCTGCCCAGAATAGGAACTCAGAGTATTTTCATCCATTAACGCGACTTCCTCCAAAAAGGCTTTCACAGTCTTGAACTCCTGTGATGTAAGAGGCTGACCTTGCTTTCTCTCTTCAAGGACGAAAAGCGCATCGACCATATCCTCTCCACAAAAGGACTCCCGGACTCCAAGCGCCTTGAAAAGATCCCTGAATTTCAAAGTGAAGTCTTCTGGAAGGCAGTAAAGAAAAGGATCTCCATGGCTATTCCAGGAAAAGGCTACTTGATTTGTTGTGACGAACTTGCTCTCTACAAATATCCATGGCTTTCCACTCAAAAGGTCTTGAATCACTTGTTTATCTGATGTGTTGATTCGCTCTTGAAGAAACTGATACACGGACGTGCAAACCCTTCTGGTGCATTCTTTGCTGGTTGCGTCGTTCGTTACCAGGCCTTGTACAGCAAGGTAGAGTTGCAAAAGGGCATCGTTCACGGTTGGACGGTGAGTAGTGAACCCTAACAGCTTGGCGACATCTTTGCTCATGCGGTCACAGCCGGTCTCTGGAGATTCGTCTAAGACTGGGTGTACTGATCCTAGCAAAAAGATTGAGTCATCACGGCGTAACTCTTTAGCAGAAAGCATTTTCTGTACACTTTCCTCTGAACCTTTCCATGGCAAGCAGTACTCTGTAGGCTTGTTCATAACAGGAAGAAAACGGATCTCAGAAAGTTGCTTGCGTTGCGCGGCACTTGGTGGAGATAGCTTACTCATATTGTCGTTCAAATATTTAAGTAAGCTCTTTGACATCGGCAGGGCTTTGTCATTACCATCCATGGCCAACGAGGCAATGAATATAGCTCTTTCATAAATCCCTTTCCACGTCAACAAACTGTCAACCATTCCCAGCTTTTTCAGGGCAACGAGTCGTTCTGGTCTGAGAAAATTGTCTCCAGTTGGAAAGATATGTTCTTCGTCAAGAAAAAGGCTGCTGGCAGCTCCAGTTGGATCAATTAGATCTCCAGGACGGGACAGTTGGTAACCCTTTGGTGACGTTGGGATACATCGAGATTCTCGCAACGGATTCTCGTACCTGTGAGATCCCCGCAAATATTCGTCTAGAACATGACATGTGATTGCATCTCTCATGTCACTCGGCAATTTCTCAATGTTCGGAAAGAAGACATCACAAACAAACTTCTCCAAGGTAACTGTTTGTTCATCGACTACGTGCGCGACACCTTTGTGAAATGCGTCAGAGACAAATCTTGGAAGTTGAACCACGTTGTAGCCACACTTACACATTATGGGGTAACTTTCAGGTAGCCTAATGACATTCTCATCCAAAAAGACGCCATCCTTCACCGACACCCAATGTGACTGACTCTTTAAAAGTGGGGCTGGACTACTGGCTATGTTCTGATAAACAGTGTAAGCAAACTTTGTCCAAGTTTTGGACGGCGCTTTCTCTATGTCGGGCCAAAGAGCGTCAAATGGAAATTCAACTGTCTTTCCTTGTCGATGGAGATTAACAATTCCTTCAAGGAGTTGAACGTAAGCCTTCGAAGCAGCGTCTTCCAGGAGGTATTGATTCCAAAGCACTTCAATCGGCTTTTGAGAGGAATGGCCTCCGTTGGTATCTTCCCACAGGTTGCGGCGGTTAGTTGTCACAGCGAAGCATCCGTTCACGTGAACTGGAAAGCCTGTTTCCACGCCCAAGGGTAGGCCAAGAAACGCTTCTCCCACTATTTTCTCCGGTCTCCATCGCTTATCTTTATCGCCTAAAAGTAGAGACGCCACCTCGGCTTTAGGTAACAAACCGTGGAGCTTCCCATCTTCACTGCTTGCCATTTCTAGGGATTTCCTATCACCATAACATGAACTTATTAACCACACCTCTTTCGATCGTTGATCTCTCGAGGACTGCAACGGACTGCTGGGGTACGCTTGATATTTAATCGAGAGCATTCTTGATGAATTGGCACGGTGTTGGTGCGAGTGACGTTCAAAGATCCAGCTACCATTTAGATCAGCTTCAAGGGAAACGTGATTATTATTTTTCTCTGATGTTGACTTGGCTTCTGGAGTGCCAATCGACGAGAACGTCTCCAATGTTTCCTTTTCCACCTCAAACACTGCGTTTGGGAGGGAAGGGTTTTGGTCAGAAGATATTTGGAAGACACTTATCTTGCAAACATTCTGTAGGAAGAGCAGCATCTTTGATGCGTTTTCCTGAAAAGCCGAGATCAGTTGAGCCAACTGTTGCTCGTTGTAGTACTTGTTACAAATTTCGCTCTCACTGGCCTGTCTCATGGTCCTTAATGGCAGCCTGAACAATGTTCCGTCATAGAAAAATGGCTCTCCTTTCTTCTCAAAAGAGCATCCAAATACCCCTTGGTAAGGTTTAAACTGATCTGGAAAAGCACTGAGCGCCACTTGGTTGCTCTTGAGATTCAAACGGATGCCGGGACGAGACTTGTCCTTAATAAGGTCTCCCAAATGAGTTGTGTGTGGATCAAAAAACGCAATGAACTCACGACTGATAAAGCTTGGAAGATCAGTCATATTGTAAACAGTACAAAATCCTATTCCAAAGCGCCCTAGCTTGTCTTGATTCCCTATTTTGGTAGCTCCAGCAAGCTTGTTGATATTCTCAAAGTCTCTATCTGTAAAAAGAGCGTCATTGTATACCCAGAGGGCAGGTCCTTGTGTCTCAGACAATCCGGGAGACAAGAGCTTCTCAGCCTTGTTTGTCCTCCAATCGAGTAGAAACTTAACTTCCATTGCTCCTGCATCGTCTGCATTCTGAATAATCTCCTTGAAAGTCGCCATGTCGTCATTGTGGTCTTTAATGATATTTTTCAATCTGGTAGTTACTGGTTCGTATGGTCCACTCTGCTGAAATCCGAGGGTCTCTGTTACAGCTAACTTTCTGCTTAAAGGAGGTGTTCCTAAAAGCTGTGCCGTATCGGTGGAAATGGTCTTATGCACCAGAAAGGCGACGTCAGTAATGTTGGCTTCGCTGTTGCCATGCCTCAGCCACTCAGTGTCACAAAAGCTCACATCAGTGCATGGTTGAAGAATAAGCCTGTCGTCCTCGGTTTGGATGGGAATCAAAACTCTTTTACGAATTTCGGGAGAAAGAGGTGTTCTATCTTTGGTCATGAAGTCCAGAACATCGTGGGACAGGCGAAGATCGCGCTTTACTTCCTCTATACTTCGTCTTTCTTCCGAGTGCCAATCTCGGATCATGTGCAGCACATCTAAAGCAGAGGCATCATTGAATGTCTCTAGTACACCGCAGCGCTTAAAAAAGGCGGAATACCTCTGGAAATCTTCAGACAGAACAAACATGTAGGGTCTCAGATCCAGTAGACATTCACTTTTTAACGCGATGCAGCTTGGCTTGGCGAAACCCGAACCATGCCACATCCAAGGCAAAAACGAATATTCCTTGAGAACTAATACGGCTTCTGCTATGACAATTTCACTGGACAGGTGGTTGTAGATATCCTTCAGCATCGCTTGAAACTTGAGCAATTCAATTTCAGAGGATTTGTGCACTTGCTGTTGCCAAGTAGTAATCGCGCCTTTCAGCTGCGCTAGAACATAGGAAATTGGTGGCGGAAATGACCATCCAAAAGAGTTCTTGAGTTTCTCATCGAGACTTCCACGAAGCACAGGCATAACTGAACCAACAATGTTCACCATGTCCGCGTCTCTCATGTCCTTTGGAGAGAATAGCCTTCTTGCCACTCCAAACCAAGGCATAGATGACGGATACTTGCTGTGCGGCTCTTTGGATGCCGGGAGCCAGGGTAAGCTTGATAGTATGCTCCCAAGTGGAACTTTCTTCGTAGTCCCAGAACTTTCTTCTAATTGTACCTCGTTTTCAACAAGGTATGAATTATCATTTAAGAACTGTAACAATGCCTCGGCCCTCCTGAGAGCGGACTGTTCGGGAGCCTGGGTGATCTGTTTTGCTACCAAAAGAATATCTTCGGCTTCTAAGGAACGACTTCGCCTTAGGCCCAAGAAAACACGAAGTAGGCTCAGTGCGTGAGCTTTCGCAAATTCTTGAGCAGGAAACACATCGGGCTCACCTTCAAAAAGCTTCTGGATGACTTCATCTTCGGGATCGTATAATTCGCACGGCGGTTTCAAACTCCCGTTCACAACCGGAACAAACCGAACATTCTTCAAATGGTCTGGGAAAGCTTTGTTGTCACTTGAAAGAGCGGGAAGCCTTTGGATTACCCAAAACATCAGCTCAGAAACTTGCTCTCGAGTATAAAAGCCTCCGCTATCGATGTACGGAAATATCTTGTCGATCAAAAAGTCTGAAGTGTTCAGGATGCGCAGAGGAAGTCGCCGCAGCAGCTGATATGACTCATCATCAGTAGCGGAGAGTATCTGGTGGGAACAGTGGATCTTCGTACTCGAAGGCAAATGCAATCGTGGAGGGGCAACATCAAGTTTCGTACCTGACAGGGGTCCTCCTGGCTGTACTGACGTAAACGTCGTGCCGTCCATAGCATGAAAGATCGGTAAAGTCATCAATGCTACTACTTCGTCATCAGAAGGATTTCTCAAACTTGACAAAAATGCTCTAATTGCCACCTTCTCTTCGGTAGTACAGATAGCGAGATTGTCGTTCCCTGGTTCATTTATGACTGCTGCCAGTACTTTGATTACTCCAGAAGGAGTCGGTGGTTCTACGTAGTGTTTTACAGCTGCATGGTCACAGAATGGAGGCAAGTGGGGAAGGACAATACAGCCTGCCTTTTGCAGTGCAGCTGACACGATCCTTGGCAAAGACGCAAAATACGAGGAGCTCTGAATCACACAATGATCTTTCTTAAGCTTGATAAGGTAACGCTTCTCCGACCTTCCCTCTACGAGTGGAAGAAGAGGAATGCCCTCAAAAGCGGAGAGATCTTTCGGGAATTCAGTTTTAAGCCATGACCATAAACCCCGCAGCCACAAATCATCAGGCAAAGATTCATCTGTAGGATTCCAAGGCACTACAACGGAACTGCTTCTCCAGATTTCAGGTAGACTTTCAGAGACTAACTTTGGGACGAGAGAAGGCGACAACTTCACTAGCTGGGTGGGTCCTGGAAGTTTGCTTCCCATTTCCCCTGCGACGGAACGTAACGTGTCGAGCACAGTTCCTTCTATTCTTTCATCTAAGAATCTGTTATCGCTTCCTGGAATAAGACTTCGTGGGTGACTGCGGGATGCAATCAGTATACTGCTGCATGGGTTGTACCCGTAAACGTCACCTCGAAACTCTTGGAAGGTTTCATCAGCAAGAGGGAGAAGTGGAAGGCCTGCAAGTTCCTTGAAGCTACGATCCATGAGAATGAATTCTAAGAGGTACAATTTCTCCTTTCTGCTCAGATACTCAAAGTATACCCTGCCATCTTTACTCGACACCCAATTATCTTTTTCCATTCCTTTGAGCCCGTAAATGTCCAATGTCTTACCAGACTGCAGGCCTCGAGGTGAATTTCTGGAATTTGTGGTGTTACTTGGTGAGGCTGACACAGTTGACCGATCTCCTTTTAAAACAGCGCGTAGATAGGATGGCGTGATTTCTTGAGGTTGTCTTACATGATGTTCCACGTATTGGTCAACAGCTTTCATAGCTTGCGCAGGAAGTGATATCACTGGTTCGTCAGCCTGAAGGAGTGTCTCAACTACTACTTCACGGACCTCGTCACGTACTTTGTTTGGAGAACATTTCAGACGGTCCAAAACGCCCTCTTCCAGGGCAATCCATCTTCCGCCAAGAGATGGAGTCCAAAATACCGCTTTGTCAACAAGGGCTGCGAAGAAAGGCTTCAGGAAAACTTTCCATTGGCCTTGAACACGATCCAGATCTGGCCAAATGCTGTTAACTATCGGAAGCAGTTCTTCCCTGGGGTACTGCGATTGGGTGAGCGCCACGATGAGGCTGGCATAAGCTTTGCTGACCACATCACGCGAGAGAATGATATTCCATTCCGCTGCGTCATCACTTTGACTTTCTGTACCAGGCCACTTTAGATTTCTTCGATTATCCGTAAGTCCAAAGACTCCATGTATGTGCACGGGCAGGCCTGTCTTGCACTCGGAATCGACAGGAAGGGGAAGGTAGCAAAACACCCGTCCAGTTCCTATCCTGCTATTCTCGCCAGTCACATCCAGTGATGCTGCAACTCCTGCCCATGGAATCAAGCCAAGAGATGACGAAAGGTCTGCCAGTCGCACACTCTCATGTCCAACCCGATTCAAGACCATGAATTTGAATTCTCGTTTGTATTTGTCAGGTCTGTCGATTTCTACAACCGTCTCATAACTCATTTCGTAAGGCTTTGAGAGGAAACCTGTAGCAGCTTCAATAAACTTTCTTTTTACTTCTTTTACCGTCTCTCTTAACTCCTCTTTGACTTGCACAGTGAAAATTTTCTTTTCCTTCTCAGTCCAACTGGTCTCGTAAATACTAATTCTGTCCACATTCTTTAAAAAAAGTAAAATCACAGGCGCTTCCTCCATGAATGACTCAAAAAGACCATTGACCTTTCCCGCTGTGTACGGCTTTATCGATATTTTAGATGGCCATTTTCTTAAAGGAAGACGAAACAGCGTCCCGTCAAAGTATCCAGAAGAGATGTTGCAACCCAGGACATTTTCATACGGAGAAAACTGATCTCTGTACTGATGTATCAAAGGTTCGCGAATATCGTACCTTCTACCAGTTTCTCCTGCTCCAAAATAGGTCTCTTGAGGATCAAGGAAGGCGATGTGGTGGTCACTGATAACACTAGGCAGATCTGATGGGAAGAAAATAATATGGAGAAATAGAATACTGTATTAGAAAAATGGTAAGAAGAGTGACAGACTTAAAGCAAGAAGACATCAGTTGTATCTCAAAATCTTTCGTTATATGCCTAGCACACGTGTTTTTGCAATGATAATCCTGATAATGCTCAATACCCATATTAAAATTTTTGTTTCCTATTGCAACTGTTTCCCCTTTCCTTTCTGTATTATTTTAGCCTCGGTAAAGATGTCCACACATGGGCGACATAACTCGTGAAAGTGACCTTGGCGGTGATGCAAATTACCTCCACCATAGTAGTACGATGCTCTGCGCTCAGCAATTTTGAAAGAGAAAACATAGCCTGGTATTTGTTCAAAACTGTAAGAAATGCAGCAACTAATTAATGTTCCCTCAATTTATATTTTAGCTTGGTATCCCCTTATCATTATCACGAGAAAATTTCTCTTGTCATTATCCATTCGATCGTGGCTTTCTATTGATTCGTTGCTATTTCCATCATTAGTGGTGGATTTTCTATGTTCTACTGAAGTATTTAAATCATAATGAACCGTACCTGTCACGTGATAAACTGAGTTGAACCCAACTCCAAAGCGACCTGCTGCCACTGGGTCCTTTTTCTTGGATCCCTGCATGATGCTTTCAATTCCAACCCAGTCCTGCTCTTTGAAGAGAGCATTGTTGTAAACATACAGGGCTGGCCCTTGGAACTTGGACAAACCAACGTTGATAAGGGAAGAGGTACCGAACGCATTGTCACGTGAATCGAATAAGAATTTTACTTCAGTTGCACCAGCGTCATCAGCATTTTGAATCAGTTCCTGGAATGCAAAGCACATTGCAAGCTATTTTAACAAAGGTTTACGACTAACATCACGAAAGGGCCAACCGGTAGGCATTAGCCTAAATTTTTAAATTGAGTCCGTCCTTTGCAGTCGGTCTCAATTTCTCTGTACTTTTTACCAGTCTTCCCTATCCTTGTTGCTCTTTGGCTTATTATCACCACTGGTGTTTACTGCATCAGTAAACTATTATTTTGATGTTTAATTATATTCATATACATGTTACAGTGAACTCTCGTTATAGCGGACGCGCTCGGGACGTCGTTTAATGTACGTAATAGCGAGAGTTTGTAACAGGGCTGTGAGAAAAAAGTGCAAAAAACATACGTTAATAATATTGACAGTGGTGAAACTACTAAGTAGTGATTGGGAATGGAGGTTGAGGGTTTGCCCCGGGGATTTGCTCTTTCTTCGCGGGTCTGGAAGGAAAAAAAAAACGCCAGCTGAAGTGCAAAAGCGTACAGCTACTGCGAAGGAAATGGTGCAGAAGTGTGTTTAGACAAATACCGAACAAAAGAATACGTAACTCCGTAATAGCGAGAGTCTGTAAAAGCAGAAGTCATTGCCAGTCAAACCTCTATAGCTTTCGCCGGGGACTGATCTGTATCTTGTACGTGATACTGAGTGTCCGTAATAGCGGGGTGTCCGAGAGAGTGGACTGTGCTTTGTGCATCACTAAAGCAGTGACTTATTAATTTGGGGATAGATAGCTCTTATAGCTCCTTTTATATCTTTCTTATCGTGATCACATTCCTATTGTCGGTACCACAGAAATTAATGCTAGATTGACATGATCTGTACTGCTAAAAGATTCTCTTGTTTGCTTTGTAACTGACATTTGTTTGATTGGAAATTTTATTGTGTTTACATCTCGATCCGCTCACCTGCCTTTGTTATGAACAGTCACAAGTGATTAACATATTCGATGACTTGTGGCGACGACGTTTCAAGATAATATTGCTCTTCTTTTAAGAACATGTCTTACCTTAAGTATCTGTCCCCCATCAGGATATCCCTCAAGAACACGTTTGAGAACGACTGTAAGCGACGGTCTTCTCTGTCCATAAGACTGCCCTGGAGGTAAGAAAACATTTCACATATTTTGCACTTTTATAAAATGGCGGACTATTTGCAAGAGTTACTCCTTTTAATCCTTACAGATCACACAGTCGTTTTGAATTTCCAGGACTGACAAATGACGCAATTTCTTAAAGATACATTTTTACTAGATCGATAGTTTAGTTAGTGGCTTCTAATGTGCGGTGAAAATTGCTGAAGCAAAGAATATCAACCTCATTTCAAAATGCTAATATAATCAGTTTATCAGTATACACAGCTAGCCTAAGGAACGGACAGTATTTTTTATTGAACTTGCAACGGAGAAGCCAAAAATTCGAATGTATATTACTCTCCCAAATCACTGATTTAAGATATACAAATTAAGTTTAAATTAATATGCAAACTGAGAACGTTTGGAACGATTGCAATGTTTTGTGTTCGAAATATTATGACTTACTTCGGCTTCGTCGTGATTGAGACATTGCTTGAAAAAATTCTGATCATTTTTCGCTCCACGGCTATTCCAAGCAAGTTAAATGCCACATCAGTCAGCCGATCTGATACCGCAATCAGTTGCCAATCAAGTTATACTTCAATAAATATTTGTTATGTTTGGGCTTGGTTTAAAAGGACAAGCTTTCGCTAATCCCAGCCGTTGATTGGTTATTTACAATGATGTGCATTATTAATGAATCATTTTGACAGGAAACGGAAATTCAAAACCGTTTTGCGGGCTTTTAGCTAGTGCCCGTTACATTATCGATTAACGCATTTATTTGATTGACGTTCGTTCTGTCTAAGAAGTATCATTGCTTAGCAACTGAGTGATCAGCTTGAAATTTCTCCTTGCATGCATTGAGACATTGTCAAGCAGACATGTGGTGGGAATATTCACTATGAGGGTGCTGTCTTCAGGCCATGTTGCATGAGGCAATTTTCCTGGTAACTTAATGCGCAATGATCACCACTGAAAAATTGAAACGCACGCGTAATCTGCCAAGTGGGAAATACAGTGGAAACCCGCGTATAAAAACCTAAAATTTAAGAACCTGTTAGGCTTAAATTTTCAAGAACCCGTTTAGCCTAAACGATGAAAAGTTGAAATTTTTTTATAGGTTCTTATTTTCCAAAAAAAAAAAATTACAGAAAAAAAAAAGTTTAGGTTTCAGTCAGTAAGATTACAAAAATCAACTAAAATGAAAACCATATCATGTCTCTGCCAATACTGGATAACATAATGCAATTTTTAAGAATACGGATCCATGTGTCCCTCTCATTTTTAAAGTCACAGTTTTTGAAGCACAGCAATCTATTCCATATAAATGATAAATAAACTAAATCACTTTATTTAAGTGTCAGAGTATTTAGCACTGTTGTACTAATTGTGGACACTGTAAATAAGCAAACAAATATTACAAATAGAACAGAAATTTGTTAAAAATGCCCTGTAGTAGTTATCTGTGCTGATCGCAAGTGCCCCTATCAAATTAAGAACCTATTTAAAAACCTAAGTAGCCTAAAATCCCACTAAATACCATTTCTATAAGAACCTATTTAGGCTAAGTTGGAAAAATTTAGCTTCTTATGCGTGGGTTTTTACGTATTGGATTGTTCATTTCAAAAAGAAGAAAAAAATAACGTTTTTAATAAAAAAAGATTTAAACTCATTTAGTTCTCCAAGTGATCTGTCTACCAAGAAAATAAATTCATGCTTCCAAATAATATATCGATATTGAAAATAACGGCTAAATGAGTCGAACTGTCAACTGCAAAATTTCGGACAAAAGGACATCTGGGAATTAATGGGCTCCATACAAAATCACTGAAGGTGTTTTAATTCACACAGAGTTCATTAATATTGAAGTGAGTAAGTCCTTAACGTTGGGAGTGAACAGATAAACTGCCGAGTAAAATGTGAGACTTCAAAATCTATTTACTAGCTATTGTACTGTGTGGCAGTTGGAAACACATTTCACACGAGAATCGTGGCCAAACACTTGTTACATTAAGGAGATTGAATAGATTGTAACAACGAGGGATAAAATATTCCCCATGCAATCTTGTAAGCTTTTATTAATATTTCTTACCTTGGACAGTTGGATCCATAATTCCAACAGAATGTCCTCAGACACACGAGTTCCGCTCAAATGAACACATTGCAACTTCTGTTTATTGAAGAAAAGAGCAAAGTACCATGATAAATGAATATTCCTTATTGGCAGTTTTACATAGTGGGCTAATTCTTAAGATTAATAAAATACATCTAAAATGACTTTCCACTGTGGAGGAGCGGAAAACGTTGCACGAAAGTGCTTTTTAATCTCGTAGGTTTAATTGTTTTGGTACATCCGACACGCTGAATTAAGACTGGCTTGCTTTCGGCTCAATCAACTATTGAATTTTCGATTAAACAATCTGCTGCTATCTTTGTGTAAATTCATTATCAAAGCTAGCGGACCGCCAAACTGTTGATATGCAAGATCAACTCTTTTCCAGCCAAATCGGGACCATTTTGAATGACTTCATTAGTTATATAAAATTAGTTATTGATTCATGCCAAACGAATTAATATTATATGTTATGCTTGACGGTACATAACGAATTCAAACCAAGTTAGACGTATCTGTTTTCTCACCTCTGAAACTGAATGCTCTTCATTAAATTCCGTGCAACATTTGGCAAGTTACTGAGCCCTTAAGCTCAGTGCTAAGTTGCCTGTTCACTAAACATTCTGGCTCCCTTCAAATTTGCGTCGTTCAATTCGTTGATCGACTTCGTAACAACCTTTTGAGCGAATAATCGTTTATTATTATATCTATTAGCCAATGAACGAGTAAGAAAGCTTTGGGTCAACAGCAAGTCCCTTTGTGAGCGCTCCCAGTTTATAACAAAGCAAAAAACAAAGCGGTTTATGGCCGCCCATTACTTTGTTCATACCATGCATATTTTCTTGTTTCTGTAATACGCAACGAATTGGTTATAGGTTGTGAAAATAGTTTAAAAGCCGTTGCAAGATGTCCCAAAATTGTACAGACTGCCATTTTTTTAAGGAGTAACCGCTCATGTTTCTGATCTTTAAGGCGAAAAAAGCGTTATCGGGATTGTTCGTTGCAGAAATGACTATTGAGTGAAGCTGTTGTTTGCGCCTTTTTTTATACTTGAATCTCCCACAACAAGATTATGCCGTGTCACGTTTTGAGCTGTAAGCGCTTTTTTTACTCTGTCCATTTCATCTCAAAAGAGGCAGCGAATTCTTTTCATTTTTCCCCACGAGTTAATCGGCTTAAACCTGAAGTGCTTTGTAGGAGTCAAAACTGTTATCAAAAGGAGTCGTTTCATAGAAAATGCCTCATAAAAACAGAAGCAAATTTCTCGTGTATTGTTTTCAAGTTCAGACATATAAATGAATTTCATTGTAAGTAACAAGTTTTCAATGTACTTTTCTCGCTTTCTGTAAACGCATCTTTTTGAGTTAGCTATGTGTTGATCATTTAATTTGTAGTCATGCACCGCGGAATGACATGAATTTCTGCAAGTCATCAGCTGAGTTCTTTTTCTCGCAGTGCGAAATCAAAACGCCATGGAAAGTTAACACTTCATACTGTTCTAATCCCACTGCACTCGTGTCATGAAGTTTTCATAAGGGTAAATAACTATCTCCTATAGTCGAAGAAATGAACAAGTAAGCATGAAACAACAGCCCCTACTTGCCCCTCGAAAATCAAGTCGATTCACATGTTATTTTCTTACAACTGAGAAAATAAATGCTCGCTTAGTGTGCACAACCACAAAAGTATCATTGTTTTTATGGCATTCTCTCAAAATGTATTTGTTCCTGATTGAAAACTACTAAATCACGCAGCGAAGAGCGTGTTTACTCAGCAAGTTACGGGATGTTCTGAAGACCCTTACCTGCCGCGGTCACATGTCGAAGCCAACAATGTTTCATTCCTCGAAAATTCCACACACAAACATATAAGTCTCTCCAATCTTGATTCACTTAAAGAGTTGATGAACTTATCACTGAGTGAAGCACTTGTGAAATTTTTTTTGCATTCTCACCCTTTGAAGGATTTTATTTGAATTGTTAACCGTTATTGTAAGCGATTTATATTGCACTCAAGCTTTTGTGTTTTGCGCCTCATAAGCATATATATTCCCCAGGCAATACAGATAGCTTTGACCTGCCAATTTCGTTGAAATTGAAAAGCCAGCCAGGCCAGTAAAATGTAAATTAAACTGGAATAAAAGTGAATACTGCTCAGTCAAAGAACGTTTTCTCGTGAACTTATAAACTAGTCAGTTTAGATCTAAAACAGCGATAAACCTGAGAAGGAACTGTGGTAGTTTAACCATCTTTTTCTGCTGAAAAGGGAATTAGACAAGAAAGTGGCGCGTTAAGTGTATGTTGCACGCTGGTGCACGCAAGAGCTTGGTGTTAGTGAATTAGCCAAAAGGCTTTTTCTGATTGTTTAATTATCCTGCTGTTTGACCGCTGATCAAAACGATAAGAAAGATCACGCGCTTTGTCTCGTACCACGCGAGAACCACGCTAGCCTGCGTGGCTGGGCAAGAACCACGCGAACGTAAAGTACGCGTTAGGCACACGCGGGGAACGAGACACCGAGAAGAAAATCAGAAAATAGGTTTGAGAATATTTTCGCAGCGCAAAACACAGCATGATTCATTATTTCTTTCCTTATTCACCATTCATAAACCAGCAACGTAGAACGACGCTCAGCGACACGAAATTGTGCGTGCGTCAAATCTTGAGATTGATGTGTGCATAAGTTTTGTAACCACGCGTGGGTGGATGTTGTGAAAGTTCGCTCTTGTCAGTGTTAAAATATTTTTATTGAACACAAAGGTATCTTCCCACCTTATTTGAAGACAATTCTTCTTGAATGAATTTTGTTTAATTACGCTAAAAGCTAACGCCATGATTTTGAAACAGTCTTCTGGTAAAATGCCGGCCAACCAGTTTTGTCTTTGCAACAAATTTACTCATGTAGTTTTCCCTCAAATTCGTCCAATAAAACAAAGAAACATTGTGGTTTATTTTTAGAATTTTTCTTATCAATGTTTAGGAAATTTGCGGTTTTAAGCTCGCGTACGAGTTTTTAATGAACAAAAAACTGCAGCAATTCTATTCGGTTGGCTGCTCCGCCCAACAATTTACTTCATTCAGCCAAAAGCCCCATTTGTAGACGCTTCAATTTAAATTAAGATTTCAGCACCAGCTGGAGAAACCTGTTTATATCCATGATGAAATTCTCCCTATAAGAAATCTATCAATATCAGAAAGGAGAATCTGTATGTTTTACCATCAGAACTAAAAGGACTTTCTCTAGCGTGTAATGATGAATGAAGAACATATAATGCTTGTTGCATCAACTGTCTCCTCGAATTAATTTTGTTTAATTATACTAAAAGCCAGTGTCATGAATTTGAAACAATGATCCTTCTTATCAGATCTCGACGAAGTTTCGTACTTGAACAGGTGAACAGGTCAAGCGAAACGCACGCTAACAGTCAAAAATTTTCCAGGCTTCACAAAAAATATTATCTGTTTCTGGTCTATTCTTTCTTCTCTCAAAACATGGACAGCGATTCGATGTTATCTTTCATCCATTTACGTCAATATTAATTTTGCATATTTTGTGGCAACCCTCGCACACGCAGCTGTTGCTATTAATAAAATTCAAGTGGCAAAAAATAGCGAAGCGCGCCAAAATCACAAGAAGCACGCGCGCAAAGATTGATGTTAGCCTGCGAATACAGCCGGCGATGAGAGGCGGCTGTATTCGCAGGCTAGATTGACGTATGTTTGCCGTGTGGGTAATTTTCCCGCGGTCTAGTTCGCGCGCGATGCAGCCGTTTATTTTTTATTTAGAAAGTGTTCCTGTCTTTTCCAAAACAAGGACATCTTTCGTCTGATTTTATATGTATTTATTTTTCCGTTTAACCAACGAAGTAACACACAACCGTTACTATTATAAATAAAACTAAATGG
The DNA here is from genome assembly GCA_963693305.1 of Meandrina meandrites. NCBI lineage: Eukaryota > Metazoa > Cnidaria > Anthozoa > Scleractinia > Meandrinidae > Meandrina > Meandrina meandrites. The sequence continues at coordinate 38,850,465 of OY855909.1, read as the reverse complement.
CCGTTTTTATACTAGAGACGCGTTACCCGTCTGGACGAGCTTCGGCAAAAATTTTGTAATTCGTCCGGTTATCCGTCTCTAGTATAAAGACGGGCACAAGACGCGTTACCCGTCCAGATGAGCTACTTTTCGAAATCCGTCGTTCAAGACGCGTTTCGAAAAGTAGCTCGTCTAGACGGGTAACGCGTCTTGTGCCCGTCTTTATACTAGAGACGGATAACCGGACGAATTACAAAATGTTTGCCGAAGCTCGTCCAGACGGGTAACGCGTCTCTAGTATAAAAACGGCCAATCTTGCAACTGTACAACTGAATAAAAGATTATTTTTGGGAAGTTTCATATAAGATCAATCGATTGTCCATCTGATCTATACCCCATAGGTGCGTGTGATCGTGATAAGAATTTAAAACTTTTTTGTTATTGTTTCCAATTTTAAAGGCATTCATCCGTTTCATTTTCGTGTGAATTCCCGGAACCCGCAAACGTATTTTGTTAATTACTGATTTCGATTTGGCAAGGAAACAGCCACGTATCATTTTAATTATTTTCCAGAATTTTCTGACATTCATCAAGTGGATATTAAAGATGCGCAGAAGGTAAACATGTGAATTATCGAGCTTATTCCAGCAAGTGTATTCAACTTCAACTTTATCGCTTCCATCGCCTGTTACAATATGTGTGTATGTTTTCTCCTTTGAACAGTGAATTCGTTCAGGAATAAAAAGCCCGAGTAAAAAAGTGCTCGTCAAAAGTAAACAAACATGACTAGTCTTCCTGTTGTCGGCTGAACATCGAACATTGACGTCTCCGATCGCGTCGATATATTTGTAATTTATTCCTTATTAGGAAATTGTCGACGCAATCGGCGAACTGTGCAGCAGGTGTCGTAAATAGTCGGAACGGAACGTGCGTTCTTGTTGTTTACAAGGATTCTATTTCGAACCGTCGCTTTTTTATTCAGAGAGAGAATTTTTAAAGCAACAATTGATGGTGAAGAATTGAATAATTAAGCGAAACAATTTCCACTCGGTGTTCTTGCTCAAGTTATCTGTAGCTGTAATCAATAGTCTGTATTCTTCCGCGCTTGATGTCACTCTGGAACGAAATTAAAATACAATTTCTCGTCTGCTATTGGTCGATAATTGGTTATGTAATGTAAGGTCACGGCCTTTCAGACACCTATCGCATTTCAACAATTCTAAAATTCATAAACAATAAAGACAGCGCCTTTTGCGGCTGACAACTCTCACGTACCAACCACAGCGGATGTGCATTTATATATATACACAAAAAATCAAACAGTGGTTTCAGTAATAACATGGACTCGCCATCGAAAGATATTTTCAATGTTTTGGATGAATTCATCGCTGCTATCGAAGAAACGAAGCAAGTACTTCAAAGTCCGTGCGTACCCGGCAGAACTGAGGCGTGCTGTCTGTGCGAGTGCGAGCGACCTCGAAGAAAGAAGGCCATCGCTAAGGGACCTTGCGATTGCGAACTGCTTCAGTCGCGTTTAATGGGATCCGAAGACGAACTGCAAAGATACGATAATAAATATGATCAAACAGTGTTTATCAATCAACACACTTCTCGGGAGAAAGAAGCCGAGGGATTAGTCACTGAAATGAATTCCCTTCTCAACCAGATTTCTAGCGCTGCAAATTCCTTAAAAAAGATCTACAATCGAAGATCTTCCCCGGTGATCGAAGACATCTGATGGGTTTCCTGCTTAGGAAATGGTTTCCTTCTGCTGGCTGGAATTTGATCTCAAAATGCAGTTTGCTGGTGGTGGTTTACCGTATTTTATAGCTGTGCAAGAAAAGATCGTGGACAGTGAGTCACATACATCATTTGATTCCTGCGTATGGGGGAATGGTCTGTTGCTTGTTCCTGCCCTTGAAGTCGTGCAAACATTCACATTTTCGTTTCACTGAGTCTACCGAAGTCGTGGAAATCAAGTAAACCCTATTTTCTACGCGCCCTCATGGACCAATTATATATTAATACGATCGCGTTTGGACAGTAACTACGAACACTGCGCGATTTTCACGCGTGAATGCGGATTTACTTTCGCTTTCGCAATACATTTCCCTTTACAAAAAGAAAGAGGTATGTGATAATTCGACAGGTTTGTGCCACCTGTCGGAGCAGACATGAAGTTGCATCGTTGAAAGTAAAGTTGTAAGGTGAACAGAACATTTTTCATTTGCCGCTTATAAATTTTGCAACAGCAGGTAAACCGGAGAATTCGTCAATTTCCTTGCGATTTACAAATACAATATTAGAAGTGTCAAAACAAGTTGTTAAGCTAAAATAAAACTATAATAGCGTTTATTCAGGTGGGAAATTGACAAAGTGATATCAGGTTATAAAGAAGCCAAAAAAAATTTAAAGGGTGTTTTTGGAAGTATTGTGTTTACAGTGTGTCTATTTCATGTTTATTTCATAGCGCGAAGTGCTCGAAGTGGTCTATTTATTAAAAAAAATTGTGAGAGTTAGGCTTTTATTAATTTAACTAGGAAATATTTCCAGATTTATTTAGAAGTAACAGATGAAATGTAAAAACCGGAGATTGGAAGGGAAGTAACAAATTTGTTTTTGCTTCTTGCATGGGCGCATCGTTCATGAATAATTAAAAGCAGTTAGGAGAGGGCGATATAATGTAAATATGTACAGGAGTTTTAAATTACGCTGAAATTTTGTCCTCATGCATACTGTATTTTAAAAACATTTTTGTATGAAATGGAGATCGAATAAAGTGATAAAACAGTGAGACGGGGTGTAAAATAAAATGATTCATCCCTGTTACGTAACTTTGTCCAGAGCTCCGCGAATTTCTAAAACAAGGAAAAAGCAGTACCTGGCACACTTGGAAAATGTTAATTTTGCATGTTTAAAAGTTTAAATATTTGGAGACAAAAAAGAGTGAAATCCAGAGGAAGAAATAAAGTGATAGAGCATCTGATTAAATGATAGAGTGAATTTCATTGCAGATGTTTGTCTACAGCTCTGCGTGAAATTACAATGTAAGCCCGAATGTAAGGCAAGTTCCCTGGAACGTGCTGCAAATTGTTAATCTTAAGTGTATAATGTTATCTTAGTTGGCGACAAACCAAATTTCCATCTGAAATCTCCGTACTTGCGACTCTTTGGAACCAAATCGTACGAGAGCAGACTGAACAATCTTAACATTATTCTCAGGCAGGTACTTCTCTGTTCACAGCCTTTGGCACGTGTCACGCGTCTCGCGTTATACTCTCGTTTTACTTCACACTCGCTCCACGCGCGCTTTCCCTGGATATTGCGCGCTAAAAGATAGTTCGAACGAAAACGATGTTTATACGGGCAAGTGAATAGTAGTCTATCGTAGAATTAGCTCGTCTCCTATTTGGATTTGAACAGCTTTCCTTGAGGGGTCCTCGAGAATCGAAATTACTGAATACTTTCGATTTTTCTTAGCGCAAAAGCCGAGGTAATCGAAAATTCAAAGTTTGCTTTAGTTTGCTCGGTCAACTAGGGGGAGGTGCAGTGGCGTAATGGTTACTGCGCTGGACTCCGGATCGAATGGTCCGGGTTGGAGCCCTAGCCGGGGTCATTGTCTTGTGTATTACTCTCACAGTGCCTCTCTCCACCTGCTGGGAGTAACCCTGTGATGTAGCCTGCGAGCACGCTCTCTTTGGGGGCTGCAAGTTTGGTTGCAGCGCGCGAGCGGCGACTAGCGAGCCACGAGAAACATTTTTCGTAACTCGCGGCCTCGCCACTCGCGCGTTGCCCCATAGAGAGCCTGCTTGCAGGCTAACCTGTGATGGGCTAGCATTCCATCCAGGGGAAATGGGATAAGCCCCGGCCTGATGGGCCAATAGGCTCGAATGCAGATTTCATCTTGGCAAAAACATGACACCAAGGATGCTTTCCATTTTGCCGAAAAATCCGGAAATTTCGGTTGAAAGTCAAACACAGCAGGGGTGCTTACCATTTAGCTAAAAAATCTGGAAATTTCGGTTGAAAGTCAAATGGAACAGGAATTTTCCGGAAATTCGAAAATTGTGGACTACCTCCAGAGATAGTCCTCTTTTTCCGTTCGGAAAGGAACGTCGGAAATTTCCTTACCAATTGCACGATTTCCCAGTTCCAGTCTCTCATCAACGGAAAACGATATCAGAAAACCGAATTTTAAATGGTAAGCGCCATCTCGTTCGGTTGGTTTGCTAATTTTGGAAAATTCCTTACCATTAATCAGTGTACATTCCAACCGGTTCCTTTCGACAAATGGTAAGCACCCCAGTAATTTTCCGGAAATGTCCGTTCGGAAATTATGCACTTCCTCCAGATGTACTTTCTTTTTTCGTTCGGAAGAGAACGTTGGATATTTCCTTACCATTTGCAGAGTTTCTCATCATCTTAAAACAAGAACAGGAAACCGAACTACACATGGTAAGCGCCATCTCGTTCGGTTGGTTTGCTGATTTGGAAAAACGCTTACCATTATTCAATGGTCATCTCAACCGGTTCCTTTCGACAAATGGTAACTCCAAGGAAGGCCAAGGAACCGGTCCCTGGCATTGCTACGCTTAATATTTGTAGGTTGTAGGTCGTTGTACGGAAATCGGTCAGATTTTGTTAAATAGGTATATAGTTATAGAGTTACTCCGTAATCATTACAATGTTGAAATTAGTATTGACGAAATTATGCTCATCCGAGGAACATGGGTGACCCATTACGGTACTTCAGGTAGTCAAAATCTGAAATATTTTCTCCAGGGGTGGGAGGGGGGAAACCCTCGGAACCCCCTACCTTTAACAGCTTACGCCTTCGGCGCTCGTGCTATCGGAAAACGGTCACTATTTGGATCCGCGCCTGAATAGTGGTAGAAGTAGTATTAGTAGTACGTGACATTGGTATTTGCAGGGTTTGTGGCTGTGGCAGCGGTAGTAGTAGGCAAGTAGTAGCAGTGAAGCAATCAAAGGTTACTGTAAGGAGGGGGACATTGGGGGTTGCTGAACACCTACCGCAAAAAAATTCGACAAATACCGCTATACCGCAAAAAAAATCGGAAAATACCGCAATTTTATAGTAAGCCTGTATAGCTGGTGGATTCCTTGACGCGAGAGCAAAAATAGAGGCAAAAAGGAGCGGTGGGTTAAAACAGTCACATCGGTAGATTAAAATGTGTGACAAAATAAGACCGTTTCAGGGTGCTTCCGAAACGACGGAAACGGCTATAAATGGTCGGAAAAAGTGAAGGATACGTTTTTATACCGAATATCGTCGACCAAAACGTAAAGAAAACGCATCCCGCAGGTTTGGAGAATACCGCAATACCGCAATTCAAGATTAAAATTACCGAAATACCGCATGAAAAATTGGCCAACACCGCAATACCGCAAACCCCAATGTCCCCCTCTGTAAGGGAGAGCTGTCAGAGCTACTTAGTGAAGATGAGGCATGATCATGATCATGATCACGCGAGTGACAGCTGCGCGAAAACTAGGCGCGTAAAAAGCGCCTTACCCCCACTTTTAGCGCGGCCGCCATCACTCGACGAACTGCGATCAGGCGTTCTTTTTTCTTCGCCGTGGGAATTTCGGGATTGCTCTCCACTAACTGGGCGCCTGGAACAGGCTTCCCTGCAACCACTAGCCTGCGTTCAAGGGACGAACAAAACCCCGGGGTTTCGTTCGTCTGCAACGCAGGCTATGCAACCACCTGCAGGCAAACTTGATTGAATAGCAAGCAGGTCGTCCAGATAGATGTGGCAGGTACTACAACAGGTCACTTGCACACTCCATTCCAGGAATTAGAGTGGTGGTTTTCACGACACTAGCCATGCTGTATGCAACGAACAAACAATCTTTTAGACTATTCGCAGACAAGTTTTTTCGTGAGTCATTTCCTGCGTTCAACGATCAAAGAAAAATACGAGGACGGACTGTCGAACGTTCTAATTGTCGACGCAACAGGGTGGCATGACGTCACGAGCAAGGCGAGAATTATTTTATTCAGGACTCAATTCAAGAAAAATAATTGTTGTTTCGTCTTTATGTTCTATTTTTTACGTTCTTGTTACTCGATGCCACCAACAAACTTCTCGTGGTTTGTCAAAGACAGATTAGCCGCTCTTGGTCTTCCTTCTACTCGCGCAGATATCGAGTTCCTTTGCAGTAATGGAGTAAAGCAGCTGATTTCTTTGACTGAGAGGCGGCCGTCATTGCATGGCTTCCAGTTGACTCACGTTCATATCCCTGTAGTAGACATGACTCCACCTTCTATTGAACAAGTGAATGAGTTTATTAGCGTTGTAGAGTTGGCTTATTTGAAAGGAGAGGTGAGTGTTTGAACATTATTACGTAACGAAAGACGAAAGCTTTTCGCCGGCCGGCAAACGGGCATTGCTGACCATACATGCACATAAAACAAATCCAGTTTGCTCTTAAACGAGATGAAAAGTTTCTGGGTTCATTTGCATCGCGCGTTTACAACAAAATCACAAAATCATTGATATGAAATCAAAGCTGTCAATAAAACGTCTCGCTGATCATGATGTGGTGCTCCCGACTTGAAAAGTCTGGAAGCTTTTGACTATATATTCACACTGGAATAAAAAATTTCCCCATTTATGAGATGCACTCACCACATTTTGGGTAGTCAGATTCGTAAAGCTTTTATGAACACTACTAGCTATGTTTCCACGGAAAAATGTGCAAGCTTAAATTATTTTTATTTTTGGTTCAGAGATTGGGTTGGGGGAGGGGGTGGTGGGTGGACAGGGACCGTTTGTAAAATTTCTCAGTCCTGGTTTTAACTGGTATTATATATATTAAATTGCAGTCTGCACTCTGTTAACATTTTTTGAAGAAATCCTTGAAAACAACAAGAAACAACAACCCCCCCCCCCCAGGAAAAAAGCAAGAAAGAAATAACACCTGTTTGATTTGATTTTTGCACCATCAGACTGAACGGATTGTCCGTTTTGTCGATACCATGTTTGTACATGTATGTGGTGTTTAGGACAGCAGCATGACTTAGGGGTTTAGGGTGTTGGTCAGTTGTAATGCAGAGTTGAGGAGTTTAGCATGGTGAGGGGACGCCACCCCCCCCCCCCCCCCCAAAAAAAAAAATAAATAAATAAATAATAATAATTTAGGATACTGTTGGTTTCTTTTAGCGTAATATTAGTGCTTTCTCAGTGCTAGACTATCTTTATAATGTTTTCGATCCAGTAACATATCAGATCAATGAATTTATTCAGTTAAAAATTGTTGGAAAATGCGCTCAGAAGTTTGCACCTCTGACGCTCATGATGTGCCCCCCCCCCCCCCCCCTAAAATGTGACTTTCTGCTGTGGGGACTAGAAAATTGCTCCTCCCGGGGAGGCAGGACTACTCCCCAAAATGTTGAGTGGAGGTGTGCGGCCCGCTTCATGAAACCCTTACCCTATTTCAGACCAAAGTATGCAATTTTTGTTACACTATTTCATATCTGACCAGACATAGCTCGGGAGTATCAATAAGACATGGCATGCTATAGAAACCGTTTTTTTCTGTAGCATGAACATTTACCTATGGAATTTTTTCGCTTGAATAGGCAGTTGCAGTGCACTGTATGTATGGTTTAGGCAGAGTTGGCACAATGTTGGCATGTTACTTGGTAAAAACAACTCACTGTAGTGCCCAGGAAGCTATTAACATTGTTAGAAGAAAGAGGCCTGGTTCAATTGAGACTCATCAACAAGAAAAACTTGTGCTGGAGTTTAGTTCATCATTACGATCAAGGGTGGATCAATCAATGTAACCAAGTACCTAGCAACTTTATACAGATATTTCTATTTTAGTGATGAAATGTATTGCAATCCTTAGCACCGAACCTTTATATTATACTTGCAGTGCAAATTTAGTCAAACTAGGCTAGTACATTAAATTTACTTCTCTTCAAATATTCCAAAAAATATACAAAGTTTGTATTAGAATTTTGCATTAATACTCTACGTTACTAAGATTATTTATATTATTATTGAAGGCTCTAGTTGCTCAAAAGAAAGTTTTCTTATTACGTTGTCACTATAGTTAAGTATATTTTTATCAGATGGAAAAAAACAAAACAAAAATTATTAAATTTGCTCTAAATGCTGATTACTGAAATCTATGCATGCTTTACAGGGGCAGACTTTTTAAAAGCAGGGTGGATGGTTAGCAGATATCTTTATTTCAATTTAATTAAAATTATTAACAATGTTTATACGTTACCCAGTGTCATTGTCATTTTTTTTAATGTATATATTTTTTTTTCATGGTGGCGGGGGGTAGCTTGTCTCCTTCGCAGTTGTTTGGGCTTGTCGTACAATGCTTTTTCTCCACCAGTCATCAATGGCTGCTAATAAACCTGAACCTGTCATTCCTTTCCATAGCTTAGCCAATCACAGCTTCCCTCCCATTTCCTGTGGCAGTCGCACCAAACTCACTGACTACACCAATCAAATGTTGTCTTATCATTGTCTTAAGGCTGGTTTTCATGAGCATACAAGAGCACAAGCATTAGCGCATAGGAACAATGAATGCTGCTTTCACAAGTACAATGACAAAAATTATTTTTTTGTATGTGCTTATGATTATTTTAGTGAGGATAGCATAAGAAGAAGAAGTGTTTTCATTTCTCTTATGTGCTTTAATAAGCCTTATGCTTATGTCCAGCAAAAACCACAGGTGACCCAAGATCAGTATGCGACTGTTGATACAAAATGTTATGAAATGACTGTTAATTTTATACTTTGTATGGGAAATCCACTTTAGTCCTTAATATATGCTAACATAATTAGCTATAATGTAGAAATATACTCTGCTTTCCTCAAGGCAAGGTTGTTGTCTTTGTGTCTTTATGCAGTTTCTTTGCTTTATTGAGGGGAAACAATGACCAATGACATAAAAAAAACATTAGGCCACAAACCCATCTAAAATCAGGGCAAAAATCTTCCAATTGTCTGGTCATCTGAGATCTCAGACAAGTGCAATTTCAAAAGCACTTATATCCAACAGGACAAGTAGAATTTACCAGGAGAAATTTTTGCCATTAATCATTATGACTGCTCAAGCATCTCTAGACCTTGTAACCGAAACTGTTTTCCACAAATTTCTGTTTCATTTTAATCACAAGCTTACTGTTTTGTTGACAACTGGTATCTACATTTCATTATTATTATTTTAGAAAGTGAATAAATGGCAATAATGCGATCTTGTTTGTGGCCACAAGTGACAAAAAAAGCAAGTGTGTATAAACAGTATACTTGATTTTGTTTGGAGGAGTGCATTTCAATCACTTTCAGACAACCAAAGTCTGACTGGCACTTGGAATGAAATTTAAAGCCCTGAAAATGGACATAATTTGCACCCAAGACAAAATTGGTAAATCCTTCATTGCGACACTAACATTGTATCAACACCCATATACTGAGCTTAGGCTGCCTGTGGTGAATACCAGCCTTTAGATGCAAACACGTTACCTTGTAAACTTCACCCTTACACTTATAATTAAGTCTTTCTTTGATTTGTCAAACTAGAGACACCCGCCAGCAAGTTGTACAAATATGTAAAAAAATAACCAACAACTTGCTGTAATTTATTAAAATTAACAAGATTAAAATCTGCAGTGTGGCATTGTGATCAGCCCTTTCTGTTACGAATCATACATGAAATCCTGTAAATTCCCTCTTATAAGCCCTGGGCTAGACTTTGTTAAAGTCGTTCGCTTCTTGTTTTCCGACTGGCAGTAGACCCTGGGCCCATACAACTTCATGTGGGGTTTTGGGGGCTTATACGGCTTATTTGTAAAAAAGAAAGAAAAATGTTTCAAAATGAGGCACAGCTGCGTTGATTGAAATATGTTTTTGATTTACAACTTTTTAATTAACCTTAAGTCCTGTCATCCAGCAAAGGGGGGCTTGTAATCGGATGTATTTTTTTGTTACCTGATAGATGGGCCTATAACCAGGGCTGGGGGAGGGCTTATAAGCGGAAGTTAAGGGTTTGCTGTCACAAATAATATTATTAATTGCAAATGAATAAATTAGTAGAGTTGTCCCTTGAGTCGAACTTCCATGCAAATTGACATCTTCCATTCTTGTTCACGAACGTTTTTGATTCCATATATCTGTGCACTTTGATAAGTGCGGTTTGAATTTCCGCTGGAATGTTGTGCATTTCCACCGACTGTAATCGAATGTTTTCTGATCCATTTCGCAAACTCGGAACCTGTGTAGTTGAATTGTTTTTGTCGTGAGTTGCTGGAGTAGGTGACGTCTTGACGTGATCACGAACACTCCTTGAGGCAGAGACAATAATTCCGATAATAAGAAGGGTATTTACTAACAACAGTGTAAAGCACGTCCTGGCTTTTCTCCAATTGAAACGGGAAGGAGTCTTGTGCTGATCAATAGAGGCCATATATCCGATATTTGCTTCAGTTGACTGGCTTTTCAATATAAAAGGCTTGTTATGGAATTGCTGTTCACTTGCTTGTCATATAATAAATACGATCATCCATTGTCAAGGTGTGCCAACATGGAACGTTTCGATGAATTTCGTGACCTCATCGCGCTCTTTGACGTCATTCATATAATTTGTAGTTGCAACAATGCAACAATTACAAACCAGGGGGTGGTAGGATGTGTAAAGAAGCGAGGCTGGGGGAGGGGTGAGAAAGGAGAAGGCTGTTGGTGGCTATTTAATCGTGCCCAAAAATTTTTTATGATTAATGGGATAATATTATATAATTAATAGCCTTCCTTCAAATAATTGCCACATTTTTGTTGGCAAAAAAAAAAAGAATGATCACCACTGAAATGAGCTTTTCGCGTTCAATTCTTGCCCGGCTCAAGAAAGGTGAACGGAAAAATTCCAGTGTGTAGAGTGTGTCTGGAATCAGAATCTCTGTAAAGCCTCTCCTTTGGGATGTCACTCAACGTTTCGTTACATCCAAAAAATGGCTGTGAAGGAGACTACCTCGTGAACGTTAGATCAAGCGGTAGATGAATTGAACGTGAGAAAAAAAATTATTGAGACTTCAGACCCTCCTTTTCGGTAAGAGGGCTAAAGAAATACAGTAGAACCCCGCTAACTCGGACTCCCAAGGGAAATTAAAAAGAGTTTGAGTTAGGGAGCGGTCATTATTTATGAGGAGACGGAGAGGGGGGGGGGGAGGGAAACGTTTGGTTACCTGTTAATGGGTGGGGGGGGGGGGCAAAAATTTTTTCGCATCACAGAATGGGTGGGGGGGGGGGGGGGGTAAAAAGTTAGGTTGGTAAGCACCTGATGTATATTTTTAGTAATGCAAAGGGAAACTTCTCTCTACATAAAACTCTGGCTAAGGCATGAAAACATTAACAAATGACTGGGTCAAATTGCTGCTATAATTAACGAAGAAAAGCAAGGCTGATTGAACAGTTGGGAACTATATATAGTTCCCAACTGTTCAATCAGCCTTGCTTTTCTTCGTTTACTATTTTGTTATAGCTGATTAGATCTTCTACATTTAGAGGATCCGGTACTTCTATTTCGTCACGGTGGTCCTTGCAAATTTAAATTCGTTCTGCTATAATTAGCTTACTTAACAATGTCCAATCAGTGTTTTTCTACATGTCAATTAAGTTTATCTTAATTAGCAAATTAAAGCACGCAAAAAACATTTTGTAGGCCGAAAGTGTTGACATTCAAACATCAGTGGCGGATACAGACCTACCCCCCCTCCCCCACCCTCCGGGCCCCTCTACTGGATCCGCCAATGAACATAGTCATCTAATTCGTCTCAGGATTTCGGAAAAGCTCAGAAACAGACAAAACACATCAAATCTAGCATCTACTACTGTACAACAGGCTGGACTGATGAAGTTAAAGGAGCTACGTCACAGGCATTTTGTGGACTTTTAATCTAAACTGTTATGAAATAAGTGGAAGGTAACTAAACCTGTGAAAAAATAATCTTTGAACATCTGAACGAAGATATTACCTTGTGGAGAGAAATCAAACCACGGTATAAATATCAATTTATTGAAGACGGGTAGAAACCAGGGGCGGATCCAGGATTTTTTATAGGGGGGTGGCTGGTACCAATCGGCCACCAAACTACACGTTAATTTATGTTTGCTCCAAAACGTTGCATATTTAGGAAGGACGGATTGGATCCTGCAAAACTGCAAACTCTCGCAACTCCACAAAAATAGAAGAAATAGAAAATTACTGACCTAAATTCGCGCACATGCAGTGATAGTACGTCATACAACGCATACACTGTTCTCTATAACAAACGCTTAAACCTGCTAGTCGGCCAAAACTTCAACAGTTCAGTGTTCTCCTAAGTTTCGACGCCGCAGGCGAGCGAACTTTTCAAACCGGAAACCGGTGAATTTTAGCTGTTTTCTAGTGTACCTAACTGTCCTAATTGGAACAAAATTTTATTTCACGAAAACTTTAATCTGACCTAACAGTGCTTTTTCTATACAGCCTAAAAAAAGTTGCGCAAAATTATCTTCCGGTGTTCAAAGGGGATACATTTGCTATCGCTTACATGGCGTATTACTTGAAAAAAAAATCGACGGTCTCTTTTCGTGTTTTGCTAGGGATCGCGTATATCACCGCAGTTCCTTTTAATTTCTCTTCACTTCCAGTGCTCAGTATTTACAACGGCATTGTTTAAGGATTGTTTTTTCAAGGCTTTTTTAACCTCTCGTCTAGGTTTCGTTTTAAACACTTACCAACTTAATGTGAAGAATCTCACATCCAAAGCTGTCTGCCTTCACCACGGACACCACGCGTGCGTTACTTGTAGCTACTGTAGCTGGCGTTGAACTTGACAATCAATGTATTTTTAAATTTTCTGGAAACCGTGCAACAACAGTTGTAAACTTACAATGAAATCCCGCCCAAACTTGCTCTTTCTTCGAAATGGTTTGGCACTGACACAGTTGTAAATGAATATTGGCATTTTTCGCAGTTTATTTCCCATCTATTCTATTATTTTCGTTGACGACTACACTGGTAGAACGAGTGGCGTTAGATTTTACCAGTTACCGCCTGATTTGGAGAACACTACATTAGTGAAGACGCCGTCATTCGTCTAGGATGCTGCGCCACAAATTTCTCGTAAACAGCCTTCTATCGGTGATGGTAACAGTATTTGCATGCATGGTGATGACAACCATGAATTCTGAGGGTCGTTCGGTGGCCATTGTGTTACGAAGCCAAATATGGATCCTTTGAATACAAGAAATACAAGAAAATGACCTCTCCGCCTATGTGCTCCCCATAGGCACAATCCCTCACGTTTGGAAAGATGTTATTTTATTATTTTTTTGGGCAAAAGGGGGGGTGGCTAGCCACCCAATCCACCCCCCCCCACCCCCCCCCCCCCCCCCCCCCTGGATCCGTCCCTGGAATGGAAACAGCTAGAAACGTTTAGCTTTAATTTTGCTGGTTGCAATCCATTTCCATCCTAGCCATCTGAAGACAAAGACAGGCCTTCTACGACACAAATATATATTATTGGCTGAACAAACAAATTGTTAAAATCCATGACAAAGCCCCATTTAACGTTATAAGTTTTAAAAGTGTTCCACATTCCATAAGGCTTGGCTGGTTGTTTGCTAGCTACTCCTTTATTATTTTAGCTGCTCCAAATGAGAGACCCTCCTGCTTAAGAAGAAAATTCAAGCCCTTGATAATGTATTATGACTCCTGAGTGAGATCGTCTAGGCCACTCGGGGAAATTCATGTATACGTACGAGGTGTCCAAAAAAAACAGAGAATTTTCATTTCTTTGACAAAACAGAAAAACATTCCCATGATGTCCTTTTGCTGCTGAGCACGCTTTTAAACTAAGTGTTCAAGTAGCTCATACATAGATTTAGACACATGAAAAAGCACCGGACTGACACTTTGGTTTCCCGAGCAACATTTTTAATTAGAGATCAAGTTATCGGGGTACATTCGAGCCAAGGGAAAGCTATATCAGCTCGAGTAGCGCGGAGTTCGAGTTAACTGATAGTAAATGACTGAAAAATTAGGGTCAAATCCAGGGGAAATTGGATTATGTTCGAGTATGCGGGGAGTTCGAGTTAGCTGGGTTCTACTGCATAGAGGAATATTGTTTGTATTACGTAAACGCAATGAGACTTTGTACAACATATCCTTTATATCAACCCTACATGACAAGAGACCAAGTGCGTTGTAATCACCCTGTATTTAATAATTTTATTTATTCCCATAAAATACATTGTTTACACAATGAGCAATTCAGTAAATTTTACGGACGAGTTGCACAAAGCGTCTCGTACTTTAATTTGCATTCGTACCTAACACTTTCAATTGTATACAATTACAAAATCTAAAACTAATTAAGGTACAACTTCATTGAAAGAATTAAATACTTTATGACCCAGGAAGAATATAAAAATATTTGCTTCGAAATTATTAACAGCTATTTAAAAATTTACACGAGTTGACTGCTTTTGGATAAATCTTTGTCGAGGTTTATTATTGAGATTTGTAAATTGCCTGTGCACAATTCTTTAAAGTTAATTTGTTTTTCTTTCCACGGCCATTCTATACGATGAAGTCGCAAAACTTTGTTTTTAAAAAAGATAGACTTCACTGTCATAACTCTACATTAGGTTACAAAACCTATAAGGCACATTAATGTACTATTTACATAAATAATCTTACGAATGACAAAGACATAAACGTTTGCAAAAGGTATTCAATGTTAAAAAAAAACCAGCTTACATCTTTGGTTCGTGGTAAATAGAGAATAGAGCGATCTTTTATCGATTTTCAAAATTCTTGTATGCTTTGGTTTAGTGCTCACGAGTTCTAATCGATCAAAAACCACTCGTGCTACATGCTCGACCAATCAGAAAAAATTTTTTTCAGCACTCAGCTGCAAAACAAAATCCAATCGCGACTGGTCTCCGCGACTTTTCCCGCGTTTGCCACTGATTACATTTTTTCCCGCGCTTGCCACCAGTCGATGTTTTCCCGCGCTTGCCAGTGATTACTTTTTTTCCCGCGCTTGCCAGTGGTTACATTTTTTTCCCGCGCTAACCAGCGGTCTGGTTTTCTGTGCTTACTACCGGTCACGCGATTGGTTTGTACCCTATTCTTTATTCTGTGGGTAGTTGCCTAGTTGAAAATCACTCAAAAACCGCCCCGTTACAGAGGACTTCATATAAGCCAAGTAACAAGTATGGTAATATATCTACTCATCCAATGTGCCATTTGCAGCTAACAGTAACAATATCCGCCATGCTCGAGAGCAAGCCTTCCAAAACAAAGCAAATTCAACCAGTTAAGCTTGACTTTGGATGTTTCTTTTCAGTAAGGTGGATTTTGTTTCACGTGACCGTTAGCTACAAATGGTCCACTTATTATTAACACATATAATATATATCAATAATTGTTCATAAATGACAACAGAACAAATTTAATAAATGTATTAGTCCCTGCTAGAGCACAATGTCAAAATTTTAAATTTCCCTTTCATAACGCAGAAAAAAAGGCCCTTCGCAGAAACCACTAGAGACATACTGCATATACTGAGATCTCGACAACTCGAAGATAACAAAATTACTATATTCAACACAGGGTATGCTTGTATAGGAGTGGAAAATTGTAGTAATTTTCAAGGTTTGTTAAATCGAGCGATTCGTTAAGTTCGCTATGTGGAGAGAATTTTTATATCGTGAGGTTCGTTATCATTCTCGTTCCAGAGCCGCCTCCCTCTCTTAGCCGGCGGGGACTGGGGCATGAGGAAAACCTCGTGCTAAGGCCGCGCCGGCCAAGAGGGCAAGCGGGCGGCTCGGGGGACGAGGATCGTTCGTTATATCAGGGAGTTCCGTTATAACGGGGTTTGGAGAAGTAGTTACATTCGACATAACAACGACTATAGCTTACTTTAAAATGCATTGATAGAAACAGCTTACGATCTTGTACATTTCATCTATATAACATATCTTAGTTTAACCAAAACTTACTGAGAAAGCTGTTTCATCCGGTTACAAAATTTTTCTTTATTAATTTTTTCTGTTTTTTGGTTTGTTTGCGTATTCCTTTGTTCAGTTTTTGCTTTTTGCGTAAGTAGTCTTTTGTCTAAAACTTAATCAATTGTTAATTGTCATATCACATCAACGGGTAAACTGACATTGCCAGGGTGAGCCGCACTTGAAAGCAAAAATAATACAAAGACGACTAATTTGGAATTCAATTTGGAACAAACGCTTCTTTTAAAATGCTACAGAAAACTGTTTAGTATATTTAGGACGAAAGTGGCTAGGAAATTTACACGTCGCCAAGAATTCCCACAAACTTGACTGGCAAGAGAACCATTATATAACAAAACATTACAAATCTGGCTTGCACGGTACGCATCAAGAAAATATTGGTCTTATTCTTGTACGAAAGTTTATGGGCCCTGTCGGCTTCGCCTGATAACGAAAAAAAAAGTCGACCGCAATATTTTCCCAACGCGAAACGCACGCTTGTTTAATACAGAATCTATAAAGAGATTCAGCTGTTGAAAGTCATCCAAAATATAACCTTACTCTGCCCTTACAATGTTCATATTCGGCTATACTTTTCTTTATAAACAACTTGTACAACTAAAAATATATTTGGTGAATAACTAATATTCATTAAATGAATAGTTTAACTTTAGCTTATTCCAACTGCCCTCAGCTTTCTCGCCTCGGATCTCTGTTTTGTGAAAAATACCTTCTGTTAACTTCCACACGACTGCACAAAAAATACGCTTTCTTTTTTCTTGTCGGTCGTTTTCAGTCAGAGGACAGTGCTTCCTCGTGAATAACGACGTCTATCTTTCTGCTGGTGTCCAGGACTCGATGTTCTCTATAAGGCACCACGGCTGTCATTTACCCAGAAGGCTGGTACCCACTGAGCCTCGACATCAAGTTTATCGATGGCTTGCCTCAGTTCATCAAACGTTCTTTCCAAATCCGTGTTCACGATTGTTTTGTCGAAGTAATGTCCGTAAGTTTCTTCCATTTCTCTCGATTTGTCCACCATTTCACGTAACTCTGCATCCTGTAAATCAAAACAAACGTGTTTAGCACGAGATTGCTCTTCTAATTGTGTAAGAAGCACGACTTTACTCGAGTGAAGAACGCAAGTAAAGTCTGCACGAGCTAAGTCTGCACGGCCCATACCGCCGGAGCTTATCCTGGTTTCTGTAGCATCAAGCGACTTGGAATATTTCGACTCCTCCCTGGATGAGATGCTAGTCAATCGCAGGGTTACACTCCACCCCGCCCGCCCCCCCCCCCCCCCCCCCAAGAATTATTTCGCCGGAATCCATTTATACACCTGGGTTTATACACCCGGCCAGTTCGCTCCGGAGTCCAGCGCGCTAACCATTAGGCCACCGGGCCTCCCAGAAGAACGTAGTGTGTATATTATGCTTTTTTTACTGGACCCTGCGGGTAACAACAGCATGTTGAGAGTACTTACAGACATTTGAGCAGTGGGCCTCGGGTTAAACGGATCCACTTTCCCTCTTCGAAGGGTTAAAATTCGATCATAAGATGGCGGTGATATAAAAACCACAAAGGGTTTTACATCAGAAGCTTTGAGCATCTTAAGCGCCTGAAATAAAACATTACAAAAACAGTTATTCCATTACACATATAGCATTTCCAAAGCTCAAAATATTAATTTTCCCTAGTGATTTGCATACATTCCTTTTAATGCTAGTTGTGAGAATTTGCTAGTTCATCAAGACAATATCTCCTTGTTGACCACTTGCGTAAATCGCGGTTTTCCTCTCCACAAGGTATTGAAAATTGCAAGGGAAAATTAGAATTACGATTTCGATCACTTTGTGAGTGTTATAGAAGAATAGATCCTAATCGCAACACTAAACGCAACCAACAACTAAGTTTGGATACGTGTACAACTTAGTTACCTGTAATAGTAAAGAAATGCTTAGATTAAATTATTTTTTTTTTTTTGTATAACTATATTATTTATTTATCTTTTTTTATACTGAATGTAATGCGTTGTACGTTTTATTAGTCGATAAAGAAGAAGTAAATTTTCATCGCGCATGTTTGCGTGTTGAAATTCAAAACAGAGGATGAAGAACACCGAGTGCTAACATTTCACTCGCCAGAGCAAATAGCAGTTAAATACAGGTAAATCACGGTGCTGATGTGTCATACCTCGCAATGAAGATTTAAAATGCAGTGTTTGCCAGAATTGGTCACTCTTCTTATAGAGTCCAGTGCGGTGCCGTAATAGTGTCCCTCAAATTCACCGTGTTCCACGAACTTACTGGCCACAATGTCCGCCTCAAACGTGGGCAGCGGTATAAAGTAATAGTCTCTTTCATTGACTTCTTCTAGCCTTTTTGGCCGGCTGGTGTCTAAAGAAAAGAAGACAAATAAAGATCATTGCTTTACCGACCGACCAGTAATTTATCAGCGAATCAGCAAGACTCATTTATGTAGAGTTGCAGGCGATTGATATGAAGCTGAAAGACCCGATACTTACGAGGGATTACTCCAGCGAAACGTTCTTGTGAAAACAGGATCAGCTTCTGTCTCAGTTCTTTTCGACCAACTTTATCTGGTCCTGGACAAGAGGTAAAGATCAGAGTAAATTGCTTTACACTTTGAAAATTAAACGTTCGATTGCTACTTCTTTGAATGGTCGAGAAGTGTTGGAAGCCAAATATAAACCTTTAGCGGGAAACACACGTACATAGTTTACATAGTTAATGTTAATCTCATTATTTGCGGTTTCTGCATACCTATAAGAACCACAGGTCGCTTTCTTTGTGGGTCGGGTTGTAACAGCGCCACCTCTTCGTACGTTAACACTTCATCTGCAACATATTCTAAAAGAGGAACAGCCATGTCAATATACTCAACAAAACACATAACAAGGTTATAGGACACTCCTCAACAATGGTTTGCATTTGGAGAAGTATAACAACACGTTTTGCTTACATGTAGTTTCTAAGTTTAAAGTTTGAAACTCCGTTCTATCTTTAGGTATAGTTCACGATCGTTTTCATTGTACAAATCATTGAATAATTCCGCTTTTAGTAGAGGTTAGAATTGAAATTTCCACCGATTCCAAAATTCCCTGATTTTCTCCAGACTTTGTTGGAAGCTATCGCAATCAGTTCAGATACTTACCTTCGTTATGTCTCGCGTTATAAAGAACTTTTTTCCTTCGCTTTCGCTTGAAACAAAGACATCCTTTCTCTGAGAAAAAGAAACAAAGCAACACAAAATGGGTTCAATTGCCATTAGTTTTTATTAATCCATATAGTTTTTATTTAACATGTACAATACTGATCGCCCAAATAGCATTAAAATTAATTACTAAAGAAACAATCCAACAAGCCCTGCAGGCTGAAAGAACTCTGACTCGAAACCAGTCCCTTCAGTGAAGATCGGTCAGATGAAACGAAGGAAATGGCCTGGACAGACTAACATTTCCGCCTGTTACGGCTTGAAGCAAATGGCGGAAATTCATCTGCGTTAGCAGGCCACAGAGGAACCAAAACAAGTCAAGAGAAAGAGTTCGAATAAAGAAATTGAGTCCTTACTTTCTTTGTGGGTTGGCTCTGTTTCTTGAGTCGTTTTCTTTACAGATTCCTTCCTGTCAAAATAAAATACATGAAGATCCTTTCAGAACCAGCTTATAGCCTCTTGAGCAGACGTCATTTAGATTGTCACGCAACTTCAAAGTTTGCGTGACGACCCAAAAGTGTCTACACGTGTGTGACGGCCGATGAAAAAAAAAAAACGCAACATCGTTTTGTAAAACCTACTATTGAAAATGTTCTTTCCGACAAATCAGAGCAGACATATTATCTTTTCAGCCAATCAGGAACAAGCAAATAAGCTGTGATTGATTTACATATTATAGAAAACTGACTTGTTCACGAGACAAAATTAGAACATTTTTTTTTTAGAATTAGACTAAAATGAGACGTAACAAATAAACTTACTGTTGTTGGAAGTGCTTGGATGGAATGAGTCCAGCTAATGTTTTTCCCTCCTCGCCTGCTCTCCACGCCTAGACACAAATTAGAGATGTAGCAATCAGATCAGGAAAAGTGAAATAAGAACTGAGAAACTCGGTTTTTGCAACATGTGGCTACATACATGCAACTTCCTCCCGGTCAAGAAAGATTGTTTGTGAATAATTGGATTCGTTGTGATCTTACGTAAAACCTTATAGGAGTTAAATCATGGATGCTCTCTTGAAGAATAAATGCCACTTGAAGACAACACTAACCTGCCACCAGTTAGGATCCTCCTGATTGACAACATGAAGAATATCGCCTCGTCTGAATGCTAGTCCCAGTTCTCTACACGGTATCAAGTCGTCCTCATAAGGGTGGTAGTCGAAATGCGCGCGCACGTGTACTTCTCTGTCCGACGGGACGCGGGATCGATTGGCGGGATTCAGGACAAATGTTAGCGTCCCGTTCATGTCCGCCAGCAGCTCACAAACTTCCGCTACAGTTTTCCCTCTCATGTTTACTCCATTTATTTCAAGGACTTCGTCGCCTTCTTGAAGGAGACCTGAGAAACCACAAAAGAAAGTAAGAAGGTAATAATCGTTTGTACCTTAATTTTACTGAACGGACAAATTTTGTGCAAAACATTACAGAACATTCACTTGTCACACCCTATTGCCAAACTTTCCGTCACGCTAGAAGACCCTAATAACTTCCATCACGAACAGTCGCTTATCACGTCCCGTGACGAAGCTTTTCGTCACGCTGAACTTTCTCCACACATTAACTTACGTTCCGCATGGTTTACCTACGCAGTATGTGCCAAAATTGCTTTTATAGCAAAACATCAAATGTTTTTCTTACCACACTTGTCCGCAGCACCACCCTTGACAATTCTTCCTATCAGCACAGTGCCATTTTCATTCTTCACGGTAGCTCCTAGCGGTTCAGTCGCTTTGTCTATTCTTACTATCTTCACGTTGTCGTCTTCCACGAGTGAAAATTCATCTGTGGCTTGCTGAGGCTCCTGTTGCTCTTGAGACTCTTCTGCTTCAGCTTCTTGCTCGTCCTCTTCACTTGGAAGAGCCTCTCTGAATGCGAGTCTGTCGTGTGCTACCAAAAGACCCTGATAAATACAAACAAAACAGATAATTTGCTTGACAAACGTGTGTGTAATAGAAGTGTTTTCCCTCAAGATCCAAATTGAGAATGCTAGAAAGTGAAGAGGTTAACATACTTACAGCATCCTGTTTATTGGTAAAAATAATCAATTTACCTGAAAATTTGGCATCTGTAAAATTTGCATTAATTCTTGTGCATCCCTCGAGTCTCTGACCGCTTCAAGAGAATGTCGCAACTGAAATATTCAAAAGATCATGTAACTTTAGAAAAATGTCAGGCTTCCAAGGATCCTTGATGGTTCATGTTGATTCACTACATTTAAATGAAGGAAATGCTCCTGAGAAAAGGTAAAAAGAAAATAGGATTTGTGATGTTTCAAAGCCAACCAGAGACATCCCCATGGGTCGTTTTATTACTTAGATGAGAAGATAGCAGCAACAACATCAAAATTAATTTCCCCTTCTTGTCGATCCTAAAAGTCTATGAAACCTAGTAGTTGAAGCAGATAAATGCAACAAAATGACGACAGCTTAACTTGATTACTCTATCTACAGAAGCCCACAACTTGGAGAATTTGACCTGGAGCATTTCCAGGAATGAGCATATATATTCTCCATACAATATCCATAGAGTTATAAACAAAACGGTGGGGGGAATACAATCTGTCAACGACTAAGGGACACTGTTTTGATGCACCACGAAATTCTTAGCCCTAACACTAACAAGCAGCTATTTCAAAAAGAAATAGTGTTCCGTTTTGCAGATCGCGGAAGGACTGACAAGGAACTTCCTAATTTGCCCTTCCGTGCCACACGCGAAGGCATCGTGCTTTCAAGCGCTCTCAATGGTAGGAATTTTGTTCTTTCTCAGAATATAGCTAGAATGTTTACTTAACAATTAAACACGGAAAGAGCTCACTTTATATTTTTCGCTAATACATCACTTAAGAGCATTAAAGTCGTCCGATATTTCTATTTTTAGTGAATCACAATAATTTTTGGTCTTGCTGACGATTATCTTTCCGATATTTGTTTTTGCGAGATTGTTTGCCTTAGATACAACGCGTTGACATTGAGGTTACGAACGTTATTCTGATTGGATAGTAGCCCCACTGTGTAAATAGTTCACATCGAATACCGTTTCGTTTCTGAGGAAACGAAACAAAAAACGTAAGTTATTCAGTGCAGAGATATAGTAGTTTGAACACTGTTCTCACCTGAGAAGAAAGATGTTGTGAATTTGTTGCAACCGGTCTAACAGCACTTGGCCCTCTGCCTGATCTTTCCAGTTCAATCATTTTTGTGTAAACCTAAAACAAACAAGCAAAAATGCAAAATATGAGCTTCATTCCCTTTACAAAAGGTTTGCCTAACATTTGTTACTTGGCATTTTAATGAAATAGTGCTGCATTTTAAAGTAATATGTAGCATGCTACATACATGTATTACAACTGTGAAATGCACAGCCATACCAAGATATTAAGTAAGATTTCATACCTTGTTTTATTCTGCGTAACGTTTGGTAAAAAATAGTGCATTATACACTTACTTTAGTGGCATCTTGAAAATCTTTCTGCTCAAAAAGGTTCTCCACAAGTGAGATTTCGTCCCTGTCGTAATCACTTCGAAGCTTTGACTTAACTTCACTCATGCATGGAAACAGCAATTCTTTCTCAGCTTCTCCTGAAAAAAAGATAGGATTAACAGGGTTAATATTTCTTCCAGCTTACAAAATCCTCTGCGATTCAGAAGCAAGCTTGGAAGGAAAAAGAAACCCAAATTGATAGAAACAATTATCATTTGCTCATATTCCTTCTTGCATTGTGTATCTTCTCTTGCCATGAATTCATTCTCGGACTTGACCTATCTATTAACCGAGAATATGACTAAATACACACAAGCCAGAGAAACATGTTCACAGCAATGTTGCAAAAAGGCCATTGTCATTATCGTTGTTGAGGAGGGCTGGGTATAGTAAGGAGGTGGCATGGCCTAGTGGTTAGGGTACTGTGGCCGGCACTGGACTTGGACTCAAATCCCACTCTCTACTACAAACTGGAATTGTTTTTGGTAGCCCTGAGCTCAACTCTGCCACGATTGTAAATAGTCAACTGGTCAGTCTACTGCTAGTTGGGATTGTCAAGATGTCATGTTTAATTTGTTTCATGTTTGTTTGACATACTCAGTCTCTTCTCCACAGAGACTCCTTCAGAGGAGGGGGGGGGGGGGGGATGGGGTGCTTACCTCTCACCTCTCCCCATTTCCCAACCCATGCGAAAAAAAGAGATCTCTTCAGAGGAGAGAGTCAACCTTGCGTGAAATTTTGCACAGTATACTAGTAAGAAAACAGCTGGAAATTGCTTTTCACAAATGAACATTAACATAGACACTTATGATATATCACTTTTTAAACCACCCCCCCCCCCCCCACCCCATCTCTCCCTTACACACTGAACTCCTAAGGGGGTTGGGAGAAGAAGACTGCAATCAGATGAGCATATGCTTACCAGGTTCAACTTCATCATTGTCGCTATCATAAGCTTCATTTTGGAGAGCATAGATATCATCATCATCAACATCTACATCAGCTTCAATAGTATCCAACTTTGTCAAGTCAAAAAGTGGAGTAGATAATGACTTGTGCTTTTGCAAGTTTGATTGCGCTGAGGTTTTTCCTGATATTCCAAAGTTTTTATTTCCAATATCTTTGTTCCATGCGGGGCTGGTGGGTGAAACAACACCAATGTCACCATTTCCATAGAACTCATGACTGTTATGTGATCCCTCAGATTCTGCATCTGAGTTGTAATATTGGAACTGAGGATCATCCTCATGCTCTTTCATGATTTTTTGCAGTTTGTTTCTCGTGTTGGTGTCCACTTGCCCAGTGTAGTCACCATTGAGTCCATCATGGTTGTCAGTGCCATTGTTCATTCCTGCAAAACACAAGAGTAATTCATCTTACTGAAGAGTTGGTCATAATCAAGCCAACACCACAGCAGTCAAACTCTCAAGATGGAAACCTGGAATTTTCAACAAGTTTTATAGCTGGCAGCAGCAAGAAGGTCAATGTACATGACTGTATGTAAGTGGCTGTTTCAGGTCAATGCTTTTTTTTTGCAAAAACTGAACATTTATTAAACAACACCATAACTTAAATTGACAAAAAAATAAGATGCAAATAGTTGTTAGTAACTAATTACATGGAAAGCAAGAATTTGTAAAATACAATACACAAATGGTACTCAATAAAATTATTGTACATATCTGCTGTCAATTTCAAAGAAAGCAGTTAATATGTACCTTCAACAATTTCACCAGCCACCAGCTCTTATTCATGAACACTAGCAGATTAATTGATTATTAACAGTAGGTACCCCTTTCCCCTCTGTTATACCCGGTAACTTATTTAAGTTAATTGTACTGACCTTGGAAAAATTTTCTACCTCTTCTTACTTTGAGAGCAATAACTCTGTTTCTTAGACACTGAAAGAAACCACAAGACAAACATTCAGGTTTGCATTAGTAACACACATGACAGTATAAAATTATAAACAAAATTATTATGTGGCATAAATACAACAAAATACATTATTTTGAGTATCAAACAGCTTCCCCAGCAATGTGCTGCATTTGACACCTCACTGTACATTTCTTATCATTATTATAACTACATGTATGATCATCATCAGCATTATTTGGTGTTGTAAATAAATAAAAATAAGTAAATAAATATGTGGCATACTTTATGGATACTTAAGATGACTTCAGTGTGGGAAAGGTTGGTGACACGTTCACCGTTCACTTCCAATATTTCGTCATCAACCAAAAGACCAGTCTTGGCAGCAGGGGATTCTATGGCACATCAAAAATATAATTAGGACAAGTCTAGAATAGACTGACGTACAAGAAATCTCAGAGTAACACATGAAGGTCTGTTTGCTAAAGCCTTGGGTTTTAACATACACTGAGCCAGATAAACTATTGATAATACCTTCACATAACCATTCAAACCAAAGAAATGAATAAATCTTCACAATCTACCTTTGGAAATTTCATCAATTCGTGGAGGAAATCCTTCATCAACTCCACCCATGACAGAGAAGCCAAACCGTTTTTCATCTCCAAGTATTCTGACATTGACAGAAAACTCCACGGCATCATCTCCCTGTGAAGTCAAAAGTAAATTTTGATGAAGCTTGTTACAATCTGAAGATTTTAAGGAGGAAGAGGTATTATGTCATGACTACACATTTTTTACACTCCTTGGTGAACAAAGTAGCCTATGAACAGACATCTCGCTGAAGAAAACAATGCAGGATGATAAAATTGGCAAAAAGGACAAGCTGAGCAAGATCTGTAAAATCTTCCCCTCCAGACAGTCTGTGCAAGACTTGTTTTGCTCACCATTTTTTCCCCTTATAACTATTAGAAAGCTTGTGCACAGGCTATGGAGAGAGGCACTGCAAGAGTAGTGTTATGCCCAAGAACACAAGAAAAGGG
This sequence comes from Meandrina meandrites, assembly GCA_963693305.1. Classification (NCBI taxonomy): domain Eukaryota; kingdom Metazoa; phylum Cnidaria; class Anthozoa; order Scleractinia; family Meandrinidae; genus Meandrina; species Meandrina meandrites. Next base: position 38,824,812 of record OY855909.1, on the reverse strand, counting down.
CCCTGGCCAGGTGTAAACCCACACCTCTTGATCTAGAGTCCAGCACAACAACCATTAGGAAAATTTGTCTCCAAACATTGAAACCAAACTGTTAATTCTCCTCACTGTTCCATTGCTCTTATTTGGAGAACCTGAAGCAAAGTTATACAGCAAAGTCTTGACCAGACAAATGTTCAAATCAAACCAAGCCCACTGGCTCATTATCCCAAGCTTTCACTGCATGAAATTGACTTGGGCACCCTTTTTTGGATTCCACACACTGAGCCTGAGAACACAGCTTTCTCTCATTGCACACCCCTTCTGTTTCCATGGCAATGGATGTGACAGTGGATGTCACACACATGCATTACAGTATCAATAGCTGGACACACGCACATGCATTACAGTATCAATAACTGGGCATACATTGGTCATGTTGTCGCCATAGCCATTTGTTAGATGCATTGGTATTGAGTCCCCTTGCGGCAGTCCCCCATTTATGTGAAGGCCACCATCCATTCTTCTGTATGAATAGTCATTGCCAGAGGGTCTTGCGGTTGGCTGTTGATAAAAAAGGCCTGTTAGTGTAAAGTAAAATCAATTTCAATATAAGACATAGTACAATTTGTTTACAGCTGTGAATGATGCAAGGTTTTTCTATTTCTACTAGCAGTATTGGCATTTTTCACCAGCTACAAGAAACTCTACTGCCTGTATCCCTGGGTTTCAACATTACACAACATCAAGGTTTTTCACTTGAATGTTTGGTGACTTTTTAACCTGTTTGCAATTGCTTCAGCACAAAATCATTTTGTAGACTAGGAACAAACTGCATATGGATTTTATGATGTTTAACCTCAATTTAGAAGACAGAAAACGGTAATGGAGTGTTTCCATTTCTCTTTGAAGTTTAAAAAAGGCCAATACCAATTCACAGTGTGTAATATCCGAACTGAAGAGAAGTAATTTTAGATGGATCCTAGCACCTTGAGCATTAACTTCTAACGTAAAAGAACATTTGCAAAAACCACAAAACCATTACAGACTTGAGTGGACAATCAATGTCGAAATGTGATTCTTTGACTACAATACATCCATGCATTATACTTTAAAATTGTTTATTGTTGTTCCACATGATGAGTAATTAGAACAATAGAGCAGACAGAACATTATTTACAATGGCTGACAGTAATGGAGTGGAACAATTAATGGATATGGTAAAAGATCTGTTATAGTTAACATCAGAAAGAATAATTACAAATATTGGAATATATTCAGCAATACAATGACCTATATAATGTTCACACACCCACAGAAGTCATGTTCTTCATGGTGGAAGGTTGATACTTCACACGTTCTGCTTTGTTAAGCTTAAGCAACCATTTCTTAAAGTACCAATTAATGAAAGCATGCCCAACACAAAATGGAAATGACTGATGCAAGGTGCCTACTTAATTAATGGTACAGTTCTTTTGAACGGCAGAGTAATTTTATACAGAAAGGAATGCATGGCAAGTAAAAGCACTTGCAGCCAACATCACAAAACGATTAAAGAACGACAACAATGGCACGTTGTGATTTGCATATTATGTGTACTTAACAACAAAAATACTACAAATGTTAGCTTAACTCCATTGACCTTTATGACACATAACAAAAGTAAACATTAATGAAACATTCCAAAAAATCCCAGACAATGTATACATGCTACCACATAAAAACATCCTGAGAACTGGTAAATGAAAATAAATGCAAAACAACAATCAAATATTGAAATGGCACAAAGTCAATTGTATTTTATGATAGTGACACTGAAAGTAGTAAATGACTTCTCATGGGAAACCATACAAGATTTCTCAATAATTAATAAACAATATCTGTTAAATACTGTTTTCATTGATTATTCTTTAATAAGGTCTTTGGTCGAGATACTGTTGTATCTGAATTCTTAATTTGATCCTGTCATGATGTAATAGAGTTTAAGCATAAACTTAAGATGTATCTTTCTAGGAAAGCTTCTAGTTAGCTATTTACTGTACATAGTTTAGGTATTATGTGATTAATTACTAACACTAGCATGTCTTTTTATTATATTTTTTTATTGATCATTTATATTTCATTACAAACATATTGTAATGTTTTTATAGACAGCTACTTTAATAATTATGATACACGTAATTGTAAATAATTTGTAAAGCCCTATTGGATAGCCATAGAAATAACACTATAGAAATAAAATATTATTATATCTGGAGCGTCGATACATTAATTATTGTAGTCTTATATAACAAAAGCTCTTCCTAGATAAAATTTCAGAATGATTTCAAACTACTTGATAGTAATAAATTACATTCAGAATAGCACAGTACAGAGACTTTCATCCAGAGTTAATAAAGAGGTTACAGCTTCTGCAACATCATCACATGTTTAGTTGTGTTGTTGTTTTTTTGGCCGACTGAGAAACTAGTTAGTAAACTGACAAAACAATGTCAAAAATCAATGACAAATCGTCACATGATAATATGCAATTAATCCTATTACAGAACACAGTGTCATCAATCATTAGCTTTTTTTCTGTCATTATTTTAATTGTCCATTGATGTCTGTCTTTGATAAAGGATCACATACCTTAACTGTTATTGTGCCATCACTTTCTCTTTGAAAGTTACTGACATCTAGCTTTGGCCCTTTGTAGTAAGCCATGCCTTGAATGGTGCAGCCAAGCCAGTATAGGGTGCTTACAACCTGCAAACAAACATTTCTTCAACTTCACAGCAGCAACTGAAGGGGCAGTAAATGGTCCTTTGTCTCACAGAAGTTTAGTCAAATCTTAGGGGTGTTGTCTCAATGTTTCTGGAACACCTTCGAGAAGTCTCAATTTCTTTTTCAAGGCAAAGGAAGTCTCAGGGTTGCAGAAAAGATATCAGTCTCGTTGTCTCGCAAAGTCTCAAATTTACCATTTGGCACTCCTAATCTACACCTACTCCCGACAATTTGCATAACTAATAATGCATGAAAGAAATAAAATGTCAAGACGCATACATTGTGGTTCAATTTTACTATAACCTTGGTACAAATTATCTAGTATTTTTGTTTGTTTTATATTCAGAATTTTATCATATTATAACCACATGCCAGAACAAAGGAAAATACCAAATTGCAACAAGAGAAAAATTAAACCACAACATATACAGCATGTAATAGCAAATTGCAGTAAATAATGAACACAAAGCTATGCCAAATACACAACTATGTGAACAATCTTGGCTTGAGAAAATTTTGTTTATTCAAAGTGGACTTGAATGCTCAAAATGTTGATTTGCAATTTCATCATTGAACCAACAAACTTCGTAATGATTATATTTATTCCCACATCCTTATCACTCTGCTTCTTACTGCCTCACAGCATGCAGAACAAATTGCCTCACCTTTTGAACTACTTCATCCTCTGATTTATAGTTGCTAAACACACAAAAAAGAAATAAAAACTTAACAAATAAGACCAGACAGATGTTTTTAATAACTGATGCACACAGAGCCCAAGAACTCACATGCGTGCAGCAAATGCAGACTGCAGACCTGCAGACTAGCACTCTGGTTGTTAGCCTGAATTAAGTTCTGGTTAGCCTGAATAATGCTCTGGTTAGCCTGAATAATGCTCTGGTTAGCCTGAATAATGCTCTGGTTAGCCTGAATAGTGCTCTGGTTAGCCTGAATAATGCTCTGGTTAGCCTGAATAAAGTTCTGGTTAGCCTGAATAACATTCTGGTTAGCCTGAATAATGCTCTGGTTAGCCTGAATAGCATTCCGGTTAGCCTATTTATGGTTAGCTCTCAATAGTGGTAATCTGGTGACATCAGCGCTTCAAGCTGCGACCATTTTGGTCGCCATGGGGAGTGGAAATAAAATTTGGCGACTAAATTTTCCACACAGGTTGCCAATTTGGCGACCAGTGTAATGCAAAGGGCTGGCTATGCATCAACATTTTTTTTTTGCAGTTCAATCACTAAGCCAAACAAATTTGACCACAAAACTTTCCATTACAACTACTTCAATTGCCTATCTTTGAATTAAGAATACCTCATTGCTCAGACTCCTAATTGTGTTGTTTGATGCCTTCGATCATGGAACCGCCTACAAAGTTTGCAAACCACATTTCCTTTCCATTGTTTTAGTGTACTGTACAAGAATTAAACTTGTTTTGCATGTTTATCTTCCTTACCTGTTTCTTTAATCTTTTATTTACTTTTCTGCATGATAATTGGAACAGTTCAACAAAAAATCTCTTCAATGCAAACAAAAATAACTACGTTGGAAGAAGGTCTTAGAACAGCGACTTCTGAAAAATTTGAGCTTGGAGCACTGGACATGATATATACTTGAACTGGTCTGCAGTCTGCATTTGTCGCACACTGATAGCTCACTACTATTTACCAGACATGTTTAGTTCATTCAATATTTTCAATTAAGAATTGAGTTGGAGCAGGGTTTTGGCAAAGCACAGAAAACCACAAAATCCAGCGAATAACAACACAGGTATAAGCAAGCCTTGAATGGAACACATTACACATACCGATCTATGACTGGCGTTACAAGCTCAACTAAGTACACAAGATAGTTTTTCTCGTATGAAGTGACTAGAAGTATTGTTAATTTTCAGAATGTCTGCATTATGCATCAGTCAATTCCAGCAGTGCCCATCCCCCCCCCCCCCCGGGCTAACCCCTGGGCATTACCCCGGGCATTAGCATTTCTTTGGTAAATTCCCCGGGGTGGGGATGAGGAAACCGGGCAAATGCCCCGCTCCCGGGTTGATTGTTTTCAATCTCTCGATAGGTGATATAAGAATATAATACAAGTTGTTGCTTCTTGACAATGAAGAAATATCTAAAATTCAGAAAATATACCTTTAAAAACATCCATGAACATCCACGAGCTTCTCTAGTCCTTCATGGACTAGCTAATCTGCAACCTAGTCCACGTCTTGGCCTATAAACGCCTCCATCACGAATACGCGACTCACTCCACGGTTTCGAAACCATGTGCCAAATGCCCGGGGGTCAACCCGAGGTACGCAAATGCCCCACCCCCAGGACGGCCAATATTAGGAAATGCCCCGGGGTTGCCCGGGGGGGGGGGGGGGGGATTGGCACTGCTGGAATTGACTGATGCATTACCCTGGGGTTTTGTCAGGTTGTTTAAAAAGGTACATGTAATAAACTGCTCCATGTTTAGAGTGCTATAGTATCATAACATGACAATACAATGACCATGAGCACAGCTCAAATCTGGATCTATTTGGAATCTGGTACAACAACCATTAAGCACAAAATAAAACTTCCCACAAAAATTTAAATATAAGGAAGTTGATTCAGTTAGAGTGGTTTTACTTAACCCATGAAATAGTAACTAAACTTTCAGATAGTATTACATGCTAATTCTATTGCAGTTTTCTTTTGTTTAGCTTTGATTATTATGCACTAATAATTGTTCAATGTTTTTCATGGGTTAAATAAAATTACTGTACAATAAGTCAATATCAATAAATACTCACATCACATTATTCCCTGATTCTAAATCTTGTGAATCAAAAAGCTGCCAGCCACTAAGACCAAGATCAGCACAAACACTCAAGAACTTCTTCAAGTTTATCTGAAAACAAAGTAAAACAACATGAATAACCTTACTGAACAATTATTAAGCAGAATTTCTTTTTTAATCATGCTCGACTCTCTCTCTATCTGAACTCTACAAATAATAACAGTTTTAATTAATAATTAAAATTTATCATTTTCGGTCAAGACATTATTTTCTTGAGTTGACTGCGTCCTTCATTTCTTTGTAATGATTTAAAAGCGAGAAGTTAGATCACTGCTGGGGATTGATGGTCAAACAACATTCTAAACAAGAGTTACAGACAGTTGAGGTACAGTTGGACAGTTTTCAACTCTTTTTATCTCTCATCAGGATTTAGAGTAATATTGCAGCTATTTTAGATCACCAGACCATGGAGACAAATGTTGGTTTAAGCGGAAAACAAGTTCAGCAATCCCAATATAAAATAGCATCCGGTATAAAGATAATCTGTTTTGCTTAATTGAATTAGTTCTTCTTTTGATGAACCTTTATGGATTAGCGAAAGCTGTTTAAGAGTGAGTAAACCTTACCCCGACAATTTCCTGTAATCCCTCACAAGAGACCTCACATATCTCTGGGGTATGGATCTCACTTATATTACTGTGTATTGCCATGGAATTTGCATTATTTAAGAAAACAACTGGCCAAACTGTCATGAAATTTAACTCAAAAAATATATATATTTGCCATGGGCACCACAAGTGCTTCACTCACTGAACCCAACAAAAAAATAACTAAAAAACCCGACCAGAAACTGCAAATCTCACATTGATATTTCTTTTTTTCAACGATAAAAATCCAATGCCCCAAAATGTCTTAAATCAAAGAGTGCGAGAAAGTACATGTACAAAGATACAACATACTTTCACGTTGCTAATATGTACATGTATACATGTCAAAGGTGGCTTACTATCTTAAAAATAAAGTAGCCAAAAATTTTGAAGGGTTTTCTTCAATTTTATGTGAAATTAATGTTGTAAAAACATATTACCTTACAAATGGGCTGGAGAAATTTGTTATCCAATGCTACAAACATTGGGAAACTTACACCAAGACATAATCCAGTTTCTTATTTTTTTTAGAAAACAGGTTTTGTTCTATGAAGCAATTAATTAATCCTAAATACAGACTTCCTCATTAGATAAGCTAGTCTAGTGTGTAGGATTTATTAATATTAATAGCCTTGAAATTATTTTTAATTCACAGCAAAAGTCAAACATGCCGGACATGATAACAAAGAAGCTGATCACTAATGGTAATTGGATTGATATAAAAATAAATTCTCCCCACTCACTCTATCAGAAATCTCAAGAGACAAGTATGGAGAATGAATATCATTAAGGCCAAATTGTAATGACGTGGCATGTATATACTGGTAGTGCATTTTCCGTATGCCATATGCTCCAATGCGATTTAAAACACTTTGTGGAGGATTATGACCAGACAAAGAAGGAAGAAATGTTACTTTGCAGGTGCCCCCAATGCAATACTTTTTCAGAACAAGGCCAGACCACAACACTGGGAACTCTGTGCCCTACTCTTTGCAATTGTACATAAAGTGTACAACATAAAGCCAGACCCTCTGTAGAGAGGATATCCCAAGGACCTTGAAAAGGTGTCCACCCAAGAAAGGTACATGTTTCTGCTTATGGGAGGTTAAATTCTAGTGCTTTTGTACATGATTGGCATCATGATGAAGTGACTGTTTACGAGAAGTATTTGTCTATGGGGGGTGTCTGTTGGTGAAAGTTTGACTGCAATGAACACTGAGTTTTACAAAGAATCAATTATATAAAAAAAACATCTTCCTGAACATGTGCGCACAGGTTTACAAAGAGCCTCAACCAAACACATACAACAGTCTGGTTTATGAGGTGAATTTGAGTTTCCCTAACCTCATTTTAGCATTAAAATCATTCACTAACGCAGTGTTTTTTCTATTTCTGTGATATTAAAATCAAGCTTAGAGATGATACAAATCTCTATTTATAATTTATATGTTATATTTTGGCATAAACATCATGTAAAACTTGATTTAGTACTAAAAATAGATTATTAAATTATAACAATTTTTTCAGGCCAAGTCTTGAGAACCACTGTAGACTTGTACAGATAGTTTTGTAATAGAGACACATTTCCAGCTGAGTTTTTTTCTTTCTAAACACTAATTACTTATCAAATAAAAATACTTATCACAATTTTTAGAGGTACCATGGTTTTAAAATATTTAGAACAGTTTATCATCCTTTATCTTGCTATATGTTAATTAGCAACTATGCAGGAATGAAATATAAAATGAGTTACGAAGTAAACTTTTCAAAAATTAAGGGCGTATCGTATTCACAGAATTATACAAACAGGAGTCCTCACGTCCACTAGCCTCCACAATGCTCAAGGCTGGTGGAAGAAGATCAGGATTTACCACAAAAACTTGAAATGTAATCTTTATCTTAGATCTACAACCTTGTTGGTCTGAGTGGCTACTGATATGACATGGCTAATGGATATCTCAAACACTATAATATCAGCAGCCTAGTTTATGTTATACTGTCAATATTATCCGTTGAAAAGAGATCTAGATTGTCAACTGAATTGTCTGATTGAAATAATTTAGACCTTCAAACACACATAATTTTACAAAAAAAAAGTTTGAAATACAATGTATAAATGTCAACCACCACAAACAAGTATTTTGGGACAAATCGCGATTAATGGAAGGCCGTAAAAACAGTGGGTTAGGATAAATAACACAAGTTTTGCCAGTTCTTGAAAACTTGGGTTACAAGTTGTTTTAATAAAAACCAGCATTTTGTAAATTTTATTTCTCATAGTTAACACTTAACCTTGTTTAAGATTTGGCACAATTTTCTTAGGAATATTTAAATTATTTATGGCAGTTTTCTTATCATTTTTTTTCTTTGGCCAATATTGACACCAAACAGAATAAAAATTGAATTAAATAACAATATAATAAGGATTCACAGTTCAACCAAATTAGCTTATTGCAGCAAAATGAAGTGAAAGCATAAGGCTATATTAATAGCCTGGATTTACATGTTATTTTTACTTTGTAAAGAGAAATGAATAAAAAATTCAAGGTATAAAATTATATCTGATTGAATGATAAAGGATCTTCAACATTGAGGTCTGAAATATGCACTTAGCTGACCAAAAAGTGGCGACAACAACATATTTCTGGATTTAAAACGATTAACATGAAAGCCGGTCACGAAATTCGGTAATTACCTTGATACAAAGCGCTCATAGTGCAAGCGACAGGAAAGTTAAGCAAACAATGCACCGAGAAACATGTCGATTTACAGAACAACTGATCATGACAATAATAAAGGGTTTCAACCGATAAAGTGTTGTGCCTTTAAGCCTCTGTCATTTCCAACTTAACTAAAACATAGGTTAATTAAATAAAATAATCATTTTGGGCATTGGGTTTCTGTCAACAAATGCAAATTATGCCGAAGAGTTGTGTGATTATTCACGAACGTGTAACTTAATATATGGCTTGAAATTTCTTCCACGTATAATAAAGAACGAGCTGTTTTTAATGTCAAGTCTTGACAAAAACGAGCAAAAGGAAACAGTTTTAAATTTACGTTAAAACTAAGCGTAACTTCGCAACGATCGTGTTTTGTCATTGGCGTTTTTGCATGATGACTAAACGGGCACAACAATGGCGCTTCTCGATGATATAAACTAGTTTCCGGTCGCAGCGACCAAAATTTCACACCATTAAGTGTGGCAAATGACCTTGCCTACCACTGAAAAATTCACAAAAGTTCGCAGCAACAAATAGACGATCTTTACTATTACACTAAACTAAATATGTTGAGTAAAATGAACGCCAACTGATGCACAAATCTCGCTTCTATCATGATTATATTGACGTGTGTTCGAATGGTATTGCTGGTCACGTATGTTTATAGGTTAGATGTACACAACTTGAAGCATAACTTGAAGAAACGAGTATGAGCCTCAAATATTCCATCAATCACATATATTCCAATTGCAAAACTTATTAAACATCAACCGTTTTGTTCATCACAACACCGAGAAACCACAAAATGCTGAACGAACAATAAGCAACTTCGAGCGCTTGTAGTCAACTTCAACGACATCAAAAGGACGACAAGCGTTCGAAATGCATTTTCCCCGTGAAAGAAAGCTTAGCTGACAAAAATAGAAATGTTTTCCAATACCTGAGATTCCTGAGGGCTTGGATCTTCGATGACATCTTGAATTATCTCTGAATCTGGTTGTATTCGCTTCACAAGACTGCAGCAGATCGAGAACAAATATATGAGCTCAGTGGTATGTGCAGCAATGGCTAATCCGCAAACCAAGACGTTTCTTAACTACTTACTAGCACAATAGAACGCCGTCTTGCAGGGATTCTATGAATCGTGACGAACTAAACGGCCGTCCGGTCGCCTCCTGGATAAAATTAAAGACGTTAGAGTGAATTAAAGCCGGTTGTTTAGGCTGTCCACTACTCTCCTCAAACAGAAACGCCACAGTTCACTAGGGGTTGATGAAAATTGACACTTAATGTCTGTAGACCATACCTCAATCCATTGTTGAATGATCTGTTGAGCCGTATCTGATTTCAACGAAGAATCGAAACCCTCCACTTCGTCAACGACTGCATCACCAGGGGCTGTTCCATAGGCTTTATTTTTGTGAACCATGTCGTCCGATACCGACACGGGTCACATATTCTCATTAGAAAGTACCCTTTTTCCAACGAAACAAGCTTGAACTTTGAGCTTCAAGGTAATTCTAAACAATGTCGAGTCTTCGACATTCCCTTACGACATTTGTAATATGTCTTGTTGTCGATGAAGCTCTGACATACATCAAATACTTCGCATTCACTCCGCATCACCGGCCGACTATGGCAGCCATTGAGGAATTTGCAAGGCGTTCGCTCATTGGCCGAGAGACAATGAAGCAAAGTACAAACTGTTTACACAAGAACTTGCATAACTTTGGCGCAAAAACTTGTCCAAATAAAACGCTGTTTTGAGTCAAAATCCCTTGCTCTTTGTGAAAACAAATCCATTCTACATTCACGGCTATTTCATGCATTTTGATATCTCCACAAAACTACTCGCTTGAGGAATTTAATTGATTCTTATTCTTTCTATTCGCTTAATTTTCTGCCGTAGAGGGACTATATTGGGCAGGTCTGTTGCATTATTATTGTTGAGAATATCATTTACTTACATTTTAACTTTTGGTTTTCAGTTTTGTTGTTGTTTTTCCGGAAAGAGTTCAAAGATATGTTAATGCTAATTGGGGTTGAACAACATTTTGTATTTACTTAATTTTTGTCCCTGTGAGAGATGAGCAGAGCATTATTTAGATATTGCTCAGTTAAAAAGTTAACGAATCCTCGATTTGATTCACGGTAAGCCGGAAGTAAGGGAGACAACAAACTGCATGTACAATCACGTTAAAGTGTGTTTCTTTTTTCAGCTAAGGCTAATATCAAATTAGTTTGTTTCACTAAATGAAATTCAATTCTTACAAGAAAATTCTGGAACAAGACGAACAAGACTCCATCCCTTTAGTTACCAGTACTTGCCTTCCCACCAATCGAGACTTACGTATACGTTAATTTGCTCAAAGTCCCGTTTCCGATGGGTTATTAGAGAGGTTAAGCTTGACGTTTACGGCAAACGGCAAACGGCAAAAATCGAACTTTTGGTGTCTGATTTTAGCCGTTTGTACAATTTAGGGAAATTGTTTGCATTTATTAAGGGATTTTTTTGCTATTTTTCGACTGGCTTTATTTAAGTGCTAAAGAAAAAGTGAGCAAAATCAGAATTATTTTTGCCGTTTGCCGTTTGCCGTAAACGTCATGCTTAACCTCTCTATTATTGTCGCGTTTTGGGAGAGTGCATACCAGAGGAAGGGAAGTTTTTTGCGGGTGGAAATTCGCGATTAAAAAACTTTTGGTTTGATGATTTGAAATGATACTGCGCCTGAAAATGTCAGGTGCACACAATAAATTATATCACATTGAAAAACTCTTTAAAACCCAGACCACGAGGTATAGTCAACATCACAGGTCTGGGCATACCCTAACAGCGTAAAATATGAAAAATGGTCTACAATAGGAACTTATAATCGGAAAACTTAAAGAATTTTGCGTCCAAAAAGAAACTCGGGTGGGGTCTATCTAAGGAATTTAGATCATGGTTTGTTTGTTTGGTCGCATTTTCGCCTTTTTCCTTTGAAACTACTTTAATTTATGCGATAAAATCGCAAAGGGGGCGGTCAACGAGGGCTTTTTGGACCTTTCCCCAGTACACAACCCGTCCTTTTCGTGACGTGAACAAAAAAGCGGACAGTTGTATCGGAAATCGCGCGAGTGTGAACAACTTCCTATGGTAAGGTCTAGCTCGTTGTAAAGAGAGTCAAGAACTCTCAGCCGGCCGGGGAACAAATCATCTAAAGACTTTTGCTGTATTCCGGAGCAGGCGGACAGTGATCCAAACCAGCTGTCACCTCCATAAATAGTGCTTGATCAATTATAACTTGAATTGAAGAGGGCGAACAGGGTGGATCCCGACAAGTTGTTATATTGAGTTGAAATTTCTAACAAGTGCTCCACAAGAGGATACTTAACATTTCCGCCCTAGGAAATATTATCCAGTTAATGCGGTCGATTTTCAAATTCCGGAAAAGTTTTATTTGGTGTGAATTGGGTATAGTTCACAAAGCTAACCATCCCGAGCACCAGACCATTCAAGTAAGGGGTGGTAGGGAGGGTGGGGGCAGGAATGGCAACAAAAGGTCATGGCTGCTCCGATTGCTTGATTCGGGCTCAGACACTTCAGTTGAATGTCGACAACACTTGAAATAAGCAATTATTGGTTTCAGTATTCGCACGATACGAGAACAATCCAGGTGAAAGTGAAGCGGCATCGACAATAAAAACATAGGCCTTCCAGCTTTTACATGGCTCGCGGACCAGCAGGCTTACCAGGGGAGGGGGGAATCCCTGTTTTCTCTGGCTTTTGGTAAAAATTTCAGAACTTTGCCCAAAAATAGACTTGCATGCAGATTGTGCAATCTTGTCCTTTCTTTTTCTGTTCAATATAAAGACTTGCACAGTTCGGATTTTTTACTTTTCACCTATTTCTACCGTTTTCACCATTTTTACAAATTAAAATGATCAACAAATATAGTCATATTCTAAAATATATACCACCCATCTTATTTGCAGTGCAAAGAGTTTCTGATTCGATGGTCGACACTTAATTCTCTTAACAGTCATGATATAGGCAGCTTGGTTGTAAACAAATATAATTATAAGTAGAGTGGGCGTCACTTGACTATACATAGAAAGCAACTACTTTTCTATATTGTAAATATATTCTATAGTACCAACAATAAAACGTGAGCCTTTATAGGTCTAGTCATTAGTCTCTGTTTGGTCCTCACTATCTTAGCTCATCAAATACTATTGAAGCTGGAGGAATCTTGTTCCGTGTTGAAATAACGTTTTCTCCTCTTATCTTAGAAATATAAAAGATCAAGCTAATTTTACGGTTTCACAAACTCATTTATGTCAACAGATAATATGCCAGTTCCAATCCTCTGCCGGGTGTCGCTAAGCTGCATGCATGAGTCGCTCGAGCTCCATATTAAATCAGTTTTTCCTGAGTGGGCGCTTTGGGTGTCGCAGGCGGAACCTCTGCCATCATGTCTCTAGTGACCACTGTCTTTGCGCACCGGAAACCATACCGGGGATAAGGTAGCTCTGTAATGATCGACCACTTGTCTTCCCGCCAGTCATAACACTCCACTGACGACACAGCCACGTGACCATAAGAACCGCCAAACACGTAAATTTTCCCGCCAAATGCTGCGGCTCCAGCGCGGTCACGTTTGGTGTTCATTTCTGTGAAAAGTGACAAATAATTAAAATCTGGGATTATTTCCCACTTACCGGGGAATGAAGTGGAATCCCTCTTTGCTACAGTAATTTGCCGTTAAAATCGAATCATGACAAAGTTCTCGTGCACGATCGTGAACATGATGGTGCGTTAGTTTTTAATGAAAGATGTCTCTACCGTTAAAGGGGTTACATTCTATAGGAGAAAACATCATTCATTGTTGGCACTAATTGGGCCATTTTTAGTTTTAAAGAACAAGATTACCACGAAATTGAAGGAAACCTAAAAATGACAGATAACTATAAATGTAGGAAAAGTGAAATACCAAAGAGGTTCAAATAAACGAAAAAAATATGACTTAGACAAATTCAGAAAAGAAAATGTGAAAAAGCAAGGCTATTTTTTTTTCAAGATAAGGTACCTTGAACGTCCAGATACCCTATAATTTTTCTAGGCTGTACACAGGCTATAATTTTTCTAACAGAACCTGGTCAGAACTGATCAGATTCAATAAATATCTATCCTAAGGATTTTATTGGATTTTATTATTCCCAAACTATAATTTTAGTCCTTGAGCTGCAAATAGAAATAAAACTATAGCTTAGTACGATCTTAATCAAGTCCTAAATTCTCAGCCACTTTAACGAGAATAACAATCCTTAACTGGGAGATAACGAGAAACTGGTATTTCAACCTTGGGATTCAAGCAGTGAATCTCAGTACAAAAGTAGGAAGACATTTTAGAATAATAACCTTTTCCGTATGACCATTTATCTGCCCCTGGGTGATAAATCTCACACGAACTTAGAATCTTCCGAGACTCCGAGCCTCCTCCCATCACAAAAATTTGCCCCATCAGTACCACGGCGCATGCTCCACTGCGCGGGGTGTTAAGGCTTGAGACGCTGGTCCATTTGTCGTGTCGAGGGTCATACCTTTCCACTGTTCTCAGAATTGTGTTGTGTTTTGATATTCCTGTAGAAATTTCAGAACAGTTTACAATTAGGCAATCTGCCGTAAGAGGAAACCAAAACACACCACATCTCAGATAATTTTAGTCAGATAAAAATAAATGCTGCTTCGATGACGTTTACACCATAGGTCCCACGTTAAACTACAAAAAACAGGTAAAGAGAGAGACATATTTATCAGTTCCCTGAATAAACCGTGTTTTGAAAGGAAATGTGAGAGTCGGGGGTGGAAGCGAAATTTACTGGACTTTTGATATTCATGATTCCTGTCTTGAGAGAGGAAGTCTTCATGAGAGGAAGTCTTCTATAAGATCGAGAACACTTCCGTTGCACTTCTATCAAAGTACGTTTAGAGTTTCGTTACCTCCAATAACATAAATATACCCGTCAAGTGAGACAGCACAGTGAGTGTAGCGATTCTGACGCGGAGGCGAGAGCGAACTCCATGAATCTGTCACGTGGTCATAGCACTCCATCGTTTGCTCTTGGACATTGCTTCCCAGGACTCCTCCTACTACGTAGATTTTCCCGTGGAGCTCTACGGTCTCGTGGTTAAAGCAACCTGAAACGTAAAACAGTCACTCCACGATTTGTCATTTTCAAAATACACAGTTACCTGTTGTATATTGAGAGCAATTTTAACCTGCAGTTTTAAAGGCAATGAAGAAAAGCTGACTGTTCGGTTGCGATACAATATATTTTTTATGTTACTGACTGCTACTGAACAGACTGAATTTTTTTTTCGATTTGCTGACCAGACCTGCTAGTACCTTTTTATAAATCTATAAATTGATCAGTATTAAACATGTTACATGATTAGAATTCAATCTTGAATAAAATATTAGTCCTGCCATTCTGTTAGGCATCCTCACTTTTGGCATCAAAATCGTCAACTGAACGAAAACAGAAAGAAAAATGCGATGTACCATCTCCCTTCCTTTCAAGCGAAATTCCAAATGTTACAAGGCCCTGTTGATTGCTGACTGACATTTAATTTTCATTTAATGAAAAAATAATTTTCTGCAAAAAGCGCAAAATAAAAGTTATAAGTTCTTACTTTTCCATTTGTGCTGTGTGACTTAGGAAACCAACTTGCCTTGGCTTCACGTGAAATTTTGCCATGTCTAATTACATGCAGATCTCTTGATTTCTCTTCACCTCACCCCTCTTCTTTGCCCCACACCCACTCTCACCTGTACTTAGAGAAGTCACTTCCTCCCACGTGTTGAATTTAGGTTCCAGTCTTTCGACACTCGAAAGAATGCTCATGTTCTCCCCGAGTGTGGAACCACCCACAGCGAACAACCAGCTGTGTAACCTGGCCAGGCCAAAGTTCACTCGACTGTCATTCACTGGAGACAAGTAGTACCACTTACTGGTCAGCGGATTAAAGCAGTGGCAGCATGGTTGAACGTCATTTTCGATGACGCCGCCCACTAAGATGATAACATCTATTAAGTGAGATTTCCACCTAAAATGCTCATAAAAAGAAAAGGTTTCAAGAAGATAAGGATTACATACTGAGTCTTTTTGTGAGCGAGCTCTCTGGCTTCCAGATCAACTGTGGAAGCCTGGGGGCTTATACGCGAATTAGATTTTTCCCCGCACAAAAATGGGTTTTTATTTGGCTGAAAAGGGGGCATTCAAGAAGTATAGCAGCTGCACTGAACAAGGTTGAAATGTACTGCATTGAGCTAACTTTTAAACCTTACAGGAACAAGGATGGTTAAGATAACAAGAAAAAGGCATGACAAATTACGAACCGACATTCAATTACAACAACACTCAGTTGAATTCTCGAGGGGCACTAAATACGTTTTTCTTAATTAGTTGTTAAATCAGCCGTCTTGTATTTTTATATATATTTTTACAAATTTTAATAACAGAAACCGATCTTTATTATTATTATTATTATTATTATTATTATTATTATTATTATTATTATTAGTGTTATTATTATTATTATTGGTATTGTTAAAATTATTATTATTACTATTATTATTATTATTATTATGATTATTATTATTATCAGAAACTCATAAGGAGTTGAAAACCCTTATGGGTTTCTGTTATTATTTAAAGGGAAAGAGAAAAGTTAAAGGGTCAAAAGTATACTGCAGGATTATTGGATTGCTTATAAATCACCCTTTACCTTCTCTTGGTCCTTTCATTCTGAAGCAGATTTTTCTCCTTGTGACTCGCCATCTTGAACGACAACGCCTCGGCTACAAGCTCTTTACTTGCCGACGATGACGTCAATAGCGGATCCTTATCGATTGTGCCGAGTAAAAACGTCCGTGCGATGAATGGCAGTCGCACGTGACTAAACAAGTCGGAAAATGTGTCACGCCTTGACATAACATCAAAGTTTACCCACGCGCGAATTGAATTAAAAACTTGTTCTTCATTTTTCACGTTTAAGTCATCGTCCGCAACTATTTCCGCCAGTTCCCTTTTTGGCATCTTATAGAATTCCTCCGAGCTTTGAATTTCCATAAAATTTTCTATCATAAAACGTTTTCCTTCGCGCAGAAGTTTCTCACAAGAATAGATGCGAGCCATGGCTGTCATTTTGATGCAGTTTTCGATGCAGAGATAACGAATAAGGAATTGCTCGCATTCCAGTCTCAGCGATTCTAACCCCAGTTGAAAAGAAGCGCAGAGAATTTCTTCAATGTTTTCTTCGGTGAGCAAGATTTGCGCGGAATAAATGTAGTCCAAAACAACTCTAAGAATAGCGTCTGTGATCCCCCGTAAAACTGTTTCTCTGGTGTATCTGGACAGAGAAGTACCGGTGTATAGATCGTAGAAATACGAACAACTCGCCGCAAGAACACTTCTGTGTGCGTAAAATTTTGTACTCCCTTCCTCTGTCATTAGCACCACGTCACACAGAACTTCAGAGCCGCGCATTTGGTTCATTTTGTTAAAGAAGTTGATCAGGTACAATCGATCGCTAAAAGGACGTTCAGCCGAGGTCTCCATGTTTTTGCCTTCAGTGTGTTTGTGTTGTTTGACGCTATCTATCTCTGCCACCAGCTCAATAAACAGGTGGTTTAAATGTTTAATTAATTTTATTGATACTACGGATTTAAATTTATTCTGTAGACCGCTTCGCCTAGCATAATTACCTCTATTCGACCTACGAAATCACTATTACCGCAGCTATTTTCTGGCAGGTAAAAGTATTTTTGCCTCAGCCTGCGTCACTGACAAATTAAACTAGTGTCATTTACTCTCCCGATTGCTTTTCATCACCACTTCGATAAATCATTATTGACTGGCGGCCAGAAGATTTTATTAGTGAAACGTTAAATAACTCTCTCACTTTTGACGTACACACTACCTGTACTAAAGAAGCGAAGATGGTAAAATGAGATACTTTTGCGTCTAAGCTTTATCGTTTTTCAAAACAATCTTTAAAGAGAATGTTAAGCTTTTGTTCCACTGCAGGCCAGAATATAGATTCAGGGTCACTCACTGAACCCACCAAGTGTAGCTTTTCGTAAATCCTCGTCAAAATACCCGAAGGGGACCGAAAGATGTGTAGCATCGCCAGCTTGTCGTCTGAAGCAAACGCTCTTGCGAAAATCGCGGGCTCAGTAAGTTGTTGAAGACACTCAGCGGTCAAAGGTACGGCGCCTGTGTAGTTTTCCCCGGAATTTAAGTGAATACAATAAAACTCGTAATATATTCCGGGAATGACAAATAACTACCCACGATTTAGTTTTCCTCCTACAAGCTTTACTCTAAGTCCAACTGCTTCAACAAATCTTCCATGAGTTTTATAATTCTCTTAAAATTTATTTGATTAAAATGCAAAAGAAAAAAAAATTGGACAGTTTATCATGTATGATTACAACATTATTATACCTTGCAAATTTGACACTCCCTAGAAGTTTTAATCTACACTCCCGGTTATGAACCAATTTAATCCAGCAGAAGAAACTTGACACCTTGCAGACTCGTTCCCAGTCGCTCCTGAAGCGGTGTTGACAAGAATCTTCACATCATTTCTCCCCAGTATTTCATCAACTTTGAAGAACAAATTAGTAGGTACTGGGAACGAGTCTGGTCTTGTAGTGTGTCATCTTTCAACATCTTCCATACTTTTTAAAAAAAAAAAAAATGAATGCCTCCGCCTTCTTCCACATTTTTATTCGTCAGAATCACTATCAGAATCAATCATATCGAAAACCTTTTCCTCGTGTATACCACAGTGCGTTGTTGAGTATCGAAAGTTGACCAAGCTTTCGTAAAGTTTGTGTTGTGGATTTTGAGCCTTCGCGCATACGTCACAGGTCCAAGGGTGATGTTCATTGAACGAATCTGTTTTCAAATATCCATCCACTTTGTACACTTTTCTCCACGCAAAATACTCCATGTACGCTGTATCGTTGCTATCGAGATAAAGCAAATAGTCTGCTAAAGCTTTCACAGAGGAGAAGTCTAAAACATTAATGTATGATCCTGGAATGGCGATTTTCTTGTAATCCGCACCTCCTAAAACAACGGGTACGATACCGAGGTCCAAGGGCGTCCCCCAATATTTCTCAGTTATGTAATCGACGCAGTTTCCATTCTCAAATGACAGGAAAAACTTGTATCTTTTCAGGAGACTGTGACACTCTTCAGAGGCCTTGGGACATCCTTCCTCCACTTGATGCGGTTGATAAAAATAATTTGCACAACGTCCAAAAATGTCGACACGAATATGATTTCTGAGTTGTTGAACGTAGTCTTCTCGCAAGCCACCGCAGTTGCTGACTGTCCAAACTACAAGGCGATCTTTGTTAGCGAGGTTGATTTTATCCAGGAGGGGTTGTTCACCGGGTTTGATGGTGGTGTAAGACCCGTACGGCAGGTGAATATCTGCATTGCTTTCGTAAGTCATCGTCCAGTTAAACATGCCATCAAATTCAGACGGATCTAGCTGGATGTTAGCAGGATTTTCCAGGTCAAAGTAAACCCAAATTTGCCCTTTGGGTCGCCGCCTGTGAAGTAACTTCATCTTAAATGTGGAACGAATGTCGCGCGCGTGGAAAATCACAACATCGCTACGATAGAATAATCGTTTATCGTAAGTAAGAGAGCAGTTAGTTACCCTGCAAGGTTTATTTTCAAAATGAGTGAATTGAAATGTATTACGAAGTCCTTTCCAAGGTAATTCTTCAAAGAGTGGCGTGTATAGTAAAACAAGTTTGCCTTTCACGGTTTTGACCTTGTTTTTAATCAACCACTTTCGACGTTTCCCAGCGAGGTTTCTGGACGCTATCTTTGCGATGAATTTAGCATTTTGTTTGTTTATCAATGCAATGGTGTGCGCATGCGTTATGGAATTCAAGACAATTCGTCGTTCGCTCAGTTTTTTGTCTTGTTTAATGAGTTGAAATGAAGACACATAATCATTCAAAACAAAGAACTCTCCAACAAGAACCAGGATTGCGACGAGGAGACACGCGATCAAGACCTTGTTTTTCATCTCCATTTCTTTCCATTTATACCTCAGTTGTTGTTCAGCACTCTGAAAAAGAACAAATTTGTCATAAACTCTTATTACCAGAGAGTATCTGTAATCACGGGACTGGAGCGTGCGCGTTATACCACTAAGGACCACTTACTCCTCTGTTTCCTTACCTCGACCCAGTTTATGTGCAGTAATTTTTCCCGCTCGCTCTTTTTTCCATCGCTCTTCACTTGTCGAAATAAGGGATAAAGATACTGATATTACTCCACATTTTACTTGTATTTCTTTCTACCAAGGCGTCATTTTACCCGTCTAGTCATTTTCAATAAACTTACTTTATGCCAATCAATATGAAATGTCACTTTGACGCGTCAAAAGGCTCGACGCTTCCTTTTGAAGTTCTGCAGGTGAATGCAGGTCATTACTGTGTTACTTGGAACTTAACAGTCTTTATCCCAAAAGTCACATGCGACGATCAGGATTGGAAGACTACAGCTACCATCCAGTATAGAATCCATGGAAGGTATTACCACAACTACAGGCGACAACTCTCACAGGGAGGCCCGTCACAAATACGCATGCGCACTCCTCATAAATGTGACAGCGGAACTATAGCAACTATACCAAGCCACAAAACAACCTCAGAAACTTACCAAATGCCACTTCGAGTACAATTATCTCCTTGAAATTTTAAACAGTAAAATAATTGTAACTCCTAAATATTATTTAGCGAGCTCGAGCAAGCGGTCAATCTTAAGTTTACTAAGAAATTTGGAAACAAAGAAACCCTAGCAAAGCGTACCATCTTGGACCAATCAAATGTGACAGCGGAACTATAGCAACTATACCAAGCCACAAAACAGCCTCAGAAACTTACCAAATGCCACTTCGAGTACAATTATCCCCTTGAAATTTTAAACAGTAACTCCTAAATATTATTTAGCGAGCTCGAGCAAGCGGTCAATCTAAAGTTTACTGAGAAATTTGGAAACAAAGAAACCCTAGCAAAGCGTACCATCTTGGACCAATCAAAGTTTTCGGAAATGACATTTTTTTTCAACTATTTTTAAAGTGCATGATCTTATGAACATTCCTAGACTGTTCACGGCCCTCTAAGTTTTCATATTTTTCTTCAACGCGGAGAACGGGAGGCCCGACGGGGTAGGGGGGTAGGGGATCGAAAAAATAGAGCGGCTGTGAACAGTCCAGCGAGCAGGTAAATGCGAAAACCAACACTATACTAATATGGTCTCCATTTTGCCAGTCGCAATATGGCTCAGCATGCAAATCACTTTTTTGGAAAGGGCCAAAACACTGCTGGTTTCGTCTATTGTCGTTATATTTTATGTGTGGAAAAAAAGTACAGTGGGAAAAATAGCCAGTTAATTTCGATCAATTGAAGCCGGACGTGAACACTGAACGAAACAATAATAATTAGAATAGTTTACATTCAAAATCAATTATGAATCTAAGTCGCATTTCCAAGGAAATATCTCCGCTATGTAATCCTTATTTTAGCGGTAAGAAAATTTGAAATTAACGCAAATTTTAGTTCTCCAAATGCAGATGTAAGCCGAACAAAAGGCCCACAAAAGGTTAATAGTTTCAGCTGTTTAATAGGCGTGGAAAGTTTATTTTAAGCTTTGAATAGCCCTGACTTTTAAAAGAGGATAAACAAATCGTTTGGAATTTGATGTAAATTGCATTTTGTTTGTAACTGCATTAAAATTGAGGAGCTTTCACGTTCGAAATTAAACCTAATCACTCGTATCTTCCTCTCATGTAACTATTGACTGTAATGATGTTCTTCCTCACGAGAATTCTACGAAGTACCCGGGGGTTATGATTTGAATTTCTGTTTGTTTAGAGTTGAAACTCCTGCTTTCTGGAACAAGTACTTTTTTACTAGTTATTTACTTTTAATTTCAGAATATCAACTAAATTTAACGCATTTTAAATGAGCACGACTCGATCTTTCGTTAATCGATCATTTAGTTAGAGAAGACGGAATAAACACAGTTGTATCAGATTTGTCCCGTAAAAGAATAACTAAGAAGAAACAATTAAAAAACATAAAAGATCACTGAATGTCCGCGCGCTCACATGCAACAGAAAATCTCTATCGTGCGCCACAAAGGTACAGGTCGTATAGGCACAAACGTGATAATACCTTTTCCATACGCGACAAAGAGCTGTTAAAGGCTTTCATCTGTCCAGATGCAGCCTTCGATGTGAATAAGGTAATCAAAGCAATCCGCTTTTGTCAATTGATTCTCTTTTAGCCGGGCTGATGAACTGATTTCACTGTTTCACTTCTTCAAGCAATAAATAGTGAAATGACTGAAACGCAAACAGTGTTTCCCAAAATAAAGATGAGAGAAGCAGAGATGGTCACATACCGTATTGGTCTTAAATGGCAACACATCTCTTAAAAGTGTTAAAATTAATATGGACTAAGCTAGATTCTTAAATCAGTTTATTTCAGCAACTTCGGTATTAGGAAATTCTGCCAAATGATGAATGATACAGAAATAACTTATCCCCACCCCCTGCAAAAAAAAATCCGCCAGTTTGATAGCAAAATAAAGTTGTTTAGAGAGCTTACAGCTGGAGATTCAAAGAATTACAAATGTAATTTTGCTTTTAGACCTTTTAAAATGTGCTATTTTTTCCTTCCATTATCTTGATGTACGCTGAGTTTAAAAGCTCTCGCTAGTACGGATGTAAAATTTAATACGATGGAAACATGCAGATAATTTATATGTAGGCTGCCAGCATACAATCAAGGTGTGTTGCTGAGCGTGGTAATTCACTTAAAATGCCATCAAAAACTAATTCTAGGGCGGATGGATAGCCCTGATTAGATTCAATAGCGTGCACTTGGAGTTCAAAACTAAAATACAAGTTCAATATTTTTTCAGCTATACAACAGTGAAATTTAAGTGAAATCATCTTCATTTTCGGCAAATTTTGATTACTTACTTTTAGCAGTAATACCTGGTGACATCTCACCGCCCCGTGCGCTTCACATACAAATGTTAGTGCAATACTTGCAACCCCGAGTCTGCAGGCTTCTAGGTCAGCGTCACGTTATTCGGATTCTTTTTTGGTTGGCTGTTTGGGAGATATGAAAATCAGAAGAACCGAGAATCGCCATTTCTGTCACACCCAACATCTGAATAAACTTAACTATTTCAGTTAATAATTCGGGAATATTTTGCAGTGGAAATCAATGTCAGATATCATTGTTCTAGGGCCGAGGCCGGATTCATCTAAACATCATCATCAAATTATTTTCTGCTTCCTTCCAGATAACACGTTTGGCTCCAAAACGAAGGATTTTTCCCTTACGAAACACAGGCACGGGATTAGTATCGATCAGACCAAAATTAAATTGATCCTAAAAAATCAAATTAGAATTTTTAATCAAATTTAGTCATTACCTTGGTAAAGCCTTCAAAATGAAATGATCCATATGTGAACTGCGGATATAGACACAAGTGAGCGACGATCTTCGCAGTGAGTGTTTTAATTAAAATGATTGAAAATTAAAGATGGCAGTGAATTTTCCAATTAAAGTAATTATTGTAAATTAAGAAGCTTCTTTAATTTTCAATCACTTTGATTGAAATATTCTTTGCAAAGGTTGTTTCTCACCTGCATCAACTAATTCTGTTAAAAAAAAATCAACAGTGTGATAAAAAGAGACCAGGCAAAACATCTTAAGTACAGCAACTGGTTTATTAATAAAAAGAAAAACATACATTTCACAGAGCAATAAAACCATAACAGAACCTATGACAGCCTTTTTGCGATATTTTTGGTACAAATTTCAGAGTCCAGGTATTGCATCTTCGCAGCACGAAAATGTGTCGTCATCATCTCCACAAACTGCCTCCAAACTATCCTCATCTGACTCACAGTTTTCCACCATCGCTGGCGGGTTTAAAATCACCAAACCTATGGGGATCAAAAATAAAATTGCTTAATTTGGCTTCCAATAATAGCTCCTATCCCTAACTTAAGCCAGAATTAAATACCGCTTTATGAAAGCAAGGCATGGTGGATAGCGTGCTTGTGGAGTGATGACAACACGTTTTCAATGCTAAATATCTCAGGTTTAAAAATGAAACCCAAGATTTCTCTCAACTTTGTAAAATTACTGGCAGATTTTTTACAAGGTCTGAAGAGTTTGAGAGACAGTCAATATTTCATCTTCTTCAGTTACAAGTTCTGTAGTGAGTTCATCGTCCCCATTTCCCTCTTCCTCTTCACATATCATATCCACAACAGACGTAAACAAGATTTGATCTGAATAAAGGCAAAAGTTACAATAAATGCAACCTGAATCTATAGCCAAGATAATATAAAATGAAGGATCGTAAAAGCTGCTGTTAGAAATGCACCAGGAATTTTGACAATAACATTTCAATATTAACTTCAAGGATGTTAAAAATTCCAGGTTTTTTTTTCTAGATAATTGTAGCAATTATATGCACCAAGTTTTTTTATGGTTTCAGTTTAGTTACCGAATGACTGCAAAGTTGGTTACATGCTGTGGCCTTTGTCAGCAAAATGAAAATGAGATCCCTGATAGTAGGAATCTGTTTTATTTTTTGGCTGATGAAGGCTGAGTTACTTGATCAAAGTGATACAGAATTGATACCTTTTCCACTTACACCACTGCTTTTACAAACTTATCATATCTGACTGCAGCCACTACAAATCCAACTTGGTATGCTATTAAGAGGATCTGAGCTGCGCATGCACGCCTTTGCACTCTGAAAATAACTTTCTCGGTAAATGTGTTTGTGGCATCTCTTCCACTCCTTCTTGGATCCTTTTAAATCACTAAATATCCATTTTCAACCAGAATTATTGTGTTTCCCTCCATGACCACCACCACTTCTTGACACCATCGTGAATTTGACAAAAATTCCAATGAAACTTTTCAAGTTTCAATCGGAAGATGACATATATGCACAGCTCATAATACTGTCCCATTAACAATCTATATTAATCAATATGGTGCAAGGTTGATAATTATCATTGATATGTTCATGTACTACGTAACCTTCACTGGCTAAGACTAATTTAGATGGACATATATTCCAAGTTTCCTCTCACATTGCAATTGCACTCTCCATATTGGGTTACATCACCGAGCACTTAAGGTGGTTCGACTGGGTTTTTTAGGGGCAACACCGCTCAAGTTTGAGAACTAACCAGACTGTCATTAACAATGCCATCGAAAAACTATCACCACAGCTGAATTAGGTAAAGATGAAAATTTGTTATGACCAGTGTTATTTTGGCATCGGAGTTTTCATAGCAACGTAATGATGTCATCACGTTTATCAATTTCGTTCGTATTGCTCGGCACCAGGAGGTTTTTTCGGAAATCGCTCAAGGGAGCATGTACCTCCTATACCTGCCTCAATGTTGGCAAAGTTTGAACAAATTCTGTGAGAGCGTTATCGAAAATTTTTGGGGATGAAGTTTCGAGGGTCATAAATACAGTAAAAAACATACTATTGAGATAATAGGGTAATATCTGAAGAACACGACGCGCTTTGGGAATGCAGTTTCATCTCATAGTAGTTTGATGCCATTTAAAATTGTGTATACAAAATTATGGGGATCGCCACGACCGATTGCGAAAAAAACGGATTTGATGAGCGTGCATTCAGGTGCTCTTGTTGCCACTTTTGTAAATAATTTGGTCTACACCAACAAATGTGATAATTATTTGGAAACCGCTCGATGAATTTTTTAAAAAACTTGTCAATCTAGAGTTTTGTCATCAGTTTATATGGCCTGCAAGTTTCAAGGTCATTGAAAACATGTAAGACAATAAAATCGGGGCCCCAATGTACTACTTTTTTCTCCCAGATTTTGTGTTTACAAGTGAGTGTCCTCATTATTCACGGGCATTGTATTCAACTTTCATTTTCACGTGCACAACTCAGCAAAAAATTCATTTGCATTTTATCAGTGAGTTTAGACTTTTTTCCTGATCTGTTTTCCTGATCTTTTTTCCTGATCTGTTGCTTTCTAAAAATGTTCGGGAAACATGCTGATATGACTTGAAAACTGTAATAATATTTGTTACGCCATTAGACTGTAATACAGCAATGCCGAGGGTCTCTTTCTCCAGGAAACGAAAAGCTATTTTTGTGTAGAACAACAGATCAGGAAAAAAGTCTAAACTCACTGATAAAATGCAAATGAATTTTTTGCTGAGTTGTGCACGTGAAAATGAAAGTTGAATACAATGCCCGTGAATAATGAGGACACTCACTTGTAAACACAAAATCTGGGAGAAAAAAGTAGTACATTGGGGCCCCGATTTTATTGTCTTACATGTTTTCAATGACCTTGAAACTTGCAGGCCATATAAACTGATGACAAAACTCGAGATTGACAAGTTTTTTAAAAAATTCATCGAGCGGTTTCCAAATAATTATCACATTTGTAGGTGTAGACCAAATTATTTACAAAAGTGGCAACAAGAGCACCTGAATGCACGCTCATCAAATCCGTTTTTTTCGCAATCGGTCGTGGCGATCCCCATAATTTTGTATACACAATTTTAAATGGCATCAAACTACTATGAGATGAAACTGCATTCCCAAAGCGCGTCGTGTTCTTCAGATATTACCCTATTATCTCAATAGTATGTTTTTTGCTGTATTTATGACCCTCGAAACTTCATCCCCAAAAATTTCGATAACGCTCTCACAGAATTTGTTCAAACTTTGCCAACATTGAGGCAGGTATAGGAGGTACATGCTCCCTTGAGTGATTTCCGAAAAAACCTCCTGGTGCCGAGCAATACGAACGAAATTGATAAACGTGATGACGTCATTACGTTGCTATGACAACTCCGATGTCAAAATAACACTGGTCATAACAAATTTTCATCTTTACCTAATTCAGCTGTGGTGATAGTTTTTCGATGGCATTGTTAATGACAGTCTGGTTAGTTCTCAAACTTGAGCGGTGTTGCCCCTAAAAAACCCAGTCGAGCCACCTTAAGCAGTATGCTTATACTTATGTTGGAATTTAAAATTTAAAGTTTTCTGGCCCAAAGTTACTCGAAATTATCTTACTCCCATGTTGCCATAACAACAAAATAAGGTGCCCCTTTCCCCCAAGGAACCGCACAAAGCCACTTAATGTCAAGAATTGGTGAAGATTAAGAATCTTTGTTCAACTTGTTATGTACTTACTCACTGCTGCTGATAATCTGGTGTGTCTTCTGGCAAGATTTCTGGCTATGTTATCTCTTGCTATTGTCTTGAGCCTTGTAATCAACAGAATTACAATAAATTAAGACTATAATTTTTAGTAGATTAAATTCTTGACAAAGCAATTTTTTAAATGTTGATGCTGTTGTTCCATACCTGTGAACACTAAATCAGGAGCGTCCGAGATACAAACTAAATGTCCCAGTATCCCAGATGGATTATTAAATTTCCCAAATAGGAAAGGAAATGCATATAGTGCGTAGACTCAAACTGATTTTGGCTGACTGTTGGTGTTTTGGGGATTGTTTGGGATAATCTACAGAACCTTGAGTCATTTGTTCTTAGGAATCAAGAACTGTCAACTTCAAGCAAAATTTATTATCTCTTCAAATTTAAATTTCTTTATGGGTGTCACTGTTGCTGTTGTTCTTTTAATTTCATTTCTTGAGTAATTATTTCATTGACAACAAGGCCACTGATATTTGTTTAATAATGTGCTTTCAAAACAAAAGGCATGCAAGTAATCACCATGTACATCTCACTGCCCTGGGCTTAACTGCATATAATACACAGCCACTCCAAAACATATCTTGAAATAGTGGCTATGTGGTAACGCAGCTATGAAGATCTCTTTATAACAACAGTGGAACATTTCGTTTGCCGACTACAGAATTTTTACAACTCAATTTAAGAACAGTTTTATTTACGGAAACTTTTGTCTGAATTTCAGTAGCGACCAGAAAGAGATGTCTGAAGTTCAGGCTACTGAAACTCAAAGATTTGATTGCATCTAAAATAATCATTGATAACATGCACTTGCAGTGGGATCATACTTTCAAGTATTAGGGTGAGCAGAAGTTTTTAGTTTGGTTTCTACCAATTTCATTCTTAAAACTTGTCATTCACCGTCTTTCTCAGACGTTTTTTGTAGGCAAGTAAACGAAATATCAATAAGGTCTCCCCGAATTTATCGCACTGTCAAACATTCATACACTCATGGTGGGCACAAAACACTTGTACATGATATGCAAGCAGCTTTAATTCTCCACTCGAGAAATAAATCGTTTCCTCAAAAGCTTTTTTCAAGTTATGAATATTCAAGATTGCCTTGTTTATCAATCCTCGATACTCGAGACTCAATATTCACCGACTATGGACCATGGACTGGGGTAACACTTCAGTTCAACACTTATGTCATTTCTTATTCACCGACAATGGGACTGTGGACCAAGGTAGTTATTTAGTTGCTAGCTACCGGTACCCACAAATTTCCAGAGTAATGAACCTTCCAAATGGCTGGAGTTGCTCCTAAATAGGTATCTAGGTTCTTAGGGGTACAGCTTCAACCCCTGCTCTCCGGGGGGTACATTCCTGGCAACCTAGGGGTACATCCCTGGCAACCCAGGGGGATACTGGTATTCAAGCAGATATACAGGAGCAGGATTGGATTCAAGTTTTTGTCATCAGTGTGGGAGAATCCTTGTGCTCACGCACATGTATTCCAAGATTGTCAGATTCGGGAGATTTGTTATAGCGAATACTTACAATCCACAGTCTCGAAGAATAGATTTTCCCACTGCAGAAGATATACATCTTGCTGAAAAATACAAGTAAGAAAAATAGCTTATGTTACATAATCCCAGTTTACTGCAAAGCAAGCATTTTTCACAAGCAAAATTATGTTGTCACTTACATTGTGATACGCCATTCGCGGTCAAAGCCGTTTTCTGTGGAATACAAAGCAATTTGTTAGTTAGTAAATTGCATTCATCTGTTTTAGTATGCTTATCAAGAGAACTTACCGAGATTTGGATTGAAGCTCGCGCTAGTGATCGAACACAACGTGCAGACAACGCCGCCATCTTGTTAATTTCCCGTCAAGCACCTCGTGCAAACATGAGAAAACGACCAGCTTGGCCAGCGGTAATTTCAAAATGGCGGCTGCAGCACGTTGTCTTCGTTCTTTCTCGCGTTCTACAAATGCTGCCAAGGTATGCGCTGTTCAAACTTCACTTGATCCTTTAAAGACGAATATTCAAACTGACATTTATTTTCGTTGCAGCATTTATCGTCTTGTCTCGCCAAGAATGCGTCACAAAGTAAGAGTAAACCCATCAGGCATCAGTGTGATTAAAGATTATTGACCCTCCTAAAATCCTGTTGTTCTTTCTCTGCATTATATCGACGATTTCAGCCATGTGCCAAAACATCAATGTGGAAGCGACTGAAACTGTCGATGTAACGCAGAGAGGGAACGATAGGGTTCTAGGAGGGTCAATAATTATAATACCGGTAGATACGTACATAGGTTCATAGTATTATTGGGTATATTGCTCTGAGCCTCGGTCATTGTATATCTATTAAATAAAGACTAACTTGGCTGCTGAAATGCTGAAAGTATTTATTGGTATCATTTGTTTCGATTGTAATTTAGAGAATTTTCTACCAGAAAATAAGTATCGTCCCCAAGTGGCATGTTTGTTTTTGTTTCTCATATTGGCCAGGGTGCATTCTATGTACATCCAACGCCAAAGATATTTCAGGGTTTTAAAACTCTACGCCAAGATTCTTTGTTATTTTAATGAAAAATAAGTCGTCTGTATGCCAGTTGAAACGCGCCAACTATGATCGTACGCCAGTACGCCGCAAACTTTTGAAATCCATGCCGAAGATCTTTGGCGTAACCTACATAAAATGCAGCCTGGCATATTGGACCATATTTATGATCTTGATGTCAATGATTTTTAGTAATATAACCGTGGTATTGAAATTGTATTTTAACCGACCTTGAGCTGGTACTAAAGGGATAAGCTTATATATTTGTATTATTGTGTGGTTGCTCTAAACGTATTATTTTTGGTAATAAGTTGATCTTTGGTTGAATATTTTCCTTGCAGGATCCAGTAGAAGCACATTGTCACCATTATTAAAGTCATTTCTAAGCACTGATAGTGGATTGTAAGTAAAGCAAAGAATTTTGTACACCCATGGACAAGATTTCAACTTGTAAAATTAACTAAGACAATACAACAGTTTTTAATGAGAAGTTTTAGACTCCAGGATTACATAACTCAGCTTAAACAAGGTGCTTCAAGAAACTGAGAAACAGGGGCTATTTCTTAGATAAAGAGGTAGAAAGCACAAGGGCTGACCCACCTATCCACCTATGTACAAATTATTTCACCAGCATGGCACTCTTCAGGACCTTTCTGTAACTAAACAACAACAAATAATATGACTTGATGCTATGGAGGTTTTGCATGGTGACTATGTATCATGGCAGGAACAATAGAATTTTTTTCCTGTAGGAGAAAATTGCCTGTACATAATTTGTTTGACTTTTTAGATTAAAAGGAACAAGAACTGTTGGGATGTCTACCAGGATAAATTTCAGCAAAAGATTTGCACCAGTTTCATTTGTCTGTAAGTACACAAGTTTGTCTACCAGCAAAATAAACCTACTGCTTTAAATGCACAGGACATGCTGATGAGTACATGGACTCTAGACCCAGAGGTTTGGAGTTGAAGCATGGCCGAAATACCTGGTGTTGTATTTTATTGTTGATAGTTGAATCTCACAGCCTCTCTCTTCACACAGAATGATTGCACCTATGGGTAACTGAGTGGATACTTTTTACCTTTGTCTTTGAGGACCCAAGTAATACCCTTTCCCCTTCTCCTTTCCACCCTCCTCCCCCCTGACAGATTGTTAGGTTAAGAAAGGCCTTCCTCCCCCCTCACCCTCCAAAGGAGACTATCATATGAAAGGGATGAGGATGCTTGTTGGAAATTTTGAATTAAACCCCCAATTTAGAACAACCTTGGCATGGTTCTGCTCAAGGTTTTGTGGACTCCTTAAAGATTGGCCCATGTAGACTGCCAATGTAGTATGATGGTGTTTTCTTTTTTTTTATGTGCAACCCTTAATGAGACCTTGATGGCTTAAAATATTGGTGCTCTGTCCTGAACACCTAAAGAGAGACAAAAATCTGAAATTCACGCATCCAAGCAAGACAACAAGCACTCCTGCCGCTTTCATATATGAGTCACTTCCCAGGAATCTTTACCCTCTGACTGATAATTTGATAACACACAATTTAGTTTGATGCCAACAATATATTTTATCTATAATCATTATTTTTCTTGTCAGTAGGTAGCATCACAAAAGCTTGTCCTCTTTCAATTGATGCCAGTTGTGAAGGGGGAGATGCTCTGGATGGTAACCTTGGAGATGATGATGGTGATACTTGGTCTCAGGGCAATGACGACGATCCATATTTAGAGGACACATAATGCAGATTCCACTAGAGATGACTTCCTGTTGATTGCCTTTTTATTTCATTACAAGAATATTGTCAAAATGCAAGAGATTTTGCTGTGTGAACTCATGAATCATTCAGTTGTGCACAGACCTCATGTGCAATAATTTGATATTGATTTCTGATGAACTGTAAAATTTAGGACAAATAAGAGTGAATACTGTAATAAATGGATTTCTTTACGCTTTTTAAATTTATGGTAAAAGCTTTTGCCAATTCAGAACCATGCACAAAACTCTGATAAAATTCTTGTGTTTTATTGCACGAACCTTTTTATAATAAGAGTTGCACTTATTTGATATTTTAATGTTACATGCTCATGCAAGCCATCTCTCATCAGAAGAGACATTTTACTGGCACTGGTTTGTTAATTTACAGTGCTGTTTTATTGTTGTAAAATATAAAAGTTACTAAAGATGTGTGCCAGTTAATTATTTTTTGTGTTGTCCTGCTACTTTCATTTGCTTAAAATAAGATAAACCATTTCACACAAATAAATATTGACAGATCAAATATTGCTTTGTATACGGAAAGATAATTTTATGTTTGGTACAAACCCTAGAAGCTATACCATCTATGAACCATCAATGCTGGCAGTTGTTAACAGCACACAGTGAGCGGGTGCTACTGAGTATGCCAGTCTGGTTGTAGATTATCTTTCTGGAGCAACAATCCCTCAAACAACATGAAAATGCCTGGCGAAACTGCTTTACACCAAATTCCTGCAAGAACATGACTCCCCCACCTCCCCCTTCCCACCCCAAAAAACATAGATAGTTTAGCCAGCGTGTCTTGGCGTTCCAGTCAGTCAGGGAGAGCGAGAAAACGAGCGCGCGAACAAAGCGACGGCGGGGGCGGAAGGGAAGAAAGAACGCCAGCCGCCAGAGGCTTACACTACTTTGCGAAACGAAACGAAACGAAATGAAATGCAACTTTATGTCAAATAACATGAAATATCCTAACTGATATACCAACCTTAATTATTAAACTGTATTCACTTTGAGACAACATCTGGCTCATTAATTTCTATTTCGCAAAACAGTAGTTTTACAGCAATAACTATTTTGCGAAATTTTAAGGTAGAAAGAAAAGAAGAAAAGGTGTATTTCCAACAGTTCTAATGTATGCTTTTATGCGCGTAATCGGCTGAGGTAAATTATATTAAACAGAGAAAATGCATGGACGGCTGGCGTTACAAGTCTTTCGCAGACGAGTATATGTCTTTTCTTTTCAATCGGCCTTCAAACCGATAATGCGACAGTTAGAGTAACACCTGATAGGCCATTTCTGAGGCATTTTGCCCTCAGCTTTAAAACGAGTCCTCGTGCGAAAATGACTTTGAATTGCAAGAAAATAAACGTGAAGGGCTACGTGAAAGTGGAACACATTTTCATGATGGTTTCGCACGTAGATTCGTTTTGAAACTGAGGCAAAAAGCAACTCGGAAATGGCCTCTTGTTTGCATTTTTCCATTTTACTCCAATTTTCTAAAACAATAAATATGACGTATTAATAATTTTAAAAATTCGTAATTTTCTCGTGACATTTGCCCAATACTCATTATTCAATGCACAAAAATCTTCCCGAAATATTCAAACTGAGCAAAGCGCATTTATCGCAGCTGAAATGAATTTTAATCACGTACATAAAGAAGTCTCAAAGGACACGCCGATCATTTTGGTGTTGGTCGCAGTTGTGTGCGAATCTTGACCAATCTTCGTCTTCCTCGATGTGCTCCGTTTTGTGGTAAGTCAACGTACGGTTTATATCTTGTCGATGTTGCTTATTCGTCTATTTGTTAACGCTTTTCGTTTCGTTTAACTTTCGTTTCAATTTTGGTCGTTTGACGGTTTATAAGTCATTCTGTGAAGGTGAATGTTTCGGCGTGCTCATCGGTGACCAAAGATCACAAACAAAGCAATGTTGAAGTCAAGTCATTGGCTCTGAAGCACTGATTTAACCAAATAGGTTTTGTTCTTTTTTCGTTTGGCAAAGCACGGAACAGTAGGTTCGTAACTTGTAACTATAACGTTCAAGGAGCTGCCGTATACATTTTCTCTCGCCTAAAAGGACGCTTTCAAAACATTCATAGTTACAGACAATAAAGCTGTTTAATTTATTTGAGAATTTTAAAAAGAACGTCATTAATTTCCATATCTTTTACAAGGCTTATTTCGCAGGTTACGAGACTTACTTACATCGAGCTAGGACTACGACTGAAGTGTTTCAATTCAGATTGGCTGATATAGGCTTGGTTTCGCCAGAGACAGATCCCGGTTGATAGATCCCTTCTGTTAACACTGGAGAGCAAGATAAATGCAGCAAGAATCTATAACCTCGTTTAGTTGAATGACAGGTGAAGTTTGTTTGGTCTGCTGAAAGGGTAAGAGCTAGAGAAAAATAAGAAAGTTTCGTGACTTTATTCAAGTTCTTTTGATAAAACAAGAAAATATATATAGTTTACTGTTGCGTTTTAATTTGGAGAGGTCAACAAAACTACCTTCCCTCAAGTTCGAGAATTGCGACTGAAATTTCGAAAATTTTCTTGCACTTTTCCACAGCACGAACAGAGATATGTCCATAGGAATTCACAGCAGCCATTTTGGAGCCGCTTGCTGTTATGTCCTGGCCGGCCATCATCATGTTGGAAACACCTTCAGTTACAGATAAGTCAAACCACCTTTCCCCAGATTATTATCTTGCACGCTTACTTTTCCTTTACTGCTTGCAATTTTGCTGCATAACAATTTTGTTTCAGTTTTTGTTTTTCGCCATTGACTAATGTCAAACGCTACAAAACATTAGCAACGAAAGCGTGTTCATTCGTGTTCGAGGGTTGTCCAACTTAAAGTTGTTATTGTCTATATTTTCCACTGTTTTGAGGAAGGAAAGTTACGTAAACTACATTACTAGGAAAGTTTTATTTCCATGGTTATTGAAAATCACCTTTATTTTCTTTTTCTTCAGTGTTGCCTGAAGAAGAATTATAACACGACGCAGTATTCTCACAGGCGTATTTTTGTTCCAATGTTCTAGGAATGTTTGTTGGAGAAACTGCACGATACCATACATCCATTCTGGATCTTGGCGGCTATTGAAGCAAGCTAGTACGTGACAGTATGATTTGATGCCAGGGCGCCTTGTCTAGAAAATAAAGAGGTAAGCTTTTCGGTTCTAACATCTCCTGTATGTATTTACTTAAGGCAATCAAGAACTTCTGAGTAATTTGATTTGAGTTAACTTTTGATAGTCTCCGAAAGAAATAGACGAATTAAGGCGAGCTTTGGCTAACTGACAAACCGCAGTTTCTGATGTTCAATATATTTCCGAGACCAAAACATGTTCCACTGATAATAGCTTTCGCCTCTTAATAAAGTCCACTTACCTCACTCGTTCGTTTTTATATGAAGTAGTGATCAGTAAACCGAAAACAACGTGATGGCAAAAGCTCAACTAAATACTAATGGGACTGAAGGAGTTTCGCTTGGCAACACTGTTAAATATTGTATTATTTTATTTAAATCATTTCTTGGTACAACACAATCTAACTTTTTCGTATAATTTAATAATGTCTTCTCTTTTTTCTCTAGATTAACACAGAGGTGTTGAAAGAAAGAACAACCATTTTGGATTGAAATTAATAGCTGTTGGAGTCTGACCCAAGTTGACTGCTGGAAACATCTTTACCAGATAAGTTCATCATCAGTTTTCTTATCAATCTTTTGTTGTTTACCTCCGATAAAACGGTTTCAATCCAAGGGTGATCAAAATTTCATTGGCAAATTTACTAGTATGCTACAATAAGAATTGTAAATTAGGGAGTATTTTCTACACGTATCGCCAAATTATCATAACTAGCATTGCAAAAAGTGTAAGATGATAAAGGATATTTTTTATGAGCGGTGGCTAAAGCTAGGATTAAGGTTACTCCATACCATCGCGAGGAAACATCTGCTAAAGTACATTTTCAATCATTTTAAACCTCAACCTTTTTTAATCAAACATTTTAAATACTGCAACAACACATGCGAGCATTTCAAATCAATATAATTTAAGAACTGAAAAATGTGTGCGTGCGACAATGAACTCAGGCTGACATAACAACGAACCCAGCTTGGGCCAGTCAAGCTGTCGCAAGTGGTAGCTGCTTGTTGGTCAACCTGTCTATTTCCTAGCTTTTCTAGTCACTTTATCCTCGGTTTCAGAAAAACGCGCGCACTGAATAGCTAATCAGAATTGCGTTCCCGCAAAGATAAGATTTCCATCTTTCTAAAACACCCTTACGAAACAGACCGGTCGCCATCAGCTTTGGGACGAAGTAAAGTTTATTGATCAAGAGTCGCACTGGTACACACCGAGGGACCAAGAAGCTATTTTCATACAAGTTATACATCATCCTAACGACATCAACAGGGATAGCGTAACTAACATTCCAGAAGCAGAATGCCCACAGGCAAGAAACTCGACAACAGCAGACGATGGGTATGGCAACGGATGTCTGAGGAAACACACGTCGGAAAAGCTTGATGACCATAAATCCACCAATCACAGCCGACCATGGCGCTAGAGATGGTGACACATAATCAGTCGACCTAATCACAAGATAAAGATAAGCAACAACCGGTTGCAAATCCCAAGTGACTACACCGTGAGAAGAACGATAACACCAAATTGTTATTGTACCTTACAACTATGAACAATAATAAATTTTTTACGATTCTCCGAGTTTTTTCTCTTTCCGCCGCCTATTTAAAAACATCCCGTCTTTGGCATTTTATGGCTAGCCTGATGATGCATCTGAAAATCGTTTACTGTAAACCAGTAAACCATTTATCAGTAAACGCAGTCGAATGAAAATGACGTCAAAATGTGTTGCCATGGCAACGTCAAAAAGACCAAAGATACTCCTTTTTGGTCTTTTGACGTTAATAACTTAATACCTACTCTATGTTCCCTAAAAAGAGCTTTTCAGCTTAATACAATTACAGTTGCAAATTGAAATTGAAATTGATTAAGAATATAAGTGCAATTATAATTACAATAAATATATCAAAAATATTCTATATGTAAAAAATTAACCTAATAATACATTTGCGATATGGCGCCTAAAATTCTTGGGGCATTTTAAAGACTTGATGTTACTATTCAAAGAGTTCCAGAGTTTTGCTCCTCTATAGGCAAAAGAGTGCTGTCCTGTTGACAGGCGGCATAAGGGTATATCCAAGGCACTAGACGATCGAGTTTGTCTATTATGGACATGGGAACGTAGTTTAAACATGTCGACAAGATAGTCTGGAACAAGTTTGTTGATGCATTTGTGCATCATGGTTGCATCGTTTTGAATGAGTCTCTCTTTAATTGGAAGCCAGTTCAATGATCGCAGCCCATCCGAAATATTATCATACTTTCTTAGTCCCAAAATAATTCGTCCAGCGAAATTTTGGACTTTTTGTAACTTGGCAATATTGCTGTTGCTGTCATTACAGTAGTTTACTAAAAACAAAAGATAAGAGAAAAATGCATCAAAGCATAATCTTTGAAAGAGTAGTTTTGAAGTTCTTTTATTGAGTACCTTAACTTCAGGTTATAATGTAAGTCCCGAGCTTTAATATATAACTACGATAGAGGTTTGGCTGGAAACTGAGGGAGCGTTAAGGTGTCTCTCTACAGTTTTTTCTGGACCATACCAAACATTTTCATTTGGCCGTTTAGCAAACTTCCCGGACTCGAATCGATGTAAAATTTACACCAGATATTGGAATTGGATTGAAGTTTGATACAATATATTTTTTAGGAAAATCGATATTTCCATGGTAACGATAAACAGAAAAACTAGATATCAGTTAAACTTGAATTCTACGCGAATAAGACTTGACGTAAAAAAACTAACACCAGTATCTAAAACTATGGTGTACTGCACATCAAATATACAAGAATAAAAAAATTCTGTATGTTTGATTTCGAATAAATCGAAAATATATTTCAAACCATGCTTTTTGCATTATAATGATAAACGGACCGATCTGAAGACACTGCTTTGATGAAATTACTTCGAAATAACACCAAAAAGTGTATTTAACTTATCTTTCGTCGCCGTTAAAGTTGTTGATTTTCCTTATCGCGATCCCTAGAATTGGATTTTTTCATACGGTCACTACCAATGTAATTTTTGGTAAATTTTCTACTTTTAGCGCTTTTTCGAAAATCTCCAAAACGGCTCCAACGATTTTTTTTAAACTTTCGCAACACATGCTTGATAATGCAAAGAATTTAATTCCAAAGTTTTAATAATGTTGATTTACTGGAACACGTCCAAATTTATCCTTAAAGAAGGCGTTCGAACCGACGAAAAAGTTGCGTTACAAATTCAGCTTTCGCAATTTATGCTAAAATATTCAAATCAATGTTTTTACATTCGATCTTGATAAATACAGTTCGTTGCTATTGTTTTCAATATTGTGTTTTTTTCCTTCACTCTTTTGCTCACTCGATGGAATGCAAAAAACATTGATTTGAATATTTTAGCATAAATTGCGAACGCTGAATTTGTAACGCAACTTTTTCGTCGGTTCGAACGCCTTCTTTAAGGATAAATTTGGACGTGTTCCAGTAAATCAACGTTAATAAAACTTTGGAATTAAATTCTTTGCATTATCAAGCATGTGTTGCGAAAGTTTAAAAAAAATCGTTGGAGCCGTTTTGGAGATTTTCGAAAAAGCGCTAAAAGTAGAAAATTTACCAAAAATTACATTGGTAGTGACCGTATGAAAAAATCCAATTCTCGGGATCGTGATAAGGAAAATCAACAAAACTTTCACGGCGACGAAAGATAAGTTAAATACACTTTTTGGTGTTATTTCGAAGTAATTTCATCAAAGCAGTGTCTTCAGATCGGTCCGTTTATCATTATAATGCAAAAAGCATAGTTTGAAATATATGTTCGATTTATTCGAAATCAAACATACAGAATTTTTTTATTCTTGCATATTTGATGTGCAGTACACCATAGTTTTAGATACTGATGTTAGTTTTTTTACGTCAAATCTTATTCGCGTAGAATTCAAGTTTAACTGATATCTTGTTTTTCTGTTTATCGTTGCCATGGAAATATCGATTTTCCTAAAAAATATACTATATCAAACTTCAATCCAATTCCAATAACTGGTGTAAATTTAACATCGATCCGAGTCCAGGAAGTTTGCTAAACGGCCAAATGAAAATGTTTGGTATGGTCCAGAAAAAACTGTAGAGAGACACCTTAAATGGGCGAGACTTATAAGCGGTTTTAGAGTTGTGAAATGAACTGATACTAATTGCATGGGGCTTGTATTGCTATTTATCTTTGAAAAAAAAAACAAGGATATGGAGGGATGTGGGAGGGGGAGTATATAATTTTTACAAGTGGGCGGGAGGTGGATGCGGTGGGTTGGTGTGGGAAGGGTGGTTAAGTAACTTGTAACGGGGATTTCATTTGGCATTTAGGAACAACATTTGTATTCTGACCCGCATCAGGGCCGTAGGCAGGATTTTGCTTGGGTGGGTGCGAGCACCGGAAGCATGAGCGTCCAGGGGGTCTCTGGTGGTATATTTCCCCGACAAATTTTTAAAAAAATCAAGTTGTTGAAGTCCACTTTTCCTGCATTCTGAGAGTCATTTTAACTCTCCCTCTCAGATTAAGCGAACCTCTAAGGCACATGAAGGGGTGCGGACGCACCCATCGCACCCCCCCCCCCCCCCTACCAAGCGCCGTGCGTATTGATATTTTGAAGCCCTGTACGCGAGAAGCGGCTGTACATATTTTGCATAAGTGTTCGCGTTTCATGACCGATTTAGAATTCATGTTGAAATGACACGCGATTATTTGCGCGCGCATGCTTTTTTCCTGAAACACATGGTATGGAGTAACCTTACATAGAGTTCTTTCGGGCGTCAACAGAAACGCACGATCAGTAAAATATCAGTGCTTTTCGTATGCCATTACATATTGATCGGTAAACGGGGAACTAAAATCATTCCTTATTAAACGTTCTACTTAACAAAATGAAAGTAGTTTAAAATAGCCTAATGTTTCCTTTTTTCCCAGGTTAACGTAGATAAATTGAACGAAAGTACAGCCATTTTGGATTACAGTGATTAGTTCTTGGACTCTGGCGCAAGTTAAAGTAAGTTAATTGTAGTTCTTGACTTTTACCATAAAAAGTTTCAGTCCAAGAGTGTTTAAAATCTAATATCTCCTTATCGATGATATCGATGCACTACCAAGTATTCGCCACTTTCGTATCTGTCATAATGCACTTTGTTTGCCTCCCTGAATTTTGCATTGTTTTAAATTTCTCTTGGGACATGCAGTCGTCCCAAGAGAAATTTCAAACTAAAAAATGTTGGGGACAAACAAAGTGTATTATTGCAGATGTAGAAATGGTGAATGTATGCAGAAAGTAAAAGTAGCTAAAAATAACCTAATGTTTCCTTTTTCTCAGGTAAAACGAAAGAAAGTGCAGCCACTGGATTGCAGTGATTACGACTCTGGCGCAATTTGGCATTAGAAACATCATATTTGAAGTGAGTTCTTCGTAGTTGTCCTTTTGTTCTGTCGCTCAATCTAAGAGTGTTTAAAATCTTGTATCTCCTTAACATATCGATACATTAATCACGTATCTTGTGAAGGAAATTGTTAACCAGGAAATATTGTAGCTTATTGTCTTGATTTAGATATACTTGTAACCAAATAGTTGAAAAGTGATCAGTAAGGATCGTCAACTGAATAAAATTATCCTCCCAGGGTACAAACAAAAAACACTTGTTTTTGCAGTTTGAAAAAATTCAAGGCTACAACAGGACTCGAACCCATGACACCCAGCGGTGATCAATTGATACTTTGGAAGGAGGTCAATTGTAGATTCGAAAATTAATATTTCAAAATAGTTAATTTGCAACTAGCATATACTGTTACTAAAATCGTTCGTAATGTTTCCTTTTTTACGTAGGTTGAACGCAGATATATAGAAAGAAAGTACAGTCATTTTGGATTGCAGTGATTAGCTCTTGGCCTCTGGTGTAAACATCTTAATGAAGATAAGTTCATCATAGTTATCTTGTCTTGATGTCAGTCGTTCACCATAAAAATTCTCAGTTCACGAGTCATCAAAATCCAATATCTCCTTACAATATATATTGTCAATTATCTTGCGAAGAAAATCGTTTTCGGAAAAGAAGTCTTGATATACTAGCAGAAAAGAGCCGTGATGATATCAGTAAGGTCGAAATATATCGAGTTCATTAATTTGAAACTGTCAAATATTTCTGTTTCAGGGAAAAATCAGGGAAAATTGGAGTTCTATTTGTATAACAACGCATTGATTAGTAAATTTTTACCAAACTTGTTCTTAAGAGTTCGACTAAACAGGAAATTTAGGAAAACAAACGCTGACACGACTTCATTTGTAAAACAAATCAATCACCGCTTGCATTAACCCTATCCAGACCGGGGGGGGGGGGGGGGGGGGGGGCGGAAAGTGCCCGCGCTGACTTTGAACGTTAATAACTTTTTCAAGATTCAACCAAACGCTGCCAAACTCTACGAGTTTTTCTAAAATTTATCTGGAAATAAATTGGTAGGATAGGTTGTTGTGTCTGGAACTTGACGTTACCATGGCAACGTCATAGATTTTGAGTATTTTTCAGTAATTTTGGGTGGTTTTCTGATGTTTTGGAAAAATTTTGAAATCCAAGATGGCGGATCCAAGATTGCTTACGGAGGGGGGGGGGGGGGGGGGGGGGAATCCGCCCCCCCGGTCTGAAAAGATCCAAAAAAGCCCGGTCTGAATAGGGTTAAACAGAAATAGAAGTAAACAAATAAGAACACAGTCGTGGTGCTACCTTTAACAACGTGTATAGAACAATTTGAAAAGATGAGAAATATACTTTTAAGAGCCAAAGTCTATTTTCTTCTTTCAGTTTTTCTATATAAATTGAAATAATTGTCTTGATGATGTTACATGAAGGGAAATATCGCAATTTCATACTGTGGAGAATTGATATTTAAGAAAAGTACTAACGGTTGTAGTCAGTCACGTGACCTGATATGCTAAAATTTCTTTGATTGCATGGCACATAGTAGGTCGACGAAATTCATATGATCAGATTGAAAACTCTATAGTATTCTTCATCGCTAACAATTTATTTGAGAAAAAAATCATTTTGAAAACTTACATAAATTAGTACAAGCTCACTGTGATACGCCATAAAGCAAGAAGTTCACAAGAAATAAAAGAATATTTCCATTAAAATATGGTGAAGTGGTTAAAATGTAATATCTTCTTACCATATCGATACAGTGTCAATTATCTTATGAGAATCATAAACTAGGAAATATTGACTTGATGTGCCAGCAACATTAAAAGAGATAACAAAAAAAGGATCGAGAATTATTTAATACTTCGAGCGGTCAACATATAGTTCGTTGTTTTATTTAAGAAGCTATTTGAAACTGTCAAATATTGTTTAAGTGCAAATTAGAGTACGGTTTTTTTAACACAGAATTTGAGATAAAGAAATAAGGATCGAGAATTAATACTTCGAGCGGTCAACATACAGTTCGTTGTTTTATTTAAGAAGCTATATATAAGCTTGTTTGTGAAAATTCGTTCGACCTGTGAAAAGTTCATTTAATATCAAAAGGGGAGGAGTGGGGTGATGGTGCTCAAGGGGGGAGGAGTGGTGTGATGGTGCTCAAGGAGGAGGCGCCGTTAACTGAAAAAAAATCAACCCCCCAGTTCCCCTCTTCACGCTGCCACTAAATTTTCAAAGCCCTCCCAGAAAGAACATCACTGAAATTATAGAGCTCCATTTCCCGTTTTTGTGTGTGTGTGTTGTCTTTTTTGTTGTTGTTTTTTCCTAAAATGATCAAGCATATTGAAATGTTTCTGGGATACTGCTGCTACTGAAGAAAAAGAGGGAAGAGAAGAAAGAGCAAAGAAGAATTGCTAACGGCAGACAGTTATAGGAAGAAAACAAGCAAACAAATTACAAACTCATGGTAAAGTCCTCACAAGTAGAGT
Organism: Meandrina meandrites; assembly: GCA_963693305.1. Taxonomy (NCBI): domain Eukaryota; kingdom Metazoa; phylum Cnidaria; class Anthozoa; order Scleractinia; family Meandrinidae; genus Meandrina; species Meandrina meandrites. The sequence continues at coordinate 38,782,207 of OY855909.1, read as the reverse complement.
CTTGTCGGGAGACCTTAACCAGAAATTGTGGGACAAAAGCTGGGACGTATCAAGCTCCTAACAAGGTTTCACATCAAGGGTCCTGAAACATTTCATCCACGCAGATGCGATGAATGACGTGGAGCAAGCCACAGTATATTTACATCTGCTGAGGGCAAGGAAGCTGGTAAAGGGAAAATCAGACAATGTTACACTGGTTAAGAGTCCAACTGACCCGCGCACCGGTGATGTAAATGACTGAAGACAAGGAGGATAAAACTGAAGCGTCGGAAATGATTTAATAAAACATCAAGTTTTGAAGAGTTTTTCTGTTTAGGTTGGGGACTGGGGGAATCTGTAAGTTATTATTTACAGGAAAGAACTTAAAAACATTGATGGTGAATAAAGAATAAAAATCTCCACCCTACCCCTCCCCTCCCTCTTGTGACCCCATTATTTTTCTACACAGCTAACTAATATAAATTTCAGGAGCCCCCTCAACGTGTACCCCACCCACCCCCTCCGTCCGCTTTTCATATTAAATGAACTTTCCCTGAACAGAAATTTTACAAAATTCTCCTATACTAGTCGTTCTAGTATAGAAGTGTACAAATCGTGGCCAACAGAAAATTCTTGCCCTTCATGTCTGATCTGTATGAAACCAATTGTTTGCATTGAAGAATGGTCGAAGTAAAGATTATAACACAGCGGTGTCTGCATGAGAATATTGTGAAACCGTATCGTTGTACAGTTTCCAAATTTTAAAACGATGTTGAGTTAAAAGTGCAAGAAATGCAATGTGAAAAAAACACAAGTGGCAAAACTCTTTCGGTTCTCTAGAAGGGACAAGCTTTTCTAATTTACTTGTCTGATTACACTATGCTAGTAATTTTCAGGGATTTCAGCCGGTGTCATGTGAATATTAACGGCGCCTGTACCATGTTCGCTTTCCGATGACGCATAATTTATATAAGATGCAAAAAATCTATTTCTCCTTTACAGTGTCGATATACATCAACTAAAAAATAGTATGACAAAACAAATCGTCAACTAGGGATCTTGATGTAGAGTTAATGTCAGTAACATTTCAGGAAACATGGCAAATTAATAGTATGGAGAATTTAAAATTTGTTTGCTTCATCATTATTGCAAGGCGTCGTAGAGGGTAGAATTCCTCAATATGTTAAAAATGTAGAGTCTTCTCCGTCGCTTTTAATACCAAAATTTCCAAAACGGAGCATTTATCGACATTTAAATGTACAGATTTATGGTAAAGATATTCAGATCAGGTATAAGAAGCAGGTTAACCATTCAACTGAGGTGAAATTTTGGACGTAAGGTGAACGCCAGATGTAATATATAAAGATCATGAAATCTTCATATGTTTCATGTTCAAAAAAACAAATTGAAGAGACCGACAAAGAATAAAAGGGAGGTGATACATGATGGCCTGTTTTCTCTTTATTAAATTATCTGAAAGTATAGTGGCTTGAAATCCGATAACGTGCTAAGATACATTTATAGCTTAAAGCAATTACTATACTACTACTGGAATGGGGATCCACTTGGACAACGAGAATAAATCATGGTACACAATGTAATCCAGCTACAAACAGCTTGTAGAAAATACGACAGTATAGCTAAACACGATTATTGTTGAAGTAAGGGTTTCTTAGTTTTTCCGCTCTTTTCTTCTTTTCTAAGACAAAGAAACCTCACCTCACTAACGTTTATTCCATGTTATGTTTGATCTTCTCAGCCCTGTACTTAGAGATTGAAAAGCCAAGAAAATGAAGACCAGCACAGAGCCTGGGTGAATTAAAGACGAGGACAGGAACATTTGCAAACTTTTTCATTCATAAAGAGACCGTTTACAGCACTTTGTAACTACAACAATAGTAATCGGATAAATACTGAGTGCAAATAAAGGAATGTTACAAATATTGATACAGAAAATTGTTTAGCACATGGATTACTCTTACTTTATAAAGAGAACAAATGATTCTAATCAATGCATAAATAGCAGAAGAAGCAGCTTTATACACACGGGAAATATTATACACAAGACGCTTGAAAGCAAGTGCCATTTAAAAGGTCGTTTTAAACTGATGTATGGCTTGATAAAGTTAAAGAATGTTTATTGTACGCTGATTCACTCTCAAACCTCACAGTTATAAACACACAAAAAAGAATTAATATAGATTTAGTTCACTTCACTGATGTAAAAGAAGACGCAAAGAGCAGATTAAAGGCTGTACCCAGATGCTCTTTAAGATTTGCTAAGAGACTACCAAAGGATATAAAATATGCCGCACCATTTAAAAAGTGAATGTGGTAAAACCTGTGTGATTGTCCTTTACTTTTACATTTAAATTTATTTCAATTTCGTAACAAATTCCCCTAAACCAAAGAAGAGAATACAGTAAAAGGTATTTATGGCCACCATCTAAAATTCTTGAGTTTCCTTGCGGAAGATTATGGAAGGGAATTATACTGTAGCCCAAAATCCGTCAATCGCCTTGACGAAGATTATGGGTTAAAGTTAAACTCTCAACCACAATCCTCCAAACTTTCTTGCACAATCCTCCACTCTCCAACAGTCTGCTTCTTCTCTTTTTTTTTGAAAAGTTAAGATTTGTCGCTAGGAGAAAAACTCTCCAATAATCTTCATTTTCAGACGGTTTAATCATTCTTTACGACAGCTTAACATTAACAGTCTCTTCGGGAGGATTGTGGATCGAAGTTTAAATGTCTTCCATAACTTGGCTCAAGGAAGACGAGGAACGTACAGAATTTGAGAGGGTACTAAGATTCATCCATACTGGTCGTAAATGTCTCTGCCAAATAGTCTACCTTGGGAGGGAACTGAAAAAGAGTAAATGGAATTTGAATGAAAAAGCAAAACAACAGGGACCCATAAAGCATCTCCAGCTGTTTTTTTTACCTCCTCGTTATGAGGTGATGGAATACATGAATAAATTAACCCTGGAAGGGTGTGTGGGAGTACCTCCCACCCTCCCTCTCCTTCCAACCGGTAGTGGGAGAAGGGTGTGTGGGAGTACCTCCCACCCTCCCTCTCCTTCCAACCGGTAGTGGGAGAAGGGTGTGTGGGAGTACCTCCCACCCTCCCTCTCCTTCCAACCGGTAGTGGGAGAAGGGTGTGTGGGAGTACCTCCCACCCTCCCTCTCCTTCCAACCGGTAGTGGGAGAAGGGTGTGTGGGAGTACCTCCCACCCTCCCTCTCCTTCCAACCGGTAGTGGGAGAAGGGTGTGTGGGAGTACCTCCCACCCTCCCTCTCCTTCCAACCGGTAGTGGGAGAAGGGTGTGTGGGAGTACCTCCCACCCTCCCTCTCCTTCCAACCGGTAGTGGGAGAAGGGTGTGTGGGAGTACCTCCCACCCTCCCTCTCCTTCCAACCGGTAGTGGGAGAAGGGTGTGTGGGAGTACCTCCCACCCTCCCTCTCCTTCCAACCGGTAGTGGGAGAAGGGTGTGTGGGAGTACCTCCCACCCTCCCTCTCCTTCCAACCGGTAGTGGGAGAAGGGTGTGTGGGAGTACCTCCCACCCTCCCTCTCCTTCCAACCGGTAGTGGGAGAAGGGTGTGTGGGAGTACCTCCCACCCTCCCTCTCCTTCCAACCGGTAGTGGGAGAAGGGTGTGTGGGAGTACCTCCCACCCTCCCTCTCCTTCCAACCGGTAGTGGGAGAAGGGTGTGTGGGAGTACCTCCCACCCTCCCTCTCCTTCCAACCGGTAGTGGGAGAAGGGTGTGTGGGAGTACCTCCCACCCTCCCTCTCCTTCCAACCGGTAGTGGGAGAAGGGTGTGTGGGAGTACCTCCCACCCTCCCTCTCCTTCCAACCGGTAGTGGGAGAAGGGTGTGTGGGAGTACCTCCCACCCTCCCTCTCCTTCCAACCGGTAGTGGGAGAAGGGTGTGTGGGAGTACCTCCCACCCTCCCTCTCCTTCCAACCGGTAGTGGGAGAAGGGTGTGTGGGAGTACCTCCCACCCTCCCTCTCCTTCCAACCGGTAGTGGGAGAAGGGTGTGTGGGAGTACCTCCCACCCTCCCTCTCCTTCCAACCGGTAGTGGGAGAAGGGTGTGTGGGAGTACCTCCCACCCTCCCTCTCCTTCCAACCGGTAGTGGGAGAAGGGTGTGTGGGAGTACCTCCCACCCTCCCTCTCCTTCCAACCGGTAGTGGGAGAAGGGTGTGTGGGAGTACCTCCCACCCTCCCTCTCCTTCCAACCGGTAGTGGGAGAAGGGTGTGTGGGAGTACCTCCCACCCTCCCTCTCCTTCCAACCGGTAGTGGGAGAAGGGTGTGTGGGAGTACCTCCCACCCTCCCTCTCCTTCCAACCGGTAGTGGGAGAAGGGTGTGTGGGAGTACCTCCCACCCTCCCTCTCCTTCCAACCGGTAGTGGGAGAAGGGTGTGTGGGAGTACCTCCCACCCTCCCTCTCCTTCCAACCGGTAGTGGGAGAAGGGTGTGTGGGAGTACCTCCCACCCTCCCTCTCCTTCCAACCGGTAGTGGGAGAAGGGTGTGTGGGAGTACCTCCCACCCTCCCTCTCCTTCTACCCTCCCTCTCCTTCTCCTCCTTCGATCAAAATAACACCTTTTTGGTGAGGAAGGTATGCACTGGGACATACCAAAAAAATTTGACTTTGTTTTTAATGTTTCAGTGCATGGCTTTCTCAACAACAGTGTGGTATTTTGTGTGATTTTAGTAATAAAGAAATTAGCAAGGACACAGGGTTTTGCCAAGCGGCTACTTTTTCTTCTATGTATACCTTCTTAGTTATTTTTTAGTAGAAGGTTTTGGAGAGCCTTTTACTGTCCTCCCTTTATTTAGCTCTTGGCCCCTTCTTTACAGCAGTTTAGGTTTCAAAATTTAACGCACATATCACGGCATATCTTAACTGTTCAAATTTTAATCGTATTTCACGGTTGCTTGATATATTTAATAACGTATGTAAAAATAGTAAATTATAGTGACGTTTGTGTTCAAAAATCTTGAAAATTTATTCTGACAACGAGCTTACTTCGCGATCTTTTTCGGATAGGATTTGCAAGATGAATTTACCGTTGTGGTGCTTTACTGTGCATTTTCTTGCGTTCTCCCTTGCATCCTCAGGCTAGCTTTGTGTTTGTTGACAAGATTAAACAAAAAAGTTACGTTAGAAGGCGTATTCATGCAGTGCCGAATTTTTCTGAATTTGTGCCAGTAATCTGCTGCTTATCGATTATGTGCTCTTACAATACGATCGATTGATGTGTCTTGTCGGTAAGACGTTATGCACTCATGATTTCTATGATAAAGTCTTGCATTTTTGTGGAATAAAGTTACATAGATTTTCTTTTTCAGATTTTTAATTTAAGGTAAGTGACTTTTAAGAGGATGTAAAATGTGCAGCAAGTTTAAGCTAAAGCTTCAAGAACAATTTAGTCGGAAATAACTGTCATCCTACGAAAGTTGTTTTGTGAATTTTTTATTATCGTTTCCCAGAAATAGTAAACAAATATTATCAATATTCATTAGCTGTCTAGCTTATAATAACTTAAGCACTTCTGTTAGTTTCTAAAATCGTTAAATAAGATATGCATGCAAAACAACAATTCTGTGTTCATGTATCGTTGTGATCTCAGCGTCATAGCATGATTGTAATACTACAGCAAATCGCCATACTTATTGTGCTCTTGAAATGACATTATCTCTTGTCCTAGTTTTTCGAAGTGGAATTAAGCTGATCCAACGTAATTAGGTGACTTTGAATTTAGTGTAAATAATTAACTTTAAATGAAGAATACTTTTGATCAATTAATCACTTCTCTGAATTATTGTTGTTTTATTTTTTCCCTCAAAACACTGTAAAACTGGAACGTAAATTTACAGAAACAAGAAAAATAAAAACGAAGGTAACTTGTAATCGCAGCATTAATCAGCTTAATTAGAACAATCTGGTCCTGCAGTGCGGTCACTGAAAACTTCGCTTTTTGTGGCATTTGAGAAATAAGCCAGGCTTTCACAAATTTGAAACGCTTTATTTTTACCTCTACTCTATTCCCATTAAATTTACAGAGGGATTGTCCAGCCTGTGGATTATTTATAAAATTCAAAGTAATACTAATTTTATAAGTATCGACTTTGCCTGTTGGCGAACAAAATTGAAATTATACCACGCATTCAATTTTCCTAATTTCTGAATCAGATGAAAAAACCTTCGAGGTGAAGAACATAATAGATTTACAATTTGGGCAAGTTGTAGAGATTTTCTGCCAGGCAGTTTAACAATGCACCCAAAGAGCTTTTGTCATATTCTGTCCCACGACCGCAAAGAGACAAACACTAGTCCTTACTAATGTTTTGTGGCGTCATTTGGTAATTAAAGGGGCTTTGTCACGGATTTTAACAGATTTTTGAACAGCCAAAATTTATATTTGCGTCAAAGGAAACCAAAAAATAATAGTCCATTTTTATTAACAATTGCTGTATTAGAGCACCTAAACTGTCAACAAGCGTCTTTAGCTGCAGATGGATTACAACTTGAAAAGTTTAGCTAAACTTTTCAAGTTTTTTCTGCATGTCTACAAAAAAAAACGATATTTTGTAGCCGAAGTTAGATTTCTATCCACATATTAAGGTTATATCTTCCCTTAGATGTTCAAAGGTAGGGATTTTCATGGGTTAAGTTGCCTACCACTAATTTCAGAACAGTTTGGACTAAAAATCTGCGAAAATCCCCGTGACAGAGCTCCTTTGACTTTTCAGTATAAATCCTTTGATATTCATTGCTTTTACTGACTGTCATATTTCCAACTGTTAAATCAGAGAACTCAATGATACATCAAGACAATGCGCCCTAGATGATGATTATCTTCATTCTCCCCACCCGCCTGTTTAACAATGTATTCATATTGTAAGGAGAAGTTGCATGTTGGTCACCAATCTTGAAAATTTAATTGACTTTAATTCGTTACTAATCTCGTTTCTGTAAGTTCAATATCCAAAGACGAGAGCGCTTAACTTAACTTAACAATTAGGTTGCTTTATAAATAAATCGTAAATTAATCTTTATTCAAAAAAACTGGAAGATATTTCTCCTCGCCTTCAAAAGTTGGAAAAGCACAATTTCGTTCCCGGAAACTCGTGTCGAAATTGGCCTATATGTGACGTCAGAACGTTTTCAAACAACATTTTAAACGAAGACTAAAAAAATTACTTTTGTTGATAAACTTTCCCTGGTCACTCATCATTTTCGAGAAATATTTTTTTTACTTCACGAGCCGGTGAAACATACTTTTGGCTTCAAACTGTAAAAAGGTAACATTAAAAACTCAAAGGAAAACACAATTATTTACACAGGTAAAAACATCTTTGAACTGTCAACATGAATCAATTTAATCGCCAGTAAACTGGGTGGATCTTCTCATCTATCAATCAAATTGTAAAAGGTAATATCTGATGAAATGTCTTTCAACAAGTAACGCACACCCGGTGAAAACTTCAGTCTACTTATGCCACGTAATTCTAAATGTACCGACTTCCAAAAAACGCCCGAAAAAATAAGTCCCCAAACTCTCAGATGAAAATGGAAAATCATATTACAAGCCATTCTCCATGCCTATCCCTCATGGATTTCAAATTTAGCTTCAATTTTCACTGAACTGCTTCCTAGTATAAAGTTTTGTCACTACTGTATCGCGTTGATGTTTGCATACATCATGCCATTAGATATGTTCAGAATCTTTCGCTCTTCATTTGACGTTTTGTTTTATGTTCGATACTGATCGCTATGTAGGAGAGTTAAATTTTTGTTTAATGAGCTGTGCCCCATATATAAGCCAAATCCTTCCAGCAAAAACATTGTGACTGCATGCTAATAACTGTAATCTTCTCAAAATTATTTTCGTAATAACCTCGTTGTAAAAAACGCTACAAAGCTCTATTTTGGACAAAATGTTTATTTTTGCCTGCTCTATAATCTGATAGTTTTTTTTCTCTAGAAAAAGAAATAATCTTTGTAGCCCCCCTCCAAAAAGAAACCCACCAAAAAGCGTTTTGAATAAAAAAATGCTCAATTCTTTTTTTGTCAGAAAGTTTTTTTTATTCTCCGTTAATCACATTAATATCTTAAATTTGACTGTGTGCAAAAACTTGCGTTCTTTTTTGAGTGCGTCTTTGAAATCTACGCAAAGTAAAACTCTCTAGAGCAAGAATTCTACAAATTTTAACGTGTCCTTAGCTTATTTAATCAGCTGGTCGACGGTTTTCGTCTTTAATTCGAATCTTTAAAGTGAAAAAAAATCCTCGATGAGTACTTGGCCTAAATGTTATTATGCGCTGCAAACCTTCCGTACTTCGCAAACCTTAATTTTCATGTATTGTCGCACTTTTTTGAACTGCGTGTTTTTAGTGATTAGATGAATTAGTGATAATAAACTAAGCAGTAGCGCGTGCACAAAAACCATCTGTTGCCAGAAAAGTCCATACCTATGGACTTCTGCTGTTGCCTATTACTACACTGCAATGATAACCAAAAATTTTTTAAATTCTTGTTTGGTTAAAAAAAAAACAGTAAAAAAAAACATATTAGAAAATAACGAACTAGAATTTCAAGAATGTTACGTTTTTGATTTTAAATTCAAATTATTAATTCTTTTTTACTAATTGTTATACATTTCTTTTAATGTAAGTCCTGAGACAATGTCCTCTTGGTGCAGTTGGTGAATAGTTCATTGCCACATTACCTGAATACTTAGGAGAATTTGAATTCCACCGATTGTTTTGGATACTAAACGACCATCACTGCTATCTTCTAAACTTCTTGTTTGGTTGATAAACAGTTTTGTTCCTAACGTATTCGAACAACTTCAAGGTTTTTGGTTTCGAGAAACACACTGATTTAGCACTGAAAATTTAATACAAATTTAATACAACAATATTTGACAGGTTTTTTTTATCTCCGAAAGTAACGAAATCAATTTTAATCCTCTTTGCTCAAGACTCGAAATATTTAAGTTCTTATTCCTGATTGCCTTAGGTACATTTCTCACAATGATAATGCGAAAAATTTGGTAAATATATACACATAAAGATAATTTGATGATTTTCTTTGCAATATTCTTGACAATTTTATTACTTCCAGTCTGAAATTAGCCTGCGAACGCAGACGTATTTCCGGCTGTCGCTTGTCTCTTAGTTTTCGGCGGAGACAAGCGACAGCCGGAAATACGTCTGTGTTCGCAGGCTAGTCTGAAATGGGAAATAACGGAGTAAATAAGAAAAATATGATGTACTTAAGTGAAATAAGAAGTTGCTAATTGTTAACTTGCGCCAGAGTCCAAGAGCGACACACAGTCATTTCCACTCAAAATGGCTGCACTCAGGAGGACATTCACTTTCTTTGATACATATACATCTCTGCCCAACTTGGAGTAAACGGAGAAAACATTCACACGTTCATTTATTTATTTCACAGGATAGAAACAAAAGGAACTTCTCAAATTTAAAGAGACGCAAATAAGTGGCCCGGTATTCTACAGTTTAGCCCTGAATTTTTTTCAGGTCTTTCAAGTAGTTGTATGGCCGCACTCGCATTTGTTCCAGAGAAAACATTAACAGATCTTACAGGTTTTGTTTTTTACTCTGATTTTACGTTAAACCTTTCAGGGGCCGAGCTCTAACGAATACTTCCATCTCGATCATTGATTATCATACATTATCATACATTATTTTAATGATCGTTGTGAGAATTTGGTGGTACATGATTTGCTGTACTGAAAGACACACGACAACGTATCGACCTTGTACACTGTTGAAGTGAAACTGTTAAAGATAAAACAACAAAAAAGAAAATTTTGATGGACTTATCTGAAGGATGATGCTTCCGGTTGTCAACTGGAATCAGAGACGAAGAGCTTAGGGGAGACTCCGTCGATTCAAACAGTTGCTGTACTCATGAATCCACTGAAGCATCCGCACTTTTTCAGTATTGATCTCTGTTCAGCCTCGAGAAAACAGATAAAACACCATTAGTTACTGTTTTTCTTTCAGTCTATGTAATTGCAAAAATTCGACCAGCAAACGAATGGCCATTTTGCAGTAACTTCTGAAAGCGCTGTTGTAAGGCTTGCTGACCTCACTTAGGGCGGTTACCATAAGTCAGGACTGGCCGGTATATTCGAGAATTGAATTCCGAGAAACGCCAGCTTGCCTTTCAGTTTGTTACCTTTTTATCGAATGATAAAATATATCCCTCAGAAAAAATAGGCAAAAACACACACATTCGCGACAAACACAAACCTACTCAAATTTTGGCGTACAAAGGCCAAACGGCAGACGGCAGCTGAAATGGAATTTTTGCCGTTCGCAGGAAAAATAAACGTCATGGTTAATCTCTCTAATGTATAAATGTTTTTCACTGTTGTGAAAATCTAGTGTAAAACACCAATTTCACATTCAAAACCACTATAGCGGCCGGGCCATTTCTGAGAAATGGTATCAACAACCTTAGATTTTATTGAACTTCAGCAGATTAAACAGTTGTCAAACAAACCTCAACTTTCTGAAACGGCGAGGACTGGCGCGCTGTGGCTCGACAGTTTAAAATTCACAAAGGAAAAGTGATCAGTCGACCATGAAGCCAAGAACCAGAATGGCTGTACAACATTTCTTCCCAACTCATACCCTGCACAAAAATGAACAACAAACAATACACCAACATCAGCTAATTGCAATTAGCAAATAGTGTACTCACTCCTAATAACTCTCTCAGCCTGTGGAATATTTTTTTTTTGGAATAACTGTCAGATGAGTGAAAATGTTCACTGAATGTACACGGCAGCGCTCCGAAGGGAACGATATAAACTGTGCTGAACCGAAAAAGTACGAAAGCTCAAAAACGTGCTTGACCGACTGAACAGATTCATGCAATAACTATACTTCACAAGAATAAATGTGTTTGGTAACCCAGTATTTTCAACAATTTGTAAACTAAAACGTTTTCCGCAGCGTAGCCGACAAATAACTCTGCTTAACTTCACGGCGTGGCCTCTATTAATATTAGACCGTTTTTGAAAAGGCCAAAATTGGAAGGGTAGCGAAATTTCAAAAACTTAAGTTGTATATAGTAACTAAATGAATAACACTGATGTAAAGAATATATAGAACGTGGACTTATCTGAAAGAAGCACATTGACGAAGATGTCCGCGGTTCGGTTCACAGCACTTCGACGGACCAACAGCAAAATTCTGGGTGTGTCATTTGACACTTCTTTATATACCTCATTAAAATTCATTTCTCGCAACTGCGAAAATATTTCAAAACTTCTTTATATTATTCCTCGTAGCTATGAGAAATATGTTCAGTTCAGAATGCATTAAAGCCGAATTTAATGTTGAATAATACAATATTGAAAAAACATTTTACCGCCCGATCAACGACTGGACGACTGGACTGCACTGACGAGTTCTGCCTGTCTCCAAAATCGAAAGGAACTATGGGTTTTCTCGGAAGAGGACGAGCAAAGCAGCTGGAGATTAGTAACTAGTGTATTTCCATCATGGCGGACGAAGATGTGTGCTTTGACGAGGACCTTCTTTTTACAGAATTTGAGGTGGAAAAAGCGAAGAAAAAGACTATCGAAGAGAAACGTGATTCCATTGGTGGAAAGTCATCAAAATCTTTAAAAGAAGAAAACTTACGTCTAAAGAAAGCGCTGAGAAGCTTGATCAGTATGTTAAAAGAAGCTCGCGGACGTACTACGCAAGACGGCAATGTCGAGAAAGAAAGGTATTCGCCTCTATTTCAAGCGATTTATTTTGATAACAGGACATCAATCAGAAACAGGGAAAAGGTAGAAGAATTTGTTCAATCTTTGCAGCGGCGTGTGGACGACGTTAATGAGACGGAATCGTATGGGAGAGAAAATTTTCCTCCGTCCATCTTCGAGATGAATTATGAGCTGGAAAAGTTAGCCGAGGATGAAGGTTGTAATCCATCGTTTTCCGTTATTAGCTCTTTGCAATACTACGATGTATACTGCATAGACTGCTGTGGGCTACCTTTAATAGATTTCAACCCTAAAATCAGCGATGGCTGGATAATTCCAAAATACGAACAGGTTTATTTCTCTGTTTTGCATGATGAAGAAACAGCAAAGGTTAAAATAAAACAAAGCCGAGCTTGTTTTAATTGTGGCGAGTGTGGCCATGTTCTTCAAGACTGTCCAGCACCACAAGATTTTGCAAAAATTAATGCAAACAGGAGAGAATTCCAAAGCAAGTTTGCATCGCCAGTGACTTTAAAATCAAGATACCACTGTGATGATAAGTCAATGCAACGCTTTGCAGAGTTTAAGCCAGGGATCATCAGTGTGAAGCTGAGAGAAGCACTTGGAATTGGGGAACAAGATGTGCCTATGTACATTTATAGAATGCGATATTTGGGATATCCCCCAGGATATTTACCAAAGGAGGCAAAACCAAGTTTGCTCATGTATGACGGCGATGGGAACATAAATGATTATGTTGAAGAGGAAGGCAGTGAGAATGGTGAAGACATTCAAAATTCTTTTATTGAGTATCCAGGATTCAATATTCCCCTGCCAGAAGGTGAGTTAATAGCTTGAAAATTGCAGAGAATTCAAAGTGAATAAAAAAGGTTGACAAACAAGGGAATTGCCAAAGCAATAAATATTTGCTATTTTGAAATATCATTTAATGAGAGGAGTTTGCCCACATGATAAGTTCTCACCTGATGATATCTTTGGTGTAGCAGTGGCTTTGAGCTTCAGCAATGAGGTCCTACCGGGGGGGGGGGATGGGGGGGACAGACGCTGTTCAGGGTTTTATGGGTCATGAAAAACCTGGAAAGTCATGGAATTTTTGAATTTCATTTTTTTTCCAGGACTGGAAAGACATGGAAAGTCGTGGAAAGTTATGTTATTAAAAGTACAAAATAAATTGGGCTTTTCATGAAGAAAGTAGTTAAAATGTACTCAAAAAGAAATGTGATTTCCAAGAAAATTGTCAAATTTGGGTCATGGAAAACTCGGAGAAGTCATGGAAAAGGTCATGGAAAGTCATGGAATTTCTAAAGCTCAAAAGAGTACAAACCCTGGCTGTTGCCATTTTCAGAAATGAAGGCCAATTTTGCAGATATTTAAGGTGAACATTTGGACATCTTAACCCCAAAACAAACTCATTATAACTTGTCAGAAAAAATCAACCTTTAATAGAAGATTTTTGCATGAACTTACTTAATTTTGATAATAAAAATGACTCTACTGGTATCGCTAGTTTGTAAAAAATTGATATCCAAAAAGAGGGTGCATTGTCAGTATGATAAAGTAAAATGCTTTCAAGAGCGATTTTGAGAAAGTTTGTTAACTTTCACAGGCTTTCAGAGCCATCATGGCACTTTTTGTGACAATTTGTGATAATTGCTGCAAAGAGTTGCATAATGTATTTGTCATGTGAACTTGGGTGATTGGTGTCACATGTCAAAATGTTTCTGTACAGGGCTAGAAGTTAAAAACCTTGGTCTCAGTTGAGTATCGGGTTCTTATTCTGAAATTGTTGTCTTCCCTCACAATGATGACTGCATTTTCTGTGTTTAATTTGTTTGGCTAACAGTTGTTGTTGTCTGTTCATCTGTACACTGTAGGAGTAATAGATAGGTCTGCTGCTATGGGAATGCCGCCAATGCAGAACCATCAACATATAGACAATTTAGCAGCTCACTACAGACGACAGAGGGGACTGTCAAAAGCTGCCAATCAAAATAACAAGAAAAGAAAGAGAACAGAGCTGGAACATGTTGAGCAGGATATGGAAGTGGAGGAAGATGGTAAGTTCACCTTTTTGGGGTTGGGGTGCGGTGGGTTGGGGGTGACTGAACAGGCAAGACATAACTTAAACTGAATAAAATCATGAAATTAGCTGCAGGATTTCAAATAATGTGAATTATCTTTTTGTGTTCTGTGGCTATATGGAATCTACAGTGTGTGTGAAACTTTTATTTGGTTCCCTGAACAAGTAAATGGACATGGGCGGATTTAGGGGGAGGGTCAAGGGGACCACAGCCCCCCCTTTTCCTCGGATTCATTCTGCAAACCAAATCCAAAACTGTTGATAGGTCGTTCCAGGTAGCAGCACCCAAGCTTTGGAACTCTATGCCCAGCACTATACGTTTAGCTAGCAGTTTAACATGTTTTAAAAGTTTAGTTAAGACATTCCTGTTTAAAAAGTGTTTTTTGATAACATTATTTTATGTATTTATAATGTAAGAGCATAGAGACTGTAGTATTATGCTCCTATTATTATTATTATAATCAACCGCCTTTCGAGCGGTATTGTGCAATCAGGATTGTGTTGTGGATATGGGGCAAGGTTGAGCTGTTACCACAATTTTTCGGCCTCCTCTTTCCAATTTTCCTGATCTGCCCCTGATGAAAACTGTATTTTGATACCATTGATTTCAATGAGTATATAAATTCATTCAGGAATACACTGAAAATTAGTTCAGGTTCATCGTGCCTCACTTCGTCAGGAGTTAATTATTAATTATGATTAGCTTTGTGAAGAATTCAATTCTTGGTTGCTGCAGCATCTCACTCAATATGCCAATCGGTCATGGAATTTTTGTTGGCAACTTCTTAAACATGGCAATGATTTGTTTATGGAAGCAATCATTTCTATGTATCCTTTACCTTATGCAGTGACAAAGGCTTTCTTCAGTTCTCACTTTACTCCAAGAGAAAAATAATGTGCTGTATACATGCAGTGCTTTTTCATTACCTGGGGCCTTCAGTTTGGAGCATGAGTACGAGATTTAGTTCGAGTACGACTTTTCAAACCTAGTGCTTGTACATTGGAAGGTCACATTTCACTCCAATCTCTTACCGATAGTCTCCTTCACTGGTCAGCAACAGGGAGGAGTGAGGGCTTTGGGAACATAACTGGATTGAAATTCACAAGTTGTACTCGTACTCGATCTGGTACTCGCACTCCAATCTGAGGGTGCTGTCCAAATGTTTTAGTTGCATGCTGGCATGATCCTTCAGTATGTCCATTACCTGAAGATAAACAATGACAAATGTTTTGCTCTACAGGAGGAAAATATGCTTCATTAGAGCTGGGCTCAGCAGAGTCATCTGTCAAGAGGGCAAAGTGTGATTACAAAGATGACGATGGTGCTCAGGGTGACAGCACAGGTTACTCTCCTTCCCACCCTGGGGTTCAGTATGGATCAGAGGAACTGGAACTTCTCAAGCGCTACAGGAAACACTCTGGGAGTAGCTCAGTGCCTCACATCCCTGCACAACAACACACAGAACTGAGCAGTTCAACCAACGATGGTCAACCAAAGAAAATAAAGAAAAGAACTGCTAGAAAAAGCATAGAGGAAGGGGAGTTGATCTCTGATGATGACGTGGAACATGAATTGGAGGAGGAGGAGGAGGAAGAAGTTGACGATGATTACCCCGAGTCTACACTGGGATGGTGGCTTAAAGAACCCTTAGTGTCTGTATCAACCTCACAGCCTAAGCTTTCACCGCCTCCTAATCCCGCAGTGCAACTGCCACTGGAGGCACTGTCAAGATTCTACACCAAGAGCACTGTGTTACAAAAGATGAGTTTTGAGGACAGGGTGATGTGGCTGGATCCCATATATGGCAATCTTCAACCAGTGTCTGGGCGATATGACAGGCTCAGGAAACTTCTAGCAAACAAATCTACCAGAAAGTGATACTTTGGGTTGCCATGACTACCAGAAGGCCAGTAGACAGGCTGTAATATTAGTAACCATTTTACTGTTGGACAAAATGTTCTTAAATAACAATAGTGTAACAGGAAAAGAGCCAGGGGAACATTGCCTTGGTTAAACCAGTTCTTTTTATCAAGTCCTGATTGCCATGCTTTCTAACATTAAGACATTTTCTCTATTTTTCAATCTTTAAATCAAAATTTGTCAGACTTCTAGTTTTAAATCAAATAATTGTTAAAACTTACATTTTTAAACTCGTCTTGCTTGACGTTGGCATTTTTTTTATCCCATTTGAAGAAACACAGCAGTACATTTCCTGCTTAGATGAAAGCCTTACTATAATGTTCACGAACGCAAAGTTTTAGAGGGGATTAAACTGTACATAAATGATATTTTATATACAAGGTTAATGTTAAATACGGATTTGAAAAGCGACAATTTTGTGAACACTCTTTAAAGTGCTTAAAAGCCACAGCTTTTTTTAGTGAAGGAAGAAATATGCACTGAATTTTTTTATGAATTCCCTTATTTGTTTTAAACCTTTCCATGATTTTTGTTCGTGGAAATGAAATGACTTTAGTAGTGACTTTCCTCGTTTCATATTTTTGTCACAATGGGAAAGAAGGGGACTTGGGTTTAAATTGATGCACATGTAGTCAAGAGCTTTTGGTGCATGGCATGTTTGACTAGTCAGGATATAGGTGAGAATTATCATTTGTGTCCAGATTCCACTCTTGTTGATCAGGCCATAGGAGACCTGGGCTCAAACTAATTTACTTGTACATATCGCATACGTGAACAGCCGATGTACATAACAGACTCTAGATCACTCGGTTATTAATAGAATAGAAGTTAAAATGACAGCTTTAATTGTTGACTGATGTAATCATATGTTTATTGAGGTGTGCAGCTTACTTAAACCAATCAGGGTTGACCTGTTCTTTTTTTTAACCAATCAAGAACAAACCGAAACCTTACTTGACTCACGTGCTTTTGCCGAGTTCTGATATGATTGGTTGACAATGGCTATATTTATCTCCAGGTGTTCTCTCTGTATCCGTAAGGAACTGTGTTATATATACCTGAACAAACGGGAAGAGGGGGTAGGGGGTTTGGGGCTGGAGGTGGAGGTGGAGGTGGATAATTGCAAAATACACCCCCTCCCCCCCCCCCCCCCCCCCCCCCCCGCCTTTAACACATATTAGAATATCGTGCGCCGGTTAAAGAAGCAACTTTAATGAAGCTCTCAGCAGGTGTAAATTTCATGAGAGTTGGTCAGGAGCTCTAGTCTTAAGGTGGGGGTACACCCGATTTTGAGTGAAATTTAAAGAGGTTTAAGGAAGGGATAGAAGAAAGAAATTTTTTTTTTTGAAACACTAACAGACAGTTGACCCCCACGCAAGAGCACCCCAGGTTGTCAGGGAACTGTTTGGGTGTCCATATACTAATTTTTAACTTCAAATTCTAATTTTAAAATCACATTAAATCTTTAATATTTCTTATTTCTCCAAATTTTACTGATCCTTTGAGAAAAACTATCTCTTCCCAAACATCCCCCAAAATCACCCAAAAATTTACAAAACACCGCGGACGAGATATTCGCATTAAGCCAAGTTTAGCGGTGGAAAAACAGGCTTCAGGTGTACTCCCGCCTTAAAAACATGACCCTCGTGAAACTAGTTGAACAATTGTACCGCGAAAATTGTAGCAACGTTTCATAATCGTTTTGTTTTCTCATAAGATCACTGCGAGGATAATTTCGTCGATAAAAGTCATAGGAAAAATCGTATAAGTGAAATATTTACAGAATTTTTTGGAAACGTCTTTGTCATAACAAGGTCTTAAGACTCTAGTTGATCAACTAATTTCCGTTTTAGCCCGTTAATTTCTAGAATTGTTGTATAGCGGTTCTTTTTAAGAGCGGCTCATTGTCGGCCACTCTTGTAAACCCGACAGAGAAGATTAACTTCCCACCGACAGGCAAACAAATCTAGTAACTAATTCATCGACGTTTTATATGGAAAAGTTGAAAGGGTTTGAAGGAAAAAACAAAGCCATCATGTTTGCAAACGCCGTTCTGAAGTCCTCAAGTCGCGAACTCACCGTTCCAAAGTGTTAGGACAAAAGAATTGTTACAAAGCCTGGTGCTATTGCTACGACAACACGATAGAGATTTAAATCACTTTATAACATGGTCATGTTATTTTCACATTGCTCGGCCAATCGAAAGCCAAAGTTAGTCCAGGAGATGAGAACAAGCTAATAAATTGCACGCTCTGTTGTTTGTTTTTTCATAGGCTGAGCCGGGTCCAAAAAAGAGATGTCTGGCATGAAATTAAACAAATTAAAGCCCGGGTTGTACATCGAGGTACCATTCGTTTCCATTTCTTGAACGGGCCTTTACTATAAGAGGTTTCGCTTAAAGTGCACTTCAATTGTTTTTTTTGTTTTATTTTTCAAAAAATTCTGCACACACAAAAAATTCTTCGATAATACGTTGGACCTTTTATGACACTTTTCGCTGGGAATTGGCCATGTTCTAAACGAGCAGGAGACTGGGTACGAACATAGTTTTTCTTGGTACGAATATTCAATATCGATTGAATTGAAAATGGGGCACGTCATCTGAAAGAGCATCCAAAAATTAGTAAATTCACCAAATTTGATGGTTATTGGTTTAAACGCAAAGGCATGGTACACTTTTAAAATAAGAGAGCTTAGTATGGATTGGAGGACGCCTGTCCCTCCAAACAATATCAAGTGTACCATGCCTTTGGGTTTAAACCAATAACCGTCAAATTTGGTGAATCTACTAATTTTTGGATGCTTTTTCAGATGACATGCCCCATTTTTCAATTCAATCGATATTGAATGTTTGTACCGAAGAGAAAATATGTTCGTACCCAGTCCCCTGCTCGTTTAGAACATGGCTAATTCGACAAATGCCGACCGGCAAAGCGTCAAGACTAGCTCTGTCGCATCTGTTTTAAATAATAATATAATTAACTAAATCACTCTTCTTTTTCCTTTTATTTTACGAGCTTTAGAAATCCTGACAGGTTTACAGCTGCAAATATGTTTTGTTATTCAGATTATTTTCTATTGGTTTGGGATAAGATGAAATTCTGTGGTTATGAGTATTAAAACACATGATTAACGGATGGTTTTCTTTTTGATATTCAGCTAGTCAGAACTTCTCTTTCTTGCCGACAAATGACGAAATACAAGACGCAACATTTCATATCTTTCTTTTTCATTTTCTCTTCCGTTTTTTACAGTTTGCGAGTGTTTCCAAGGGACTGCTGTCACAGATTATAAAGTTGTTTGTTTTCGCCAGGAGATCATTTTTAGCAGTTAGCTCAACAGGCACACGGCTCAAATGGTGGAGTCCATTATTAAGGGCTACATTTAACTCTTTTCATCCAAAAT
Organism: Meandrina meandrites; assembly: GCA_963693305.1. Lineage (NCBI taxonomy): Eukaryota > Metazoa > Cnidaria > Anthozoa > Scleractinia > Meandrinidae > Meandrina > Meandrina meandrites. Next base: position 38,763,036 of record OY855909.1, on the reverse strand, counting down.
GTATCACGCGTCCATTTCTCTTTGTTTTCGCATTGTAAAGACACAAAAAGTAAAATACATATTTTAAAGACATTTCGCTTCATTTCGCATTATTAACAATCCATGACCGCAGCGTTATCGTTTATTTGAATAATTTGTAAAGATTATAAATGACAGCGATCAATTATTCTCTTTGACTAGGATTTAAAGCGATTCAAAATTCTAACAATAAATATTAAGCTACAAATACCTGACGCAATTACTGCAATGATTTGGCCTTGAATATTGAATTTATGTGTAAAAATTGGTTTTAATTTAAATCACGAAAAATGCAAATTTATCGCCAGAAAGCGTTGAAACACAAGTGAAACTTATAACTTGTTAGCTCGTGATCAGAAACCTTTCTCGTGCCAGGTTTTGCAGCCAGGAGTCAAAGTTGGATCTTTGATTATCAGTAAACCAATTGCTTGCGTAACTAGCGGCCAATAACATGTGAACATCTTGTGAATAACCTGCGTATCCGTGATAGTAATCGTAACAACGTTTCACCGCGTTATAAATGCGGTTCCGATCAATGTAGTAGGGCTTGTTCAGTAAATATCGCGAAACCAAACTTGCAAGCTGCGCGATGCTCGAAGGAGAATAACCGTAATTATACTCGGGATCCCAGTCTGCATCAAACTCATGTTCCTCGGACATTCTCACTTCCAACTGAAACTGTAATTCTCTTAATTCTCGTTTCACCCGACGTACGTCCCCCTCCGATTCTTTCAAAGCTGTTTTAGTCTTATTTAAATCCACTTCCAACAGCGCGATTTGTTTTGTGAGATTATCAATGGTTAGTTCTTGATCTTTTACCTTCTTGTGTCTTGAAACTAAGTCTTTTATAATTTCGCATTCTTCGTGATGATCGGGAAGTTCGCACCGTTTCACGCTCTTTCCACAGGCGCCGCAATCAATCAGTCCAAACTCACACACTTGGAGATGCGCTCGGAGTTTTTCCAGTTTTAAAACCATTTTACATCCGTGTTCATCATTATCGCAGTGCACAGCAAGACCCTCTACCACCCCTCTTAGGGCTAATACCGGAATAACGTCGAAAGGTGAAACATCGGACCGACAAGTCGGACACGAGGTTGTGTTGGGTCTGTCCAGCCAGATATGCAAGCATTGATCGCAGAATGAGTGTCCACAAGGTGTAATAACGGCTTCTTCCAAGACGCCGGCGCAAATACTACACATTAGATTTTGATCCACGTGTGTCACGAATCGGTTGAGTCCAAAGCCCATCGTCAATTTACTTCAACTTCTGTTTACCCTCACAGCCGGGAGATTACAAACTTGAGGCTCTGTCGTCCTCTCTATATCTTGTCGTTAAAGAAAAGCGGCGCTACCGTTGTGTTATTGCGTGTTCGTCAGCTGAGAAAATATTGTTTTGTGAAGGTTGTACACGTCACTTTTCATTAACAACAAAAGATCGCGCGATTTGCATAACGAAACACGATCGCGCGTGGCGGCTTAATTTTTTTGCGCGCGAGCAACATGTAAATATTGAGCAAAAAAAGACGGTTGAAAGTGTCGCCGAACCAATAACTTTACCAATAAAATTCTCAGAATCGTCAGCTTCTTGTTACTGTGAAAATTTTCGCCCTTGTTATCAAATCTGTAATTTTTAGCGGGTAATTAACATCTTTAGTTTTTGTTTCGATATTTTGCCCATTAGAAAACCTGTTGTTTTTGTTTCGTACACCCCCTGATGGAAATGTATTGTGATATTGATACCACGCGACAAATATTCAAACTAAAGAAGGCAGGATGTTTTTAAATTAAGAATCTCTTAGCTCATTGTTGGTTGGCGCGTTTTATCTTATCTGCGATATTGGGCTCAAAAAGAAAAAAACTCAAAAGCTTTTTAAACTATAACGCGGTCAAGTTTCAATTTGCATCGAATGTGGTTTATTTAAATTTTCTGCTCAACCTGTTGAATCCTTTGTTTTCAAACAATCTGTTTCGTCAGATTTTTCGATCAAGGCTTCACTCACTGCGAGATTAACTATTTTTGTTTTAGAAATCACAATCGAAACGACCGTTCGTAAATTTTTCGACTGATCGGTGAACCAAGATGACGAAAATTCTTTTTGTTGTTTTGTTCTTATTCAATTTAAGTCACTGACAGGTGAAACAAGACTCGCTTGAGTGGATTTTTAGAGAACCCATCACAGTGTGACGTGATTGACAGTTGTCACTCACAAGTAAGGTTCCAACCTCAAAGAACACCCATTGGATATAAATCACACGGGCATAACATAAAAGTTGGTATGGCGAATTTGATTAAGGATAAAGCACTCAGTACACTTTGATGTTTCCCCTCATAGTCAAAATCTATCCTTCCGGAGGAAGAGTTCAGCCTAATATAAATTGCATTAAAAGAACACTAATAGGATGACAACGAGAAAAAAACAACAGATAATATTGCGAATCCAATTTTTATTTTATTACGCGACTTCAATACTGTAATTCGAAATTTTTACCCTGAAACTCTATTCGAGCTGTTATTTTACACTTGGATCTCCATTGTATAACTCAGAAACAATACGGAACGACATAGCAGGTGTTAAGAACTGCAATATATAAGTACATTTTCAAATCAAAATCTACTTAGTCTACTTAGGTTTAATTATATTGGCTCTTGGACAGAAAATGTCATGTAACAAGCTTTAGGTAGATTCATCTGTACTTTAAACTTAAACTACTGGCACAAACAACTAACTAACCGACAGGGGCATCCCAGCATTTTTCTACGGGGGAGGGGGGGAGGGGGAGGGAACTCCATTACGTCCGAAATCAGTAACCTAAGAAAAAAACGCATAACGTTTAACAAGAAAAAATTTCTTGAAGAACCCTACAGCGCTCAATTAACTCTATGCTCTTTTCTTGATTTCTCTAAGCCAGGATTGTTCTCAATTCTCGCCATTTACTCGAAAGGGGGGTTCCGTAGCTCCTGGAACTCTCCCCTGGGGACGTCTCTGACGCACGAGTTCAATTTCCCGGTTGAAAAGTTTCGTCCAGACAAGTTCACGGACCTGTGTGTTCGGAGTGGCAAGTTTGTTTGAATACTTTGCTTTGCTCATGTCTGTGTACGATAAAACATTGACGAAGTTGGCAAGTTTTTCGTTGACAAGTCTCTTAATTAGAAAGCTGGAGGATGAATCTGTCATTTTATGAAAATTAAACGAATCTTTATTAGTCTTTTAGACAAGGAGACTTCTCAAGTTTAGCATGTTATACACCATTGTTTAAACAAAATCTTGGCATATTATTATTAATCTTTTTTTAATTTTCAAGCGAAGACTTTGGCGTGCTAATATAAATACACTGAGAATAAAATTGAAATATTTGAATTAATTTTTTTAAGTCAATATAGCATTCTACTAGATTTTAATTAACGAACATCTAGTTTGACTTACTTTAACAACACTGGACAACTATAAATGTGTAAATTTGAATTAATTTTCTGAAATTTTAATATCCGATCGATGCCGGATTTAATAAAGTCGAAAGTATTTTAGCTCGAACCGACTAGTCCGCGCCACAGTAAAATCCGTTTAGCTTTTCAGACCATATTTTATCTTAGCAACAAAAATCTTTTATTAAAATTTAAATCGACTTTAAATGACCCTTAGAACGATTTTTTAGTTGATCGATGAGACAATCTAAAAATCATCCATTCCACTTGAATATCATTTTCGTTTTTCCAGGATTAAAACCATTCCAAGAGCAAATTGTATGGCATCAACCTCTCAATATGACTTTGTTAAGTAGATTTGTAGCTGGTGTCTTGCCATGTTACAGCCTGATCCAAGCCTACTAGATAAGAGCTTGCAGAGAATCGAACTTCGATTAAAGACCTGGATTAGCGACTTTTTCTTCTTTTTTTAAAATATACTTTAATGAAGTTTGAGTATCTTTTAAAGGGGTTGAATCCTGCTCGAATCCTCGCTCACCAGTTCCGTTGCAGCATAAAGCGACAAGGAATATTGCGTTTCTCCTGGTTGTGGTATTGCTATAGTAAGTCCAGAGGTACCCGAGCATTTTGTCAGGCTACCCTGAACATGCTGGTGCTAATTTTATACTCCTGGGTAGAGAAAGGCTCCGTGAAAGCAAAGTGCCTTGCCCAAGAAGTGCAAGAAAAGAAACAGGGACCTCGTACACTCAGTGCGTGACCCGACTGTATGATTCTGGATGCGGACAGCTACCAACTGTAGCAACCGTCAAGCTACCCGTGCCTTTTGCTTATGTACCCTAAGCTGGTATCATTTCTTGTATTGCTTCTGTTCTGTTGAGTTAGGCTAATTTTCGTTACAACGAAACGTAAGAGACCATAAAACTCTTTCGAGCGTGCGCGGTTATTACTATTATCGAATTAGTGAGATCATAAACTGATAATTGCATTTCAATCAGTCAGAGCTTCAGTGCGTAACAAAAGCTAAGCTGGTATCGCTCACTCGCTCGCTCGCTCAAGGCTGATGAACATCCTCATGGATTATGGACAGGAGTAGACCATTGTCTCTTTGTACCAGCCTGGTGGCGACTGTAAGAAAAAGCGTGTCTATCAAGGCAGTTAATGAACTCCTTGATCAGCGCAACATATTCACGGACCTGCTAAACAAGCTAGAGGCCGCAACTAATGTCAGAAGACAAACTCTGTTCCTTGGCGGCCTGTGTTTCATCTTGTTTTACCTGGCAGTTGGTTATGCTGCAAATTTCCTTTGTTACTTCCTCGGCTTCGTGTTTCCAACCTATGCGTCGGTGAAAGCAATAGAGACCGGTAATGTGACGGACGATACAAAATGGCTCACGTACTGGCTAGTTTTCAGCACGGTGAATTTCTTGGAAATATTTCTGGAATGGATTCCGTTGTATTACTTGCTGAAGTTTTTCTTGCTTGTTTGGTGCATGTTTCCTGGCCCATGGAGTGGTACGACCGTCATTTACAACTTCCTTATCTGTCCCTTTGTAATGAGACACAGGGACAAGTTCGACACAGCTATCTCCGAGGTCGCGAAACACGTCCGAAAGGCCGCCGAAAAAGCGGCGGAAGATTACGAACCCATTGCGAGTGTGGACCTGTTCTCCGAGGTCAAGAAGATAGGTGACATTTTGGCCATAAAAGAGTTGGACCACAGCGATGAAGACAACGATGTAAAGAGAAAGGAAGATTGACTGAATGGAAGTCTATAATCTATTACTCAGACAGGAACTTGCTATAAGTTTTAGCCTGGCGCAAGCAGCACCTATATTATTCTACGGAACTGAAAAGTACAAATGAAGTACAACGCCTTACATTCTTGAAAAATGTAAATAGAAATCACCCCTGTTTTGTGTAATAAATCGATTTAAAACCTACATGTTCGGGCTGTTTGCTATTTATACATTGTAAAGGGTATTTTTTTTGGCGTGAAACTTAAAACGATTTCCTCAGCAGAGTAGGCCGGCATGAGCTGTGATCTACATGTACCATAATGATTATCCATGAAAATTACACGAGAGCTGAATTTTAAGTTTGCCTTGAACTTAATGTGATTCCGGTACTGTTATACCATTTCTCTTGACAAAAGTAGAAAGTGGTAGCCAACGTCCCCACCTTTCCCGGCAAGAGAAGATGACCATCCTCTGTGGCGCATATGGGTGTACGTAGTGATTCTGTTGTGAATTATTCACGAACTGTACTAAGTCTAATAATACTATTCAATAGTATTATTAGACTTATTACAGTTCGTGTAAATAAAGCCGCTGTTAAAGGGGCAGTCTCACCAAGATTTAGTGCTACTTGAAAATCCAATGAAGATGTTTGTAAATCCACTTATAGCTACCTAACTTACTAAAATGCACTGTACTGGTTATGAAAGTTGTTTAAAACTGGTGTGGCTACGGACAGGTAAAAAAGAAGTGATCTAAAACTAGAAAACGTCAGGCCGACGTTTTTAAGTTTGACAGTGTTACTTGGAGGAAAATCACTAAAAACTATTGATTATGGCTTGTTCACATCTTAGAGAGTCAACTAATGCTTTTTTGTCTTTTAAAGGTTATTTTGTTGATCATTTAGTGCACGTTTATAATTCCAGTACAGTATACACAAAAACTTAGAAGACCTCTCGCGATACTGCCCCTTTAGATACTCGTTAATGTCATCACGAATAATCAGGTGGTATACTGTCATGCACGTAAGAGTGGTCAGGCGCAAGAAAGAATCCTATAAAAATGCGTGAAATACACTCGCAACTATATTCTCGCCGCGTGTGGAGTTTACAGTTCGGACCACCAGACAGCCTCCCAACTGCTATGCGTTGATGAGCCCTAAGAGGAGGCCATAAAAAAGAAAGTTGATGATTTCTAAAACTCTCTTACATTTTCTTAGCTACTATCAATTCGACAAATCGTCAAAATTCAGTTTGTGGCAAGCCCTTACGTTTTCACCCTTTCAACCAACTCATATACAGCACGCCTTGCGTTCCTATGCTTTGGCAGGAAAACATTGTACAGCGGCAAATGTGTATGCGCGCTGCAGCCTAGTCCCTAGGCGTTCTCTCTTGTCCTGCAGTCTCTACCGGTGACGTCACGACTCACAATAGGGTCCAGGTTTGACCGAGCCGAGAGCGCCAAGGGACTAGGCTGTGCGCGCTGTAAGCATCGGTGAAGAACGCCTGGGATTTTTTGCAAATGGTGGCGTCGTGTAGAGTTTGGCCTTGTAAAGAACCATGGCGGATAAGCCGAAGATAATCGAACACGTTGTAAAATCTCTAGATTACACGCTGTTCGATGCAAGATGGATTCCTTGCAGTGCAAGATTTGTGGTACTCGGAAACTATGCACGTGGAACAGGCGCTTTGCAAATCTACGAAGTTTCGAAAGGTGACGTTAAACTCCTCAAGAATGTAAGTGATCAGCGAGAGGCCTTGTTATCCTTTATTTGCCCTTAGAGACATTTGTTTATTGCTTTATAGAATATTAAACTAACTGTTTTATTGAGCAATTCTCATTGTATCGAAACTAAAATCGATTTTAGGCTTGGCTGAATCGAAGCTTGAATATTTCTAATAAAATAGCTGGGATTGTTGCGGGTATCGTTCTCGCAGAAAAAGCTAATTCATGATCAGAGTATAAAGAATAGATATAAAATCAGCATGTGCGTGAATAAAACGAAAATGTTATCTTAATCTTGCATCTTTGGTCTTTGAATTCATATACCTTGGCAATTTAATGAAGAGAGCAAAACTGCTGTTTCATGTCTTATACTTTGATAAAGATCATAGCCATGTCATTTTGGTCTCTTCAATAGCTGACAGAGCCCTCACATGTGGCTTGGTTTCTATCTATGTACTATCTTGGGAGCAAAATGACATGGCATAATCTTGATCATAGTATAAAGACTGATAGAAGCCAAGGCTTTATTCCTTAAACATTGGACACTTACAAGAACACAGTGTCTTTTCCACAACAGGATGAGAAAAGGACAGCATTGAAATGTGGTACATTTGGAGCTTCAAGTTTACAACAGAGATATCTAGCAGCTGGAGACTTTGATGGGAAGATGATGATATGGTTTGTGATAGGCATTCTTTAACTTAATTCTTTATTAAAATAAGTTAATTGTTGACTAATCTACACTCCGGCCACATTAACCAGTGTCATTAGAACTTATCCCAGTTTCCATAGCATGAAGTGACTAGGAGTATGTACTACTTCTCACCCTAAGCTAGTCATCATAAGTTATTGTCCCCTCCCCCCTCCTACATTTTGTCATCCTTTAGACTTGTCTAGAACTCAGATACATGCTGATCAGATAAATTACCATACACTGAACCTGACATGATACTGAAAGCTCAATTTGCTGATTGGGGTATTTATACCCCAATCAGCAATTAAGCTTATTGAACCCTATGCCCAGATTCCCAGTCCAGGTTAATTTTATTTTGTCATCATTCTTTGCAGGAACCTAGAGAACACAGAGAGGCCAGTTTATTCCGTAAAAGCTCATTCACAAATAGTGAATGCTATAGATGGTATTGGAGGCCTGGGTATTGGTGAGGGAGCACCAGAGATAGTTACTGGAAGTAGAGATGGTAAGCTGTTTTGTAATTTAAATGAATTGATAGTTTCTTGATCTGTAGTGTGATCAGCTGGGCGAGAGTCCAGGAAGACTGTTTTTACTGACTGTTATTTTGACAACTGGCCCACGGGTTTCTCAAAGCAAAGTTGAGTGAAGTAGCTGATGCTTTTCATTGGCCATCATCATTTATTTAAAGCACTACTAACCAAAGGGTCACAGTCATCATCAAGGTCAAAGCTCTTTACTCTGAAGATCACATACTGCCCAGCATGTTGTTGCCGTTTATGACAGTACTAACAAAGAGAAGCCTTTCTGTCGGCTTGAACCACATGAGCTACTGATACTCTAAGGTTTGAACCAATCACCAAAAACTGTTCACCAGGCGAACGGTTGGAAGTGGATAAACAATGGTATGTCTACAGGTGGTTTATTTTTTCCTTTGCGCTTCTTGCTCGCCGTTGCACTTTGCGCGACCCCTCGCACTTGTTCTGCAGGCTAGAACCCATCAACTACATGTATGTCCTAAGTAAACATGTTCTTTCCATGAAATATTGTAAGTTTGGAAACAAGGTGTACATCTGCATCTGCAAAATGGAAACTAATTTAAATTACATGTAGTAGCAATTTCGGTTTAGAATCCCTCCCAGAATATTTAGGGACCCAGTTGAGGACGTTGCTGAAATCAGTCACTAATAAAATGAAATTAATTATTAAAATTAATAAGATAATCATAGTCAAACAGGTGAGCAAACGTTTTATAGTATCACTCAGAATTAACCTAGCAGTGAATGCTGAAAAGAATCTACATGTATGCCATTCCCATTCCAATGTATGTTCATGAATACCTTTCTGTTTCTTCTGAGTGGTACCGGTACTGTAATTTGACGAGTTGCAATTTTGAAGTTAAATTTGAAATGATGTCTACTAATTTGTGATCTTATTAGGCTCTGTAAAAGTTTGGGATCCTCGTCAGAAGGACAAACCTGTGGCAAACATGACACCAGCTGAAGGTGAAGAGGGACGTGATTGTTGGTGCGTGGCATTTGGTAAGACTGTATTCCTTTCATTTATCTACTTAATGTCACCACACTTTTGCTAAATGTAAGAAATGTGAGAGCCTGGGATTACTTTTAACAAATGCCAACATCCTATGTGTGGTCTGATCTGAGTAATAGGTTAGTACCCTGTCAAAGCATCTGTCAATGAGAGAGTATGTTAAGGCCCTGTGTACACCTTTTTTTTTACACAATACAGGTGATGCATATAATACAGAAGAACGTACTGTTGTAGCAGGCTATGACAATGGAGATATAAAGATGTTTGACCTTAAAAAAATGGCAATCAGATGGGAAACAAATATCAAGAATGGGGTATGTTAAATCATATTTGTGATTTAGTTATTCTTTTACCCTGTGCCCAGAGATTTGGTTCCTTTTGACCAGCCTTTGGAAAAAGAGCAACCCTGGAAAGCTCTGAATGAAATTCTGAAAAATATCATACTTCCAGTTGAATTGTGAATGGCAAACTGCCAGGCAGTCGCTCAATGAACTCCTTGGTGTTTTACTTCTGGTAATTTTTTATTGTTTTTAAAACCAATCAGCAACCGCACTCTTGTCAAGCTTGTACAGTATGTGTGAAAATTTAATGCACAAGATTGATTCTTTGCATCCCTCAGAAATTTCTTAAACTATTGAGCAAGGGGGCCTTCAGAGAATACCTGAACAGTCCCTATGAGCTACGTTAGTCTCCAAACATCTTAAAAATCATGAAACATTCAGCCAAAGGGGCTTCAAGCTTTCATCAGTTTCTTGATGTCTTAGTATAGATGAGCAACTCAAAAACTTTTATGTGGACTTCTATATTTTGAAAATGAGAAAAATAATCATTTGTAAGTATGGAATCCAGCTATTTATTACAAATTTATTACAGTGTAACCAGAAGGCAGGATTAATATATTATCTTCTTCAAATTTGTCGTTTGCAGGTCTGCGGTGTTGAATTTGACAGAAAAGATATTATGATGAACAAACTAGTGGCTACCACATTAGAATCAAAATTTCATGTGTTTGATGTTAGAACACAACACCCAGAGAAAGGATTTGCCTCACTTTCTGAAAAGGTGTGTGTAATAAATTTCACAGTACAGTGGTCTTTGTTAACTATAACCTCCTGAGGGTAGATGGTCTTTTATAATCAGATGTTAAGTCATGGTCGGAGCCACATACAAACATAGTTAATAGAGGGGACTGGTTATGAAACCCGGCGAACTTCAAAGAAATATCTCTTTGTTATGGTTTTTGCATCGTCACGTGACATTGAAGGTGCACACACAAAATTTCAAGATGGCGTCCCGAGTGAGTTCTATTCGAAGCGTGGTTGAATCCACTGTGAAAGTTGACTTGTTCTGGTTGAAAATGAGTCAAAAACCGTAAGTTTTACAAGATAAGCGATCGTAGATTGCTATACCAGGCGATAATTCCGCTGCCTTCGGCTGTGGATCGCGCAGAAGGAGAAGAGAAATCGACATTTGGAAGCTATTCGCACCAACACTTAAGAGGCTCACATTGGAAATGGAAGAAAGGCTGACTGAACAAAATAGCCGGGTCGAGAGTGATAGGGTACTGTTTATCTGTGTAAACTATTTTGAAGCCGAAGACACAGAACTATGTATAAGGTTTGTTTGACCATAGCATAGTAGAGGGGAAGGTGTTTATACCCACCATCGCATACAAATTTCGAATTCACTGTAAAGAGAAAGTTTCTTTCTCGAATAACTTTCTTTCCTTACAATTTTATTTTATTGCTGTCCAACGCATTTGTAAATGGTTGTGTTTTTAATAGTCTCTCCTTGTATAATTTTGTTTTGTTCTTATTAATAAGAATAAAAGTGTTTCTGTTGTGAGTCAGAGGCTGACCCAGACCCAGTCAGAGGCTGTCACAGGAACAGTTGTTCTTTTTTTATATAAGGATTTCTTTTTCATTTCCATACAGCAGTAAACTCTTTGAGTCACAAGATTGCTGATCATAATAAAAATTTCTCCATGTAATATCCATATTACCTGTACTCCATCACACAGGCCATGATAATTTATCCCTGGGAATGTATCTTAAAGGTTGAAATAAATCTTCCTACAAAAAACTGTTAGAAATATGAACTTATTTTGTTGATCATGGGTTTTCTCCTTCCCTGGTCTACAAGAGGCTCATTTGCAAAAAGGTCTTCCTTGTTGTCACTACAGCAGGTATTGCTAGCTCTCTTGGTCAGTCATGAAGTATTCTGAGATTCACACATAATTGTAGAGCCGGTTTGATTTCTACTTCAGGAATGAAGATTATTTAGAAGTTATCCAATTGAAACTTAGCTATGAGTCTGATGATGAAGACATGATTTTAAAAATAAAATTTGAATGCTTTATTCTCAAATGATATCAAAGTGATTACTTTTGTGTTCCATCATCCCAGATGATCATGTTTGGATCCAGGGTAGATGTCGTATCCACTTATGTGCATCCAAGACACCCTAAATGCTGTTGTGCAAGGGTGACCTATTTGGTGGAATGACGGAATGTCACTAGTTTGCTTGTGGTTAGGTTTACCCCAGTTTGCGTGTCGTTAGGCTCACCCCGGTTTGCTTGCAGTTAGCTTTTACTTCGGTTTCCTTGCAGTTAACTTTTGTTGGTTAGGGCAAAAAACCTTTGCCGTCCTATCATTCTGCTAAATAGTGTCACCCACTGTGGAACATATCAATTGGAAAGCAAATTGGGGGAGGGGGGGTTGGTGCCCATTTTGGAATAAAGTAAAAAGAACTGATGTTAAGGATAGCTGGCTATTGTCTCTATTTGTGCAAAATTTCAATTTCTCCTAAGTCTCATAGTTTTATAACACCAACACTGAATAAGTAAGATTTTGATTGTATTCAGAGTAAATAATTAAGGAGTATGACTTGAGATTTGTAAGGGTTTTCTTAGTTCTCTAGTATAAACAAAGTTGTACTCAGTGGCACTGTCCAGGTTGGGGTGGGAATGCTTGGAGACATAAACTGAGCAATTTAAGGGTAAATAAAGTATTCAGTTAAGTTCAGTTCAGTCCCTGTCCTTGTCAATATTTATCTTGATCATTTGGGGGCAACCCCGGGTTTTAGGGTTGCCCATCATTTGGCACTTAACAATATTCTTGGCAAAAGTGGATTGAGTGTTTCAAGTTCTGCATGTGATATTATCTGATAATCAAATTGTAGTTATTAAGGAAGTCGCTATCAGGGTTATCCCAGCAATATCTAACCTTAGCAATTCAATTCCCAAAAATATCCTGCCTCTTTCGCACCCTTCTTCAAGGGTTTGATATAAATATCTCCTGCCTCACGTGCAAGCACTTCAGTTTCTTTTACATTGCATTTAACACTACCAACCATTTTATGCAAGAAGACTTGGGGTAACTGTTTTAGCTGTTGGAATCCTTCCCTTCCTATTCTAAAGTTTTGCATCCCTGTGTCTCAAAACCTTTCACTTAAAATTCACATATGAATATACATTTTCAGCTCACTTTTACTTTTTCCATTTGTTTACTTGTTTGATACTTATATATTTAGTCGTGGGCTACCTGCACTACAGTAGCTCTTAGCTAAGTGTTAACATTTACATTTCTTCCCCAAGTAATTGCAAACATTGTCTTAATGCTGAGCCTACAACAACAACACCCCAAAAATGTATTTATATATGGTAACTGAAGAATATTTGAAGAGTTAAAACATAAAGTGCGGCAGCCAAATTGTATGCTGAGCTTTTTTGACTCACTGGAACTATTATTAGGAAGCACAAATTATCTACTAGGTATCTACTAGACTACTACAAGGTCTAGCACTCAAAACAATATAAACAGATCACCATATCCCAGATCTTTGTCAAAGGTTTAATATAGGAATTTCGTGATTCGCAGGAACCCGAGAGGAAATAACCATCGACAGATAGGCAATATATAAGCTTATATTGTAGGTGAGCGTTTGTAGGATTCCATTCACACGAATCGAGTAGCCAATGTGCCGAAAATTTAAGCTCATTTGTTTGAAATTATGACTCAAAATGACAACCTGTTATGCTTACATTACTAACTGCGACCGAAAATGCTTTTGTTATACTCCATCGCCTTGCAAAATGTCAAAAATTGCCTCCAAATCGTCTTCCCAAACAAACAGATCGTGTGCACCGTCCGCCATCTTGAATGAACTTGTGCACGGTCAGAGTCACGTGATGGGTCTGTTCAACATCTGAGACCGCTCTATTGTTTAGCTCTTTGAAGTTCGCCGGCTTTCATAACCAGTCTCCTCTATTAACTATGATACAAACAAGTACTTTGTTTCGACCCCTCTTAATAAGTGGACACCTCTAAGTAGACACTTAGTCATGGTCCCAGGCACATAGAAACACTACATTTTTAATATCCTAGTCACTGTTTAAGAGAATACCTCTGCTCCTAAATGGACACTTTTTCAGGTTTAGAGGGTGTCTGCTTATGGGATGTCTGACTTTATATTATTAGGAAGCTTAACACTTTCACCCTTGAATTTTCGCGAATAAATGCATTTTTTCAACTGTTAAAACTGAATTTTTGGTGTTACATTTGTAAGATCTTGAATTTCCCTAAACTTTGCTAGAAGAGCACTTTTTCACACTTTACAGGTGTAGTAGCATTTTGACAGAGATTCCATGTAAAAATGCACAATATTTCACTTTGGTGCATGCGCATAAGCCAAAATTTGGACTTTTCTTTATTTTGCTGAACCTTTCTGAATTTCTTGCTCCTTTTCCTTCCTTTTTTTCGGCTTTCTTATTCTCGTTACTTTCTACTCTTCACGTCCTTCCTTCTGGCTGAAAAAGTTTGGACAAAATCATTGGAAAACTCTGAAAAGGAGACCATGATCAATTACCGGTGTATTGGCCTGTTTGAGCACCGATTTTGCACCCTAAACTAATCGCGTTTTTCTTTGATTAGCTCTGTCAGAATGCAACCGATATTCAAAATGTATGGCTCTGTAGAAAGGTCAATCCTAGCTCTATCAGATGTTTATCACAAAAATCCACTGACGTGCAAATTAATGACGTCACAAACTTGTGCTTCAATGACCGCACCTCCAAATAGCCCTAAATGCGCATTTGGGGGTGAAAGGGTTAAACAAAGATGTTTTGTTGCAATTTTTCCTTTTGGGCCAATTGTGATGAGAATTGAGTTTCTTAGTATTTTAGTTTTATATTGCTGTCATGTACATAAATATGTAATTAGTTGTTAATAGCAGTGTCACTCTTGAACAGTTATTGTAAAAGTTATTTTATTTCATTTTAGTTTTCTAATACCCTGGCTCATAAATAATACCGGTATTAGACAAATTTTGTTGTTAGAAAGGCTGTTTTCAATTTCTCTAACCTTTGGCTACACTGGGCTTGTGGACTCCATGAACCCTGCTGGCTGCATATCTTTTCATCCTCTTCATAATTATTTTTAATCCACCCTAATTACATGTATTATAAAAAAAATTAATTTTATTGTTTTGTCACCCAGGCTCACAAATCAACTATTTGGTGTGCCAGACATCTTCCTCAAAACCGTGAAATTTTTATGACATGTGGTGGTTCTGGCTCTCTCAATCTTTGGAAATAGTAAGTGTTTCAGTCTGTTGCATGTTTTGTTCACTACCCTGCTGAGGTAAAGAGTCAGATTCAGCTTCGTTCTTCTTCCATGCTCTGAAAAAAGTGTTTTAATTTTCTTCTGATTTGAACTTGAGTGACGGTTTCTGTAATCAGTGATCCAAAATTGTGGACCCTGATGACAAATGGAAATGTTTGTTTCATAATTTAACTTGCTAATATTGAATTTAGAATCACCTAGGGCTTATTTTATTAACCTTTATTAGGAATGGGGGCTCTAAACATTGTGTAAATCAGACTTCACCATTACAAATTATTAAATTAAGCATTTTTGCCCTGTTATTTCTGATCTTAGTTCATATCCTGACCAGCGAGTAAAAAAGGATGCTAATGAATTGGATATGGGTGTCATTGGTTCTGTGTCGATGTTGCAAAATGCCAGTCTGTCAACTCAGCCAATCACATCCTTTGACTGGAGTCCAGACAAGGTCAGTAATGAATGTTTAAAATGTACCCTCTCCTTACTGACTCTTATACATCTTGTTTTGTATCACTTGTGAGAATTTGCTGTTGCATCAGGGCCATGTAATCCTAGCATGTTCCAGGTGTTCAGTTAAAAGTTGGGGAGCAGCGCGAAATTTGGGATAAGTGTCACAAACGGCGAGTGAAAAAAAATGGCATGGGGACTAAGGCGAGGAGTTCTCTTGCCTTCTTCCAACACCCCTCCCTTCATCTTTCATTTTTGTTTTTCATGCTGCTCCCCAACTAACCTAACGCGTGGAACACACTCTGTAATCCTTGCTCATGAATAACATTTCAAGCTTAATTCATGTTCATCCCAACATTAATAAAAGTTAAAAATAATGATTCTCTTCAGTTTATCTACTTCAAACTTCTTTATAGAGCAAAGTACTAAGACAGCAATGCAAAGATAAAAGATTAAAGCAACTAATTTTACTTTGTAATAACCTTTGTACTCACTACTGTTTTGTCAGAACTACTATATCAGATTTCTTGGCCAGTGTTCTATCAGCCATGCATACAGGCATGCAAAGCTTGCATGCAGTGTATACCCATGTCATGTTTTCTAACAACCAAGCATACATGCATGCATTGCATACCCATGTTGTGTTCTATCAACCATGCATACACACATGCAATGCTTGCATACCCATGTCATGTGTCAGAGGTATTTTTGGGGGGGAGATAGCTTTTTTTCTCAAGAAATAAAGTGTGCTGTAACTGATACAAAACTATATACAATACTTTGAATTGTTAGGAGAAATTGGTATGCATCAAGGCATCAGTCACCGTTGATCTTTTCTGTTTTCTCTCTTCCTGTACAGTTGATGAAGTATTGTTATTGCGAGGAGAAAATAAATGTTAATCTTTCTCTTCCGCTTGTCTTCACAGGAAGGGCTTTGTGTGTGCACCTCACTTGACCAGACATTAAGAGTAATAATTGTCACTAAGCTGAAGAATGTGTGACATCATTGCTGTTTGCTGTATACTTGTACTCAAAAATATTTTTATTTGAAGGAAAAACTGTTTAAATTATTATGTAAATAGATTTTATAGCAGTGAACTAGTAATAAACCTGTTTGCAGCTTTCCAAAAGTGTGTCTGTGAAATTGGTTCCAACTAACTTTAGCTAGAGAAAATTTTTGGTATCCTTTGATGGAACGGAACTGAAATGTACCAGTGTATGGTTTCAGAAAGCTAATTTTTTTCAACCCCATGGCTTTCCATTTCTTAGCCTTCACTTCCATAACTAGAAGCATGAGTTTTCGTATTTCTCACTTGAAATAGTTCTTTTACACTTCTTCTGGTTCATCTCGGACAAGAGACAGCAGAATCAAATTCCACATCCCCGCAGACAAGATTTTATTAAAGAGAAAGATCTTCACAGTTAGCAAGCCAGGAACAGGATTTGAATCCACAATCTTTACAATGCTGATGTTAATTCCTGAAATTCATTGTTTGAATTTTACAGTGCGGAATTCTGCAGGGATGTGACTTCAAAGATTTTCCTATCCAGTGTTTCTAGCAAATTTCACAACATTAGATATGTATCTGGAGCATTTGTTCCAGTCCAGGGAACACCAGCGTAATAGTCATGTACCAACAAACCACAGATGGGGGAAAAAATAGAAAGGCTATAGTCTGGGATAAATTAAATGGTCAATCTGGTCAATGGTAACAGCCTATTTCCAGAGCGTCCTATGACATGAAGGCATTTAGTTGTCGTAATTTACCAGTTGTTTCTTTGCAATTTCCACCATCACATTATCATATTGTTCATCTTTTTCTTCTCTGCAACACCCTCAGAAGGAAAATATAGACGGCAAGCTGATCCTGACGGCTAAAGCGGTCAAAAATAAACAAAGTGGATAAAACAACTAAAATGTATTGAAAAAATTTTGCCCAATATTTCGGTTTGCAGTACAAACCTTCCTCAGGGGCTGGGCGGAAAAAAGGAAGGCCGTGCCTTTATATTGGAATTTTCAAATTCCAATATTACAGTGAAGGGTATTTCTAATTCTAGTGAAGGGTATTTTTAATTGCATGCCGTTAATCAGCCTTACGATTGCTAAACGTGCTAAATATAGCTCATTGCGTCCTCATTGCGTGGGAACACGAGCGGCCAATGCGCGAGGGCCACGTAGAAGAATTGCGAACCCGCAGTAGATAAGTCAGCAGCTACACGTGAACAAAACAAAACGAAACTAACGAAACTGTCAAGATGGCGGAAGTACACGGAAAAAGAGTAACTTTTCTCGCAGTTTTTGTGACTTTATGTTTCCTTCAAGAAGGGAAGAGTACCCAGGAATGGCGCAAAGAAGAATTTCCGAACCCTACAAAAGATCTTGGATCTTGTGGTCGCCGAGGAAAAGTTTCGTGGATCTGTGATCCAGAGAAAATTCTCAGCTACGAAACAGCCAACAAAATCGAAGAGTTGTTGTATTCCGTCGGGAAAAATACTGTTTCAGGGTGCAGTAGTGGTGAGAATGCTGGATTTCAAATTGGTGTTGCTGTTTTGAACAAAATGCGCCGCATTCCAGGGGAATCTGTTGATGAAACAACGGAGAAATTTGCCAAACATTTGCACGACAGCTGGGGTGTAGGGCATGCAGGTTGTGATGACGGTGCAATGCTATTGCTTTCGATTCTCGACCGCCAAGTGTACATGTCTACAGGAAAACGAGCCATGGAATTGCTATCCGATGATCAGATCGATATCATTATCGATGAAATGAAGCCGTATCTGCAAAGAAAGGATTACGACAAGTCAGTGGAACTTGCTGTTGTGCGGATGGGCGAAGTTTTCAGTGGAAAAGTTCTCGAGCGTCCATTTAACTATGGTCTAATCATCTTCTGCATGTTCTTAATCGTGTTTGTTGGTGTTGGGCTCTATATTGCGCACAAGCAAGAGCAAGAGCGTGAAAAGTGTGCCCGCAAGCTGAAGAGAATTCAAGAGGAGAGAGACAGAGCAAACCAGTCTCAGAAGTCTTATGAAAGCAAGTCCTGTCCCATTTGCTTGGAAGAATTTCAGCCAGAAACAAACACTAGACTGTTGGCTTGTGGTCATAAGTACTGTGAACCTTGCTTGACAAAGTGGCTTGAGGACCATTCAACCTGTCCCATCTGCCGTCAGTCAACAGACAGACGCGAGGATGAGGGCGGTGCCTGTCGTACCTATGACTTCCTCCCAGATCTCCAGTTCCGACTAATGATGCTGAGGCTGCAGCACCCTTCATTTGTCACCCAGACCATGGTGGACAGGTGGGGCAGTAACAGCTACACAGGAAGCTTTGTTTCAGATCCTATTTTTGTCAGGTCCTCCATGGTCGGTGGTGGTAGTTTCGGCAGTGGCAGGGGATTTGGTGGCGGTGGTAGCAGTGGTGGAGGTGGCAGGGGTGGAAGCTGGTAGTAGGGTCTTCCTTGTTACAAATGATCTCATGAAGATTCGTTCATTTTTGAAGATACCTAACAAGAAAACAATTTGAGACAAATCTAGAACTCAGAATGAAGCCTTCAATGAAACAGTAATAATAATAATAATAATAATAATAATAATAATAATAATAATAATAATAATAATAATAATAATAATAATAATAATAATGGGAATTTGCAGTGGCACTTCCACAGAGTGGCTCTTCGTCCACTGTTCCCGATCGAATTGGAATTTAGCAGTGTTGATTTTTGTAAAGTATGTAAAGGCACTGGTTCACATATTAAATTTTTGAATGTGACCTATTTAGAAAATTGCAGTGTTTTTTTTTTCTTTTGAATAATAATGTAGAAACATTGAGATCTAAATTTGGTGCAGAACTCAACAAGCTTTCTCAGGTCATGAAAATCAAAGCTGCAAGTAATGTAGTTATTCACAAGTAGTGGAAATTTGTCCATAACCAGCAGAAAACAATTCTCAGTTTAAGGAGCTTTTAAGTATCAATGAGGCTTTTTCAGTGTCTGTATGTTAAGATTAAAATGATGTTTTGGATAGACTTAGAACAATCAGGCACAACAAAAAATGCATTTTTCAAAGTGCATGCGTGTTTAAAAGAGTGTCTTTAACAAAAAGAAAAAAGAAAGAAAAGAAAAAGAATATTCCATTCATTTCTAGTTACAAATCAATAGCACAGTTATTTTAGTCATGACTGTCTTGTGTTAAGTACACAATGTTTTAAAGAGGCAGTAAAATTCAAGTTTCAATGGAAACAGAGCTAGTTAATCATTTTTGTGTTGTTATTTAATTGTAGTGTTTTCATGGTGTGTAAATAACAGTGCTGGACATTTGATCTTCAAGATTCCAAGTGTTTACTGCCTGAATGTCGTTTTATATCTGTAAATGGGACATAGATGTAAAGAGTGTGAAATTTTTCTCCGACTTTTAATTTCACTATTATATTATTATACCTTCTTATTTCTGTCCAGCTTTTCCTAGCTGTAAAGTAAAGTATTCAAAAGTCGTCAAGCATTTGGTTCAAGAGCTGTCCAAATTTAAAATAAAAAAGGCAAATACCAATTTAATTTCTGAATATTCAAACGCCAGAGTTCCATTAACAGACGTTAAAGTTATTCCACATCATTGGGTGTGTAATTAGAACTATCTAGTGTATTTGGCTTTACCAGCCATTTCCATTGGCTCTCTGTGAGAGACCACTTGACCATGTACTAATCGGATTGCAACAGAAAGCTCTAATTTCAATGCTTGCTTTCACACAGTGTGACGTATCCAGGCATCATACAATGCAAACTTTTGTCAAACTTTGCGTTTATATTCATTGCTAAGTGAACTTCTCTAGTACCAGGCTAAATTATCGCTGCTCTCGCTTACCGATAAGCACCTAACAGTTTCCGGAAATGAGAAAAGCACCAAGTGCGACCCAAGCCCAATTCTTTCGCTTTTGATTGACGAGGTCACGTGACAACCAGCTGCAAAATTTATCCGTTTGTTCAGACCTGATACAGACTTCCGTTTTACACTGAATAATGTAGAAGTAAGTTGTAGTTTTATTCACATGCTTATTTTGTGCTTGAGGACAGGCATTTCAACAGACGTAAAGAAATGCCAGCCGGAATAGTTTTCCTTTTGTTCAGGTTCTCTTTAATGTGAGAGGTAAGACACTAAATAGAATACAATCACCACAAAAAGAATGAGTTGTTTATTTAATTATTTTATGCATGATTTTTTTTTCACTCTATCAGATCCCGCCAGAAACAAGAAAATACTGGGCGTTCATGATCATAATTATTTGTCCGTTTATGGCCTTTTCAGTCGACGTAAAATTGATTAAAAATACTGTGAACATCCATGCATTGGTCGATATTATTGTTCTCTGAAGTGCGCTGAGAAACATATCGAGTCAGGCCGCAGTATCAACATTAAAATCTGCATAAAGATCTATAACGTTCCTGATTTCAGTGGGAAATTATGAAAACAACAGCTTCTAGGATTTAAGATTTGAGAATGTTACAATTGATGACCCCAGACTGAACGATCCTGTGCTACCTGCTCGTAATTTCGCAGCTTTCACATAATAAATATTCCACTATTTAAAAAAAAAAGATATATTTAGCAAAACTTGAAAATAATCGGTTAGGGGATTAAACCTATGCAGTCTTTGACTAAGACCGGCTTTTAGATGGACGTGATAAAATTTTTTTTTGTCAGCAGGTGAAATCGTTGACGTTAATTTATTATGCAAGCACCTTGACCGCAAATTTAATGAGTACAGCCAAGCACGTAATACACTGAAAAAACTTGGTATCAGACGTGGCAAGGATTCCTAATATGTCGCAGGCAGTGGAAAGGGACACTTCAACCTTGAATATAAATTAAAAGGTTACCCTTGGCCTTCTTTTATTTATAGATAGACATTAAACAGTCCGGCATAAAACTGATAAGAAAAAAATTGAACTGAGAAAAGCGATGAATGGTGATCTCACCGTTGCGTCATAACAAATATTTGCCTATGACTGGGCCTGGTGTATTAACCTGTCAGGATATAAAATGAGCATTATGCATCACCTCTTGAAACAGTTTAACAGGTCCCACGAACTGAAACTGCTAAAACAACAGGAAAAAACTGAATCGAAGCCTAGAGCTGATTCGAAATGGTTTCTCGAGGTAAGATTTTCACAGGAGCTGTTCTTTTTTTTTAGAGCACATGGCCATTCGCCTGATTGTGCCTGCCAGCCGCAACAAATTCACTTCATAAACTCAGTTTTATCGATTGGGTATACAGATAGCAATAAGTTTTAATTAGTCCGTTCGTTCATGTTTTAAAGCAAATACAATTTTGTTAGGTGCTTTCCGACTCAGTAGCCTGGAGGGCCTCGGAACAGGTGACCCCCTCACAAAACGCCGACACGAGACATTTTAAAATTCCGACAAGCGACCTGGGACACCCCCCTGGCAGGGCCTCACAGGTGATTCGGTGGCGTAAGATGGCGTCAAAACCTTTCGCGCCAAATCTATTGCAACTGGGAATAGGGGTTGACACATAATGCTCCTGAAATCGAGCATAATGCTTTTTTGCATTGCCCTAAATACGAACTATTATGCTCCAAATTATGCTCGACTGTTGCTATTATGCTCGTAATTATGCCTTAAAATTTTTTTCCCGGACACCCATGAAGGGCGAAAATAAAACCAGGAAGGCCTTAGGAGCCTGAGAGTAACCAGGCCTAAGAGCAAAACCCATTTGAGGATGCACTGGGAACAAGCCTACAGAGCTCAACAGTAACGGAAACCACGAAGAATATTAAAATAGCTTGAAATTTTGTAGTTTTAACTTAAAAAATGGACAATGGTAGCTCTAACAAAATAAATAACTGTTAGGTCACAAAATGGCACATGCCGGCAAAATAACACTATAATGCTGGCATTATGCTCGATGCTCTGCCTATAGCATTATGCTCTAATGCCGGCATAATGTGTCAACCCCTAACTGGGAAGTGAACGCTTGGGTACGAGGCTGCTGAAGGACGAAGCGCCTGACTGTAAACAAGACTGTGTCACAACGTATTTTTCGCAAACTATCGGCCACTTTGCCGGCAACCAGGGCATAATCGCTATAAATAACTTATTTATTTTTCCAGGATATATAAAGTTGAACGAAACCAGCGAGAAAGAAAACTTTCAGAAATCTCATGGTAAAGTGACAGATCTTTTGGCCGAGCATGCCTTCCATATATTTGACGCACAGAACAGAGGCTACATCGAGTCACGTGATTTGAGGGAAGCATTGGGTCTTATGGTTACAGAAATCCCTTGTGACGAACTCAAGCAAATGTTAAAAGACACTGGACTTCATGTAGACAGGAAAATAACTTTTGCAGGTATGATAGAACACAAATACCGGTATCCTATAAAGAATGACTTTTAACTGTAACTTGACGAAAGATCTACAACGAAACTAAGAATTTCCGTCCTCCGGCCTTGCATGTTATGTAGTTGCAGACTGACTCGTCCCCAGTCGTCTTCCGTACGGAGCACATCGCGAGGTCAGAGTCGCAGAGGTGACGAGCAGTACTTATCTTCTCTTTTTGCGCCTGCAATATCAGTTGCTGATCAAACTTTGAGTGCGAGGTTTTATCCTCGGGCCGACCCTACTTATAAGAACTAGTCAATAAAACCTTTGATCATGCGCGTCTCCAGAGCTATGCAGTCGGATTAACATCCGCCATATCACGAAAAAGATCATATAAAACGTTAAATTCACGCAAGTACGACTGATTGATTGATTGTAAACTTTGGGGATGAGAATTACCCAATAAAGTTTGGTTTTATAATGTCCCACTTTTATACTCTTCACCTTGCTTTCAGAATTTACTTATCTCATGACTAACAACAGCGGATTGTTTTGATGATGGAAGATTGACGCATGGACATATAGACATACCTGTTGAGGGCCGAAGAGGAAGACTGACCGAGCCTGGAGTTGCTGAGCACTTGTTACTGGGCAATACTGCTTTGACAGTTTTCGTAGAAATCAGGAATTCTCTGTGCTATATCTTGATTGATAATCGGAAACTATCCTTTGAAGTACTTCAACGAAATTTAACGTAAACGACATTTGTTTTCCCTGATTTTCGAGAGATTTCCTTCCGCTTTTCTATCAGGTCATTCGCGACAAGCAAGTTTAGTTTGTAGGATATTTTTCAGAAGTAATAGTTTGAATTAACTATGGAATGTATTTTAACGTATTTCACGTATTTTCTTTTTGTAAGGTTTGTAAGCATTTTATCAAAATAAATTTACGTTCAATTCTTTTTTCAGCGTGGTTAGTAAGTTTGATTTGTTACTCCCTGGTCTGAAAACTCCAAGAGAAGTATTTTTATTATGATACCGGTGTTTTATTGACACTCTGAAAATCCTTCGTTCTGTCACTAACAGGAGGGGGGAGCGGGGGGGGGGGGGGTGGGGAGGTGGACTTCCCTTTCATAGCCATGCAATTGCGCGGCCAAAACCAACGTCGTTCCCAGGGCCATCTCCGCTTTCGGGCGGGCGCCATCTTGCCGAAAGCAAAGCCGCTGATCAGTTGGCGGGTTACCGCGGCTTCATGTTTGGTCAGCTGGAACCGGAAGTCGCTGAAAGTCGATGAATGTGGGTTCAGCTGTTAGGTAACTGCTGTGTTTTTCTCATAGCGTTCCGCTTTTCATTTGATTAAAATACTGTAAGACGTAGATGAAAAAAGTTGTAAAAAACTACAAGAGTAGGTAAGCGAAGCTCACTTGAAATAACAATCAACTGTGAATTTTCGTGACATTTTGTTTCACACAAACACGGCCGGTCGACTATAAAGGGACATATAATTTGCGATTCCTTTAATACTGTTATCAAGAATTTCGGAGAACATTGGATCAGCTGGTGTCTTCCATTTGCTGTGGAAAATAAGAGGTAAACTATTCTCCTGTGTTCAATATAATTGGTAATCTGAGTGCTATGCCAGTGAGAGAATCAGCGAGGTAACTAGCATATTCGCGCCAAATTCACTCTCTGGATTTGTTGTGTGGTTTATTGATATCATTGCTCATCGAATGGGATGTCTTATGCTGTTTTTAGCCATTTTATTCAATAACTTACGGACAGAAAAAAGCACTAAAAAGGACCAAACGGGAGTCTGGACTTTATAAGTAAAGGAAAAAGGAAAATCGAGACGAATTAAAGTGCCTCGCATTTTTTTCTCGATTTCGTAATTATAGAAAGAAAGAAAAAAATTGTTTATAAAAATCAACACATGGCAATCGACGTGACTGAATTACGTGCTAAAAATACAATCTTAGGAATAATAAGAAGAATAAAACTATTAAATATGTACATAATGGTAAAAAGTATGATTAAGCTTTACGGGGGTTTTCGAAAGAGCTTCCATGCGACATGAAACACTCGCTGAATTTCCCTTTGCTTTATGTCGATTTCCGTTTAATTATGTCTATATCCCTGGAGTATTTGTTGCAGTTAATTATTTTTAATTATAATTTTATTCTTCCTTTGTTTGAAACTCATTATCATACATTGCCATGCTCAATAACAAAGGAAGAATATAATTTAACTGAAAAAAGAAAATTAACTGCAACTAACCGTAAATGATGGATTTAGCGCTGCGGCGCTTATTAAATTTTCAGGTGCGTACTAGGTATGCACAATTTAATACAAGATCATTTCGAATGAAATGCAAGAGGTAACATGAACACAGTTTGCCAGTTCTGGTCGTGGTCTTTTTTCTAAAGCGATATGTTTTTTTTATATCGAGCGCGGTAGCAAAGGTGCGGAGTTTATTTATAAATACCCAAATTAGCGTTGCGGCTCTTATTCGAGTAGCAGAGCTTAATCCATCATTTACGGTACATGTGAAGGAACCTAAGTCAATAGAACAAACAACAAGAACAATGCCCCTAGCCCCCAAAACAATAGCAGCTGCTACACTAGAGGACCAGTAGAATTACAAGCTTGCGAGAGCTGCTACACAACTGACCTAAGTAGTTGGACCGTTGGATTAATTATTCACAAAACAGATCTGAAGCCAAATGTTTCTCACCAAAAGCACAGTTACAGATTGTTTTATGCAAAACTGAACATTCTGTTTTATAAACGTAAAAAAAAACTCAGTGTCATGCACCTGATTCTGTTTTCCTTACTGTTGCCATATTATTTTACTAGGGCATTGATAAATAAAGAAAGATGGCAAATTTTAAGCTCGGTAATGAAATGTGGAAGAAGAAATATTCAGCATGTAGCGAGCGTGCGACAAAGAAAAAATCTAAGTTCCCGACGGGAATCGAACTCATGACCTAAATCCACTGAGCTTCGAGAACTTACGCTGAGCATTATACTCTGTGGGAGGCGCGGTGGCCTAATGGTTAGTGCGCTGGACTCCAGATCAGGTGGGCGGTCCGGGTTCGAGCCCTGGCCGGGGCAGTGCGTTGTACTCTTGGGCAAGACACTTAACTCTCATAGTGCCTCTCTCCTCCCACGTGTATAAATGGGTACCGGCGAATTTACTGCCGGGGGTAACCCTGCGATGGACTAGCATCCCATCCTGGGGGGAGTAGAAATACTATGAACTTTTGTTCGTAATTAATTTCGGAGTAGAAATACTCCTAGTCGCTTCATGCTAAGGAAACCGGGATAAGCTCCGCGGCCTGATGGGCCACTAGGCTGGTATGCAGAATTTCCCTTTTTTATCTATTATATTCTGGCGGTCGGACGGTTTAACCTAATTTTGATTGTCGGTTTCGAGTACATTGGTATTTATCTGACGGTTTACGCTCAAGAAATCATCTTGCGGTTGCGGGAAATCATAACTCGATCTCGCTCTTTTCGGATTTGCGTGTTTGGCGGCGGTCATTCAAGTGGTCGCTTAATTTTCCTTTCCTCAAGCTTCTCCCTTTCACACGCTTGTTTTGTCACTAGATTCACGTTAGAAAGACCAAACGAGCTCACCCAACTACGGTCCAAACTTGTATTTTTACGCTTCTTTATAAACACCTTCCATTCCTTCTGTTTGTGAACAGCCTATCAGATGTCAACCCTCTTTGTTCGCAAGTTACTGAATAGAATTAGTAAAGAGAAATACCATTATTGAACCAACATATCGAAAAGAATTTGTTTAGTACTTTTACAAGTCGCTTATGATGATATTCGTTCCGCTATAAGGGCGGTTTCGGTCTGTATGAGAAAACGAAAGCAGTTTGCGGTCTAAAATATGGCGGTTTGCGTGATGCACGACCCTCTATAATACACCCTCATTTACTAGGTTCATATGTGACATGCGTCCTGCATCATCATCATCATCATCATCTTCATCATCATCATCATCATCATCATCATCATCATCATCATCATGATCGTCGTCGTCGTCGTCGTCGTCGTCGTTGTCGTCATCATCCTTTATTCAAACACGATAAGATTGTTTGCATACACTGTTCACAAAGAAACTTATTAGAAGGGCAAACAAATACTACCCAGTGTTCTTGTACAAGTAGATTTTGCTGGTGGACAAGAAACTTTTCATGTTCTTGTGCCTGATGGGAAGGCTGCCCGGGCAGTCTGTCTGCCAACGAAATCATGATTGTGTGGTTCCAGAAAATTAGGCTATTGAAATTCTGAGCAGCTCAGGTGGGGGGTCTTAAAGGAAAAAAATAATTAAAGGAATGTTTGAAGCTAAACCGGATTTTTACAAAGGAGTGGAATGGGGTACGGGAGGGTTTCAAACCAAAAAAACCTTCTTGGGGAGGTATGGATATTTTATGGAGCAACTCATTTTAAATATAAACTCAGGCCCTGGGCTGAAGCAAACAATGAGAATAACTTTTATGAAGGGCAAGATGAAATTCAGTATTTTCAAGCCCTGTAGTAGCAGTATTTGTTAATAGAGAGAGTTAATCACATGACATGTAATTTAGCGCTTGTGAACATTCTGGACTCGAATGCAGAAGCTAACTTTCCCAACCTAATTTAAAGAAAATAACACTTGACGTGAATTAATTTTACTATCAATACGCACCAAACCCTTGGCTATTGTGCCTCCCACTGACTTAGCTGTTCTATGAATTCCACGTAATTTAATTGAATTTTCTGTTTTTGTAGTGTTTGTCAATTTACCTTTCTTTACTAGATGTCTTCCTCTGACGTGAAAAGCCTTGAAAACAGCAAGAATAGGACAGATCAGAACAAAAAACATGGCCCCTTGCCTTTCCTTGAGATTTCACTGTACTGGGTGTTGTGGATTTCGCTGTCATCCTATTCTCTGTATAGCAGCTTCAGAGCTTCTCAAGGTAAAATGGTCTCAATACATACACGTTCTTCTCTCCAGGGTTTGTCTTTGTTTCTGCTCTGCGTAATTCAGTCACGTGGACTGCCATGTGTCGATTTTACGACTTCTTAGAAAAATAGTGTAAATCAACTTTGTTTCACAACTCTACAATTTGTCCAACTTTATGTGCCAAAGGCAAGAATTGATTCTGGTAAAAACTGGGATTAATTACTGTCCACTATAATAAGAGGCGTGGTTACCCAGTAAGCTTGATCATTACTGCCACTCTATTCTTGGATTTCATGTTACGTCATAAAATTCTGAAATCAAAATTCAATAGGCCTGCTAAACTTTCGATGTCACTAGGTGTAAGATAAATTAAAAATATATCTTTTTGCAAATTTTCAACTTGGTTGTGCCCTTCGTTTTAAAAACAGAGCATTTTGAATATTTGAGTTCTCCACCGTATGTGGTATCAAGCTGAGTGCCGTGACAAAGTTGTTTTGATTCAAAAAAGGCCTTTCCTTTCCATTTTTTCAGATTGAACATTCCCAATGTACTAAGTGCTGTTTATGTAAAAGTATAATAGATCATGAGCCAAAAGTAGTCGCTATTAACAGCAAAATTAAGTTCCAGATGTTTTCTCTGACATCACGGCGGCCATGTTTGTGCCCCTCGGAAGGACACAAATATGGCGTCTCCATACTGAGCTTTATAAATTTGCGTGGAAAGTTTCGGCAAATAACTCGCAAATGGTGCGCCGCACAGACCTGAGATTTGGACAAATGGTTTATCTGTTTATCTTCTATAATATCTGAAATCCATAACTTCTGTCGTTGAATGGTTTCGATTTTATTTTTTTGTTGCGTGACAGTGAAAACCACCAATTGAGTTCAATCATTTGCAAAACAGGCTCAGTAACCAAGCCTTGATGGAATCTGGCAAAAATAACTTGTAGCTGCATTGCGCACAAGAAGCGGAGCTGCATACATTAGACCTTTGACTAAATATATTCTGAAGGGTAAGGGACTGGTCACTATGCAGAGAAAAGGAGGGGCACATAAATACATGCATGCATATTGAATAGTCATTTAAGGGACTGGGTAGAAGAGTTAGGAGAATGTGATCAAAGCCTATCTCAATTTTTACCATCCCTCCCCCCTCTAAATAATGGCTGGTCCCTTTAATAGTATAATCTCAGGGTGATACATGCATTATAACTCATGAATAATAAAGTCGGTGTACCTATAGATCAACCTAGTGTTGGAAATTTCAACGAATCTCGAAAGATTAATCTTTGGATTTATTTTTTAACAAAACTGTCATAGAATATAAAGACGAAATCTATGAGGATGACTTACAAGAAGGATGGCAAGTACTTGGAAGAAAGAAGGTTATTTTTGCGTCTGACCTTTCTGTCGAATTGTCAGTTGTTTGTTAGCCTGTGTACAGCTGCCCCTTCTCAAAAAAAAAACAACAACAACAACCGAATGTCTGTCTGTCTGGCAACCCTTTTTGATTAGAGCGCGGTACGCGTGGAATTGTGGGCACCTGGCGACAAGAAGGACAGCTGGCATTACGCACTGCACAGACGAACATGTCAGTGCAAGAAAATCGATAAAGCCGTTTTCACTGCACGCCTCCTTGTTGTTGTTGTTGTTGTCAGGAGTGCAAAACCAAGTTGTTTTTTACCCTTTAGCCCAAGAGCATATTGATTTAACTGTTCATGGAAATCAGTCGCGGGAAAACACTTTTAATTTCGTGTATATGAAAGAATATGGCTCTTCTTTAAAAGTGCGTATTCCACAAACATGGCTTTGCTCGGAGCTTGCTGGCTAGTTGCAACAAACGAACACCAACAAAGAAATCTTTCCAGAAACAAGACCAAGCGAGCGCGTGAAAACGCGTGGGTTGTTCCTGACTGGTTGAAAAACAACTCTTTTCGGATTGGTTAAAACACGTCGGAAAAACTCATTTGTTTTTGTTTGCAGGATGTGACTGATTATGAATGGAAATTTTGGACAGGTGCACTGAAATCCTTGATGCCCGCAATGTTGCTTCACATGATCGGGGGACTGATTTTTTCAAGGTTTCTTCCCCAGGTAAAGAACTTTGTGTCTTAAGGCTTTTGAAAAATTAATTACGGATAAGTATTGACGAGTTTTTTTTAAATTACATTTTATGGCAAAACAACAATAATAAAAAGAAACTATGCAATATAATAAAAATAATACTGAAGAAAAAATGAAATCAACAGATGACGCCATTGGAGGCTCGCGAAAAGAGTTCTAGATCTCATTTGAGGCAAGCCCCTGAGTACACCAAATAATATTATAATAATGAATAATTTTACAGTTCTTGACAGAGGAACGAGAGTCGAAGCCAGAATCTTCAGAAACTCAAGGCGTTTGTCGTCCATGTGTTTTGTGTTTTTACGCACTTAAATAGCGAAAAAGTTTGATTTACACATTACATGTCTGAAAGGAAATGCTGTAACGTTCCCCTACCGAGGTGAATGGATAGAGTCGGCCTAAGTTTCCTGCGTTTTGTATGAAACACTCGGGAAAAATAATCCGGCTCTGTATGCATTGGTTTGCCCTTTTCCTTTCGGTGTGAAATATGATTATGAAATCGTGAAACGTTCTATCTCTTTTGTGCTATCAAAAATCACTTTCGAATTTCTCGTGATCACCCGTGTACTAGTTACTGCCTGAAATTATCGTTTGATTTTAACTGTTTCCTTAATTTTCGTTTCAGTTCAAACCAATTTATTGCCTGGTGTTCACTCTATCCTTTCTGCTGTATTCCACTGGCTTAATACCAGTCCTGTTTATGGTTGGACATTGCTTGCTTGTTTACACGTGTTGCTTCATCTTCAAGTCGTTCATTGCCTTGTGGATCTGCAATCTTGGTATTGTACTTTCTCTACAAATTAACGCAGCTAAAGTCTGGCAGGTAAGCTGTCAAGTTGCGATGCGATGTGATGAAAAACATATTTGATTGCATGAGTATATTTGTTGTATGAGTATCTATTCTAATGATCGTATTAGACGTTAAATATTGTAAAAATATTACCTAATTGTTACGAGGAAGGGAAAAACAAAAAACCATTTTGTTAATTTAACGTCAGTTTTCATGTTCCTCCAGGCTCACGCGTGTTTCATTTGGCCACTGCACTAGGTCTTTTCGGACGTCTAGGTTTATTATTGGACCAAAATTCAGTTAATTTTGAGTCTATTTTTCTGTTGTTATTTAGTAATTCTGAGAGAGACAGGCAAAAAGCGTTTCCCAGTTGTTGGTGGTTTCGCTTTTTGTCAGGGGCGGGGGATGGAGAGTGGGGGTGGATGTATCTTGGAACTTGCGAGAGGGTTAGCGTTTACAAAATTGCTACCCTTCCTTATCATCAACTTCTTTATGTAAGACAGTAAGTAGTCACTTTTAGGCCACAATTCTTATTCTCCTCCAAACCGTCCTCAAAACCTCCTTTCTCCTGCACCACCCCCCCACCCCCCCCCCCCCCAGGAGAGAGACCCTGGGAACGAGGTTGTTCCCGTCGTTGCTTTCCTGTCACGCAATACTCGTTCATGTAATCGAGTGTTGCGTGACAAGCCACAACAACGGCTGTAATGGAGGCAGTGGAAGTCGAAACTCGTTTTTTTGCCATTTTCTTTTATCCAGCTTGACCTACTGAGCAACAGTTTAGAAATCAAGAATTTTACCTTGTTTGTGTCCATGATGGGAAACTTTCGTTGCATAAGTTTTGGAATGGACTACCTCTGGCGGTCACGTGAATTAGAGAAGGACAAACCTGTGAAGCCTTACTCCCTCATGGATCTGCTGGTTTATAATTTTTACTTTCCTTTATTAGCTAATGGTCCAGTTGTCACTTTTGATACTTTTCAGAAGACGGTAAGTAGTTTTAATTGTACATTGTTGTGTAAACCAAATGGTATGTCCATACATTGCTCACTTCAAAAAACGTCAGACTGGCTGGCATAGTCTCATTCCTTCTGAATGAAATTTGAGTTATTGGATTAATTGGATGTATTTAAAAAAATTAATAGATTGTTCCCCTTTCCACACTAAAGAAGACTCCTGAAAACGAGCTCGTGAATTACCTTCCTTCCCCCTTCCCCCCCCCCCCCCCCCCCATCCCTTCCTGCATTCCAACCCTTCGAACATCGCAGCATGGCGCTGCCAACTTCTTGCGGGCGTACCACGCTGTGTCACGCAGTGTCACGCTGTGAAGTCCAGAAGAGTCCAATGAACTGATTAACGTTTGTTCTATAGCTCTTGGAGATAATAAAACTAGAGTCAAACTTGTAGTAAGCAAACACTTCTAAGGAGCGGACAAGTGTCCGTTTAATACGGGTTCGCAAAAAAATGACTTTGGGTGTTTTGAAGTGTGAAATATCGTTCACAGCCTGATACTCAGTTCTCATCGCGTGTTTGTCTTTTTAGTTTTATCAACCCTACAAGTCATTTTCAAGCCAGGAAATCAAGTCTCTTCTCAGGGACACAGCACGTACATTATGGTGGTACTTTTTCTTGGAGGGCTATTTTCACTTTATTTACTCGACAGCCTTTACACGAGACCCCAGCTTATTTAGGTCCCTGTCCAATTGGGCTCTGACTGGGATCATGTACTCTCAGCTGAATATCTTCCTCGTCAAGTACAAGGTGTTCTACTGCTGTACAGGAGTGTTAGCGCGAGTGGATCGGGTCGAAGTTCCTCTGCCTCCAAGATGTGTGACCACGTTTTATCTCTTTACAGACATGTGGAAGTAAGTAACATCACGCAAATGTAGGCAGGATAATGTTTTGTTTCTCAGCTTAAAAAAATATAAGTTGTCCATGTGAGGTTAGGGAAGTGGGTCAAAAAGAGGACTTACCTTGACTGAATCCGTGGTTGTTGTGAGTGTTAACGGGTAGGCAACGCGGTGAGAAATTACAGTGCTTGTATGGGAATCCGACGGCAAATATATTTTTAAATATCGAATTCTGGACAACTTGTAAATCATACAGTTTAAATACAAGGCAAAAAGTTTTACTCACTAAGTTTGAAGGATGTCAGTTACGCTTTTAATTTGCCATACATTTGTCTATATTTTCCGAAAATTAATGCAGTTTTCGGTAAAAAATGTCGGGTTAGGGTTTCCCGAAACTGTTTTAAACACTTTCTTTCTGTTTGTTTTGTTCAATTTTCCAGGTACTTCGACAGAGGTTTAAACACTTGGATGAAGAGGTCAGCAATTTAAAATGTCATCTGTTGTTAACCTTTTGGCTTTTCTAAACGTTTGTAGTTGTAAATGACAGTAACACTGAAGCGTTTTCCTATTGTTTACAGGTATATTTATGTGCCCATGGGAGGGTCCCGTAAAGGTGTTATTCGTCAAATCACGGGATCGTTTCTCGCTTTTGCCTTTGTATGGTTATGGCATGGTGGTCACGTGCAGATGCTGTGGTGGTTCATTCCTAACTGGCTTGGAGTTGTAGTGGAATCTACAGCAGGCATTGTATTGATGCTCTCTTCTGTTAAACGGCTGGAGGTTGGTCTCTTTGTTTAATACAAGTAACTGTAATCAGGCCCGTAGCCAGGATTTTGCATAGTGGGGTGCGCATGAGCGCTTCCGGCACGTAATTCCGAGCGCCGCAGGCGCGAGAACGTAGGGGGGTGTGGGAGTATCATCCCCCAGGAAATTTTGAAAAAATAGGTTATCTTATACAGCATTTCGTGCGTTTTGAAGACAGTTTGCTAGGAAACAAGGCAGGTAAAAGTGAAGGACATAAGTAGAGTGAATCTAGTATGACACAATTTGGTCCGAAATAAACCACACGAATCTACAAATGGTGGACCTTCAACCCAAAGGACCATATTAAATGTAGGTAGTCGAAGCACAGAAATACCATTTCCCTTTATTTATTTATTTTGATATATTTTTTTCACAATAAGCGGACTTCCAAGGCTCGTGGGGGGCGGGGGTGTGGACGCACCCATCGCATCCCCCCCCTCCCTACGGGCCTGTGTAATCCTTGACATAGCTCTTATATTCATATCTGGCTTCTTGTTTTTGTTATAGGACAAGCTATCTCCAGCCGCGTCTCGCCGAATTCGCGCCATGTTTGGCATTGTGAGCATGACCAGTCTCATTCTTAGTAACTTGGTATTTCTTTGTGGATTTCATCCTGTTTGGTTTTACATAAAGAGAGTCTTCGTTTCCGGTACGTGTTTAGTGATTGTTGTTGAACTGTTAATAATACTTACTGTAATCTTTTAAGCCAGTCAGAGGGCAAATCTACTCTGTGAGCAATTTATGAATGAGAGGCTGCTTTTTTGACATCCCCACCTGCGACAAAAGTCATGTAGACAGGCAGTGTGTAACTTATGATGAAATAAAATCCCATCACGGGGAGGGGGGGGGACGGGGGGGGGGGGGTGTAACAATACTTAAACAGCGACTAGGTTTGTGTAATCTCCTCTAATTGCAGGTTAAAATAGAATTTTCCGGTAAGGTTTTCTGGCGTTTCTTTTTGCAGGTTGGCCATCGTCAACTCTTTTGCTTCTTTTCACAATGTACCTTATTGTGCAAACAAACATGGAACTCAATCGACACATCTCGGCGTGGTGACAAGATCCTTGTTTTCCGCTGTCTACAAACTAACTTAAGATGGAACTAATCTAACACCAAAATAGGCTCGCTATAAACTTAAATGCATTTACTAAACTGATGCTCGCTGATGTTTTCTTTTAACACCCCTTCGTATATTTCACAACTTTATTCGCAAACTCCCGTTTAGCCTTTCATTTCAAAGAGTGGTGAAATTTAAGATTTATTAAATAAAATCCAGCTATCATTTTGAGAAATATTGAAAAACAAACAGCGTGTTATAATGTGACTGTTACTATCAAATTGACTGAAACCTTCAGGAATAATTTCAGCGAGACATCAACATTTGTTATCGGTCGGTTCTGTCTATTTCAGGCATTCTTCAGTGTGGAAAGTTGAAGACTGAAAAATGCGACTGGACATAACTGATTGAAATATTCGGTATCAAAGGAACCTTTTTCTTGTGTCTCGCGGTGAGGCATGTTTTCCTCCATTCTTTAAAAGAAGGATAAAGAAAAACCACACGGTTGGAAACTAACATATAGGAGTTTATGACTCTTTACTCTTCAGTTAACTCTGGCAGAGGTCCTGACCTTTCTCCTTTGTTTTTTTTTACGACACTATCCCTTGGTACTTTGAACTTTCCCTCTTCATTCCAAAGCTCTTATTCATTACCAGAAGTAGACTGAAGCGGGTTGGTGCTTCAGTCTGGGTGTAGTTAATTAATTGACTTCTTTTCACTCCCTTAAGAGAGATGTGGAGATATTTCAATTCCAAAATAAAACAGGGAAACAGAAAAAACTTCGCCTAATAATCACGCTAAAACTACTTGCAACAAAAACTCCTTTACGTACACTAAGAAAACTATGGGGTATGTATTACAAAATTTGGCAACACATGCCAGGCACGTACGCGAAACTAAACCGCAAAGAATTCATAGGCCATTGGACTCTAACCCCATGGGGCGCCAAATGTTTCCTACTTTTTTTTTACAAAACCTGTAAGTAATGGGAAGTGGTAACTACGACAGGCAGTAGAAGAGAGAGCGGAAGGTGGGATTCCCAAGGTGACGGGAACTGCGACAAATATGGAAATTGTTTTGCAATATTGCATAATATTTGACAATAAACTACGGGAGTAAAAGATTCAACCCCCCACCCCCTGTCCTCCTTACGGTATTTTGTCAGTTAAGCACCTCCATACAATCACGAAATTTAACATATATACAGCATCGTTGAAAAACAGTCCTTTCTTGCCAATAATAATATTGTATAAAAATAAAGCTGGCTTAATAACGGAGTTCCACAAGCCAAACGTGAAATTTTTAACTCAAATTCCTCCAGGTGCGGTCATCTCTTTCCTGATTTAAAATTGCAAGCAAAATCTGACTCGTGCAGGTAATATTAAATGCTGCTATGGTGAAAAAAGATCAGACTAAAGCAGAGTTTTACCATAAGCAACTCGGGTAACCAGCTGAAGCCGTGTTAATGGGGCGAAGGCAGTATTCATTAAGATACCTATAGCCTGAACTGTAGGCGTCTTCCTCTGGTCGCGCGCTCCCGAGAAGAGACGTATGAATAAAATATATAGCCGCTAATGCCGTCCGGTGACGTCATGATGAGTTTGAAAGGAAACGTTTCTGTCGAGGCCACCAGTGTGTAGGTTCGATTACCAGCCGATGTTCGGGGAATGAGCCCGCGCTCCTCCCCGAAAAGACGGCTGGATGCGTGGATTGGCCATTGAATTTCCACCAATCAGAAGGTGTCTTTCTCAAATCGTACAGGCAGCATGGATGCAA
This sequence comes from Meandrina meandrites, assembly GCA_963693305.1. NCBI lineage: Eukaryota > Metazoa > Cnidaria > Anthozoa > Scleractinia > Meandrinidae > Meandrina > Meandrina meandrites. The sequence goes on along the minus strand of OY855909.1, from coordinate 38,727,134 downwards.
GTGATGTCACCCCCTCGCACGGTCGCCCCAAGTTACGTCGTCCCCAATTTCAAAGAATCCGCTAACGTAGTCATTCTTTGCTTACGCTTAAAGAACGAGAAATGTACATCGTTTTCACTCTATAGTGTAGAACTATATTTATCACTAAATATTATTATATTTTCTTGTGTTTCTCTTCACAATATTCATTTGGTTGGTGGTGACGAAACTTTGGGGGGACGGTGCGATGGGGCGACGTCTTCTATTATTCTAGAGCAGATTTCAAAATGACTAATGCGAGAGTGTAGTTTGATGAAGCATGCGTTCGTGTTTTCGAGCGCTTTAAACTTTAAACTTGAAAGATTTACAACAAGAAAGCGTCAGAGAAGCTGGAAAATGGTGAAAATGGTTTTGTAATTCAACCTACAGTCAGCATCCGTATTTAGTGGCATCGAGATACGGTGACATTCAAGCCCATTGCTGAGTCGGGGCTGGGAGCGAACGATTGATTCCCGTCGTGTTTTACCTCAGTGATTCATGTTTCGTCTATAAATTTCATTCGATATTTATGATTCATTTTTCGTTGCTTGATCCTGTTTAGCTTCTAACCAGTTTCTGCTGTCTTCCGCTTACAAGGTGGTTGCGCATCCCGGGGGGGTGGGGGACTCCCATATCAAAGGGACGGGGATGCTCGTCGTCTCGCTTAGGAGTGTAAATTTCGGATTTTGGTCTCGCTTAGGGTGTTCTGGGCAAAACGTTATTATTTTTAGCCGGGATCAAGGTCTCGTTTAGGATTGCACACGAAGAAATAACAAAAAAGAAAGAATTTTGATTCGTTATATTTGCGCGATTCACTGAAATAAGGTTTTCCATAGCATTAATATCTTAGATCTATTATAACAAAATGTCTTAGTCTATTGTTTTACAAGTCTGTATTTTAATCTAGTCTCTTTTAGGGTCTGCATAAGCATCGGCCACGCCCAGATTGGTCTCTTTTAAGGGTTAAATTCAAAGTTTCCGACGAGCATCCCCGTCCCTTCCATATGGGAGTCCCCCCCCCCCCCGGGTAGCACATTCTCTAATGTTTGTGCCGGTTCCCGGCTAGGAAAGTCTACTTTTCTAGTGGAGACTTTGTCTTTAAATTATGTCGGGAACCGATGTAAAATATTTTCTCTGATTTTTGTCGTCAATTTATTACTAACATATTCGTATGTGCAATAAACCTAATCACAGTCATGTATAGCCTGCGAGCAGGCTCACCTTTGGGTAGGTCGCGCGTGAGACCCACAGGTGAGCCATCTAATTTTGAAAATTGGATACTCAGAAATGCTAATTCCGGCAATTTCTGTGATATATTTGTTAAGAAGCTTAATAGTTCACACGCCTTTAATATCGATGGAAACATTCATTTGTTATCCATGAGTCATTTAGTCATCTCATGCTTTTCATGATTCCAAGTTTTGAACACGAGGATTCATGATTCCTGACAATTTTACGGATATGGTTCATGATTCCGCCTCCGGATTCCGCTCCCACCCTCGATGCTGAGCCATTGTTGTTGTCAGCTGACAGGTGTTGTAGTCACAACTGGCTTCGCGTCTTTTTAAAACAAATTCATAGCTATTGCGTGGTAAAGCTACAGCTATCTCTGGTGAAGCCGAACAAAGATAAATATTTTAGCCGTGATAAGATACAACACATCTTGCAAGATTTGTAACCGTTTTAATTAGACAGCCGAACTCAGCTGTTTAAATGCAAGTCAGGGGCGTAGCCAGGGGGGTCCTGGGATACCAGTGACACCCCCCCTCTTTTGTGAGATAACTTTTTAAGTCAACAATATACAAACCTTATAATTCAGGCAAAAAGGTTGCGAATCCGAAGAGTCGACATGCCATAAATCTTTTCTAGTGCTAGGTAGTTACATGCTCCATTTGCAGGACCTAACATCTGCAGTGGACTGTGTAAGTACCCTGAGTGTGACAAAGCGTTACTCCCCCCGCCTGTTTGGAAAATCTTAGCAACGCCCCTGCAAGTAATCATCATCTTTACGAAAAACTTTAGATCTTGTCTGTTCAGAGCGAACATTTTGCGAAGTCAAAATATCTTGCAAATAGAAGTGAGTTAAATTAAACCGCACGAGCAGGCATCTAGCAAACTTGCAACATGTCGAAAACAAAGACAAATCCGCAGTAGGGAGCCTACGTAGGCGAATGTCGGTCGTTTCGTCTACAAGTCGATTCGCCTACACGTTCTGAGATGTTTCGCCTACAGTAAAGTTGATTCGCCTACACGATCTGAGATGTTTCGCCCACGTCAAAGCTTACATTTAAAATAGAACAAAGGAATAAAGTTAATATTATCTCAATGGTACATGTCACGTGTTGTCAATTAATTTTCGCCGAAACGGACAAGAAAACAGCGCGCAGACTAAGCGACTGATGCTGTGCTACACCGCATGACACCGTACTGCCCAACTTTGAAAGTACGAGGAATGAAGGTAACTATGAATATCATTGTTTTCAGGATATCTGGGTATTAAAATCTCTCTTTGCGGAAGGAAACCAACAAAATTCTCCACCAAGAAGCTCGGCTGACAGCATTGCGGATCCGTTTAGTCTCAGGGGCGCAGCACGCATTTTTTGTGGAGTACGCACTAAAGAGCAATTTAAGTAAAAGGGCCGAAGGCGCGAACCGCAAGAGGAATGTGGGGCATGCCGTGGGGAAGTTTTTATTTTTAGGGTTCAGAAATGCCATTTCCCACGATTTCCTGGGGACGGTTTCACAAATCAAAACAGAGAAACATGAAATAATGTTCAGTATTTAATAACGTTGTTTAAATGCCAATCTTTGGGACAATTACTAGTAGATTTAAAAGGAGAGACTATTTAACAGTGTTTTCCAGTGTTTACAAGTAAAGGGAAAAACGTCTCCTCTTCAGACGGGCAAATTTCAAAACCACATTGTCAATATCGAAATCATTATGCTAATGAATGTGGAAAATTGCAGCACTCATATCACTCATGTTCAGCACCGGCTCATATTGCTGCAAAGGAAAGTTTTTAATATCTTCATGCCACTAAAAAACTGCGTTCAACAGCGCACTGGTTGACACAGAATACGCGAGCAGGAGTGATCAGGGGCCTGGATAGCAGTTGGGGCTCAAGTTCTGAAATTGTGGGTCTCGACCAAAACCTAAGGCTTTTCATTCTCACATTTGCCGTTCCATTCGTGCTTCCATCTTTTGACCTCGGCATTCAACTGGTCCTTCCTGATCTCCATTTCACTTCGCAGCAACATAATTAGACTTGCTCCAAGTCGACTTCGTGTCAATGATAGCTCGTATAAATGATAGCTCGTATAAATGATAGCTCGTATAAATGATAGCTCGTATAAATGATAGCTCGTATAAATGATAGCTCGTATAAATGATAGCTCGTATAAATGATAGCTCGTATAAATGATAGCTCGTATAAATGATAGCTCGTATAAATGATAGCTCGTATAAATGATAGCGAGCACGAGGTCGCGAAGCGACCAAGCGAGCGAAGCAAAAGGCCCAACCAACTGCGAGGCCAGAAAAAAAATTTAAAAGGACTTTGAGAAAGTCTACAACGTAATGAGAAGAAATATGTTAAATCATCCGTATTGACCTCGCTATCGCTCGGTCAATACATCAAGGCCTCGGTCTGAGATTTCCCTGTAATGACCGAACGGACGAGGTTAATAAGTTATTTATTATATGGCCTTTTTAGCGCTGAAAAAAGGGAAAGGTTTTTCAATATCCGCTTGCGCGCGCAAGAGGTCATTCGAGGTCATGCGATCCAAACCAGAAGAAACGGTTTCTTTGACAATGAGGCAATTTTTGTCTTCATAACGCCAAGATCTAGGGCAAATTTAACCACTTTAATCTTCACAAAACAAGTGACCTGTGTTTACAAGTGTTTGACCCTTAAAAAGTTATAAAAAGCTAAGGCAAGAAAAGTCCAAGTTAACAATCCACTTAATTAATGGCGCGGAAATTAACGCTCCACTTATATAAGCGCGCGGAAATCGCGAATTTGGAAATTCGCGTTAATTTCATGAAGCGTTAATTTCCTATAATAAGGTAGATGGGAAGCGGGGAGAGAGAGACCCTGGGAACGAGGTTGGAGCACCTCTTGAAGAGCAACTCAAGCAGTTGAATTTCTGGGGTGTATTGGAGCTCATTCATATCGAGCATGACTTATAACTGAAACTTTGTGCCATCTCCGCTTTTGTGCGGGCGCCTCGCGGGCTGCTCGCGGGCGACTCGCGGGCGCCATATTGCCAAAAGCAAAGCCGCTGGTCAGTTGGCGGGGTACCGTGACCTCAAGTTTGAAAGGCTGAAACCGGAAGTCGGTGATGATGTTCATTACTGCTGTGATTTTCCAGGATTTTCTCATAGTGTTCCGCTTTTCATTTGATTTAAATACTCTAAGATGTAGATGAAAAAAGTTGTAAAGAACCACAAGGCAAGGTAAGCTAAGCTCACTTGTCATAACATTAATCGATCGTGAATTTGCGTGAGATTTTGTTTCACTCGAACACGGACGGTCGACTATTCGTGATTCCTTTATACTGATCAGCTGGCTGTCTTCCGTTTGCTGTCGAAAATAAGAGTAAACTGGGTGCTATGCCAGTGAGAATCAGCGAGTGAGGATTCTCGCGCCAAATAACTTTCTGGATTTGTTCTGTTTATTTGGGCCATTCCTATGGATGTAGGGTAGCCCTCTCGGCATTCTTTGTGCTTTGGAATATTTCGTTTAAGGAAGATCGAGACGAATTACAATTCCTCGCATTTTTCTTGGTTAGATTTTTTTAAAGAGACCAACTCTCGTGTTACTGGTATTTTCCGGGCTAGATTGCTCAATTACAAATCGTTTGTTGTAGCTGGGGTTTTAATAATGCCGAGCTTCCAGATGACATGAAATACTCACTAAGTCCTACTTTGATCCTGTTTCATGTCGAGTTTCTGTATAATTCTTTCTGTAAATATATGGAGGAAGTAGTTGGACCGTTGGGTTAATAATTCACAAAACAGATCTGAAGCCAAATCTTTCTCACCAAAAAGCACAGTTCATTGTTTTATGCAAAACTGAAGATTTTGTTTTACCATGGATAGTAAAAGGAATTTACTATCCATGGTTTTACAAACTCAGTGTCAGGCACCTGATTCTGTTTTCCTTACTGTTGCCATGTTATTTTATCACTGTAGGCATAATATTAGGGCACTGTTCACAAAGAAATTTATTGGAAGGGCTAAAGAATCTTGCCCAGTGTTCCTGGACAAGTAGATTTTGCTGGTGAACAAGAAACTTTTCATGTTCTTGTGCCTGATGGGAAGGCTACCTTAAGCTTGGCAGTCTGCCTGCCAACTGAATCATGATTGTGTGGTTCCAGAAAATAGCCACAGAAGGTTGTTGAAAATTCCAAGCAGCTTAGTTGGGGGGCCTTATAAGAAAAAAAATAATGAAAGGAATAAGCTAAACTGGATTTTTGCAGTTTAGTGGCCTTCTTGCAATTGGCAAGGTATGGATATTTTACAGAGCAACTCATTATATTCATAGACTCAGGCCAGCATTAAACTGCCCTGGGCTGAAGCAAACTCTGAGAGTGGCTTTTATGGAGGGCAAGATGAAATTGAAGTATTTTCAAGCCCTGTATTAGCAGTATTTATGTTAATAGAGAAGACTTAAAGGCTGTTTACATGACAGAGAAAACTGGGTACGGACCTGTCAAAAAATTGGTCTGGGCCCTACCAATGTATTATTTTGTAGAAAAACAGCCATTTTTATGCGGGGCCATAGGCACCTTATGGCCCCGTGTAAAGTTGACTGTTGGTCCGGACCGATTTTTTGACAGGTCCATACACAATTTTCTCTGTCGTGTAAACAGCCTTTTAATCACATATAGTTTGGTATGTACTAATTATGATTACATTCTGGAATTGAATGCAGAAGTGAAATTTCCCAACCGTATATATTTTAATCGACATTAATAATATTGATACTCTTGGTTACTGTGCCGGCCTCACAGTGTTCTATGTACTCCATGTAATTTGATTAAATTTTCTGTTTTTGTAGTGTTTGTCAATTAACCTTTCTTTACCAGATGTCTTCCTCTGATGTGAAAAGCCTTGAAAACAACAAGAATGGGATAGATCAGAACAGGAGACATGGCCCCTTGCCTTTCCTTGAGATTTCACTGTACTGGGTGTTGTGGATTCCACTGTTATCATATGCCATGTATAGCAGCTTCAGAGCTTCTCAAGGTAAAACGGTCAGAATACAGAAACACATTATTCGCTCCAGGGCTTGATCGAGTCACTGTTTCTAGGGTAGAAAAATGGTGTAAAAACTTTGTGTTTCACAATTCTTACAATTTGCCCAACTTTTTGTACTAAAGGCAAGATTTGATCGCCAGGTAAACATTTAAGTGTCCTGAGGAGGGGGGGGGGGGGGGTGGTGGGACTCCCCTGTAAATATGAGGGGGTGCTCGTTGTACCTTTTAGGGGGTAAAATTGGTGGAATGGTACCACTTAGGGTGCTTTAACATAAAATGGCGGTCTCCAGAGTTGCCAAGGTACTTTTTAGGGGCCTTTAAGGTCATTTGATTTGAAAAAATGACAGGAACCAAATTGTATTTGTCAATGTTAATTAAACTTCTCTTTCAGAGTTATTTCATGCCATTGTCAGTAAATTTGTTTTATTAGAATTGGTACTTCTAACAGGTTAAAATGAATTTGGACCACGCCCACAAAACAAGATTCTGGTACCTTTTAGGGGTGTTTCGAAATTTTCCTACAAGCACCCCTGCCATTTTATAGGGAAGTTCCCCCCTCTCCCGGAATAAGCGTAGTGTACTGCTCAAGGCCAATTAATTACTGTCGACTGTAATAAGGGGCATACCAAGTAAGCTTGATAATTACTGCTACTATATTGAGTTCAGTCATTATTAAACAACCCTTGTCAACTTACCTTTGGGGAATCTGGCAAAGATAACTTGTAGCCGCATTGCGCACAAGAAGCAAAGCTGCATACATTAGACCTTTGCATGTATTTCATGCAAATCATGAATTGGGTACCTTTATTTAAGGTGGCTCATAACAGTTTAGTCAGAATTAGACATGCCCATTTTAGGTGTTCTATCACAGCTATACCTGCCCAATAATTTTTAGGAAAATCTTTTAGTACAAACTTGTACAAGTTTTACCAATGAACAAATTGATGTCATTGTGACGTCAAAAATCGTTGCCATGGCAACGTCATATGAGGTCAAAGATACCCTATTTTGGACCTTTTGAGGCTAATAACTCAAAAACTACTCGGTGAAAGTTCTTGTTTTTGATATATTTTTATCCAACTGACGAAAGAAAAATTTTTGCAAATTTTTAAAAAATTCTGTAGGTAGGATTTGAAGCTACGTCATTTTTTCACTAATTTAAGGTGGCTCTGAACCCTACCTACAGAATTTTTTTAAACATTGTTAGATTGTTTGTTTTGCCCAGTAGGCAAACATATATGAAAAACAAAAACTTTCACCATCTAGTTTTTTAGTTATTAGCCTCAAACTGTAAAAAATAGGGTATCTTTGACCTCATATGATGTTCCCATGGCAACAAATTTTGACGTCATAGCAACTGCAATTTGTTCAGTGGTAAAACCTTTACAAAGTTGTACTAAAAGTTTAACCTCAAGGTTATTAGTGTAGCTGCAATAGAATACCAAAGACAGGAATATCTAAACCCCTTCAAGCCACCTTAAGACTAAATATATTCTGAAGGGTGAATAGTTCATTATGTAGAGGTGGGGAGGGGGGGGGGGGGGTTGGTGCAAATAGGGGGATGGCCACTGATTTTTATGTCTAGAGAAAAGGAGGGGCACAAATTTATGCATGTATATTGAATAGTCATTTAAGGGAGTGGGTAAGGTGTTGGGAGGGTAAGCAAAAAATTTGCTTTATGAAGGGGAGGGTCAGGAGAATTTGAACATGGCCTTCCTTCATTTTCACCAGCCCTCCCCCTCTAAATAATTACTGGTCCCTTTATATAACCTCAGGGTGATGCATGCCTTAGAGTTCTTCAATAATTAGTGTACGTGTAGATCAGCCTACTGTTAGAAATTTCAAAGAATCTCTAAGAATCTCTAGAGATTACTTTTTGGATTCATTTTTTTAAACAAAACTTTCACCAGCCCTCCCCCCTCTAATTAATTACTGGTCCCTTAGTATTACCTCAGGGTGATACATGCCTTAGCGATCTTCCATAATTAAGTCGGTGTACGTGAAGATCAGCCTACTGTTGAAAATTTCTAAGAATCTCTAAGAATCTTTAAAGATTCATTTTTGGATTCATTTTTTTTAAACAAAACTTTCACAGAATATAAAGATGAAATCTACGAGGATGACTTACAAGACGGATGGCAAGTACTTGGAAGAAAGAAGGTTATTTTTGCGTCTGACTTATCTGTGGAATTTTTAGTTTGTTAGCCTTTGTACAGCCGCTCCCCTCAAAGAAGAAGAAAACTAGAAATCCGGAAAATCGATGATTTTTTTTTAAGGGAGGGGACGGCTGTTGTTTGCCGAGCACCTGTGGGTACCTGACGACAAGAAGAACAGCAGACGTTACGCACTGCATAGACGAAGATGTCAGTCCAAAAAAATCGATAAAGCCGTTTTCACCGCATGTCTCCTTGTTCTTGCTAGGAGTGCAAAACCAAGCTGTTTTTACCCTCTAGCCCAATAGCATATTGCATGAACTCTTCATGGAAATCAGTCACCGGACCACACTTTTAAATTGTTTTCTTACTCTAATTGAACAAAAGCAGTTGCTTTACAACTGGCTAGTTGCAAGAAACGAAGTCCAACAAAGAAATCTATCCAGAAACAAGACCAAGCGAGCGCGGAAAAGTGCGTGGGTTGTTTCCTGATTGGTTGAAAATGAGCTCTTTTCCGATTGGTTAAAACACGTTGGACAAACTTTTTTTGTTTGCAGGATGTGACTGATTATGAATGGGAATTTTGGACAAGTGCAATGAAATCCTTGATGCCCGCAATGTTACTTCACATGATCGGGGGACTGATTTTTTCACGATTTCTTCCCCAGGTAAAGAACTTTGTTTCTTTAAACTTTTGAAAAATTAACGGATGAGTATTGACGAGTTTTGTTAAAAGATTTTTTGTTCAACTGATAATAATTTATGGCAAAACAACAACAATAAAAAGAAACTATACAAAACAATAACAATAACTCTGAAAAAATGAAATCGAAAGATGACGCTACTGGAGGCTCGCAAAAGAGTCCTAGTTCTATTTCAGGCGAGTCCCATTGATATATAGCTTGGAAACTGTAAGTTCAATTATAAAGGGCTTTATAACACCCTGACTGCACAAAATTATATTAACAATAATATATAATTTTACAGTTCTTGGCAGGGGAGCGAGAGTCGAAGCCAGAATCTTCTGAATCTCAATCATCTCGGCCTATTTTCCCTTTTTTTGTATGAAAAATAGCCTCATTGGTTTGCCCTTCTCCTTTCGGTGTGAAACGTGATATGCAATCGTGAAACGTTCTATCTCTTGTGTGCTATTAAAAATCACTCTCGCATTTCTGGTGATCACCCGTGTACTAGTAAGTTACTACCTGAAATTATCGTTTAACCGTTTCCTTAATTTTCTTTTCAGTTCAAATCAATTTATTGCCTGGTGTTCACTCTGTCCTTTCTGCTGTATTCCACTGGCTTAATACCAGTCCTGTTTATGGTTGGACATTGCTTGCTTGTTTACACGTGTTGCTTCATCTTCAAGTCGTTCATTGCCTTGTGGATCTGCAATCTTGGTATTGTACTTTCTCTTCAAATCAACGCAACTAAAGTCTGGCAGGTAAGCCGTCAAGTTTGCGATGCCAACAGACCGACCACGGCTATGTGACAAACATGTTTGAGAGTATAAAGATATGAAGTCTTTGTCGTATCTATTCGAATGCTCGTATTAGTCGTTAATATTGTACAGTTTAGTTCCCTTTACGTCTTGAAATTGGCCTTTTACACCGCGAAAAACAAAAACCATTTTATTAACTATAACTTCAGTTTCCATCCAGGCTCACGCGTGTTTCATTTGGCCACTGCACTAGGTCATTTCGGTCTAGGTTTATTACAGGGGAACAAATTCAGTTAATTTTGAGCCTAATTTTCTGCTGTTTTGTAGTTATTCTGAGAGGGACAGGCAGAAATCGTTTCTCAGGTGTTGGTGTTGTCACTTTTTTCAGGGGCGGGGCGTGGGGGCTGTGGGGTTGGGGGGGGGGGGGGTGGGGGAAGGATGTATCTTGGAACATGCGAGAGTGTTAACGTTTACAAAATTGCTACCCTTCCTTATCATCAACTCAGTTATGCAAGACAGTAAGTAGTTCGACTATTAGGCCACAGTTCTTATCCTCGTCCAAACCTTCTTCCTCGTCGTTGTTTTCCTGTCACGCAATACTCGTTCATGTAATCGAGTGTTGCGTGACAAGCCACAACAACGGCTGTAATGGATGCAATGGAAGTTTCAAAACTCGTTTTCTTTTGCCATTTTCTTTCATCCAGCTTGACCTACTGAGCACCAGTTTAGAAATCAAGAATTTTACGTTGTTTGTGTCCATGATGGGAAACCTTCGTTGCATAAGTTTTGGAATGGACTACCTCTGGCGGTCACGTGAGTTAGAGAAGGACAAACCTGTGAAGCCTTACTCCCTGATGGATCTGCTGATATATAATTTTTACTTTCCGTTATTTGCTAATGGTCCAGTTGTCACTTTTGATACTTTTCAGAAAACGGTAAGTAGCTTTAATTGTACATTGTTATAAAAGTCAACGGGTCTATGATGTCCAGACATTGCTCATTCATTTTAATAATCGCCAGTCTAGCATACTTTGATTCCTTTTGAACGAAATTTGTATTATAGAAAACAATGAACAGATTGATCTCCGTTCCCAATAAACCAGAGACAAACTTGTGATAAGCAAACACTTCTTAGGAGTGGGAAAGTGTGCGTTTAATACGCGCTCGGAAAAAATGACTTTGGGCGTGGTGAAATTTTCATTTTATTTGAAAGTGCTGAAAAGTCGTTCACAGCCTGATACTCAGTTCTCTTCACGTGTTTGTCTTTTTAGTTTTATCAACCCTACAAGTCATTTTCAAGCCAGGAAATCAAGTCGCTTCTCAGGGACACAGCACGTACAATATTTTGGTTCCTTTTCTTGGAGGGCTATTTACACTTTATCTACTCGACAGCCTTTACGCAAGACCCGAGCTTATTTAGGCCCTTGTCAAACTGGGCCCTGAATGGGATCATGTACTCTCAGCTGAATATCTTCCTCGTCAAGTACAAGGTGTTCTACTGCTGTACAGGAGTGTTAGCGCGAGTGGACCGGGTCGAAGTTCCTTTGCCTCCAAGATGTGTGTCCACATTATATCTCTTCACAGACATGTGGAAGTAAGTACAGTGGAACCCCGTTAATACGGATGCCAAGGGGCATGGAAAAGTGTCCGTATTATCGGGGTGTCCGTATTAAGCGGCCTCTCAGATAAAAAGTCACGGACACGTGTTTAATCGATACAAAGACTAAGCTAGACATTTTTACGTTAACAAAACGTTGTTTTAATTGTACTGTAGCTGCAAAATTTAACTATGGAAACCTTAATTATTGTCATTTATCATACTCTCGGACTAAAATTAATTTTATGGTGCTCGAAATCACTTGAATAAGTCGTGACTTTACTTTATACAAGGAATAGAGCAGACATTTTAACAGCATTAAAATATTGTTTAGTTTCTTCTATAACTGTTACGCTCATCTACTCATATTCCACCCGGTACTCTCGGCTAAATTACATTTGTAAAATTACTTTACTGTTCTTGAAATTCGACGAAGGGCTAATGCTTTGCACTGACACTTTTAAATTGCGACTTAACCTGGTGGACTGAATATTAGACAAAACCTTTGAAAGGTTATTCGCCGCTTCTGTTAGGTTTTTACGGGTAAGATATTCCGTCACGTCCCCCAACTTGTCATAGCTTCTCTCATGCAGTGACTTGCCTTTCGGGCTTTCTCCAATTAGTTTATAATCGTGCATGACAGTGACAATAGACAGTAAACAGATGAACAGTGTCCGTAAAGCGGGGTTGGCCATGTATAAGAGTTTGTCAATCGGGACACAGAAAAGTGTCCGTTGTCCGTATTAACGGGCGTCCGTTATAAGCGGGTTAATTTTAGAGGAAATATATGAGCTTTTCGCCGGGACAAACAAAACTGTCCTTAATATCGGGGAGTCCGTATTAAGCGGGTGTCCGTAGAGCGGGGTTCCATAACATATAGTAAAATATAAGTTGTCCATTTGAGGTTGCGTGAATTGGTCAATAAGAGGTTTTCCATTTCCAGAGAAGAATCACCTGACTGAACACAACAACAACAACAACAACTTTATTACCAAATTACTTAGATACAATGCTTCAAAAAGTTATAATTGAAACAGAATATTAGTAACAACACTCAGAAAAACTAAAAAGCTTATCGAGCTGAGCGTAGCTAAATGAAATTTATACTAAGAAGGTGGTTGAGAATAAAGCAAAGAGAAGAAAATCGGTTAATGGAAAACGTGGTTGTTGTGGGTGACGTTCCAAAGTCTCGTTTCGCATACGGGAGTAAAATAGAGTGCCGCCATCGAAAAAGCGGCGCCTTGTTTTGAATGAATGCGGCACATTCATCATCAGACTGAATTGTTCGAGGACTAATGAAGTGCGGTACAACTCAATCTTAATCAACCTTGGCAATAATTATTCCCTGGATTGCAATGTTATTTAGGTAGAAGTGACTGACTCTCTCATATTGTCATTTACGAATGCGATGATTTTTTAAAGAGCGCTGCCCTCAAATAAGCTCCGCCCCGGAATATGTACAGGTACAATACAGAATTCACAACAGACTTGACGATGTTATCCTTGTGTCCTACAGTTGGTCCATATTGTAGTATGTTTCTGTTATTGCCTTAGTTACTCTCATCCTCACTTACTAATGACATCCTGCCATTTATTTATGTATTTATTTATTTATTTATTTATTTATTTAACATTTCTTTATACATGGTTAAAAATCATCAGGTAATACTAATATTTAAAGTTCTAAATAAAAATTAATACTAATAAACTACTAATAAACAATCCATGCTAAATACTAATTAATAAAAATTTAATGACAGCTGTTTCATTTCGAAGCCGTTTGTAACACCTCCTTTCTGTTTGTTATGTTTAATTTTTCAGGTATTTCGACAGAGGTCTTAACATATGGATGAAGAGGTCAGTAAGGTTTTCTTTTTAAATGTCATCTGTTGTTTCCCGTTTGGTTCAACTTCTTCTAAACGTTTGTAGTTGTAAATGACAGTAACAAGCGTATTCTTATTGGTTGCAGGTATATTTATGTGCCCATGGGAGGGTCCCGTAAAGGTGTTATTCGTCAAATCTCGGGCTCGTTTCTCGCTTTTGCCTTTATATGGTTATGGCATGGTGGTCACGTGCACACCATGTGGTGGTTCATTCCTAACTGGCTTGGAGTTGTAGTGGAATCTACAGCAGGCATTGTATTGATGCTCCCTTCTGTTAAACGACTGGAGGTTGGTTTCCTTGTTTAATACAAGTAACTGTACCTTAATCCTTGACATAGGCCCTGATGTTCATATTTGGCTTCTTGTTTTTGTTATAGGACAAGCTATCTCCAGCGGCGTCGCGCCGAATTCGTGCCATGTTTGGTGTTGTGACCGTGTCCTGTCTCATTCTTAGTAACTTGGTATTTCTTTGTGGACCTGATCCTGTTTGGTTTTACATCAAGAGAATGTTCTTTTATGGTACGTTAAAAACAAAACTAGACATACCTGTGTTGACATGATTAATGACATCGCTTTCCTCGCTGTAATTGTAGTTGAACTATTGAATAGCTAATTATATACTTCTCGCGGGGCGGGGGGGAGGGGATGGAGGGGGGAGGGGTTTCGCAATACTTTGTCAATGCTAGATTTAAATAGAGTTTTCCGGTAAGGTTAGCTCACCTTCTGATGTTTGTTTTTGCAGGTTGGCCGTCGGTAACTCTTTTGCTTCTTTTCGCAATGTACCTGGTTGTGCAAACAAACATGGAACTCAACCGACACATCTCGAACTGGTGACACAGTCCGTTACACAGTTCCTGACACAGTCGGTGACACACTCCGCGGCACAGTCCTTGTTTTCAACTGTTTTTTTTTTACTCAAAATAGACTGTGTTAACATAAATACATTAGTTGAATTAAACGAAAAAGTCGCTGATGTTTTAGTTTTCCTACGTATATTCCACAGTTTTTGCAAACTCCATTTTATAAACATCTTTAGTCGGTCGCTATGCACGGGAGAATCTTGATCTCGATCAAGACCTTTACCTTTACAGACCTTTACCGGTCAGACCTCGGTGAAGATTGTCGGCCATACAGACCTCGGTTTATGAGAACCAAAAATAGATTGCAATGTATCCTTTGGATTATTGGGAGCATATACTGTATTTTACCAAGGGACAATTTGGAACAATTGAAGCTCACTGTAATTAGTGCTGTTCTACTCGAATTGTCTGAAAAAAGAACCCTTTTTTCTTTTATAATTTCTGTATAAATTTCCTATTGTTTCATTTGAGAAGACATGTAAGAAACTCGGGCTCCGTGCTTCATCACGGGTTTCAAACATTTTGAAACAATAAAGGCACCCGTCCAACGGCCTCGTGCTTTCATCTCTGCTTTCATATTTTTTAGAATCGTAATGAATCACTCACCCTCGTTTTTGACAAATGACTGGAAAAAACAATGGTAGGGTGGGATAAATATGCCAAGCAAAGCGAGATTGATAATTCAGCTCTATGTGAGAAGTTTTCGCAACTGTCCGCACTTGTTGTATACAACCTCATTAGTCTAGTATCAATGGCACAAATTGAGAGGTAAACACAAAAACTACAACTGTGGTTAGTGGCAAACAACTGTGAGTTAGTGGCAAACAGCTCAAACATCGGTCACTGACTTGACTTGTCCAATTAATTTTCGGTCGAAAAGTAGAGTTTTCTCGTCCAGTTCCCGTCTTAATCTCCTTTTTTCATCAATATCTTGCTTTGTCGTTACTCGGCAAGATTTCCGTAACCCCGAACACATGCGAACAGTTGTCTACCTGGCACGTATTTACTCCATCATTCTGTAGCTAAACATTCTGCTGGGGAAACTGTGCTCTGGATAAATTTCAAGTTAGGATGAAGCGCCCAACAGCCATGACGTTTATGCTTGTAAGCTTCGTCGCTATTCTGTTCTCCATTGAAGCCAATTCTGGAGACCGAGCACTTCACCTAAAGAGTTATTCCGAGGAGCAAGTCGAAGGATGCTACATCCACAATCAAACCCTGGGCGTCTGCTTCGATATTAGCAAAGGCTTCATGAAGTTACTGAAGACCACAGGAGAACAAATTTTGCTTTACAAAGAACTTGGCCCTCAAATGTTGTTCTATGAAGTTTTGGATCAGGCTTTTATTGGGTAAGCTAAATCACGATTACGCATTAAATTAATATGAGACATAACACTCACACCATGATTACTAGTTGTTCTGCGCTTTTGTCGCACGTTACTTGTGAAAAATCAGGGTACGCGCTCATGATATTTTGAAAAAGGAAATCAACTTATAGGTTTAGGGACTTTAGGCCGTGGTGAATTAGTTCCACATTATCACTTTTAAAGTTGGTGTTCAAAGGGAACTTTTCTTTCATTCTTCCGTTGATTAATTTGGCAGCAAGAAATACAGTATAGGTCCATAGTGTACAAAAGGATTGTATGGTTTATGTCCCCAGTGACGTGTCCAGAACTCCAGACGCGCTGCGAGCCTTTTTAAGACAAGAGAAAGGAATGGCAGAACACGAAACCCTGAAAATCCACTACCAAGAAGCCATGAGCGAGCTGCACTATGTTCCAGAAATTCATCTACTGGAGCGAGTGTCAGCAGCGCTGGGGGACAACTCTACACGGTTGGAAATTCTCAAGCCATTTTACGTCCTGTGTTTGAATTTACGAAAGGCATCTGATGTAGAAACACCACCCGAGCTCAAGACTGCGCGTGACTTGGAAAAAGACACCGCTGAGCAGGTTGGAGAAAGGCAGAAGCGCAGCTGCCCAAAGCCAACGGCAAATAACTGTCGAGGATTGTGCGGGAAAGGATGTTGGTGATGGAGCTGGGTTTGTGGCAACTGTTGCCACCATCAGGGTTGTTACGAGCACGACCTGTGCTGCAAGAAAAACCCCACAAGTCCGCATTGCATCTCGCCATATTCATACGGGTTTAAATGCTCTGGATTCGCCGGTTATCAGGCTTGCCTGACTTGGAGCTGGTGGGGATAAAGCTGACTGAAGTAAACACTACACACAGAGACTCGACAAATCGAATAATTAAACCTAAGACCATAGTTTATGTGGTTTATGAATTTATCAAATAAAGATCCAACTTCAAGATAAAGCCATTCAGTTCTTACTTCGTAGCTTTTCCCTCTCAAGAATTTTTTTAGAATCTTCTCGTAGAATTACCGCAACCCATGTTAGGTTGGCATACGGTAAGCTCCAGCTTTTTGCCACCATTTGCGACTGATGAACGAAACGAAACGTCTCCGTTTGAAATACATAAGCACTTTTTGAAAAGTCAAAATCACCGCCGACGAAAAAAATCGTCGAGTGTTATAAAGGAACATTGTCCCAACCGGTCAGTCACAAATAGTGTTGCTGAGGCTAACGCTCGCAGAAAAAACAAAACAAAAAAAAACAAGTAAAAACATTGATATAGAAACTTTTAGATGCAAAAAACTACAAAATTTGCATAATGAAAATCAATCAAAAGTAAGAAGAGGAAAAAAATTGTGATTGATAATTCACAAATAGAACATTAATCATAAAACAAAATTCTCGAATCTGATTGGTTCTTAGCACGCCCTATTTTTTACTAAATTGGAGCGCGCTGGAAGGTGTCCAATTACACGGTGTCCAATAACAAAGTTTGCGTGCTGCGCATGTGCGCGCCCCTTTTTTTGGTTCATTATTCCTTGATATTCCTAAAACCTTCAGTTTCAGAAATGGCTTTTTTCGTGAATGTGATAATAAATCCTCAACAGGCCTCGTTTTGTCTAAATTTTTCCTCCCATTTTGCTACAGTTATGATTAGTTATGTCTGTAATCATACTCGTCGTTAAGGTGGGTAAAGGTAAGGTAAAGTCTGCGTCGAGCCTACTAGTGGCTCATACCGCCGGAGCTTATCCCGGTTTCCGTAGCATTAAGCGACTAGGAGTATTTCTACTCCCCCCTGGATGGAATGCTAGTCCATCGCAGGGTTACCCCCAGCAGTAAATTCGCCGGTACCCATTTATACACCTGGGTGGAGAGAGGCACTATGAGAGTAAAGTGTCTTGCCCAAGAACACAACACAATGACCCCGGCCAGGGCTCGAACCCGGACCGTCCGATCCGGAGTCCAGCGCACTTACCATTAGGCCACCGCGCCTCTACATTAAGGTGGGGTACACCCGATTTTGAGTGAAATTTTAAGAAGTTTAAGGAAGGGATAAGAAAGAAAATTATTTTTGAGACACTAACAGACAGTTGACCCCCACGCAAGAGCACCCCAGGTTGTCAGGGGACTGTTTGAGTGTCCATCTTCTAATTTTTAACTTCAAATTCTAATTTTAAAATCAATTAAATCTTTAATATTTCTTATTTCTCCAAATTTAACTAATCATTTGAGAAAAACTATCTCTTCCCAAGCAATCCCAAAAATCACCCAAAAATTTACAAAACGCCGCTTAACATAGCTTTGTGAAATGAGCATAGAGTTTCTGGATTACTTGAAACGCGGACGAGATATTCGCAATAAAACAAAGTTTAGCGGTGAAAAAACGGGTTTCAGGTGTACCCCCGCCTTAATAAATCGGACTCCCACAACGCGGTTGTCCGATTTTATGAATAGGGACCTTAAGGTCCGATTACACTGGCGATTTTTGCGGCGATTCTAAATCAAGCGTGTAAACTAGCGGCGACTTCATGGCGATTTCGCGGCGATTTGCCGCCACGAAATCTCAATTTAGACGCAATTTACCGGTGATTTTTCTGTTGGAGGGTGACAAAAACCTACTTTGACGTACCTCCCAAGGGTGTTTTGTCGCAAAGTAACATGGCGGAGGTTGCTTTCATCACGCCTTCAAAAATGTCTACAAAAAGAGAGAAAGCTCCAAAGGAAACAAGAGGGATATTTAATTAGCCGTTGGACAGAGAAAGACTGCCTGTTTAATACATGTTCGCCTGACTACAAGCAGCAAGAGAGGAAAATCGTTGCAAGAGTAGACGTTTTTTTTTGGGGCGGCGACAAAGAAAAACTGTACCGATACTCAAACACACTGCAGCTATTTGAGTCGCCTCTACGTCGCTTTCCATGCAACGTTCCATGTTCCATGTTAGGTTTGCATTCATAACAAAGTAGCACAACCGGAGACATGGTGCTTCGGGTTAACATAACGCATGCGCTCAGCGATGACCGCTGCAAAAAAGTCGAAAAATTTGTAAGAAATCGCCACGAAAATCGCCATGAAGTCGCCGATTGTTTACACGCGCGATTTCGAATCGCCGCGTAAATCGCCGCAAAAATCGCCGCAAAAATTGACACAAAAATCGCCAGACATGACTTAACGAAACCACGAAGGCGACTGCAACGAGAATGTCGCCAAACAAAAGGCTTAATGAGCATTACAATAGCTTAGCACGTACGTTATCCATCTTGGTACATTTTTTGTCGTCCTCTCCAAAGCAACGACGTGAAATTGCCAAATTTTTCGTAGTCTGGAGAACGTGAACCACGACGACGAATTTTTCTTGTTTTAAGTTTAAATTTAACAATGCGCTTATACATATTCAGCGAGAGATTGGTTCTGACAAAAATGACGCACTAAATAAATTAGGATAGTTGAGAAAATGTTAACTAAAATATAAATTCATTTTTAGTCGACATTGTCGTCAACGTCTCCATCGTGGTTTCGTAAGGTCCCTAATCACTCGTTACAGACCGAATTGGACTCCACTCAGTTCTATTACCATTATTAATAGAACAATGTGTGCGTGGTCTCTTGTGTGCTTGTTCAAATATTTCTTTCTGGAACTGGGTTTAGTTGCATAATGATTACGCACAACTGATACAATATTTATTTAAGTTTTAGTGAAATTCATCATTTTTAGTAATACCTTGCTTAAACAAGATAAATACTGAAGTTTACGCCTTTATGAAAAACGCCATCAGTTACAGAATTTCGCTAGTTTCTAGTTTGTAGTTTTACAGAACGTTCCGCTTATGAGTATAAATTCTGCAGCCGGATTATTAAATTAAATTTAAATGGGTTTTGATGTTAAAATTTAGAAATTAATTTAATTGTTTAACGATATCGTACGGCAATGCATGCTGACTGAAACCACTCACTTTCAAAAAGCGAAATATTAAACGGCAAGTAGTATGAGCTTTGATTTTCTCATGAACACAGGAAGTCGTGAAAAGATTTATTGCACTTTGCCCTTGTAATGACGAGAATAGAAACACTTTTTTCCTCTTATGTAAACAGGATGTTATAAGGAATGATTATGATATAATACGTCGTTAAAAAAGGAAAAATCTACTCCAACAAGTTGATAAGATAGAACTTTACCGGCGGGCGAGTGCGACTGCTGCAATTAGAGCGTAGATTTGACAAGATCATTCTTACCAACTTGCCATGATATTTGTCCTGAGTTCACGGTGTTTTGATTCGCATGCTAATTTTGTTCCTACGAAAGGAAACTGTAAACATCAGAATTTCATAAAGCGTTAAATTAATTCACAGTTGTTTAATTGATATTGTCGTTTTTCCGTTTACAAAAGGAATAGAACTGACAAACATAATGTTGCAATGAGACGCTTCTGTGCCACACGGCACGAAATCAACATTGCTCATTCCATCCAAATTTATTTTTTAATTACTATTTAGCTAAAATGGTTTCCTTGCGACAGATGCATAGTCAGTTATAAAATAAGAGTTGCTTTAAACATTCAGAACGCCAAGAATATAAACTGGGGTAAACGGAATTAAAGTAATTCAATACTTCTTGATAAGTTTACACGCCCGCCAGGCTAAACAAGTGATTTTAGCATGCCATATATGATCACGCCCAATACCACAGCAACGAGGAAAGTTTTGCGGAATCAACGTAAAACCGAACATCTCGGCCGGACGCATCCATTTCCCGTGAAGATCTGTAGCTGAACACTGCGCTGGAAAAACGCACTGGAATACGTTACTCCCGTAAAGATAAATCACCCAACAGCCATGACGTGCATGCTTTTAAGCTTCGTCGCTATTCTGTTCTCCATTGCAGCCACTTCTGGAGACCGAGCACTTCACCTAAAGAGTTATTCCGAGGGGCAAGTCGAAGGATGTTACATCCACAATCAAACCCTGGGTGTTTGTTTCGATATTAGCAAAGGCTTCATGAAGTTACTAAAGACCACAGGAGAACAAATTGTGCTTTGCAAAGAACTTGGCCCTCAAATGTTGTTCTACCAAGTTTTGGATCAGGCTTTTATTGGGTAAAATCAATGCGTTTGATTAGTTTCGGCATGATGTGTATGCCACTGAGCCAAGATTCATAAAATATTCTCAGTATGGTAGCTGTGGTTTTATCTCACCGTTATTCGTAAAATATCCGAGTAAGGCTCACGGCTCGACATATTTTAACTAGGGTTGAAGATCATCGATTTCGTAGTCTGTATTAACTTAAGTTATTTGTGGTTTTATCATTGAAGTCGTTCGATCGTTGTTGTTGCATTCTCCCGGAATTAGCAAATTCGGCCTCCGCTGATTTTCATTTTGTAAATTAGTTTATGCCTTTTTTAGCAGTCGCCTCATTGGTAACGAAGCGTTTCAGGGTCTTTCAGAATGGACAACGCCACATCTGCCCTAGATTTGGTCCGGAGTAGGTCGAATTAGGTGAAATAGTAATAGGCCTATATATATAGCGATTATTAAGTTAGATTCACTCCAGTAGTTCAGGGATAGGGATGTTATATGTGTGACAGTTAAATAAAGGCACCTTATCTTATGTACTTTAATTTTCGGGGTTTTTTTGTCGGATGCTAGCAAGCCAGAGGTTCTGGGTTAGATCCTTGGTGGTGACATGCATGTTTTTAGTAGGAAAAATATCGATGATGGTGAATAAGTGTCGCTAAAATGGCATCCACCGTTTACAAAAGAAGAGTTATGTCGACTTTTTACATCAGCCAAGTGACCGCTGTTTTGTTTTTCAGCCATGGCGCTTCTATGATTTATGTCCCCAGCGACGTGCCCAGGACTCCAGACGCGCTGCGGGCCTTTTTCAGACGAAGGAAAGGAATGGCAGAACACGAAGCCCTAAGAAACCACTACCAAGAAGCCATGAGCGAGCTGCACTATGTTCCAGAAATTCATCTACTGGAGCGAGTGTCAGCAGCGCTGGGGGACAACTCTACACGGTTGGAAATTCTCAAGCCATTCTATTCCCTGTGCTTCAATTTGCTAAAGGCATCTGATGTAGTGACCCCAACAGAGCTCAAAGCTGCGCATGACTTCAATGACGACAGTGTTGAGCAAGATGGCCACAGGCAGAAGCGCAGCTGCCAAACGCCAACAGCAAATAACTGTCGAGGATTGTGCGGGAAAGGATGTTCGTGTTGGAAGTGGTTTTGTGGCGACTGTTGTTGGCATCGGGGTTGTTACGAGCACGACCTGTGCTGCAAGAAAAAGCCTTACAGTTCGTATTGTCTCGCACCAGTTGGTTTAACATGCTCTGGATTCAAGTATTATAAGAAATGCATGAAGAGCTCGTGGTGGGGATAAGATTAAGGTGATGGCCAGGTGCAAGGAAACAAACTTGGCAAACTGAATAAGCTCAACTTGACCAAGCATTTTCCCCGATTATATTCTTTGTTTCTTTTTGTCAGAACGCACAACTCTCGCACGACTTCCTCAAGCTAGATTAGTTATATTTTTACCCAAACAGAAGAAATCAGATTTAACTATATATTGTCAACTTAATGACTTCCCTGTCGGTGACGCTGTAAACATATTAATTTATTTTCAAAAATGTACTGTTAAAAAGACTTCCTGTTTTACTGCGCGTTTCGTTTCATCCTTCGGGGTGGATTTTCTCGAGGTGTTTGCTCAACTCATGTTAATGTGAAGTGATAGAATAAGTGTTATTAGTATTCAACATTGCTGTAATTCTAGTAAATTTAATTTTTTTCAAGTTTAATTAAGTCAAAAACCGACTTAACATGTTATCTTGATTAAGTAGGCATCTTATCTCTTGTATTGTTATCATTAATTATACACAACGCATGTATTTGACCACATTTATCGTATTCATTCAGGAGAAATAAAGTAAATAATTTGGGGAATGCACGCTTTTCGTTTTTCCTCTTATTCTTTTATTGCGACATAGCTGCTTAGCGCAGATTACCTAATGTCAGATTATTTGATTTCAGACCTGATCCAAAATTTTAGTCATGTACGAGCCATGTCCAATACTGGCCATAAAATCCCGGGTTTCTACACTTCATTCTACTTCCACACTTAATAATGAATAGAAGTAAGAAATACTTTGACAAACTAGGGAATATAATGACCTTTACCCTAGTCATTCTACTCTTGTCATTCTTTACTTAGTTGTGTAGAATACTTTGACAAACTAGAGATTATACTGACCTTTTCCCTAGTCATTCTATCCTTGTCATTCTTGACATTCTTTGGAAATTTAGGATACTTTGACAAACTAGGGATTATAATGCAGTCATTCTACCCAGTCAAGAGGAATACGGAATCTGTCAAACTGGTCTTGCAGAGTACAAATATTGTGAGATAATTTATATTCGTTTCACGCGTTATTTGTACTCCACGAAGCGGAGTTGGATAATAAAAGATGACACACTTTAGCTTAGATTCTCATTACCACAGCCCTCTAGAATAACGGCCGCCAGAATTTCGATAAACAGAGAATTCTTCTTTCAAAAAGTGAAGCCTAGAATTCGCATTTACTTTAATTTTACTGGGAACTTCTTTTTGCACAGGAACAAACTATACAACGCAATATTTCGGATTTAAAGAACTTGTTTTCTTTGGTCTTTCGGATTTTGTTTTCTGGATTCCGGATTCCGGATCCTGGATTCTGGATTCCTGATTCCGTGTTTTTGGGCTGCCCTGGGTGTGTAGAATACTCTGACAAACTAGGGATTATAATGACCTTATAACGTTAAAATGAGCTCTTGGAATGCGCTCTTTTGTGCATCTTATACAAAGTTTTTCGTTAAGACCATTGCTACGCAGTTCCTAGGTCCGAGAAACCCTCCCAGTATCCTTTACGAATTGGTTCCCGATAATCTGTACCATACCAGTTTTTTAACTCGTAATCAACTTCTTTCACAGTGACAAATTGCTGATCGTTAATAGTGACAAGTGACGAACCGTTCATCCATGCCGAAGGAGACCCGTAAAAATCAACATAACAACGATCTCTCCAACGCCCCGACACCGGCAGCATGCCTCGCACTGCTTGCTCAATGTCGTTGCTAAATAACAAATTACCTTCTAAATCATCAGGCCCATCAAAAAATGGAGCCTTGTCAACCTCAATATAAGGTCCCATAAGAATGTGGGCCCTTGGAACACCCATAAAGGAGCTCCCGACATAATACTGGTTCCCAAGCACCTTTTCGACAGCGTGAAACGTCGACGCGTTTTCAATCGCAGACTTTGTCAATGCGATGTCAATGTCAGCCGTCCACGGTATAATTGCTTGACTTCTGACAGCGCCCAACAAAGTACCATAAATTATGCGATATTCCACACCAAGACTGGTCAACGCCCATGTAACGTCCGCTAGCATTTGACCTAAAACGGTGCTACAACATATTGGTGCGGCTATGCTGGGAAGATCTTGCGGTTTAACGTACGGTTTCTCCGGGCATAACTTCCAGTTAGCAACACATGCTGTCCACTCAATTCGACTTTCCGTTACGATGCGAAGAATCCCGTGTTTATTACCAAATGAGCCATATTCAGAAACGTTGTGTGAACCCTCGAGAGATCCACGATCAACGCGCGTTATCGCGCGTGTCCACACGCAGTTTGACAGCTTTGCCATCTTCAATTGGCCTTTAGATCGAATGAAAAACTCTAGCAGGGTGAGTTTCCCAAAACCGTCGAAAAGCCCTCCTGTTGTGCTAAAGACATCTTTTCTTATTATAAAAGGCCCTTGTACTATATTACAGCTTTGTAACAAAATCTTGATGTTCATTGGAAAGGATTCATTTTCATAAGGCTTCACTTGAATCACTGCACTTTGTACCCGGCCCGTATTTCTGATGTGCACACTCCATTTCCTTCTAATAAATCGACACCAAGAGGAATCTAGGTAAATGTTTCTTGTGCTGTTGATTTGTTCATTTTCCCTGTTATTTGTCGAGCCTTCAGGCTGCAAACAAGTTGCACCATCAAATCCTTTCATTGAACTGAGGAACTCGTTCAACTTCCAGAGAGCACCCTTATCGTTTTCCAGTAACTCATGTGAAATGTTGTCCTGTTTGGTTGCATAAGGAAAAACCAGCAAGAACGGAGCATTTTCATCTGTCGTACTTGATCTACCATCCGAATGAATAAAACCAAATGAATTTTGCCACGACATCGGCAGTTTCGGTGAAGGAAAAGGAGTGCTTGATGTGGTGGTATAGTCTTCATGATATGCCGCGTTAGTGAAAGCAAATGAATCACGCCTCGACAGTCGTTGTTTCGATTTAGAATTAGGAATGCTTGAAGCACCTTCCGCTGAAACGAAATCTGACGCATGTAATCGCAGAGTTTCGCTGTCAGAAGTTTTGCTAGTCCTGTGGTTTCCACTGAAATTCAAAATAACGAAGTGGCAAATGCACCATAACAGCACCAGTAATGTGAAAAGTCTATGTGTCCTTAAACATGCATATCCATACCATGGCGATTTTGTTATTTCGTTCCCCATTTTAGCAAGGCGCCCCATTATCACAGTCCTGGTGTTAACCTCTGAACTGCCTGAAGGCTAACATCGAAACGTTTTATTCAGACAGCGTGATTTACTTTATCGATAATTATACCATAACTCTTTTTATTCTAAATAAGTTACGGCTGTAAAAATACTCGCCTGAATGTCGTACTTCGACAGCTGTGCGAGTTAACGTACCATTCCTGAGCGTACATAGCCATACCATGGTGATTTAGTTATTTCTTTCCCAATTCCAGCAAGGCGTACAGTGCCATCATGGTCCTTGTAACCTGACCCCTGGAGACGGATGAAAAAGGCCACTGATGGTGGCGTTGATGTACAACGAGAAGTATAGATATGCGTTTTTATCGGAAAATTAACTTGGCTTGCCGACTGTTTACATACAACAGCTGATGTAAATATGAATATGAAGGGTCATTGTGTTGCCATGGTGATAACTGCTTCCAGGAGGAATAAGTAAAGTAAAGTGCTGAAAAATAACGAAGAAAGTTTCCTTCCGAGTATAAATACACCTTATTCGATGGTTTAGCATATAATACGCGCGGATATTTTGCGAGTTGCGTAGTATTTTTCCTCGCCCCTTCGGGGCTTGGAAAAATACTACGCAACTCGCAAAATATCCGCGCGTATTATATGTTAAACCATCGAATAAGGGATTTATTATTCCACTAAAAAATATAGCTTAGTTCAGCCATTTTGTCGCTCCCCTTTCAGTCCGTATTTTTGCCCTGTTCTACGGTGTAATAACGGGGCATATTTTGCGCGTTCTTTTGCCCTAATATGGTAAAAAGGCGCAATAGAGGAATAATAATGTAAAATATAAAAGAATGTGGTCTGTTAAATTTGGGGTTGGCAGTTTTAACATTAATGCAGAACTTAAATGGATACTTACAATGATTATAATTTTAATAACATGACCTAGTGGCTGTTAATTATGCATCGTTGTTAATTATGCATCAGACAATTTTGCCAACGCGGAGTGACCTTGAATTTTAAAATATTGGCGTTTTGTCCTGAAAACCCTAAGTGAAACGAAAATCCGCAGGTTACACCCCTTAGCGAGACGACACGTAGCCTGCGTAGCAAGCGTTCCCGTACGAGCGAAGTGCTGTGTGTCGCGTGCGAGCGAAGATTCTAGTCGCGCGAAAATTGGGGCGAGAGCAAAAAAGGGAAAGGAGCGGGGAGGGGGTGGGGCAGCGAGGGAACGCTTGCAAGCAAACCCCACGATTCTGAAAAACCCGTTCGCCCACGAACGGGGCTTCTGATTGGTGCGGCGCGGTCATGCTGATTGATAAGTGTATCAAATTCACCTGATTGATATGAACCAGGGCGCGAAATAATATTCGAGCGTGACTCGGGCGACAAGGACAAAACGTTTAATTGTTCGAATCGCTCTAGCTTCGATAAACTAGATCTGAGCTCAGCGGAATTCGCTTGTTCTCTGAAGATGGACCAACGTAGGATATTATATGCCATCAATTTGTGTATTGATTGTGCCTGTCTGATGGATTAGGCAAAAGCTTTTAACATTCTTCAGCTCAGTTGTGTGTGTGCGAAGGAAAACGGCAAGGAGGAACATGTTTTGCCAGCATTAATTGGCAACTTCAACTTAGATTTCCGAGTCGTTTTACTTATCCTGGCGTGAAAGAAGCCGGCGGCGACTCATCCTTTGTTTTGGTCGTTTTGCAAAATTTAACGCCAGCCAATTTGCTCACGCTGACAGTTTTCAAAACAACCGCTTCCAGTGCGGACGCTAAACAGTTTTAAATAAATTTTCCCCCGTAGGACAATATAATACCGTTAAACTGCTAAACTGTATCAACCTCACGAAAACCTGCTCTTTATGCCGAACATTCTACTAATTATTTAAAAGCTCCAGACAAACTATAGAGTGCTTTTGTGATTTCCCTTTGCGAGTTTCCGGCCGATTGAAATGTGAGCGGTCTTGTTCAGCACGCAAAATTGTTCTGTTTTAAATTTAAAGTGTTGACACCATCACTTTCGCTAGATGGAAAGCGCTTCTTTTATTCCCCGAAAATTTGAAGTATTTTGGCTTTTAAAAAGGCATTTTGAAGCTAAATGATGCTGTTGTGTGACTCACTGAAAAATAGCGCCATTGACAAGTTGTCAATCTATGAGTGAACTCACCCGTGAAGAAATCGGTGGGCGTTTTTCAGAATCGTGGGGTTTGCTTGCAAGCGTTCCCTCGCTGCCCCACCCCCTCCCTGCTCCTTTTCCTTTTTTGCTCTCGCCCCAATTTTCGCGCGACCAGAATCTTTACTCGCGGGAGTCCTCGCGGGATACATAGCACTTCGTTTGCACGGGAACGCTTGCTACGCAGGCTATACATGTTCAAAATCCAGAAATTATGCCGTCTGTGGTTTAAGCGTGAGGTACTCTTTCTACATCGAATTTTGGGAATGTCAACTTTTACCGATAAGGTAATCTGATTTTAGCAATCTAAATAACAACTGTTCAACTTTGATAAAGCTTTAAATTTTAGGGCGAACAAAATAAACGATCAACCAGATATAAGAATAATGACAACGTCACCAGATATAAATAGAAAAGGACGCGAATATTTTCCAAACGCGATGCGGTCATGTTAGATTTTTTTTTCAAATTAAACTAAGCTCAAATTGTCCAAGGTTTAATGTAAATGCCCACTACTGAGTTGTTTTACGTTTCGCAAACTTTTTACTTGCTTTTCATCTGCTTCATTTGGTGAAAACTTTTGTTAGGAGTTTCCGATCTTTCAGATTTTTTGTTGTGACAGCTGGCGAAAATACACAAGCATAATATTCGCAGTTGTTTTTCGAAAAATAGATTATATCGATGATTAAAAGCGCTTATATCTCGTGATCGTTTGTTTTGTTCGCCCTAAAATTTTAAGCTATATAAACATTGAACATTTTATTTCAATTGCTAAAGATCAGAAAAATCGGTTAGCGTTTAAGCCCTGGCCAAACGGTTACGCAAGTGGACGCACGTAGTCGTAAGTTGAACTTACGTACAGAGTTACTTGATGTTTAGTATATCAAATTTCCGCGGGGCAACTATCAGCCGATAGTTCCGAGACAGAAACACTCTGTTGCACTCTGTTCCTTGCTCTGTTGTTTAAATAGTGCACGCTGATGACGTGAGCAAATCGCTTGGCCAGAGATTTTTTCTCGCGTGGGCTTTATTGTACGTATAAATTTCCACCGGCAATGTCATAAAACTCTATCTTGGCTATCGCCTCGAGCAACTCTTACGCTTCTCTGTTTCGTGCTTTCCGAACTTCCCGCGTGCACCTTAACTCGATAATATTTAAAGAATTGAAGCTACTTAAGCTAGATCACATAAATGAACTGATAATTTTAATTCTGTTGTTAAAGTATAATTCGGGGCAGGCACCTTATCGATTAAATCAATTATTCAAACCAAATCACATGGCATATAGTTATGGAAAACGTAATAGAAATAACTGTTATATTCCACATGAATCATCCATGTTAGCGCAGTATTCTCTGTCATTTCAGGGGCCAAAATATGGACAAAATATATAAAGTCATTTTTCTCTTTTAGTGTATTAGGCAAAAAAATTTTCTCAGCAGGGCAATGACATAAGTGGCAAGAAATTCTCAAATTAACATTTTTCAGTCTTTATTGTTTTTTCAATGTATCTATCATAAGATTTTGTTACAACTGAATTGTGAAATAAGTATTCAATGTAAAGTTATGTAAGGTCTACTACTTCAAGCATTTCTGCTTTTCTGTATATTTTTTGTATATTTGTATTACGGTAAGTGATGAAAGTAATTAAGTTGATAAGTTGAAATGCATACACGCTAAATAAAGTACATAAATAGCTGTATTACTTCAACAGCCAACTCGAACGCTTTTGCTTCTTTGAGACTACTGTACTACATTAATTAAGTTCATTTTACTACGTGAATAATGTCAAATAAAACTTGACGTGGCTTCTGTACAGCTACAAAAATAATACTACCCTGACACCCCTGAAATTAGAATATCCGCCTGATTGTGTAACAGGAAGTGGGTAATAAGGAAATTGAATTGTTTTTCATCTGCAGGTGACTTCCTTGTAACGATTAGGACGCGCATTAATTCTTCCAATTATTTCCTAATTTGCCGAAGAACGTTCATGCGGAGAAATAAAACTGTCTGTGACAGGAATCGCTTTTGTACCTCTAGCAAGGAAATAACACACTATACCCCGATCAACTATCATGGAATGAGGAAACAATGTGTTGTAGATCGAGTTTCGTCATGCAGTTCGACGAATCGTTTTTATACCTCTAGCAAGGAAATAACACACTGTACCCTGAGCAACTATTGTGGAATGAGGAAACAATCAAACTGCCCTTTTAATCACACAAGTGTTAAGTCCTGCTTGAACTCATAGCACTGATGACAGTTGTCCGTCAGTAATGTTATACGAGTTAAATTCGGATCACTCGAGGTTTCTGGGAAACCTGGCTGTCTTGACGAGTTGAAATTCTAAAGGGAAGAGATTAATGCATTTCAAATGTTATTTTAGTTACTATAGATATATTAGTTTCTGTAGTTTTAATTAATAAGTTATTTTGCGTTATTCAGGCTTCTCTTCGAAACAAAGGAAACTTCAATCAATAATTATTTACTTAAATTGCAATAAAACGCCATCCCTAATGAAAGTGAAAGAATGTTTAATTGGCGGTTTACTTAACATTTGCCACCGCTTCTGACAAGGAACTCACGAATACGGAAAAAAGTGTCGCTAACTGGTCCTAACTACTTCATCAACAAGTAAACGATGTTTCCTTAAGCGCTTAAACAACTTTTACATGTAAGTGTAAAATGATCACACCAGTTGGAACGAGGAAGTTTTACCGATGTGATTAGTATAAAAGGGACTTCTTCAAAGTATTAAACTCACTCGATAGAGAGCTATATAAGATGGCGCTTTCAACTGCTATGATGATGACATCCACGCTTCTAGTCGCAGCGACTTTATGCTCAGTGGTGTTAAGTTTGGATTCAGAAGCTACAGTTCCGCAAGGACTTCGCTTTCAGAGTTACTCAGAACAGCAAGTCAAAGGATGCTACAACTACAATCAAACCTTCGGCATTTGCTTTGACGTTCGCAAAGGCTCCATGAAGTTGCTGAAGACGACCTGGGAAGAAATTGTCACTTACATGGAACTTAGTCCAAACATGTTCTACTACCAAGTTATGGACCAAGGATTCATAGGGTAAGTCAACACATAAAAACCTTTTACAGATCTTATCCACTACTGAATAATTATCTCTAATATAAGCTAATATATTGAAAAAATCTACAATTGGTTATTCATACAGGGCTAGAATATATGTAGCTTGATGACAATCATTTAGCCGAACGAAAATTTCTAAAATCTTCACGAAATAAGTGGTAAGTAAAACGCATGAACAGCTTGTTTGACATTATGTCTCCGTCCTTCCAGAACAACAGCATTAACTCCATGCATCAGGGATCCTCAGTGATATATTATCACCGTTTACTTCACAGAAGTATTTTTATAACAATCCTTTGCAGGCACGGCCCATCGCTGATTTACGTCCCAAAGTACATTCCAAGAGTACCGCAGGTACTTCATGAATTTCAGGCGATGAAGCAAACCGCTGAAAAAAACCCTCAAGAACTTGCGTTGCTGAAATTCCATTACCAAGAAGCCGTAAGCGAGCTGCAGCACGTTCCAGAAATTCATCTTCTTGAACTCGTGTCTGAAGCGCTGA
Source organism: Meandrina meandrites (assembly GCA_963693305.1). Taxonomy (NCBI): domain Eukaryota; kingdom Metazoa; phylum Cnidaria; class Anthozoa; order Scleractinia; family Meandrinidae; genus Meandrina; species Meandrina meandrites. The sequence continues at coordinate 38,696,234 of OY855909.1, read as the reverse complement.
GTGACAACTCTACCCAACTGGATATTCTGAAGCCTTTTCATACCCTTTGCTTCAATCTCCTCAAGACTTCGGACGTTCAGACGCAAGCCGAGCTGAGAGCTGTACGCGACTTAGATGATGAAACCGCTGGCCAGCATGCTAAAAGAAAGAAGCGTTGCAGTTTGGCGCATGATCCTAATAACGACAACTGTTTTGGCATGTGTGGGAGAAAGTGTTCGTGTTGGTCCTGGGTCTGTGGAGATTGCTGTTTTCATTGGGCTTGTTACGAGCACGACAAGTGTTGTAACAAAAGATTTTTCAGTACCTATTGTATCACGCCATTTGTTTGGAGCTTCAGTTGTTCCTCGGGATTTGGCGGATATCCCAATTGCATGAGAGGAAGTTTTTGGGGCAGATAAGAGATGACAAATAACATTCCACTTTAGAGAGAAAAACGATAAAAAATAGTCAAAGATAGAACAAAACGTTTAAAATTTTCCTTATTGGTGGCTTCAGTAATTATATCCACACTTTTTTATGATAACTGACATTTTGTTTGAAGGTAGTTTTATTTTTGAAACCAGATCAAAAGTTTCGAAACATTTTCATGTAATTGTTGATTGAATATCTTTTCAGAAATCAGTTTTATAAGTCAGTTTTCAGACGCCATACTGTTAAGGACTTTTAGATCCCGAGTTGCAGTACGACTTCGAAACAGTACGAGATTTATCACACATATCAGCGAAATACTAAGAAATGATAAATCCCAGTCAGAGAGCTTTATCTTCAAAAACTTTTTAATTGACATGATTGAGTTGCCTGAGGATAGGACTTTAGGAGGGCCTGTAGTTCCCCTCTCCCCAAATGTCTCAGAGCGTATATTTTTTGCCCTCCGACGACTCAAGAACTACCTAAGATTGAAGCAGGATCGCCTGTACAACTGCCTACTTGTGCATTTTCAACCTTTAATTTTATTTGTAAAGATAATAGTTTAGAACAGTTGCTGGTATTTGGTTTTCTGTACTATACTGTAGCGGCTAGTGCAACTCGGACATGTGCGAGAATGTTAGACATTCTGCGGCTTGGCACGATCTGCTCGTGGTGTGTACCGCCTAGGGGTGGATCGAAAGTCTGGTTTTTTGTTGTTTTTTCTGTTTTTTTTTTTCCTTCAACTCCTTGATGTCTGTCGAGTGCAGGCATTTAAAATAGCTGACGCGAAGCAGAACGGAGCCTGTGCAAAAGCAATAATAGAAAGTAAAAAGCAGCTGACAAACCTACACAGACTCCTACGTTCGTGAAATTTGTACAGTTGCCGTTTTGTATTGGATTTGGTCGTCCAATTTATTTCGCCTCTCACTTGTATAGAGAGATTACTATACTATTAGAGATTCCCCATTTTAGAGCTTCCCGGTTTTAGAGATTCTCCGTTTTAGAGCTTCCCGGTTTTAGAGATTCTTCCTTGTAGAGATTCTCCGTTTTAGAGATTCCCCGTTTAAGAGATTCTTGGTTTCAGAGATTCCCCCTTGCAGGAGATTCCCCCTTTTAGAGATTCCCCAGTTTAGAGATTCGCCATTCCCGTTCTCCGTTCCCCGATCCCCCGTTCCTCGTTTTAGAGATAGCCCGATCCTATATTATGTACTTGGACACAACAGTCACCCGGCCCTTTACTATGTATGTGCATGCAACGTTGCTTGAATCATAGCGCTTGTAGTCTTTCCACAATAACACTGAATATGACCTTGAGCTTCTGGTATGACTGAATATGACATCAGTGCTGTGACGCATTTCTTCCAGTTTCTCGCTTATTCGGATAAGTGACAAGGCAGTTTCATTTTGACACTTTGTTCCGAGGAGACGTCACGTAGACGCCTAACATTTACATTTTACCAATCTAACTTTACAGGCGACAAACGCGAAAAATTATTTTCTTTCTGATTGGCAGCCATACATTTTATTGATTATGGTTTTGAGAAGTTGGTGCCGGGCCAGGCCGATATGAGTGCAATATTCTGTCTTCGTGAAGCGTCTAGAAGAACTTTTTGACAATATACATGTATTGATTATACATGTAAAACGGATTGTTGAAATGGTATTTTGTTATTGAGAATCTTCGCATTTTGATTGGCTATAGAGAGTGATTAATAATTAGTTTGGTATTTGGGCTCGCTGCCGAGGGCTGGAGGTAATATTGAACTTTTAAACTGAATTCTTTGACAAAAAGAAAAAAAAAACATCACCTGGCTTATGAATAGCGGGTGACCTGTAATTTCCTTGTAACCAAGCAATTTGTTTGATCACGAAACTAAACGATTCGATCTACAACTGCTTCCTTTTAGATGCACCTTACATGCTATATCACAAAGTAAACAAAGTAATATTGCTGATATTGACGAAAGCGAGCCATACACAGCGGAATTTGTTCATTTCGAAATACAAGGAAGCGTTGAACTGAAGCCCTAGTCGGGAGTAAACGAACGAACGAATCATTATCATGAAAGGCTGAAAAGGAAATTTTAAGCTGACTTTAACTAAATTGAAGTAATCAGGCTTCAGTCAGAAACTCTGTAATAATGAAGCCGTTTATAATGGCTCCTTCAAATGCTGTCTTTTCCATGATTTTAGTCGCCGCGGTCCTGTGCTTAGTGATAGTAAATTCCGATTGTAAACCTACAGTTCAAAGACTGCACGTGCAGAGCTTCTCAGAGCAGGAAGTCAAAGGATGCTACAACTACAATCAAACCTTGGGCATTTGTTTTGACGTTCGCAAAGGCTTCATGAAATTACTGAAGAAGACGGGAGAAACAATTGTGTTTTACCAGGAACTTGGCTCAAACATGTTCTACTACGATGTTTTAGCTCAAGGGTTCATCGGGTAAGTGTCAGCACTACTGGTATTTATAAATTAACTACGCGGGATGGCGGGGGAACGAGAAGATTGCCTTCCTCTTGTTCCGTCGGGCCCTGTCCCGTCCCGTCCCTTCCCTTCCCTTCCCTTCCCGTTGTTTTAGTCATTTTGGAACAAATTCCTGCTGTTAGTAAAGAAGTCAAGAAGTCAAGAGCTGCAGCAAAAAAACGAAGAATTTCAAACATACGAGATAGCTACTGAGTGGTAAAAATTGTTAATAGAACCTGATTCTGACACGAAAGTTTGTATAACTGTCCAAATAAAACTACGATTATTATTATTTTTACAATTTACTATTATCATTATTATTATTATTATTATTATTATTATTATTATTGTTATTATTATTACTAATGATAATAATGATAATAATAATAATAATAATAATAATATTATTATTATTATTATTATTATTATTATTATTATTATTATTATTATTATTATTGTTGTTGTTATTTAATGACAACGTCGTGTTAATCCTTTACAGACATGGTCCGTCGATGATCTATGTTCCCGACAACATTCCCAGGGTGCCGCATGAGCTTCGTGAGTTTCTGACGATAAACCAAACCACTGAGGAAACACCTACAGAACTTGAGGCGCTAAAAAGCCATTTTCAAGAAGCCAAACGGGAGCTACATTACGTTAAAGAAATTCAACTTCTAGAGCTTGTGTCCTTAGCGCTGAGTGACAACTCTACCCAACTGGATATTCTAAAGCCATTTCATACCCTTTGCTTCAGTCTCCTCAAGACTTCGGACATTCAGACTCCAGTAGAGCTGAGAGCTATGCATGACTTAGGTGATGAAACCACTGGCCAGCATGGTGAGCGAAAGAAGCGCTGCAGTTTGGAAAGGGATCCACATAATAACTACTGTACTGGCATGTGTGGTCTAAGTTGCTCGTGCTGGTCATGGGTGTGTGGAGATTGCTGTTGGCACCGCGGTTGTTATCAGCACGATATGTGTTGTGAGAAAGATCCCTTGAGTGCATACTGTCTCGTCCCATTAGGCTTCAGTTGTCATGGTTATGATGCATGTTAACCAAGGGCCTGGGTGCGAGATTGAGATCTGTTTTGGAAAAGCTTAGTATAACGCATGTTGCAAAAAATAAGAAAGCTTCGTTTTTATTGTATTAGTTTTTATTCACTCATTTAACAAAACTACGTCAAACTTTTCAGGGGCGTGTCCGCCCAGAAAATATTGAAATCTAGAGGCTCAGAAATGCTCTTTTAAGCATTTTCCATGTCATTTTCCCAATTTTTTTCTGGGTATTGTTTTCTCAATTAAACGTTTCTTTAAAAAAGGCCAAAAGCAAGACGCGGCAAATGCTGGCTACAGCCCTGCTTTTTTGTGTGAAAACCATTGGTGTTGTTAATCGTTAGTTAGTCTAGTGGCTTTCACTAATAATAATTTTTGATAGTAATGAAAATAGATTAACATTTAGCAGAAACTCATAAGAGGTTGAAACGTATAACACACGTTCACAGCGTTCGAACATTCAGTTTTGCCAAGTACCATATTTGGAAACACAAAGAGTTTGTACACGAATGATTTACACACGTAACGACACACACAACAACATTTTCGATTTTGCGGTAAGTTATTTGAATTCCGATCTAAACGCTATAAATTACTTACAGAAACTAAAGAAATTCATTAAGAGTATCCAAGTGAAGTTCTCCAGACCACTGAATGACAATGACACAGAAAAATTTAACCAACATTGACTTTATTCAACAAAAATGTTTCAAAAACAAGATAACGCTATTTAGCGCGAGCTGTGAATTTAGTCCAAATACTGCAATTTTGATTGGTTGATTTTTTCTCGTGGTTTTCCAAATATGGTGAAACGAATGTGCGAACGCTTTGTACAATACGAATCATAGGGATGTACACGTTTCAACCCTTTTGGGTTTCTGCATTTGGACAAACTCATTCATTCTTTGAAGTTTCAATTGCTAGTGACTGCCATAATTAATGCTTTTGCTTGTTTTAAGTTAATGATACACACGAGTTGATATAAAGTACCATTATTCAAAGGGGTATAGTTTTTTGCGTATAGTTTTGGCTAAAACATATTTGATTTGACCATTTTTAGTAGACCTACTCTTTCAGTCATTTTTGATTGCCTTCTTCTTTGCTGACGGCCACTTTTTTTGGCTAATTCTAAAGTAAGAATATGCCGAAACTCCACTCTCTTCTCTTAGCCTCTTAAGTCCTCACGAACTCAAAATGTTGATTTTCAAATAAAAATAATTCCAATATTAGACGGCTGTAGAGAAGGGTATACTGCCGATACTGAGACAAACTCCTTCCCATCTTCCTCCTCCTTTCAGACAAAACAACAAAGCTCACATTTCGTAGTCCATGTCAGGAATGTAACTGTTGTTTTATTAGTAGTAAAGATTGTTGCTATATAATCATAAAACAAGTATTCAATACTCACATGGGATGTGGAAATATCCTTTAACAATTATAATATAGCATCCAATGAGTTTATTCAGTTTCTTGCATAATTTGGGGAAATACTTCAGTTTAGAAAATACTATCTTACACTCTACCCAGTGGTAACTAAAGGTTTGATCAATTGCAGAGACAGAAACTAAATCCCTGGAGTGACTGTTACATGGATTCTTTATTCTTGGTCACGCCACTTTGACTGTTTGATAATGTGTATAAATATCATTTGCAAGCTTTAGGATAAACCAGATATTGATCACTTTTTGTCAGCTGCACTTCTTCACCCAATTAATTCAACACCTGTGCAGATTCCAAAGAAACCAACTAGTATCATTTTGATTATGCTAAAAAAGGTAAGGCATTTAGCATAGTAAAGCCTGCTCATCAGTTGTCACTGAAATGTCTATTCCAGTCTGTTAGGAAGCCATATATACACTGTACATACAGTCATGTGACCATTCACATGTTGGAAATGAGATAATAGGCCTATTTTATAAAATGATGCTATGCATGCATACACCTGTAATAAAATTTAATGCCCGACTAAAACATTCCATGCCAAATTTCACTTGGAAAGACAGCATCACATTCCATTTGGTGATTCATGTTTCTTTAGGGCTGATTTGGATAATTCAACTTAATCACAAACAACAAACTTAGAGAGGTTTTAAAAATGACTGAATTGTTTTATATAAAGTAAACCACCAACGTTTTATGATTGTTGTGCATGACATGAAAAATGTCATAGGATTTTGAACTTTTTTAAAAAAGTCCATGACAGTTGTAGTCACATGAGCTACAAAAGTGAAGAGGTTGGACCATGTTAATTGTCCCTTACATGGCATTGAATGTAGAATTCCTTTATCAACATTTATCCAATGTGTACTTAGCTTATTCCACTCCACTTGACTGACGTGTATACAACTTCATCAGTATCGTCACTCACTGAACAAAGAAGTGCTGTTTTCTTAACAGTAGCACCCAGTCTTCCAGCTGAGATTATCTCAAATGGAGTAACTTTCTTTTCCCAGGGAATAATTATTACAATGTAAAATGAATGATATCTCATGGGATCTCCAGGATAGGCAAGCAGATCGCCTCCAAATTTGGCACCAGATGTTAAGTAATACCCCTTCTCCCAGAGGTCTAAAAATACCCTGTAGTGTAACTTTTCTCTTTCTGTTTGAAGGTATGTCCAATCCGCAGGTGGAAATATTTGGAGCCGTTGTGGCATTATTGTTGGGATGTGAGTTAAGGTTCCCAGTTCTGAAGAGGGCTTTGTTTCTTCGCAGTTAACATCTGAGCTAGTTGACAAGTTAGACAGATCACACTTATTCTTTAGTTTCTCTTTGGATTCCTGATCAGGTGTCCCTAAATTTGCTTGAATAATTTCAGTTCTGCAACATGTTTCCTCCTGATTTCTTGTCATGTCATTATCACCTTCATTACATTTCTCAATCGATTGATTGTTTTCTTCCTCCTCGTCTGTCTTGCGTTCTCCAGCTCCTTCATTGCTTATTTCTTCGCTTTTCATTTTTTTCAAAGCAAGGCTTTCTTCTTCATCGTCATCCTTTCTGCGCTTTCGTTTTCTGCGTCGTCCCTCCTCGATGATATCTGCCAGTTCCATTTGCTTCTCTTCCCGTCCTTTTTGAAATAATTCAATCTGCTTTACGACGCTGTCACGACGTAGCTCATTGAACCTTTCAACTTCCTCCTTTAATGAAGCAGGAAAAATTTTCGGCGTAGTAAAGATTCTTGCCAATCTTTTGTCCAGTAACAACGTGGCTTCCTCTTGAGAAAGAAGAAGAGGCAAGGAGAAACAGTGATTTTGTTTCGGCTTACGAGGTAATGAGCCGATCAGAGAGCCAACTATGCGATATTTGGAACGTATTTTAAAAGCATCATCTGCGTTCCAGACGAAAACTTTGCCAAAACGAGAAAATAAAGTCACCGGAGTTTCTTGTTCGTCGTCCGCCATATTGGATTTTCCAGGTTCATGAAACTCCGCTGACCTAAGTCATACCAATCGCGGGCCACACAAAAAACAGCGCTAAAAGTAATTTTCGGTTGAAAGTCAAATGGAACAGTAATTTTCTGGAAAATCCATTCAGAAAATGTGGAGCACCTTCAGGGGTACTCCTCTTTTTCCGATCGGAACAGAATGTCAGAAATTTCTTTACCATTTGCAGGGTTTCCCAGTTCCAGTCTCCCATTACAGTCAAACGCGCTGAACCGTAGCCACCCGACTAAGTTTTTGACGAATTTAAATTTGCAAGGACCGCCGTGACGAAATAGAAGTACCGGATCCTCTAAATGTAGAAGATCTAATGCATCAGTCAATTCCAGCAGTGCCCATCCCCCCCCCCCAGGCAACCCCGGGGCATTTCCTAATGTTGCCCGTCCCGGGGGTGGGGCATTTGCGTACCTCGGGTTGACCCCCGGGCATTTGACACGTGGTTTCGAAACCGTGGAGTGAGTCGCGTATTCGTGATGGAGGCGTTTATAGGCCAAGACGTGGACTACGTTGCAGATTAGCTAGTCCATGAAGGACTAGAGAAGCTCGTGGATGTTCATGGATGTTTTTAAAGGTATATTTTCTCAATTTTAGATATTTCTTCATTGTCAAGAAGCAACAACTTGTATTATATTCTTATATCACCTATCGAGAGATTGAAAACAATCAACCCGGGAGCAGGACATTTGCCCGGTTCCCTCATCCCCACCCCGGGGAATTTACCAAAGAAATGCTAATGCCCGGGGGTCAGCCCGGGGGGGGGGGATGGGCACTGCTGGAATTGACTGATGCATAATCAGACATCTTTTTGACAAGTTTTTGATTAGTTTGATGGCTTCCGGCTGCACAACGGTTTATACGAACGATATGTGAAACGTTCAGTTTCAACTGGTTTTACAAACCCAGAAAACATTTCCTGTGCGAAAAGTTAAGTTTGACCAATTTTTTTTCGGCATAAAATTTATTTATCGCCAGTTGAACTTGGTATAATAGCTCGTGCGAAGCGTTGTTTGAAACCCTTTCAAACTCTGACGTTTGGAGACGAATCATGCAACGGTTGATACCCCGCCTTCCATTTTTCAAGGCATTTGATTGGCAGTTTAAAGCCGTAAAACTCATCAAAGTAATCAAAAACTTGTCAAAAAGATGTCAAAAACCTTGTTGGGTGGCTACGGTTGAATGCGTTTGACTGTAAAGGAAAACAACTGATAACAGAAACTACAAATGGCAGGCGCCATGTCTATTTCTGTTGGTTTGCTGATTTTAGAACTGAACCCTTATGCAAATGGTCATCCCAACCGGTTCCCAGCCTCTGGACTTGCTTCAAGTCGACTTTTTTTTTACCAAATTAATATTGTAAAACTAGCTCGGTCTGCTCCTGCCCCTCCCCCCCACCCACCCCACCCCGAGTGGCGCAAGTTCAAGTTAATTCCTCCTTTCCTTCCTTAGAAAAATCATGACAGTTAACGAAGAAGAAACTCCCTCCTCCGCGTGCAGAATCGCGTGCAGAGGCTTTTGGTGTACACGCACTTTTTCGTGTACACATGCACGTTCTTTGACATCCCACTGCCATTTATGATATTACTGTTATTTGTAATAATTTGATTTAAATTCTTGCAAGAACGTAAGCGTGAAAAGTTTACCGCAACCCGATTGTGGTCGGTAACCTGTTTGTTGTTTTCTGCAATTATTCTTTCGTTCAAAAATCCTGATCGCTTTAAGCACCCTAAAGCTGTAAGCTCTAAAGATATTATTCCCGCCGGGACAAATATAGCAGCATGCACACAATTAAAATCTCATTTTAGCTTTTTGTCCTGGAACAGAGCATAATACATTTAAAAGGCGGATTGAAGAACGTCTAAAATGAGCTAGAAAAAATATTACAAATTCACTGTAAAAAGTTAAAAATACCATAAATTTCCGAAAATAACCCCTTGGCTTATTATTGTTTGCTCAACGTCTCTCACAGGTGGGCTTATTTTCGCGGATGGCCTATATACGAGGGGGGGGGGGGGGGGGGGAGTGGAGGCGGCTTTCTCAGATGTGGAATCGGAAGCAAATTTTCTGTTCAATTATCTTAGAGGTTCTAATTAATTTGGACGCGATAGTGTGTCTGAAAATTTTTGGTGCATGCAAAAATACCACCACATAAGGATACGAAATCGCAAAACAACCATTACCGGTCTCTGTGCATTCTGACAACATAACAAGCTTCTGACAGTAGGTGCGTTATAATCAGAAACATTCCGCGGGCTCAGTTTTGATAGTTTTTCTAATTTAATTTTTTGAGGGGATGGGGATGGGGTCCTTTCTTTGGTTTGAGCTCCCGAGGTTGATTGGGGTGACAGGAACTGAGAATTTATCTCTCTATGTGTACAAACCAAAAGGGAGTTCATTCAAAAATCCTATTCTCGGGCAGAATGTCTGGTTATTTTTTCTTGGAAAAGTGAGGGGGAGCTTAAGCTTCGTAATCTGGTGATAAATCCCTGCATACCGCTCATACCATGAGTAACAAAATCAAAATGCCCAGTTTTACTCTTCACGGCCTTTATTAACGTAACAGTTTCTATTTTTCAGATATCTAAAGAAAAAAGTTTTCCTATAGATATCAATAACAAAGGCAAATGTTTTCATGGATTTGTCTTACATATTGTTGCAACATATAACCAGATAACGATATAACCAGATAACGTGCTTTAAAAGATCCGTGAAAGGATTAACCAGCCCCTCTATAGATTGCCGAGTAGTTTGAGCGATCACAGAAAGCGTGACCCTGGCATAGTCTAATCCAAGCAGTAGAATGCGTGACCCTAGCAAAGGAAAGTGTAGCCCAGCCAGGAGAATGCGTGACCTGAGCGCGCGTGGGGCTGCTAATCTGCATGAAAAGCTTAGGACGAGGGAAAGTAACTTTCCCTTTTTCACTTATTTTCTTCACAGCTCAGAAAAATTCCTAAACATTAAATAGTTTGCTCTTCTTAAAATTCGCCTGCTAATTTTCGGCCCCTTATTCCTTTATATACAGAAAGACCTTGTGTCTTGGCAAATTTAAATAACTTCTAACTTCGAAACTGAGCCTGCAAGCGACGCCAATAATTTTTCACGCTTTAAACTTATGGTTCCACTACTTGCTTTAACATGAGCAACAAGAACCGAAAACATTGAGAATCTGATTTATATAATTACAACTAATTTTTTAAAAAAATGTACGTTAATGTTTCTTGTCATCTCTTTCAAAGTGTTCTGAAGGCTGCTCTATTTTAAGCAAGGCATGTCTTTCAAAACTTTTGGCAATGCAGTCTCGGGCACTATAATAAGCAGCTATGGGGCAGTGCGCCTGAATCAGTATTCTGATACACTTTGATGGTGTCGTGGACAACACTCAGACGGTTTTGACGTAATCGTTCTTCCTCTTCTGTGATTGGCCACTCAAACTCGAAGAACGCGACGTCATCTTGCTACTGCGCATGCACCCCAGACACTTGTTTTCCAGGTCCCAGAAGCACGTTCGGCAGTAGATGACATCACAGTCCTCAGTGTCACAGAAAAGGTACTTTTTGTTCAGCCCTGTACCACACACAGCACACCTGCGAATATTGACGCCGACAAACTCGAGCACGGCTTTAATCCAGCTGAAATTATTACACAGAACCAGCACCGCGTCAAGCCTGTTAAGCATTTCTGTTTCTTCGGAGAAGTTGTTCATGTTTTCAATAACTGACTTGTAAAACATCTTGCGTTCTTCAAGAAGCTTGTAGTAGAGATACGCGATGCGTTTTCTCTCTCTCCTAGGATAGAAACGCGAGGAGATCAAACGACGCAAGCGAAGGATGAAGGATTGGAGTAGGATAATCAACAGTAAGATTCCAAGCAGTGTGGACAGGATGATAACATACGTCTCATCCAACCTCTTGAGATTTCCATTACACCTCTTGGAAATATTGGACTGCGGTTCCTCGCTAGTGATAACAACATAGAAGTAATAATCCAGGAGAACTATTATGAGTGCGAAGATCAAGTATATGAAGTAAAACAGCAAATACTTGAGCGTGTTCCGCTTCTCAGGCTCAGCCAGTTGGCAGGCGGTTGGTTGAACAAATTTCTGAAGCTCGGCTTTTTTCAGAGGCACCAGCAGGTCAGCGGCTCCACTCGACTTGCGCATGTCCTCAATCGACTTGAAGCGAAGCGTAAGAAAATGGTTGTCAAATTCGTTGCTGGATAGATACAGTTTATGATACCTGTATGCCTCGTACAATACAAGGAATGCTAACAAAGGCAACAGCATTGCGACTATCTTGACAAATTCACAAGGCTCCCCTGCCGTGATAACAGTGTAATCATCGTCCGAGGGATTGTTTATTGTTTTCATTCGGTCAGGACTTTGTTCCATAATTCTCTTAATTTGCCATAGCGTGCGGTTATTCGCGCTGTTCAAGACTTCACACGTTTCTTGGATTTGAGCGTTGGAGAGGTGAACGCACGCGTTCCTCGGCGTTAGAAACTCACAATTTTGCGGGTTCCTCGTGTTGAGTTGTGAACACTTGGTATACATGTTGTCGACCTCGTTTGAGCAGATGTTGTAAGCGCGCCGAAGGAAACTCATGCAAATGACCTCAGATGAATTATTATCTCTAAACGACTTATCTTGGCGATCAGATGATGACAGCAGAGCGTTCTTAATGTAATTTTGCAGCTCGCGTGAAATGTTCTCGTACTTTTGTACACGCTGTACAACGGCACGATTGTTTCCATCCAACAACACAAATTCCGACAGATTAACGCTGCCATTGTCTGCTAAGTTGTTGTCCATTGTCATCAGACAGCCTCTACTTTGTGCGGCGATGTGTACATTGTCAATGAAATTGCACATTGGACCGGAAACGATGAAAAACGTGATTAGTAACCAAAGTGAAATCTTTCCACCCGTGGCAAACAAGCTCGGGAAGACCAGCAATGCGATGCATTGAAGGCGCGTCTTGTCAAGAAAACCGAATATCGTAGCCACAACAAAACCGATTAACAGAGCGGCAACGACACATTTGACAACGTGCAAACGAGCTAACAGGTACAACGTCAAAAATATGAACACACCCAGCAATAATCCTAAAAGCATGCCCATTAAAATTCGTATCTTCGGCCGCTTGTTCGGCGCGAGTAACTTCTCTTTGGTTTCATTCATTGTGCGCACCGCATCTTTGATACTCTCCGTGGAACGCCTTCCCTCAGCTTCTATGCTCTCGTACGACGCCATTCTGTGCTTCATCTGTTCTTTAGTTTTCCTAATCACGGACGATGTTGGTTTCAGACTTGTCGAGCCGCCTTTTCTTTTATATTTTTCCTCTTTCTGTTTCTCGACCGTCGGTTCATAGTTATCTGGTTTATCTGTCGTAGGAGACGAAGGTGGAGTTTTGTAATGCATCGGTGTGTCGTAGATGTGAGGTTCGTTGCACTCTGAACACCCTGGTACACTTGATCGAGCAGGTTTAGGAGGACCAACGACGTTTGGGACTTGATAAATACAAGCTTCGTCCTTCGACAGAGGGTTTTCTTGAATATTAACTCCTGTGCCCCCAGCAGCGCTCGTGTTGGTCACGTCTGATTGATTTTTCTCGCCAACTTTCTTCGGGTTTTCGATCGGATTAATTTTAGCCGCTTTAATATCAGCTATTTTGGGTTCTTCCTTCGGTTGAGCAGGCTTTGGCGTTTGGTTTGTCTGTGGTCTTTTCTCCCCGCTTTTTTCAACAGGTTCGTAGTTCTCGTCTTCGTTCAAATCTTTCTGTGGCGTGGGCAATGATCGCGCACTGTCTTTCGCCGCTGGTCTTGTCTTCGTGTCGAGTTGCCTCGGCGCGACTTTCGGTTCAGTCGGTTTTGAACCTTCACTACTCTTGTTTAAGTTCAATCTGAAAGGCCTTCCGATCGCCTTAACTCGTTCATTTTCTGTTTCAGTCGCTTTAGCTTCTGGCTTCTGTTTGTGAACTGTCTGAAGTGGTCTCGGAACAATCCTTGGCTCCTGCTTATCATCCTTGACAGTATTTCCGCTTTTCGAAGCGTCTCGGTTCGTTGGCTTTTCATCATTGCAGTAATTTCCATCTGGAGAATCTTCCACAACTCCTGAATCGCCCGATGTTTCCTTCCTCTCTTCTTTCTCTTTTTCTTGCGGTTGTCTCATATTTCCGGCGAAAGGTTTCGGATAAAGCGGCGTTTTCTTGGCAGTAGGCGTATTAGTTCGATTCTGAAGCCACGCGGGTTTCTCTTTGCCCGATTCGTTATTTACGGCAGGTTTTTTCTCATCTTTTTTGTCATCTTTTGTGCCCGAGTTTGGACTTCCCGAGCCACTCCCGTTTTTGTTATTTCCAGTCAGTTTCGCCGCGCAGCTCTCAGGAAATTTTCCCACCTTTCCACTGTTTAAATTCTTGCCGTACATCCATCCGTCCCCGCGTTTGCGAACGTCAAAAATAATATCGCCTTTTTCTACTGCCATGGGCGAGTCTTTGCCGCCGAACCTCGCTTCCTTGGGGTCAGGTGTAAAATCCTGGGTTATTTTTAAGTATAAGCCATCCATGATGTCCAAAAATGCGCCCAGGAGGATTTAAAAACGACTTATTTTACCTCTGAAGGCGACCGGTGTTTCATTGCTCTTCGTACATGTTTGATTTGAATCAACTACACAATAGCGTTCGACAAGTGTTGTTTTCTTATCGCGTCACGTGACAGGTTTTCCAGCTGACTTCACTCACGCCATAAGCTTATTGGTTACGCATGATCGCCTCGCTCGAATGATTGATCTTTAGCTTTCACTGCATTCACTCAGCGATGGATCTCGTCTGTAAATAGATGATAAAAGCAGGGCGTGATATTTTTAAAAACAATAAACAAATGATATCATCAATTAAAAGCATTCTGCATTCAGTATCATGTTGCCAATTTTCCATACAAAGATCAAAATTTCGTATCGCAATGTTTCACAGTTTAACAATACGTGGGGGAATGTTTTTGTCTGTTTAATAATAATATTTCACCGACCGCATGCAAATTCATCTTTGTTTTAAAGAAAATTGAACCACCTAAGAGGTCAATTAGCATAAAATGTCAATTTGTCCACTGAACTGGTAATCAAGGCATAAACATCCGAAAGTAAACAGAATTAAAGTGAAATGTCATGTCTAAAAATATGGTGAAATATAGCACAACTACTGCTCAATGTGAAAATTTAAAGTAAATACATTATATATTGTATAAATAATTTTGCTGGAGACTATAAAAAAAAATGGGTTAACAACCTTCATCAGTTTGTTATTTTGTTTGAATTATGATTTATCATTTCAAAAAGTTTCTCCAGGACAACACAATACAATAAACTTGTATCATTTTATACGATGAGGGGATAATTTGGCATCACGTGAATATTGCCTTGGAAATAAACAAAATTTGCATTGGAATATTTCTTCTTCCTGCCTAAAACAAACTGATGACTCAAACTAATTGTTCTTACAAAAATAATCATATTTATAGCAAAAATCTAATCAAATCCATTTCTGCATTGTTGCATCACCGAATCGTAATTTTTGCAAATTGAAATTAATACAAAGCAGCAAAATACAGTTCAAGCCAGAACATACAATTTGGATAGGAGGTTTAACAGTAACAGTAAACCCTGTAAAACTCACACCCCAGCTCTGAACTAGAAGGATAAAGAAGCTAAAACAACAGCGTATAACAAGGCATTGCATCTTGAAAAATTCAGCCTATATTTTTCAAGTTGATTATCTGTAATCCATCTTATTCTTTCCTAATCTTGACTATCCTTCTTCCTTTTGGGCTTATTTTATAGCCTTTTGTGTTGTCTACCCTCCGCTGAACTTATCATTTTGAGTTTCCATTCTGTAGTAAATTCATGTCCTGTGACATAGGCTGCCTGTGGGAGATTGAGGACCATCACCTTCTCCCAGCCCTTACAATTCATATCCCAGTGCTATGCTGGCCACCTTGTTTGAATCAAACACCCAAGATTATTGTCAAGATTTAGAACATGACCCCCACCATTTCCTAAGTTGTCTGAAGATTTCCAACGACATAATAAACATTTCCAAAGACACTCCAAACATTTCCAGGTCCAGGTCCTGGAATGTAGAGTTAACACAACCTCATTGCGAGTATGTTTTCCTTTTAAAATCAGAGTATTTGGGATAGGACCATCATTTACATGTACAATACTGTACACACACTTTTCTTGTTGCATTGCTTTGAATTCACACACATTTTTTTATATTTTTATAATGCAGGTAATATACACCAGTTTGTGCGAGTTAAGGCTTTACGCAAATTTCACAGCTAGGTGTTAGAAATTGGAATGTGGGTGTGAGATTGAAGGTTCTGATACACAGGCACGAGACTTATGCCTAAGGTGTGAGAGTTGACGAATACACAATGCAGCATAGTCATTTGAATCTGTGAGTCTTTCATTACAGCATTACCATGACACTGACTTTTATTCCATTTGCAAGTGCCACTGGCTTTCTTTAAGGAGGTTGCTCTCAGCTCTACAGGTACTCTGTGAGCAGAGTCTTCTTCGATCTTCCTAGATTAGTCGGGAAGAGGAAGGAGACTCTGCCAATGGCCTCGAGAATTCATATTGAGCATGCTCCAACTGAAAATCAAATGTTGCCAAGCCTCGCTCAGCCTCACTTTTAAGTTGTGATAAAAATTAAATATTTCAAATGACTGTCAAGAAAATATATTATTATGAGTCTGAAATTAATATATCGATTGTTACCTGCTCAAAACTTGTGTTTGGCTGGTAATTAGGGAATTCAGAGGAAATCGATGAGCATTCGTTCAGTTGGGAATTGGTTTTCCATTGATACAAGTTACTTTGCAACCATTGGGCAGATTTGATAAATTAACAATTTTGCCATGTCCGGTCGGAAGAGATAAAAACGTATGTTTACAACTTCAAAAACGAGACATGATTGTGGTTCCGTGAGGCTTGAAATCTGCCCGATTTGAAGTTTACAGCTAGCAGAATTCGCTGCTTTTTCAAATTCTTTGTAATGATCGACTGTAAACAAATTACCATAGGTGCAGAAAAGTCAGCAGTTCATATGATTGATCATGCGCAACAGTGGAAAACTGGTCTGACTCGGTCAAAACTGGTCTGACTCATCCATTTCCTTGGATGAGAGGCAATTCAAAGAAACTCAAGGCTGTTAGCAGATTCCTCTTCCCGACTTATCTAGGAAGATCAAAGAAGACTCTGCTCACAGAGTACTCTACAGGTAAAGAGGCTGCATGATTCTACAGTACCAGATGCCAATTATAGTCAGTTGCAATATTATTAATATGAATCAAAGACAGAAAATTGACTTGTAAAAAACTCAAAATGACCTTCCAGCATGTTATATAACTTTAAAGTAAAGGATCCACTGGAATTCTTTAACACAGATGGCCAGCCATACAAGGTTTTTTAAAACTCCAAAATATACACCCCACCTCCCCCCCCCCCCCCCCCCCCAAAAAAAGAGATATATTGCTTGTTTTTTTGGTTTGATATTGTTATGCTAAGAGAGAGTTTTACTCTGCATGGCATTCTTACCCAGAAAGGGGGGAGGGGGGGCACTCCCATAAATTTTGAATAGGTGTGTTGCGTAGGTTCGTAAATCCTGATCCTATTTGAGGACATAATTTTGTGCAAAAATCTTCTAACAACTTTTTTCTAAAACTTTCACAACTGTGAGTTTATGAGTCACTCATGTCTCAAATGTGAAAAAAATGGGGGTCAACAAATTCGTTTCTGAGATAAGAAGTCTGAAAGCTCACTTTACTTAAGAATCTGTCTTCGTTTCTGACAATAGTGACAGTGTCTGTTTGTCCAAAAATATTGTGAGTAAATCCACAGAATGCAATTTTCTTGTCTAAATATTGTTTAAGCGGATCTATTACGCAAATTGATTCAACTGGTGATGCTCCTTAAGAGAATCTAATCATTTAGCAATCACATTTGCACTGGCCTGGCAGTGGAAAGATGGGCAAGATTTGATGCCGCATGGGAAGAAAAATTAGAAATTTTTAAGCTTCCCACGTTGACTTCTTGTTCACAATCTGTCAAGAATCACAAAACAAAGCTGCTTATCATAAGAAAATTGTGAGTCACTGACCATTTAAGAGAGTAAACTACAAGAAAAGTTTATCCCATTGGCGCCTGTGCCAGCCGTAGCCGGCCGCGCGAAAACCACCCCCAAAATACCTGTGCCGGCCGTAGCCGGCCTTAAAAAGCACGTGTCCACAAATGCCCTTTCCCTCCCTCCCTGAGGTTTTTTGGGTTCTCCTATTGTTCTACAGATAATAAAGGCAAATAAACCAATCAGAATCTGTTTTCTGCGCATATTTTTAGGGAACTCTTGGGGTCCTAGAAAGAAGGTTTTTCGTACTAATCCGTGCGTTCAAAGTGTACAAGAAAGTAATGGCGCATCGCGGCTCTTGTTTACAAACTTTCAAAGCCTTGTTTTTCATTCTGAACACGGAAAATTCCCTCTTTGAGGCTAAAAATGAAAAGTAGAAACACCGATCAATTTTTAAGTGGCTCTAAACTGAAAAATCATCGAGAACAGAGTGCTAAAACCTTGCTGATGAAGGATTCATCTTTCCTTCCACGGCCGTGAAGAGATGGTGTCATGGCACTTCAAATGCGTTTTGAATACAAATCACGGACTTGAACACAGACTTAATGAGGCTTCTCAAGACTTCTGAGAACAAAATGGTAATGTACATTATTGCTTCAAGTTTGGATGGAATTTTTAGAAGGATCGGTAAAGCCATTGAGTGAATAATCGACTGCCGAAGCCATCCGCTAAAATTAAAACTTTCGCTTTAGCGTGAACAACTGAATAATTAACTCTTGTATGCAGGATTGCACGGCTTTGAAATTTTCGATATTTTGACGCTTTTGAATACATTTCTTGGCTTCTTCTGACCTGAAAATTAATTTGAAACAAAGTTTCTTTCAAGTTTCTTTCATTTTTCCATCTTTAGTCCGGAATTTTAGGCTTTTGAAGCCGAACAGATTTGACACGCACGTGTTGTTATCCGATACGCATTTTTAACCAAGACTTGCTTCAGTTGTTTATTTGGCCGCTTTGTTTTGAGTTGTGTTTATAGATTTAGAAACTTACTACAGTGCTTCAGAAAATACAAAGGAGTATGTTTATTAACATTAAAAGTAAAGGAAAGCG
The DNA here is from genome assembly GCA_963693305.1 of Meandrina meandrites. NCBI lineage: Eukaryota > Metazoa > Cnidaria > Anthozoa > Scleractinia > Meandrinidae > Meandrina > Meandrina meandrites. The sequence goes on along the minus strand of OY855909.1, from coordinate 38,677,649 downwards.
TTGAAGGCGTTGCTAGTGTTAATTTTGTGCTAGGAATTCTGTAGTATTGTAAGCGATTTTACGCTGTCTCACGCCGCCGTGTTTTGTAAATATTTTCCATCTTCTCGAATTACCGCTTTTCTGAACCAAGAAATTTCCTTGGTACTTTTGAATTAATGGCAGTAGCAGCTGTACAGAATGAAAACCTATCTTTTACCAGAGTATTTTACGATATTTGTAAGACTTTGTACAAATTCTCTGTGTTTTTCCGAGCTCCAAAAATGACACGCAGAGGTAAAGAAAACTTAATCGCTGTCTTTAAGTTTGGTTTGGGATCAATTTATGAAGGCTAATAAACTCTTTAAGTCATAAATTAGTCTTTCAACATGTCAAGTTGGAATAAAAGTTTACTCCAGGAACTAATCATTTGTCTGAATTTACTGCGCATATGGTTTATTTTTTCTACTCGCACGCTTGCATTAAATGCCGTAAAAGAGCCAGGTATTTAGGGGTGGGTGCGCGCTAAAAACCTTCAGGCGTCAATGGGTTATGCAATGGCTACCAGCCCTACATTTGTTTGAAAAGTTTTCTCAGCTCACACACTCGATGTATGACGTGGCATGGCATTGTGACATGAATTATGTGCGCAGGAAGGATGTGCAAAAACAATTAGTGAGAACATCCTTAAGAATAAAGAAAACAAAAATTGACCCTTTAAGGCCCAAACCTGTAAAAATCGCACCTTATTCAAGGGTAGGAAGCGTTGCGTGACAACCCAAATAACTGTTGAACATGCACAAATCTTCATAAAATTGCCTTGCTAATATTTAAATGGATGGATAGTTCAGTCTTAAAAGATCGTTTCTTGTTCGCTTGACTGGGCGTTTATACACTGTAATTTTAGCTGATAGAATTCAGGTGCCCTATCTTAGGATCACACTGGGACCAAAAGATCAAAAGAAGCAAAAATGATACCCTTTGTAAGGACCAAGAACCTCAAAAACCACGCCCTATCCCACAGTACATACCCATATAGCCCATATATGGGAGTACCCCACCCCCCCTGCTCCACCTGGGCATTCTGATATGCGCTTTAAAATTTTAGTCACATTTTACCATCTACAACCTGTAAATGATGATTTTGAACCCATCCAAAAATAAGCCCCCTGTATATAACCTCTCCCTGAAAGCTGAAAGGGACATTGACCAATAATGATCCTAGGGCTCATTTAAAAAAATTTACAGTATCCTGTAAGCTGGAACCAGTAAGTGAAGGTCTACACGCCAGGCTGCATTTTATGTAGGTTACGCCGAAGATCTTCAGCGTGGATGACAAACTTTTGCACTGTACTGGTGTACGACTGTAGTCAGTGCCTTTTAACTGGTGTACAGATGACTTATTTTATATTATAATAACAAAGAACCTTGGCGTAGACTTTTAAAACCTTGGCGTATCTTCGGCGTTGGATGTACACGGAATGCACCCTGTTCTACACGTACATGTTAACTATTAAGCTTATATTTGTATCTGAAAATATTTCTCAGTGGTTCTGCATTAGGTATACTCGACTCAGACGAATCAAAAGTGGAATGTGAAAACGTATCGCCATCTGAAACCACAAAACACTTTTTTGGAGGGTGCACGACATAATAATGTTTCCCCTCCGAAATATCTTCTTTGTGCTATAAAGGCACCTGAGGCCTAAAATTCAGCATTTCGAAAATCCTACGTCTAGGAAAAGTACGTGACCTACGTTCTTGTGATAAGTAAGGAGAATTTTGCCATTTAATTGTAATAAACAAATGAATAAAGCAGGTAGAGCTTGGAAAAGAAAGAAGTTTTCAAAACATAAGCTTATCGATGCCGCTCGCGCCGCCAATCATGCCGATGAAATTTTATAGCTGAAATGTGGAAAAATTATCCAGCCCCTAGGATTATGAGAGGTCATATAGATTGTGTGATAAATAAACAAATGTTATTGGTTTTAAATAACCCACTATTTCAACTACACTCACCTCCAGCATGGAAAACTCTTCACGCCCAGCTGAAGGTCGCGTCCGCCATGTTTTTTTTTTCTGTACACCTGCATGCACGAGCCCGCGAATTTAGATTATATGTCGGGTAGAGCGAACATGCGCAAAATGACGAGTTCCAGGTTTCAAAATGGCGTCTCGCTTAGCAGTGGACATCGCGATTGAAAGCCTTTTGGAAAATGAAGTGGAAGAAATCTCTAGAGATGGACAGGAAAAATATGTGCCGTGAGTAACCCGTTCTTTCGTTCCTTCGATTTCTCGGACTTTCCGATAACTCGAGCCGAAAGTTATTCCCTTCCCTCACTGTACTCCAAGTAGTGTCTGACATGTTAGCTTTACTTTATCCCCGATTTCTTTGAACCTCCCGATTTTTCGAACCGATTTTCGTTTTCCTTGGAGGTTCGAGAAATCAAGATCCCACTGTATGATTTTTTTGACGTAACATTTGCATATTAACAATGGTGCCTATTGTTTTATGCATCGTTCTTGAGAGTGTTCCAACACACTGTCTTGAAAATGAGGGGGCAATACAATGATATGAGCACTTTGACTTGTGCTCCCATTATTATCTTGATCCTAAAGTGTTTCACTTTTTTGGACTAACCAGGGAAATGAACCAAACCTTTGCTTAGGTTCATAGGTGGTTGTAATTACGTTGAAATTAAGGCCCAGTTCAGACGTCGTGCTTCTGCCGTGCCGAACTAAATTTAGGAATTAAGTTCGACAAAGGCATGGCAGAAGTATGGCATCTGAATCAAACCTAAAATTAAGTTCGGCAAAGCAATTAAGTTCAACAAGCTCTGCTGTGCTACACGACTCTGGCACGGCAGTGATTCAAACGTCGCACTTCTGCCATGCCAAACAAAATTCATAAATTATGTTAAATGTATTTTGACGGAGGTTGTTACGGCGCCATTTTTGTTTGATCAACGCTGACTAATTGTTACGTGACTTCAGTAAGTCCTGAATTTGGCACGACGTCTGGATCAGAGTCATGTTTGTGCCGTGCTACAGTCGAACCTATTACAATTAAGTTTGGCACGGCAGAAGTACGACATCTGAACTGGGCCTAAGTTATTATTATTATTATTATTATTATTATTATTATTATTATTATTATTATTAAATTATCCATTTATTTTGTTTAATTTCATATCATCAGTCAGCTATCCATGTCAGAGAAGCTGGCCAAGTTGGCGCACAAAATAGACTTTTTATCAGATGTGAAAGGTCGTGAACAAGATGCAGATAATGAGGATGAGGAGAAATCTCTGGTAACATTTCAACCATCTCTGTGGCCTTGGGATTCTGTCAGAGAAAACTTGAGGTAATAGATTACAGTGTATCCATTGCCAATCCATGCTTGTAAATCCATTTTCTTAAGCCTCAGTTACAGCATCATTATAAAAACTGAAAATATAATTCAATTTGTAACCAATCAATATTGATAAAGCCACTGATTTTTATTGGAAATCAATGGCAATCAATGGAAGGTCATACAGATCCCAGTCTTCTTATATTTTGGCACATTAAAACATTATTTTTTGGCAAATTGTGCTACATGTGTGTGACTTTGTAAGGAAATTCTAAACTTTACTGGGTTTTCTATAGGAAGTCGTTAACTGAGGTCTGTGTCTTATCGGATGTGTTGAATGTAGTGCGTGACAAGAAGTACATGGTGTTGGACCCAGTGTCTCAAAACCAAGCCACACCTAAACCTACCCTCTCTCTGATTACTAAAAAGAAGGTTAGTACAAAATTCCATAGCTCTGCATACTGCTTTTGATTTTTGATTTGTTCACTTGTTTGTTTTCGTATACCATTGGGTTTGATACTAGTTTCTTCTTGGCTCTTTGGTTGCTGAAGAATTCAATGTCAGAATTAATTACAAACAAATTTGTGGCCTGGAAACAGAGTGGAAAATGTGAAATCCTCAGGACCTTTTTGGAAATCTTTAGAATAATTGGCACACTAAAATTTAATTTAAAATCCCAGGCATGCATTTCTCTGCACAAAGTTGACATAATACACGTGACAATACTTGTACCATTGTCAAACTCAGATTATTTGACATCTACAGTGTTTTTGGTCCCATACATTGTTATTGTGTACAAACATGTCCTGTGGTTGGTAAAGAGTGTTTGTGTTAATGGGATTGAACTGTATTTGTTCATAGAGTTTAACCAATGCTGCAGATATTCTACTCCGAGGGGCTCAGAGAATGGAAGATGCAGTTAGAGAAAGAGCAGATCAAAACTCGAGGCAGGGAAGCAGTGCAAAAGATTTCCATTCTGAGCTTATGATGTTACGGAAGAGGTGGCGGTTAAAAAGGACAGGGGCATCCATAATGGGAGATTTGACATACCGCTCAGGTAGAAATGAATTCAACTTGTTGAGTTTCATGTTTATCATGAAATCAAATAGCAACCCCTGATCTGCAGTGCTTGACAATAGTCCAAAGTGTGAATTATTGCTTATTCTCTGTGATTGCTGATTTTCTTATATTTCTTTCAATGTACATGTAAGTTCCGAGAATTTGGTGGTACATCAAGATGATACATTGTATTTCTTAGTTGATATACAATTATCTGTATTCTCACAACCTTGACAATGTGTTCATATTGTAAGGAGAAATTTGATGTTGAACACTTTTAAGAATTGTTAATTGTACAGCAGTTTTGAGTTGTTATAAAACCAAAACCAAAGTAGTCGCTCTTGCCAGTCACAAAGGACACAAACTATCCAGTGATTTACCGGTAATCAAAACTTGAAGCAAATACATGTAACTGGTGCAAATTGCAGGAAACGGTGTGCAAGCAGCTCAATTGGTTTTGGTTTTTCTTCTGATATATTGAGAAATCACTAAGCAAAGGCTTCTAGGTGACTAACTTTTGCCTTTGGTCGACCAGATAATCTTATTTCTTTCATATGGGCTTTATTCTGGGAACCCTGGATCTCATAGTTTGGAACCTTCTGGCTCCTTGTAATTTTTCTTAGAGCACAGCCTTGAACGCAAATAGGAATTAATTTGGACACTCAATTGCTCTATCTAATGTAGACCTGTCACAACCCATTTCAAGCTAAGAAAGCTGGTGATTCCAACAGCTGACAGTAAACACTTTTGAGTATGGTAAGTTGGAAAGTTGGAAATGACTTGTACATCCACTAAAGTCCATCTCTCTCCCCAGCTGGTTCACAGTTTAGAAATCCAGGCTTATTTGAAGTTACCAAAGCAACAAAAGCCGAAGAAAGATCTGAGGAATCCACCTCAGATAACCGAGCGCTAGAGGTGGCTGTGGGAAGTGATTTGGAAGGGACGGCAGAAATCAGAGTTGCTATCATGCAGTCTGAAGAGGAGGTCGAAATTTCTACTATCAGAGGTAAGAAGTCAAATTAGTTGCAAAATTCCAAGTACAAGTTATGCACTAACAAAATTATGTTTACAGCACTGTACTTCAAAATCCATTTTCATGTATGAACTCCTGCTTTAAAACCATGTATTGTGTTGTTTTAAGTTGTTGAAATCTTGACTGATTTGATGTTTGTGCTTGAAGACAACAGACAGTACGGTATGTGTTGTAATAAAAAATGTAGCTTGCACACTAACAAACCTGGGTGGAGGTTGCAATAATTAGCAACTTACAAGAAGGTGAGACTATCGGCTTTAATACTCGAACGTCCTGATGTTTTCATCTATAAGTTAACAAATTTCAAAGAAATTATAAACCACCTTAACATCTCTTGCAAAGCTGAAAAAGCCCACTGAGTGCATAAATGGCATGCAATTTTTGTTAAAACAATGTCACTTTCACACTGTCAATAAATACTACTTATTAACCTCGTCTGTTCGGTCATTACAGGGAAATCTCAGACCGAGGCCTTGATGTATTGACCAAGTGATAGCGAGGTCAATACATCAAGGCCGAGGTCTGAGATTTCCCTGTAATGAGCGAACAGACGAGGTTAATAAGTTATTTATTATTTGGCCTTTTTATCGCTGAAAAAAGGGAAACGTTTTTCAATATCCACTTGCGCGCGCAAGAGGTCATTCGAGATCATGCGATCCAAACCAGAAGAAACAATTTTTTTTTGAACGATGAGGCAATTTTTGTCTTCATTATGCCAAGATCTTGGGGCAAATTTAACCGCTTTAATTTTCACAAAACAAACTGACCTGTATTTACAAGTGTTTGACCCTTAAAAAGTTATCAAAAGCTAAGGCAAGAAAAATTTTCATAATGCCCGGTCATTATAAGAAAATCTTGCCAAATCTTGCCCGCTCATCAGCCAATCAGAGCGCATGTACTATTGTAGCCATATAATAATGTGTATTTCTGTTAGGTCTTATGAGTGGTTACTATGACAACATGCCAACAGTCATCCCATCCTGGCAACAGAAGTTGGAGTCAGCACAGAACAACCTGTTTTGCAAGGAGCTCTTTGTACAGGTTTGATAATGCCTTTTGCCACCCATCCCATGCCTGGAACCTCCCATCTCTTTTGAAACTCTACCACATTCATAATTTTTTGGAGGGTTTTTGACTTTCATGTTCGAAAGGGGGTGATATTATAGTCAAACTAGTTGTTCTTTCGATGGAAACTCTGCAATGTTGTGGCATAATATTCAATAATGATTGACAGTTTGATCTAACCAACTTGCAACTTTCAATTGCCAAGTTCTGGTTTTCATTTTACCGTATAAAACAAGGTAATATAAGCTCTGTTTCAAAGAAGCACAAAACAATTGCTCCATGATTGACTGTTTTCATAGACTGCAAGAAACGACAGGCTTAGTTCAGATTGCCAAACTGGGAATCGCACTTCCAAATTAAACTGATGTAAGCTGTAATAACAAATTTGAAATTGAATTTTCAAGCACAATTCCCAGCAATTTGAATAAAGCCTGTCACTAATTTCTCACTATCTCTTGATAAACAGTTGACCATGGAGCAATTATTTTCTGTTTCTTTCAAACAGAGCTTGAATTACCTTGTTTTATATGGCGACATGAAAACCAGAACTTGGCAACTTGCTCGAGCAAATTTGAATTGACAGGTGCAAGTTGGTAAGATCAAACTGTCAATCCATCTTGGAAAATTGCATGGTAACGTTGCAGAGTTCCCATCAAAATAACATCTAGTTTGACTGTAAAATAATTAATAGTCTGATGCAAATATAAATCCATGTAAATATGCATATTAAAGGTTTTCTCGTGGTTTGATATCTTGGATAGTTTTGTGCATCATTGCACAGGCCATGAAAATATTATTATCAAATGTGAATATCAGAAGAAAACCTCAGGCTCTATGTAAGCATTGCAAAATTAATGTACATGTAATTGTATGTTATAGTTGCTACAGCTTACAGGTATATATTAACTGATGAGTTTTATTGGACTGTTTCAGTGTAATTGACTGTTACTAGTCAGTGGTGCTGTGGTAAACATTCACTCAGTCATTCATTTCTATTCTGGAGCAACATAGGAGTATTAGATTAATATTGCTGTGATGTTTCTCATGTGTTTTTGTTAAATCAACAGCTCTCACAAGGCGCTTACAACACAAAAGAAAACAGATCACACTTTGTGATGGCAAATGAGATCAGAGCTGAAGTGAGTATTAAAATTCTTAATACTTCATCAACAGGCATTGCAATAATATATTCAATTAAATTATAACATTTTTGTGTTAGAGACCTACATGTACTAATTTGCTTCATTCAATAGATTTTTCCAGGGACAGATCTTTGCATTACATACAGTTGTAGGAAAAGTAATTCAGAAGAAAATAGTTCAAAGGTAATTTGCACTATTGGTATAATCAGTCTACTGTAATAATAATTGATTCTGGTAAAATTGGTAAAAATGCTCAGGGATAGTGCATTAATTATGGACAATCACCCTGTCCAGGGTGAGTAAGTAAGTAAGTAAGTTAGTAATTGAGTGGGTGAGCTAGCGAGCAAGTAAAATCTTGAGCAACATGTCAATGCATTTAGTCTTTGACAGACTAGTTGGGGACACTTGCACTAAAAAAGAAAATTGAAATCTTTAAATTTAAAAAAAATTAAAAAGGGGGTATACAGCAACTGTTCCCTTTATAAAAATCTCATTCACAATACTGCAACATTGAAATCTAAAATGGACTTACAGCAATATTATAGATTACATATAGAAAAAATGGCCCAAGCTCACCACAAGTCTCTCACTAGCTTAGTGGTTAGGGGACCCATTACCAGTATCTGGGAGGCCATAGGTTCAATTCCCGTTGAGGACTCAAGAATTTTTTCTTTGTCCCACATTCGTGACAAATGAACATATCATCTTTCTTATTATAGCTACAATTGTATGATTGTAAGCGTAATTCAGAAATTTCATTCTAGTTTTTCAGTTTCATTGTTGTTGTAAGTTTCACTGTTTTAGCCAAGGTAGGCATGCACAGTGCACAGAATTTACATATCTACATATTAATACATGTTTTCATCAAGTGCAGAAGACTACATGAATACATCGTGTACATGTGGTTCAGTTTTTGTACAGCTGTTGGCCAGTTAAATGCTCAGACAGAGTTTTACAATTTATGTTTGATGTAACAGTTTGTTTAGGATTTCATGCCTTCAGTTTTACCAGGAATCATACACAAATGTTTAACGGTAGTTTACTTTCCCAGTGTTTGTCAGTTTATGTAATTAATAGAATATTATTTCTGAGTTCTTAAAATTTTGTGTATAATCAAGTTTCTACCATGTACACTAATGTGCTTAATTTTAAATGTGATTCTTGTATTTCAGCTGACGCGTAAGGATAAAGCACCTCGTGCTCAGTCTCTGGAGTATGCTCTTCACTCGCTTCTCAGAAAACAACACCATCAGGCGCATACTCTCCTAACACCTCACCCTGTCACGGCGCACCCCATGCAGGGTGGTAACAAGAGGCTCTGCCTTGCTGGACCCTCAGCACTGACGGCAACTGAGGTAGCTCCATATCTGCAGAGGTAGGTGCATTTGTAGGTCCTTGTCATTTAGAGACTAAAATTAATGGCTCCAAGTGCACCTTTGGGCATGTTTTGGCCAACTTGATAATAATTCTTTTTTTATTATTTAGTCTTAATAAGTGTAAACAGATGTCAATGTATGTTGCTGCACTCACTGTCTGTAACTCACTGCAGAGACAAAATGAGATTTGACCCCAAATAATTCAAACTGGTGATGTTGCTGTACAGAGACCAGTATTGTGTCTCTGATTGGTTGTTTCTCCGTTGGACATTTGCATGCAATGGCAATGAATATCTGCTCCCCTTCACATCTGAACAGCAGTTGTTTTACTTGTTTCTTTGTATGATTTGCAAACTCCTTCATTTTCTTGTACTGTACGAGAAAATGACAAAAAAACTTCTCTCAACTTCAGAAGGAACTTGTGTATCAACTCACTTTGTTTGCATATTTGACATTTGATGCCTGCCTTTTTTTGTTTGTTGAATATTTTGAATAAGACGTCGAGACAAAGAGGCTTAGAAGAGGCTCCTTTAAACAGAATGCTTACAGCGTATCGTGGAATGAGAATATCAACTCAATCAAACATATAATTATTTATTTGCGATTACTGGCATTCTATTATTTTATTCTTATTCAAGAACAAGGACAATCAAATGCCTTCTGAGAGTAATGGTCTGGAAGCCAGCTAGATAACTGCTGGATTCCACAACTGTTCTTCCTATTCATTCATGTTTCAGTGATGGTCTTTTGGAAACTGTGTTAAATATTGCGAGACACAAAGTGCTTCAAAGAAGGTAAGAGATTGAATATTTCACTGCCTTGGTGTTGACAGGTCTCCACAGGGGACTGGAGCTAGTTAATAGTTAATGATAGGTTAACCGATTTTAAATAAGTACTATTTAATTTTTTAAAATTCTTATCTTTTAAATGTTAGTGGTTTAATTAATATTTATTGATTAAATTTTAATCACACGATTATGTTTCTTGAATCGTGTACGGATAAAGTTTGTATGTTTGTTTACATGAGACTAAAAGGTGGTGTAGTTGGGAGAGGCTGGGCAGCTAATCTCCTCATAAACACATGGGAACAGTTCAATGATGACTGCATTGCAGGATAATCATAATAGTACTACCATGGATTGTCATATGACTTGTATATTCTTCAATTTACATTTGACGGCAGGGCTGTAGAAGTTGTTGATTCACTGAAGGAGAGACTAACTGATCCATGTATCACATGTCACTGGAGCAGTATCGGCTGCGATACCACTACATTAGCCAGTGTTCACATCACATCTCCAGAGGTTGGACATCTTGCAAGGTTAGTTTGCTGCTACAAGTCACGTGTGGCCCTATGAGTAGCATTTTGTCTCTGATAAAAACACTTTGTGAACACGCCACGCTCAAGATAAAATTATCATCTGGCTTTAACTCAAGGCCAACAGGTCGAAATTGCAAATTCATGAACTTCATTTTCTGTTGTTTTACAGGTTATATGGTAGCAGGAGATTTCGCTCCCAATCGTGTTCGCACCCACCGGTGGTGGGTGCGAACGCGGATGGGATCGAAACCTGTGTCATTGATAATCCTACAAGGCATTTGGAAGCAATGAAAAGCAAACTAAAGATAGACATTTGTGCAAGACCTATTGTCAACCAACTGTGTTAGAATGAGACACAGCGAACATTGTTTTGTGGTTGATCTGGCCTTCATCACATCAAATTTTCTCTCAAGAAGTCCTTATACTCAAAGCATTGTTTTAATTTAACCAGCCTCAAGTTGATATTAATTCACGTCTGCCGACACAGCACAACATAGGAGCCGGTCCCCCGATCATTGTTTAACACTTGTTCAGGCGTGGTCTTCATTCCTGCAAAACAACTGAGACCCGAGGGGAACAAGAAATACCGTAATCTGTTCACTTTGATTAGGAACAAATTATCCTGATAAGGCTATAAAAGATGCGAGAAACAAAGTAGGCAGAATAATTTTAGTGTGATTTTTTTTTGCAGATCATCATTTCAGCTGCACGTGGGAGTGCGAGGAATCCATGTTGTCAACGCTGATGGGGAGAGTTTAGACTTGTCCACTCATGCTCAGGATCTGGAAGATTTCATTCTTAGTCAGGTGCGATAAGAGCTTTTTTTGCCGGTAAATAAGCGCATGCTCGTAAGCGTTTGCATGGTACCGTTTTCAAGTTTAACTGACGTTGCTACAGCAAAGCAAACAAACAAACAAAAAACATTTAATCTGTTTTCCGGCAAAGTTTACCTGGATTAGTGTGACCGGGGTGTTATTCTTTGTTCCTGCCAGCCTTTCATTACTGGTAGTCATTGTATCGTTGTTTGTAAATTTAACTCTTTTCAGATTGTTTTTACAAATTCTGTTTTCGTTTTCCAGGTCTGTGATCATCGCCTGTCAGTAGCACACTCGCTAGCGCAGAGCCTGGGCTGGCACGTGATACATTGTAGCCGTCACGTGGGCACTGGACCAAAAGAACAGCAAGGTCACGTGGGTGGATTGATGGTCAAATCACCAAATGGCTCCAAGTGAGAATTCTATCACATGAACCTAGTTTAATGGCCTAGCTCTCACCAGTCTCTTGCAGCTCAGAATTCTATCACATAAACCTAGTTAAATGGCCTAGTTCTCACCAGTCTCCCGCAGCTCAGTGGCAGAACATCGGGAGGTCATGGGTTCGACCTCTGTTTCAGGCAAACCAGATAATTTTTTGATGGGAACTCTGCAATGCCGTCGCGCAATGTTCCAATATTGATTGACAGTTTGATTGAAACAACTTGGAACTTTGAATTCAAATTTGCTGGAGCAAGTTACACTGTACCAAGTTCCGCCTTTCTCTTTGTCGTATAAAAAAAGGTAATACCGCCTTTGTTTCAAAGAAACAGAAAATAATTCAGACTGCGAGAAATTAGCGACAGATTTTGTTCAAATCGCCGAAATCGGGCTTCAAAATAAAAACGTACAAAGACTTGGGGATTTGAACTAAGCCTGTCGCTAATTTCTTGTCGTCTGTTGATAAATAATTTCCTTCTTCTTCGAAACAGGGGTTGAATTATTGCGTTCTATACGGGAAAAATGAAAACCGGAATTTGGCAACTTGCTTGAGCAAATTTGAATTGAAAGTTTCAAGCTCTCGATCAATATTGAAAGATTGCGTCACAGTATTGCAGAGTTCCCATAAAAAAAACATCCGGCTTAACTGTAAATCGGAAATCTTTAATCCAAGTATGCCGGTGTCACAGACTGTAATTAGACTGTTCACAGCCTCTTTAGTTTTCAACAGCTAGCGACTGCGCGAGCGAGAGATAAAATTGCGCTGGGCTCCAGTCCTCTCGCGATTCTTTTCCCGCGTTTAACGATCAAAGGAATATGGGAGAAAATGAAGGACTGTAAACATTAAATTATTCCTATTTCTGACACAGTAAGTTTTCGCATTCCTATACTGAAAATCCTGATGTTTCATGTTCCTTCTGATTGTGGGACCAGTGTACATTATATTTTGGTATAATTTCTTTTTGTTCCAGAGCTGTTGCAGTCCGTACGGGGCCGACCAGCGGTGTGAACATTCTGGTCAGGCGCCCTCAGGTCCCTCATGGTGTGGCGCCAGAGTTGCTAGGGAGCATGAACTGGGGGAGCTTAGGTGGAGATTTCAATGAAGTGCACTGGTACAAAATGCCAGGAAGAACTTTCGTACAGAAGTTGTTTTTACTGTTAGCCATAGAGATGTACTGACAATACTCGAGTGGATGTCTCTTCGCTTCGTATTAGAAATGTCACAACAAGAACTACAGCACACAAAGCCAACAACCGCGTTGTTGGTTTAAACACGGAGCGATCCTATATAACGAGGCTGAACTGTTCAGCCTGCCAATCCCTGCCAATCACAAATTCCAATGCGACGATCTCATTGGTTTGGAAATGCAATCAACTGGCTTTTGGTGTGGCGTGATTCCGACTTACCTCGTTTTCTAAACTAAATATAGATTCAAAGCAGTACAAGAAATAGCATCAAGATTCTCGTGTATAAAATTCTCTGTTTTGTTGTTTGGGTGCAAACAATCGAAAGCGAGGTTTAGAAATAGTGAAAGATAGCTTTCAGTCACTGTTCTGCGAAATCACGGCATTTTCTGCCCGCAAGCGATCTGAGCTTTAGCGCCGATACTGAATTACAATTACATTGGTTAAATGTGTTGCAAGTAAACAAAGAAATATTTTCTTTTAGCTTGAATGGAAAGAATTATTGGTAGTTTATATTGTATATTAGCTTGTTAATTCCATATAAATGAACTGGGATCACATTTAAAAAGCAAAATTTGCGGAGCTTTTCTCTTTCATGACTGTTACTCTGACACGACTTTTTAAAATTGAAGCCAACAAAGTGCTAGACGGGGCCTTTCTATAGGCTCGCTCCGTGTTTAAATCGTCGTGGCGCATAACTGATAATTGGAGAAACATACTTTATTCATTCAAATGACATCATGTCGATGTACAAGCTGCGTGGATCACGAGAACACACGTGTGGCACACTCGTAACGCGTGTTCTCCAGGTTTCTATTTTACATGTGAAGCCTGTTTGGTTTTTATGTATGATCTTCCTGGAGCACAGTAGTGATACGATCACGTGTTTTTGTAATGTACAGAAAATGTATAAGAAAAAGCAGTCATTAAGTTATTTAGTTACTTATAATATTACGTTACTGAGCTGGTGGTTGGTTGGGGGGGGGGGGGGGGGGGGGGTGGGAGGCTGCACGACGAACCCGAGGTTCGGGGGTTTTTGCGAGTAACGTTTTTCTCGCGTATCATTTAAAATCATGCTAATTAAGCGCGTAACGCCTCTGGATTTCTAATAATTTATTGTCATAAACGATGATTACTTCGGTTGCATTAACAGGTTGTGCTACGGAAATCCGGCGTTCAAAATTTTCGCCCTGATGAACTGAAAATTCCTGTCTAAATATTAATTATTGGGATAAATAAAGAACTAGACAATAAAAAGGCTACAAAGTTGCATTGCTCGAAATTTGATGGAACGTGTAACAAAGTTGCTCCTGAAAGGGCTAAAATGCGACTTATTTACAACCAATTAAACCACAAGCTTATATCTCAACTTTCTATTTGCAATGCCTGCAAACAGGCCCCGTAGTATGGCACATAGAGGAAAAATATGGGCGAGCGAAGTGGCTAGGATGATGTCGCTGCTCCCCTCGCCGATTTTTCTCCCTACTGAGAAATCCTTGTTTAGCACATTTGCCTCATTAGCATAAGTGCTTCAGTTTCTAATCGAGCTACAAAAGTATTCTAAAAGAAAATGATACGATTAGCTTTCGCTATAAATTTGAGGCCGGTGTATTGAATACTTTTTTCTTTCACGCTGGTTAGTCTGAAATGTAATCCGTCCTCTCTTCCTCACCCCCCAGAGGAGGGGCGCGGGCGTAAGGAAGAGAGGACGGATGACATTTCAGACTAGACGCGGGCTCAGCGCTTTTGTCACCCAGAAATTTTGCAGTCATTTTTGAAAGCTCATATCTTCTCAAGTCATGGTATATTGCAATTCTTAAGTTTTGATTGGTTTACAGGCCATAGTATATGAAATCATAGTATAACATGGACAACGAATATGGTCAGGTGAGGTGTACGCGTCAGCGAGAACAGCCGGGGAGCTCAAAAAGTGCAATTCTTCGGGCGCTTGTTGGATACGAGATAATCATAGCCAACGAGGCGCGGTATCTCATATCCAATGTACACTAATGGAATAGTGATTGTTAAATATTACATACACGCAAAGAGCTGAACATTTCAAAAAGTAAGCCTCACTCGATCCCAAAGTTTTGCAGCTCGTGAATAAAAATCCGCACATTGCACTTTCTAAGAGGTATTCTATATTTATTTGTTATTGCCGCTTGAAAGAATATTAAGCATCGTATTGATTGCGAGCACTCCCTGACATTGTCATGTGCAGTATCATGGGTTACCTTTATGAAAGAAATTCAGTGTCTAGTCAACAGTTATGTTGGCGAAACATCATATTTGCATAAATATCATCTGTTGAAAATGAAAAATGTGGAATTCTTGGTCATTACTGTCACGGCGGGTTGTCAGAGGGGGAGGGAAGTGTTGAGAAAATGCATCGTTTAGATGTACATAGTTTGTGGACTAACGTGCCCGGAACGGAAATCTTAAACGGTGCACCTCAAACGAAATCAGGCCAAAGATTTCAGACCACAACCCACGCCACAGCTACAGTTTAACTCGTCCAAAAACAGAAGTCTGCCTAAATCACAAATGACGAAACTGAGTACAATGCAAATTAAAAACTGATATCTAAAACTACATGTCGAAACTGAAATCTAAATGCTAAGAAAACAGAAGGCTTATAACGAGACTATAAAAAAAGTCAAATCAAAGCTTACGCCTTTTGTGTTCCAAATTCCATTTGGTTTCAAAGAACACTGATTGCCGCTGAGCTTATCGCAGACCTCGAGAAGAGACATCGAATTCAAAGGTACAAGTGAACAAAAAAGCTACTGCAGTGAGTCATATTTTAATTAGATGCTGTAATATTGGCAATCTGATGTAGGTTTGTGCCGCAAGATGGGGCATTGCTTGTTTTCCCGGTGTGTTTTAGTAGAAAGGGGTTCCTTCAAATTTTATTTGCTAAAATTTCAGTGCGTAAACGCCCAGCTAAACGAAAAAGATATGGTCTATTAAAACTGAACCTAAACAGTCCATGCTACAGAAAAGAACTAAAAAGAACCTGTTCACACAATTCTATTATACCCTTAAATAAGGCGTCATTTTTGGGGTTTCGGCCTTGAACATGGTATTAGAGCCGGTCTAAGAATCTTTGCGGCACACACCTACCCTAAATTTACGGAAGCATCCCCACCGGCCCCGAGATAAGTACAAAACCATAGTTGCATGTAAAATGTTGTTTATTTAATTAATTCGGACATTCTCACCATTTTCTTTTCTGACTTAAAGTAAGTCAGCAGCTCTTGTTGTGGTTCGACTTAAATTTGATCAAATTTAGTTCGGTGGCTGGTTTTCAGGTTGGTCTTGTCCTTGCCAAATATCGATACTTCATGCACCTACGGTAGAAAAAATCCTATTTGAAACAAAAATGTAACATGAATGAACACAGCAGCTTAAAACATGCAGTCACACTGTTTATCGTTTTTATACGAAGCTTGTAAACCTCCTCAGCAATCACTTCTTTTGTTTTTCATTCAACATTTGTAAGAATGATCTTGTTTCTTATCGCGCGCGATCAAACTGAAGCACTCAATCTGCTTGGTTATTTGGTCGAAACACGCATATTTAGCAGCCTTTTCTATGTTCAAAAAATTATAAAAATCTTGTACAGTCCAAATGAAGAAGACATTGACCGAGATAATATCAGTTTTTTTTTCATTGATAATTGCCCTCGACATCAATTGAATGAAGGATATTTCTATCTGCACCTATCGCGCTTGGTCAATAACGTCTACATGTACACAGCATGTCGTGTCCCCCATGTTCACACAATATTGTATTTATTTTTATCAGTTAAAGGAAGGAAGCAAAGGGACACCTACAGCATTTGCTGAACTACATTAACTTGAAGGTGAGTGAGAAGTTCATGCCAGTTTACGGCTACTTAACTTATTGATTTATGAGTTGACAAAGCGGCCTTGTATATTGTGTTGAATTATATATGGAGTGAAACTGTTAGGTCATATTTGAAATGTCCTGGTTTAAAAAAAAGCCGAATCTTTGTAAAAAAAAACTGATTACAAAATCTAGAAAATGAAAGGGCGAAGGTTGCTAAAAAAATAATATGCTAAAATTTGTATCTTCTAATAGTCCTGAGTCGAAAACGAGAAGTTGAATAAAGCATTCACGACAGTCAGTAGGAAAATACGCGAATACGTAACGAGACGAAACTAAAGAAAAGCGTGGAAAAAAAATGAAAAATATTAATGGTTGAGCGTCGGAAACAGATAGAAAGATAATTAGTAACCGAAAGTCAGTAGTACATGCCTTCTTCTGATAGTGAGCAGATGTAAACAACTAAGACTCATTTACTATTACAAAGGAAGTTGTACGATTTGGAAAATGTGTTACTAGCTTTTAAAACAAACAAAAAACACACAAAATAAACGGAACTTTCCTTGTAAGACTTTTTCGCACAATATCTGATGGGAAATGTGCGTTTCAGTGACATGTATTTTTTATTAGTGGTTATTCTTCTTATATTCAGGTCGCGGCCTTTGTTTCAGATTTAGACTGAATTATTTCCGCATGGATTATCGTTCACGAAAAATCGTCGAGCCTCATTTCGTGCAAAACAAGTATTAAGCTACAAGTTTTAGCATGTAACTATACCCCAGGTTAACGTCCATATGCAATTTACAATATGCAATATGTAACAATATTGAACTAAAAGAAACGCGGGTTCAATCGGGCTGAACAAGGATAAAGATCCCGAGATAAAGACGCGGGATAAAGAACCTGAGTGGTGCGGGATGAAAGAGAATTAATTCAAATAATGGCGGAATACGGGGTTGAAAAACTGATCCTATTTTAGATTCTCATGTACAGATTTTACAGCCGCCATATGAAATTTGCTATTGTTGGTATGTTAAGTGTGAATTATTCAATGAGTGGTCTCGACAAATTTAACAAAGAAATTTAAATAATTTCAAGAAAGTCTAGGACAGAGCGATCACGAGATCTCGGGTGTCGAATGGACAACATTTCCATTTTTCATGTGATGTAATAAAGATTTGTTAAATATTTGGATCCGTTGGTCCTTTGCCTTGTCAAAACATTAGTGATACTAATTATGCAGATATACTAAATCACAGATGATTGGGCAAATTTATCATTTTTCACTGCTAGCGCAGTAATTTTCTGTTTTAGAAAGAAATGAAATTGTTTTGGTCAAGATGTAAAGAGAATATTATACCAAGTTCATTTTATTGGTTCATTAATGGACCTCAAACTTGATCAATGCTTCTATAATCTGGACCTCTAGCTTGGTCAATAACAACAATATCCCCCATGTTCACACGATATATTTATGACCCTTATTTCTATCAGTTAAAGGAAAGAAGACAAGAGGCAATACATTGATGACTTGATAACACTCAATAACATTGGCTTGTTGGAGGTAAGTGAGTAATTCTTCTTAGTCTTGTTACCAGTTATCGGCATTGCTGCTTGCTGAGTTTGGTAGTGACAAGATGTGGCCAAGTAGCGGCACTGTGCTGGATTTCGAATTACGAATGCTTTAGATCATATTAGTTGAAATACAACGAAACCTTGAAGACGAAAGTTCGAAATCTTCAAAAACTAATATGCTAAAATTCGTATTTTTTATAATAGTCCTGATCGGGAAAGAAAAGTGAAAAAAGATTCATGAAAGCTGCGAAACTCAAAGTACGTAGCCTGCGTGCAGACGTCTCCATTTCCTTTTCTTCACGCGTGAAGCAAAGGAAATGGAGACGTCTTCACGCAGGCTAAAAGTACGCGAATGCGTAGCGAAAAGAGTAAAATCAGATTTCAACGTCGGAAACTGAAAGAATCCTAGGCACTAAAGATAGTACGTGCCATTTTCTGATAATGCGGATTTCCAGGTTTTTTTTTTTATAAATTTGGAAAGTTTGTTATTCGAGCGGCAAAATTCCAGAATTTCGCTTGTAAGTATAGTAGTTATTCAGTACGCTTTTTCATACCAGCTTTTTTTTCTGTGTAAGTTTCTTTTGTTTCATTATGTGAAAAACATCAAAGTTAACCACGTTTCAACACGTAACTACACCAAGTTAGCTGGCGTTCGCTACTATACTATTACTATTCATACACGCTGAACCTGCCCGTCAAATTAAGACCATAAAGATCCCGAATGGGGCGCGAGATGAAGGGATGGGGAGAAAAATAATGGCAGGATTCGGGATTTAAAAATCCTATTTTAGACCCTCGTCAGATTTCACAGTCGCTTTAAAATCTGCCATTGTAGGTTTACGTAGGTACAAGGTGTTCATGCTCACTTCTTCATTTGCGTTAGCCGCAACAAACTCAACGGAGAAAATAATTTCAAGAATTCTATCGTGATAGTTTGGGCTTAATAACAGAGTGATCAAGAGATCCTGCTTGTGTAATGAGCGATACTCCTCTTTCTCATGTGATTTTCGTTGGCCTGGTCAGATTTGATAAAATATCAGTGATACTATTAGTGTGCCTAAAAAATTGACATTTTTTAAACAAAGATATTTATATACGAATAAACACAGCAACGTGATGAAGAAACGTTAACTAGTCAGTATACTTCGCGTGTTTTAATACGAGAATTATATTAATGTTCGTTTTCTTACTTTGCGCGCAATGAGATGTGCTTAGCCACAAAATCTGATTACAAAGGCATTCATTGCTTCGTGTCGAGCATTCAAAGTCTTGACGTTGGGACTATTGCAGATCACACACGAGATAATCCTACTTCACATCACCTGGAATGAATCATGATCGCACGACTGCAAAGATCATTTGAAAAGAACCCATTCTGAATTTCGAAAGAAACTAAGGGACCGTTCATTTTTTATGGGGTAGGAGGGGGGTTTAATTTTTACCTTGGCCCCCCTCGTAATTCTAATTTTTAAGATGACCCCCCCCCCCCCCCAAAGAAAAAAGGAAGGAAAACTTTTGTTCATTCATATATCAAGCGATAACCATAGTGATAACATATTAACTCAGAATCCGCTTCGCCTGCTTGTTTGTTCAGTGATTACCTGTTTTTATTGATGGGGCGTGTATTGATAGTTGGTGAGGTTTAGTGGATGAGTTTCTGGACATGGTAGGGGGGGGGGGTCCGGGATGCTCCCCCGGAAAAATTTAGATTTTTCACAGCCTCAGAAACATTATTTTAGGCATTCTGGTAGAATTTTCGCATTCTTATAGATGCTATAGCTGCAGTTTAAAGTGATAGTAATAGTAATGATATTGCAAGTGCACTGATGAACTTTTTTTAATTGATGAGACTGTTTGTTGGTGTGTGTGAACCGTATTTGCTGCCAAATAGTTGGTGGGGTTGAGTTGATGAGATTCTAGACATTGTAGGGGGGTCCGGGGGCATGCTTCCCCCGGAAAATGTAGATTTTTCGGAACCTCAGAAATCCTATTTTAGGCATTCTGTTAGAATTTTTGCACTATTGTAGATACAGTCATTACAACACTCAACGATAATTATTTTGGGTGACACCCCCTCCTTACACACCATATTTTTTTTGGCTGCCCCCCCTTTGAAGCCAAGATGGCAAGGTTGTGAAGCTGTATATGTAAGGTTATAAGGTTGAAAGAACGCAGGGTTGTAATGCCAACGCTGCAATCGGTAAGTATTGTAAGATAAGTCTAACATTGACGATTATCTCAACGAGATAACTCGGCGCTAAAATCGGAGTCATAGGCCACGTTTAATGAACTCACATGACCAGGGAGCCTTCAATTAAGCTTTGGAGTTGTAAGGTTGTTAGGTTGTTAAGCTGTAAAGTTACAAGGCTGCTAGCAAGGCTGTATCTCATTCGAGAGAGGAAAAGGTGATTCCAGTACAAGACCTCATTTTAGAATATTCAATTAAAAAATAGAAGTCTTTACTGTATTTCACACAGAAAGAAAGGAAAGGAAATCAGAGATGATAGATCAAGACCTACAACACCTTAACCTAGCCAAAGAAGAACGTGTCTATGGAAATTTTGGTACTTAGATGTTTTGATAGTCTCGGCGATTTCTAACAAGCCATAGAGTACCACGAAGATCTCCGAATCGCCAAGGAAGTGGGGGACAGGGCTGGAGAGGGATATGCGTACAGCAATCTTAGCTTGACAGTGCTTATGACCCCAACGTAAATACCAACAAGCCATAGAGAACCACAAGAAAAATCTTAGCATTACGAAAAGAGTGGTGCCTACTGCAAGCATTGCTTATCTCGGTATCGGAGAGTTCCAAAAAGTCATAGAATACGCCATGGAAGTGGGGCACAGGACTGGAGAAGGAGTTGCCTATGACAATCTTGGCAATGATTATGATGATCTCGGTGATTTCCAAAAAGCCATAGAGTACCACACGAAACATCTTAGCATTGCCAAAGAAGTGGGGGACAGGGCTGGAGAAGGACGTGCCTACGGCAATCTTGGCAATGCTTATCGAAGTCTCGGTGATTTCCAAAAAGCCATAGAGTGCCACACGAAAGATCTTAGCATTGCCAAAGAAGTGGAGGACAGGGCTGGAGAAGGACGTGCCTACAGCAATCTTGGCAATGCTTATCAAAGTCTCGGTGATTTCCAGAAAGCCATAGAGTACCACACGAAACATCTTAGCATTGCCAAAGAAGTGGGGGACAGGGCTGGAGAAGGACGTACCAACGGCAATCTTGGCAATGCTTATCAAAGTCTCGGTGATTTCCAGAAAGCCATAGAGTACCACACGAAAGATCTTAGCATTGCCAAAGAAGTGGGGGACAGGGCTGGAGAAGGACGTGCCTGCGGCAATCTTGGCAATGCTTATGGAAGTCTCGGTGATTTCCAAAAAGCCATCGAGTACCACACGAAAGATCTTAGCATTGCCAAAGAAGTGGGGGACAGGACTGGAGAAGGAGGTGCCAACGGCAATCTTGGCAATGATTATCAAAGTCTCGGTGATTTTCAGAAAGCCATAGAGTACCACACGAAAGATCTTAGCATTGCCAAAGAAGTGGGGGACAGGGCTGGAGAAGGAGGTGCCAACGGCAATCTTGGCAATGATTATCAAAGTCTCGGTGATTTCCAGAAAGCCATAGAGTACCACACGAAAGATCTTAGCATTGCCAAAGAAGTGGGGGACAGGGCTGGAGAAGGACGTGCCTACGGCAATCTTGGCAATGCTTATGGAAGTCTCAGTGATTTTCAAAAAGCCATAGAGTACCACACGAAAGATCTTAGCATTGCCAAAGAAGTGGGGGACAGGGCTGGAGAAGGAGGTGCCTACGGCAATCTTGGCAATGATTATCAAAGTCTCGGTGATTTCCAGAAAGCCATAGAGTACCACACGAAACGTCTTAGCATTGCCAAAGAAGTGGGGGACAGGGCTGGAGAAGGAGGTGCCTACGGCAATCTTGGCAATGATTATCAAAGTCTCGGTGATTTCCAGAAAGCCATAGAGTACCACACGAAACGTCTTAGCATTGCCAAAGAAGTGGGCGACAGGGCTGGAGAAGGACGTGCCTACGGCAATCTTGGCAATGCTTATCAAAGTCTCGGTGATTTCCAGAAAGCCATAGAGTACCACACGAAACATCTTAGCGTTGCCAAAGAAGTGGGGGACAGGGCTGGAGAAGGACGTGCCAACGGCAATCTTGGATTTGATTATCAAAGTCTCGGTGATTTCCAGAAAGCCATAGAGTACCACACGAAAGATCTTAGCATTGCCAAAGAAGTGGGGGACAGGGCTGGAGAAGGAGGTGCCAACAGCAATCTTGGCAATGATTATCAAAGACTCGGTGATTTCCAGAAAGCCATAGAGTACCACACGAAAGATCTTAGCATTGCCAAAGAAGTGGGGGACAGGGCTGGAGAAGGACGTGCCTACGGCAATCTTGGCAATGCTTATGGAAGTCTCAGTGATTTTCAAAAAGCCATAGAGTACCACACGAAACATCTTAGCATTGCCAAAGAAGTGGGCGACAGGGCTGGAGAAGGAGGTGCCTACGGCAATCTTGGCAATGCTTATCAAAGTCTCGGTGATTTCCAGAAAGCCATAGAGTACCACACGAAAGATCTTAGCATTGCCAAAGAAGTGGGGGACAGGGCTGGAGAAGGACGTGCCTACGGCAATCTTGGCAATGATTATCAAAGTCTCGGTGATTTCCAGAAAGCCATAGAGTACCACACGAAACATCTTAGCATTGCCAAAGAAGTGGGGGACAGGGCTGGAGAAGGAGGTGCCAACAGCAATCTTGGCAATGATTATCAAAGACTCGGTGATTTCTAGAAAGCCATAGAGTACCACACGAAAGATCTTAGCATTGCCAAAGAAGTGGGGGACAGGGCTGGAGAAGGACGTGCCTACGGCAATCTTGGCAATGCTTATGGAAGTCTCAGTGATTTTCAAAAAGCCATAGAGTACCACACGAAAGATCTTAGCATTGCCAAAGAAGTGGGGGACAGGGCTGGAGAAGGACGTGCCTACGGCAATCTTGCCAATGATTATCAAAGTCTCCGTGATTTCCAGAAAGCCATAGAGTACCACACGAAACATCTTAGCATTGCCAAAGAAGTGGGGGACAGGGCTGGAGAAGGACGTACCAACGGCAATCTTGGCAATGCTTATCAAAGTCTCGGTGATTTCCAGAAAGCCATAGAGTACCACACGAAAGATCTTAGCATTGCCAAAGAAGTGGGGGACAGGGCTGGAGAAGGACGTGCCTGCGGCAATCTTGGCAATGCTTATGGAAGTCTCGGTGATTTCCAAAAAGCCATCGAGTACCACACGAAACATCTTAGCATTGCCAAAGAAGTGGGGGACAGGACTGGAGAAGGAGGTGCCAACGGCAATCTTGGCAATGATTATCAAAGTCTCGGTGATTTTCAGAAAGCCATAGAGTACCACACGAAAGATCTTAGCATTGCCAAAGAAGTGGGGGACAGGGCTGGAGAAGGAGGTGCCAACGGCAATCTTGGCAATGATTATCAAAGTCTCGGTGATTTCCAGAAAGCCATAGAGTACCACACGAAAGATCTTAGCATTGCCAAAGAAGTGGGGGACAGGGCTGGAGAAGGACGTGCCTACGGCAATCTTGGCAATGCTTATGGAAGTCTCAGTGATTTTCAAAAAGCCATAGAGTACCACACGAAAGATCTTAGCATTGCCAAAGAAGTGGGGGACAGGGCTGGAGAAGGAGGTGCCTACGGCAATCTTGGCAATGATTATCAAAGTCGCAGTGATTTCCAAAAAGCCATAGAGTACCACACGAAACATCTTAGCATTGCCAAAGAAGTGGGGGACAGGGCAGGAGAAGGAGGTGCCTACGGCAATCTTGGCAATGCTTATGAAAGTCTCAGTGATTTCCAAAAAGCCATAGAGTACCACACGAAACATCTTAGCATTGCCAAAGAAGTGGGGGACAGGGCTGGAGAAGGATGTGCCTACGGCCATCTTGGCAATGCTTATCAAAGTCTCAGTGATTTCCAAAAAGCCATAGAGTACCACACGAAAAATCTTAGCATTGCCAAAGAAGTGGGGGAGAGGGGAGGAGAAGGAGGTGCCTACGGCAATCTTGGCAATGCTTATCAAAGTCGCAGTAATTTCCAAAAAGCCATAGAGTACCACACGAAAGATCTTAGCATTGCCAAAGAAGTGGGGGACAGGGCTGGAGAAGGACGTGCCTACTGCAATCTTGGCAATGCTTATCGAAGTCTCGGTGATTTCCAGAAAGCCATAGAGTACTACACGAAACATCTTAGCATTGCCAAAGAAGTGGGGGACAGGTCTGGAGAAGGAGGTGCCTACGGCAATCTTGGCTATGCTTATCGAAGGCTCGGTGATTTCAGAATGGCTACTTTGTGCTGTAATAAACGTCTATATATTACGAAGGAAACGGGAGAGAAGGATTCAGAAGGAGACGGGTATGCCCTTCTTGGCGGAATTCGCTTAAGTCTCGGTGATTTGGAAGGAGGCATCGCGTACTGTTTAAAATCTCTGAGGATTGCGGAAGAGTTAGGAAACAAGAATAATGGACATTTGTATTGTAAACTTGGCCGTGCTTATTTCCGTCAAGGGAATTTAGAACTGAGCAAAGAATACTTCGAGCAACATCGTAACGTTGCCATAGCGGTAGGAGACAGGTGCGGGGAAGGATGTGCGAGTTTTTCTTTAGGTTATCATTTTGAGTTGTCAGGTTGTTTTCATGAGGCTCTGGATTTTTATCGCTCTAGTGTTAAAGTGTACAACAACGTGAGACATCTTTTTCAAGACAATGATGCGTGGAAAGTAAACTTTCGAGATATGCATCAAGATTCATACACTGCTCTCTGGAGAACTCTTGTTAGGATTTCAAAGACTGATGAGGCTTTGTTTGGCGCTGAGGAAGGACGAGCACAGGCCTTAGTGGATCTTTTGAAGCTACGTTATGGCCTTAAATCACTACCGTCTGAGTCCGTAGCAAGCTCTATGTCAACTCAAACAGTTTTTGTAGCACTTGAGGGAAACACGATCAATTTGTGGTTACTCTGCAAAGGAAAAGATATTCAGTTTAGACGAAAACTCGTAGAGCATGAAAATGCAGTTTCCTTCATAGAGAGGGTACGGAAAGATGCTTTGAAGGAAAATCATATAGATGGTCGCTCTTTGGATCAGCTGAGAGAGACATTGCCACCCAGGAACGAATCTGGTCAATCAGCGCAGTCGCCACATTGTGAAACCAATGCGTTGAGCCTTTTGCACCGTACTATTTTTGGACCCATTGAAAGCATGCTAGAAAGTGATGAAGTAATCATTGTTCCGGATGGTCCACTATGCCTAATTCCTTTTGCTGCGTTTGTGGATGGAGCTGGAAGACACCTCAGTGAATCTATCAGGATCAGAATGATTCCCTCCATGACAAGTTTAAAGCTTCTCGAAGATTGTGACGAGAGCTACCACAGTAGCATTGGGGCGTTGATTGTTGGAGATCCGGATTTGAAAGAAATTACAAACATCTTCGGTGAACCTAAATTACCGCAGTTGCCATATGCCAAAGAGGAAGTAAAGATGATCGGCAAGATTCTTAACATCATGCCTCTAACGGGAAGAGAAGCTACTAAAGAGGAGGTTCTTAAAAGGATCGCTTCTGTTGCCGTGGTACATATAGCAGCGCATGGAAATAAGGACAATGGTGAAATTGCTTTGGCTCCAAACCCAGCACTGAAGTGCATGGTCCTAGAAGAAAAGGACTACATGTTGACAATAGCCGACGTGCGAGCTGTTCAGCTACGAGCCAAGCTTGTTGTGCTTAGTTGCTGTCATAGTGGTCAAGGAGAGGTCAAGGCTGAGGGAGTGGTCGGTATTGCTCGGGCTTTCCTCGGTGCTGGTGCCCGATCTGTCCTGGCGTCACTCTGGGCAATTGATGACGAGGCAACCATGGAGTTCATGAAAAGCTTCTACCAACACATGAGTGACGGAAATAGCGCCAGTGTGTCACTTAACTGGGCTATGAGATGTCTTCGAGAGTCAGACCATTTTAGTGCCGTGAATAACTGGGCTCCATTTGTACTTATTGGCGATGACGTCACTCTGGATTTTGGCGCACTGTAAGTAAAATACCCTTAAAACCTAAAATATATTAACCAGTTCGATTATTGCTTTGCAAACTTAAATTTCTTTATTTCCAACTAAAAGCATACAATGTTCTCAGAGTTGGACGTTTTGAGCGTTTTTAGTTTGTTTTCAAGTGTCAAATTTAGTACTGATTCGATGCAAATGTGTGGGTGCAGGTGGCTGTATCTAGAGCTAGACATTCTTTATTTTCTTTATTGCGTACCTTAACATGTCAACAAAACTAGTCCTAGAAGCTTTTTGGTAATTTCTCTTTCAGAAGCGCAACCTGAGCAGTCACAGAGGGAAGTACTCAACAAGTGCAAAGGAACGTTGTCCTGAAGTTGTCATAACCTTTCTTTAGTAGTTCGTGTTTCCCTTGCACGATGGTTATGAAAAAGTAACTAATCATGGAACAGTAACCTACAATTGACATCGTCAAGTGATGTTAGGGTGATGTTATTTAGGGTGATGTTATTTTGTTTTCCGAGAGTAGAATAATGTTTGTGCTGGCGAACAAAGTGAGTTATCCTTTGCCAAGTGGCATCCCCGGTATCCTATAAATGCCTTATTTTTTTCATTTTTGTTTCTTTTCTGTGTAAAAAAAAACCTAGCTATATTCTGCCATGGTTCGACAGCAAGTGCCCGTGCTTATTTGAAACGTTCTTAACCAGACGTTATTGCTCACGTGATTGATGTTTACATGGTAACCATGTTTTGCCGGCGGGAGGTGTTTTACCCAAGTTTGCTCTCTTTTTTTGCTTTTTTTGTTTTAAGATATCATAAAATTCTTCAAAGATTTTTACACATCGTTATACGTTTTTTTAAACAGTTTTGCAGGTTTTTGGAACTTTTGAAAGTTAAGATAGCGGATATTTAATTTATGTCTTAGCATGGTAGACGAGATATGGTGTAGTTTGTGAATAGCCTTGATTTCATATTTGTATCTTTATACTCAGCAAGTAATTATTTAGCTTTTTATGTGGACATGTTTGTCTTTGCTGAAATTACTCACAGCATTGAGTGAAGAATAAGGGGGATCAACAGTTCCCAAATAAAGCGATATTGTATTTTTCGCAGAACATTAAAATGTAGCTAGGAGATCAACACTGTTATTAACTTTTTTTATTAATCAAAGTAATTAATCGCGAAACGTAACCGTCAAACATGTCCACAAAATCATTATTATCACTATTATCACTATTACCTGAAACATTTCAATACAATATAAGAAAAGAATGCCGTAAGGTTAAATCAATCGTGATTCTGCATAGCAAATTACATACAGTCGAAGCTCTCTTAACGGACACTCTCGTAAGCGGACAGCTCTACTTACGGCAGCTTTGTTTGAAACTCCGTTTTACCTCCCATACAAACTCTGTATTTTTACATTCTCGTAAGCGGACATTCCCATAAGCGGCCGCGGACACTTTCAGAGATTACGACTTAGACTTTTTCTTTGTTTTAAAGCTCCCATAAGCGGACACCCCCGGGGGGTGCCCAAACCCGAAAATTGACACCCTATTCAAGGGGAGGAGAAGCATTGCGTGACGACTCAAATAACGGCTAACCGCGCACGGCAAAGCTCAAATCTTTCAAAATCGCTTTGTTAATACTTAATGACGGACAGTTCAGTTGTAACAGACAATTTTTTTTCGTTTAGCTGGGCGTTTATTTGAGCTGATAGAATTTAGCTACCCTACCCAAGGATCACACCGGGAACACAATGCCAAAGGGAACAAAAGTGATACCCTATTTAAGGACCAAGGACCTCAAAAACCATACCCTATCCCGCGGCACATACCTATACAGCCCATATATGGGAGTACCCCCCCGGGCGGACACCCCAAAGAAAATTCTATTAACAACCTCTGTATCTTGTTTTTATCAACAACTTCACATCGCCGTTCGTCACAATGATTTTACAGAAATTACAGTACCACATTTCAGTGTTTGTTTTGTCGTCATCCACGTCCAGTTACAATAAGGTATTTATTGTTAGCTGGGCAAGGTCCCGTAGGCGGCCATCTATCCCCTACACCGCTAATGGCCGCTCACGAGAACCATTCTCGTAAGCGGCCAGCTCCAGTTACGGACACTTTTTTCGCGTCCCGTGTGTGTCCGCTTACGAGAGCTTCGACTGTATAACTAATCACAGTTAAAAATGAACGTTGATCTTGCAGGAGAATATTAAAAACTTGTACACTGTTGCTGTGGTATCGTCCTCTCTGTTGCACGCGAGTGTGACTAATCATAGGTTAATTAGCGCATGATTAGTATGCACGGGAAGGAAAGAAAGCGAACCTTTTAGTGGGGTGCAAGGAAAACCGATAAGGAGAGGAGAAGCGAAACGACGGCCATGATCACAAAGTGCAACAGCTTACTTCATAGCAAAGTTATAGAAAGAGGGACGAGTGCTCGCCTACCACTAATGTGGCCTGGGTTCGAATCCCTGACCTGGCGACTTTGGTCACCAGTTCTCGTCCCAAGGGTTTTTTCCCCACCGGGTTCTCCAGTTTTCCTCCCTCCTCAAAGAACCAACTATTCTAAGTTCCAATTTGATCTGGAAAGAGTTTATGGCGAACTATTCTGTGGATATGCCACTGCAATATTTTTATCAATTTATTTAGGTGCACCAGCTATTTGTTAAAGTGTGACAGGTATAACAACGAGCGACGAGAAAAAAATTTACAAATGCCTCCTCCGCCCCGCCCGATTTTCATGTGAATAAATCAGTTTATGTTGGAGGCTTGTTTTGACGGCGAACATCGCGAATTGGAAGTGCTAAAGGGCTTCACCCAATACCTTACAACAACAACAACAACACAGTAATAACATCAATACCAAGAGCACAATAACTGACACAAAAAATATTTTAAATTGGAGAATCAACATGCAAATAGCATACGCTTTGTGTCCAGCACGAAGTACAAGTCACGTGCACAGTTTACACACGCGTGTAACGCACTCGCATATTGCGGCACATCGCGCTCATCACGAACGAAACTGTCTGGATCTTTAAACAAATTCTCCCAAATAGCAATACAGGAAATGCGTGAAGACCTGTACGGGGAATTTGAGTGTTTGCCATAAAGGAATACATGATCTTTAGTTTTAACTAGACGCCATCTTCTTGAGATCATCATAAAAGGCTTCATACGGCCTGACGGACTTGACTTGCATGTGTATACAGTCTCCCATCTGCTTCATCATGGGCAGGTCAAATAAGATGCGATCCACTTCATACGGGCTCTCCACACATAACAGGATGTACACCTATTAGACACAAACAACTATTAACTGAGTATCCGGGGCTGAGTATACAGAAACCTGACTGCAAGGCTTGCTTCTTTACGCTCATAAACTATGCAATTTTGATGAACCTCGAGATTGCAAAACAAAGATATACAAGAACAGCTTTCAAACCAATGGTGTTCCCACAGCTCTCGCTTTATGTCGTTTTATAATAGGAGCGGGGAATCTAGGAACAATATTAACATGGCAGGTGATAATCTCGAGGACGGGGACTAAATCAACCGGTCCCGTAATTTCGTGCATATGTATTACAGGTGAGCGTGACGTTATTATTGGGCGTGGTTAGGTACTTGTCATGCACAATTCCCGGCACGTTACCCTTCGTTCCCCCACCACTTTCCACAAGTCCACCACCTTTCCACTTTTCTTGCCTCCCAAAGCAGCTTTAGCTTCCTGAAGCCACACGGTCAACAGCTCGTCTTGCGTCTTGCCTGTGATTTATAAAAGGATAAAACGATTTTCTTTAGAAAACTGACGAATTGAATATTACGGGCCGGGCCTCCTTACTCCATGTTTGATTGAAGTGAAAGTGAACAAAAGCGAGTTACGAACAACTTTTAACAGAATGTTATTGCTGCGGCAATATGTTGTAGGTTTTTGAGGTGTACCCCTGTGCCCAGACCTCTGTTCACTACGGATTCGAGAGGGTTTTTGAATTAATTTCAGATAAAACCTCTTTCATTATTTACTACATTCATGATGCTTTCGACATTGCTGATCCTAGCTGTCTGCAGAGCGCGTGTCACATATGAAGCTAGGAATTGGCAAAGCTCACTAAGAATACCTCATAGTTCAGTGGTTAGAACGCCCAACCAGTATCTGAGAGGCCATGGGTTCGATTCCCGTACGGGGAAAGGACAATCTTGGACGAAGCCAGTTGAGACACTCGGTCAAATTTCCAAAAAATTAGGTACCACAGTTCAGTTTTTCAACCCCGCCCCCTCCCTTCCCCCTCCCACATTGCAACGTTGCCAACGCTGCGGTGTCTCGCCCCAGTCTCACTCTCAGTTTTGACATTGGCTCCAGACCTTGCTTTCGAAGACAGGTCAAACGTGTTCGCAAAAAATACGGCTGTTTTGCAGTTTAGTTGATAATCTACTAAGAGTTTTACTTGCCCGCCGATTCGGAGCACAACATTTTCTTTGGAAATTAATAACTTTGTTTTAAACCGTCCCCTTTATAGTAACCTAAAACGTACAATTAAATGTTATTATTTGTAATAAAAAATCTCATTCGCAATACTGCAACATTAAAATCTAAAATGGACTTAGAAGAATAAGCAATCATGATATTATAGTTATAAATTACATATATGAGCCTAGAAAAAATGGCCAAGCTCACCACGAGTCTCAGACTAGCTCAGTGGTTAGAGCACACGCCATTACCAGTATCTGGGGGGCCATAGGTTCAATTCCCTTCGGATACTCAAGAATTTTTTTTTGTCCCATGCTCGTGGCAAATGAACATATCATCTTATTATAGCTAAAACTGTACAATTGTAAGCGTAATTCAGAAATTTCATGCTAGTTTTTCAGTTTCATTGCAGTTGTAAGTTTCATTGTTTTAGCCAAGGTAGGCATGCACAATGCACAGAATTTACATATCTACATATTAATACATGTTTTTATCAAGTGCAGAAGATTACATGAATACATGTGCATGTGGTTCAGTTTTTGCACAGCTGTTGGCCAGTTAAACGCTCAGACAGAGCTTCACAATTTATGTTTGATGTAACAGTTTGTTTAGGATTTCATGCATTCAGTTTTACCAGGAATCATACACAAATGTTTAACCGTAGTTTACTTTCCCAGTGTTTGTCAGTTTATGTAATTAATAGAATATTATTTCTGAGTTCTTATTAAAGTGTGTATAATCAAGTTTCTAACATGTGCGCTGATGTGCTTAATTTTAAATGCGATTCTTGTATTTCAGCTGACATGTAAGGATAAAGCACCTCGTTCTCATTCTCTGGAGTATGTTCTTCACTCGCTTCTCAGAAAACAACACCATCAGGCGCATACTCTTCTAATACCTCACCCTGTCACGGCGCACCCCATGCAGGGTGGTAACAAGAGGCTCTGCCTTGCTGGACCCTCAGCACTGACAGCAACTGAGGTAGCTCCATA
This sequence comes from Meandrina meandrites, assembly GCA_963693305.1. NCBI lineage: Eukaryota > Metazoa > Cnidaria > Anthozoa > Scleractinia > Meandrinidae > Meandrina > Meandrina meandrites. The sequence goes on along the minus strand of OY855909.1, from coordinate 38,645,889 downwards.
TCTGCAGAGGTAGGTGCATTTGTAGGTCCTTGTCATTTATAGACTAAAATTAAATGCTCCAAGTGCACCTTTGGGCATGTTTGGCCAACTTGATAATAATTCTTTTTTTATTATTTAGACTGAATAAGTGTAAACAGATGTCAATGTATGTTGCTGCACTCACTGTCTGTAACTCACTGGAGAGAAAAATGAGATTTGACCCCAATAATTCAAACTGGTGATGTTGTTGTGTCTGATTGGTTGTTTTGCCATGTCTGAAATTTTGCATGCGATGGCAATGAACATCTGCTCCCCTTCACATCTGAACAGCAGTTGTATTATTTGTTCTTTGTATGATTTATGATTTGCAAACTCCTTTATTTTCTTGTACAAGGAAATGCCTAAAAAAACAACTTCTCTCAACTTCAGAAGGAACTTGTGTATCAACTCACTTTCTTTGCACGTTTCACATTTGATGCCTACGTTTTTTTGTTTGTGGAATATTTTGAATAAGACGTCAAGACAAAGAGGTCTAGAAGAGGCCCCTTTAAACAGAATGCTTACAGCGTATCCTGGAATGAGAATATCAATTCAATCAAACATATTTACATGTATTTGCGATTACTGGTATTCCATTACTTATTCTTATTCAAGAACAAGGACAATCAAATTCCTTCTGTCAGTGAGAGTAATGGTCTGGAAGCCAGCTAGATAACTGGTGGACTCCATAACTGTTCTTCTTATTCATTCACGTTTCAGTGATGGTCTTTTGGAAACTGTGTTGAATATTGCGAGACACATAGTGCTTCAAAGAAGGTAAGAGATTGAATATTTCACTGCCTCGGTGTTGACAGGTCTCCACAGGGGACTGCAGGTAGTTAATAGTTAATAAAAGGTTAACCAATTTTATACTAAGTACTATAGTGATTTAAGTAATGTTAAATAAATGAGCAGCAGTGTTTTATCAAGTTTAAAACATGAGGCGCAGACGAGTGTTTTAGACTTGATAAAACACGAACTGCGAGTTTATTGAACGGCTTCAAAATCTTCTGATGTAGGTCAACTCACTCTTGCACTAATCTTTAGATTTAGGGTTATTTGGGGCTAGAAAAAATTGGACATAAAGTTTAGCCGTGTCTTTATCAGATATAAAGACACTCGTTAGACATTTATTTCTTTTGTATTTTCTTTATGAATTATTAATGAGTTTTTGGATTAATAATTGATGTTGCATATTTTTAAAATTTGCAAAAAAAAAATTTAATCACATGATCATGTTTTTTAAATCGTGTACAGATAAAGTTTATACGTTTGTTTGCATGATACTAAAAGGTGGTGTAGTTGGGAGAGGCTGGGCAGCTAATCTCCTTGTAAACACATGGGAACAGTTCAATGATGGCTGCATTGCAGGATAATCATAATAGCACTACCATGGATTGTCACGTGACTTGTATATTCTTCAATTTACATTTGACGGCAGGGCTGTAGAAGTTGTTGATTCACTGAAGGAGAGACTAACTGATCCATGTATTACATGTCACTGGAGCAGTATCGGCTGTGATACCACTTCATTAGCCAGTGTTCACATCACATCTCCAGAGGTTGGACATCTTGCAAGGTTAGTTTGCGGTGTCTGACATTTGCAGAATGCAGACCGCAGAATGCAGAATGCAGACTACGATTGCTTTTTAGCCGTTTGCAGGGCAAAATAGTGATGTCCCAAACAGCCAAAGAACAGCTAACCGCAAGCAGACTGCAGTGAAGGCTAACTGCAAGCAAACGGCAGTGAAAAATAACCGCAAGCAGTCTGCAAATGCCACACACCGGTCAGTTTGCTGCTACAAATCACTTGTGGCCCTATGAGTAGCCTTTTGTCTCTGATAAAAACACTTTGTGAACACGCCACGCTCAAGATATAATTATCATCTTTATTTATTACAATTTATGGCTTAAGAAAACAAAGGCCAAAGGATGAACTGCAAAATAGTCAAAGACCCCATATTAAAGCAGATCACCTAAGTTACTGAGATAAAAATACAAATGAAAGCGAAATTAAAATAGTAATAAATAAGTAAATAAGAAAAACATTCAAAGATTATGCTGATTCATAAAAAACTTTTTAACTAACGCCCTAGTTAAGGGGAAGCGAATTCCATGTTCCCACTACTCTATGAAAAAAAGAAAATTTAAGGACATTCGTTCTTGCATATCTCATCTTTAGAGTTAACTTATCACTATGTCTAAAAGAATAGTGATCAGTTTCCTTATAAAAATCCACGTAAGGTTCAACATTGATGTCAATAATCCCATTAAGAGCTTTGTATAAAAAAAAGTAACATCTGCTAACAATAGCCTCTTTTCCAATGATAACAAATTTAGTTTATTCAGACGGCAAGCATAGTTGTCCTCAGTCTTCTCTGGCTTTAACTCAAGGCCAACAGGTCGAAATTGCAAATTCACGAACTTCATTTTGTTGTTTTACAAATTGATAATCTTACAAGACATTTGGAAACAATGAAAACCAAACTAAAGATAGATATTCGTGCAAGACCTATTGTCAACCAACTGTGTTAGAATGAGACAGCGAAGATTATTTTGTGGTTGATCTGAACTTCATCACATCAAATTTTCTCTAAAGAAGTCCTTATACTCAAAGCATTGTTTTAATTTAACCAGCCTCAAGTTGATATAAATTCACGTCTGCCGACACAGCACAACATAGGAGCCTGTCCCCCGATCATTGTTTAACACTTGTTCAGGCGTAGACTTCATTCCTGCAAACAACTGAGACCCGAGGGGAACAAAAAATGCCGGAATCTGTTGACTTTGATTAAGAATAAATTCTCCTGATAAGGCTATAAAAGATGCGAGAAACAAAGTAGCGAGAATAATATTAGAGTTAATGTGATTTTTTTTTGCAGATCATCATTTCAGCTGCACGTGGGAGTGCGAGGAATCCATGTTGTCAACGCTGATGGGGAGAGTTTAGACTTGTCCACTCATGCTCAGGATCTGGAAGATTTCATTCTTAGTCAGGTGCGATAAGAGCTTTTTTTGCCGGTAAATAAGCGCATGCTCATAAGCGTTTGCATGGTACCGTTGTCAAGTTTAACTGATGTTGCTACAGCAAAGCAAACAAACAAACAAAAAACATTTAATCTGTTTTCCGGCGAAGTTTACCTGGATTAGTGTGAACGGGGTGTTATTCTTTGTTCCTGCCAGCCTTTCATTACTGGTAGTCATTGTATCGTTGTTTGTAAATTTAACTCTTTTCAGATTGTTTTTACAAATTCTGTTTTCGTTTTCCAGGTCTGTAATCATCGCCTGTCAGTAGCACACTCGCTCGCGGGGTTTTGCGAGTAACGTTTTTCTCGCGTATCTTTTAAAATTATGCTAATTAAGCGCGTAACGCCTCTGGATTTCAAATAGTTTATTGTCACAAACGATGATTACGTTGGTTACATTAACAGCTTGTGCTACGGAAATCGTTCAAAAGTTTCGCCCTGATGGAGTGAAAATTCTTGTTTAAATATTTATTATTTGGATAAATAAAGAAATAGAATAAAAATGCTACAAAGTTGCTCGAAATTTGCTCGAACGTGTAACAAAGTTGCTCCTGAAAGGGCTAAAATGCGACTTATTTACAACCAATTAAACCACAAGCTTATATCTCAACTTTCTATTTGCAATGCCTGCGAACAGGCTCCGTAGTATCATGTATGGTATAGAGAGGAAAACTATGGGCGGGCATAGTGGCTAGGATGATCTCGCTGCTCCGCTCGCCGATTTTTCTCCCTACTGAGAAATCCTTGTTTAGCACATTTGCCTCATTAGCATAACTGCTTCAGTTTCTAATCGAGTTACAAAAATATTCTAAAAGAAAATGATACGATTAGCTTTCGCTATAAATTTGAGGCCGGTGTATTGAATACTTTTTTCTTTGACGCGCGCGGGTTTGAGAACTCAAAATTTTGCAAAGAATATACGGACTCAGCGCTTTTGTCACCCAGAAATTTTATAAAAAACAAGTCATGGTAGATTACAATTCTTAAGTTTTGATTGGTTTACAGGCCATAGGATATGAAATCATAGTATAACATGGACAACGAATATGGTAAGGTAGGTGTACGCGTCAGCGAGAACAGCCGGGGAGCTCAAAAAGTGCAATTCTTTGGGCGCTTGTTGGATACGAGATAATCATAGCCTTATCATAGCCAAGAGGCGCGGTATCTCATATCCAATGTACACTAATGGAATAGTAATTGTTAAATATTACACGCAAAGAGCTGAACATTTCAAAAAGTAAGCCCCACTCGATCCCAAAGTTTTGCAGCTCGTGAATAAAAATCCGCACATTGCACTTTCTAAGAGGTATTCTATATTTATTTGTTATTGGCGCTTGAAAGAATATTAAGCATGGTATCTATTGTGGGCACTTCCCTTCTTACCATCATCACCCTGACAATGTCATGTGCAGTATTATGGGTTACCTTTATGAAGGAAATTCAGTTTCTAGTCAACAGTTATGTTGGCGAAACATCATATCTGCATAAATAGCATCTGTTGAAAATGGAAATGTAGAATTCTTGGTCATTACTGTCACGGTGGGTTGTCGGAGGGGGGGGGGGGGGGGGGAAGTGTTGGGAAAATGCATCGTTTAGATGTACATAGTTTGTGTCTAACGTGCCCGGAACGGAAATCTAAAACGGTGCACCTCAAACGAAATCAGGCCAAAGATTTCAGACCACAACCCACGCCACAGCTACAGTTTAACTCGTCCAAAAACAGAAGTCTGCCTAAATCACAAATGACGAAACTGAGTACAATGCAAATTAAAAACTGATATCTAAAACTACATGTCGAAACTGAAATCTAAATGCTAAGAAAACAGAAGGCTTATAACGAGACTATAAATAAAGTCAAATCAAAGCTTACGCCTTTTGTGTTCCAAATTCCATTTGGTTTCAAAGAACACTGATTGCCGCTGAGCTTATCGCAGACCTCGAGAAAAGACATCGAATTCAAAGGTACAAGTGAACAAAAAAACTACTACAGTGAGTCATATTTTAATTAGATGCTGTAATATTGGCAGTCTGATGTAGGTTTGTGCCGCGAGATGGGGCATGGCTTGTATTCCCAGTGTGTTTTCGTAGACAGGGGTTCCTTCAAATTTTATCAGCTAAACTTTCAGTGCGTAAACGCCCAGCTAAACGAAAAAGATATGGTCTATTAAAACTGAACCTAAACAGTCCATGCTACAGAAAAGAACTAAAACGAACCTGTTCACACTATTCTATTATACCCTAAAATAGGGCGTCATTTTTGGGGTTTCGGCCTTGAACATGGTATTAGAGCCGGTCTAAGAATCTTTGCGGCACACACCTACCCTAAATTTACGGAAGCATCCGCACTCCCCGAGATCAGTACAAAACCATAGATGCATGTAAAATGTTGTTTATTTAATTAATTCGGACATTCTCACCATTTTCTTTTCTGACTTAAAGTAAGTCAGCAGCTCTTGTTGTGGTTCGACTTAAATTTGATCAAATTTAGTTCGGTGGCTGGTTTGCAGGTTGGTCTTGTCCTTGCCAAAACATCGATACTACATGCACCTACGGTAGAAAAAATCCTATTTGAAACAAAAATGTACATGAATAAACACAGCAGCTTAAAACATACAGTCAGACTGTTTATCGTTTTTATACTGAAGAAGCTTGTAAACCCACTCAGCAGTCACTTCTTGTTTTTTCTATTCAATATTTGTAAGAATGATCTTGTTTCTTATCGCGCGCGGTCCAGATAAACTGAATCACATAATCTGCTTGGTTATTTGGTCGAAACACGCATATTTAGCAGCCTTTCCGATGTTCAAAAAATTATAAAAAGCTTGTACAGTACAAATGAAGAAGACATTGACCGAGATAATATCAGTGTTTTGTTCATTAATAACGGCCCTCGACATCAGTTGAATGAAGGTTATTTCTATCTGGACTTTGCGCTTGGTCAATATCGTCTACATGTACTCAGCATGTCGTGTCCCCCATGTTCACACAATATTGTATTTATTTCCATCAGTTAAAAGAAGAAAGCAAAGAGACAGCTACTGCGTTTGCTGAACTACATTAACTTGAAGGTGAGTAAGAAGTTTATGCCAGTTTACGGCTGCTTTACTTATTGATTTATGTGTCGACAAAGCGGCCTTATATATTGTGTTGGATTATTTATGGAGTGAAACTGTTAGGTCATATTTGAAACGTCCTGGATTTAAAAAAGCCGAATCTTTGTAAATAAAACTGATTACAAAATCTAGAAAATGAAAGTGCGAAGGTTGCTAAAAAAATAATATGTTACAATTTGTATCTTCTAATAGTCCTGAGTCGAAAACGAGAAGTTGAATAAAGCATTCACGACGGTCAATAGGAAAATACGCGAATACGTAACGAGATGCAACTAAAGAAAAGTGTGTGTAAAAAAAAAAGGAAAAATATTAATGGTTGAGCGTCGGAAACAGATAGAAAGATAATTAGTAACCGAAAGTCAGTAGTACATGCCTTCTTCTGATAGTGAGCAGATGTAAACAACTAAGACTCATTTACTATTACAAAGGAAGTTGTACGATTTGGAAAATGTGTTACTAGCTTTTAAAACAAACAAAAAACACACAAAATAAACGGAACTTTCCTTGTAAGACTTTTTCGCTGAATATCTGATGGGAAATATGCGTTTCAGTTACATGTATTTTTTATTAGTGGTTATTCCTCTTATATTCAGGTCGCGGCCTTTGTTTCAGATTTAGACCGAATTACTTCCGAGTAACACTCCGTGGATTTTTGTTCACGAAAAATCGTCGAGCCTCATTTCGTGCAAAACAAGTATTAAGGTACAAGTTTTAACATGTAACTGTACCCCAGGTTAATGTCCGTATACAATTTGCAATATGCAAAATGCAACAATATTGAGCTAAAAGAAACGCGGGTTCAGTCACGCTGAACAAGGATAAAAATCCCGGGATAAAGACCCGGGATAAAGATCCCGAGTGGCGCGGGATAAAAGAGAAATAATTCAAATAATGGCGGAATACGGGGTTGAAAAACCGATCCTATTTTAGATTCTCATTTACAAATTTTACAGTCGCCATATGAAATTCGCAATTGTTGGTATGCAAAGTGTGAATTTTTCAATGATTTCATTGGTCTCGACAAATTTAACAAAAAAATTTAAATAATTTCAAGAAAGTTTAGGACAGAGCGATCATGAGCTCTCGGGTGTCGAATGGACGACATTTCCACTTTTTATGTGATGTAATAAAGATTTGTTAAATATTTGGATCCGTTGGTCCTTTGCCTTGTCAAAACATTAGTGATACTAGATGTATATATCTGGACACGTGTTTTTCATATTTTTTATTCTTCTACTCCATGCAGATATACTGATTCACAGATGGTTGGGCAAATTAATCATTTTTAACTGTTAGCGCAGTATTTCTCTGTTTTAGAAAGAAATGAAACTGTTTTGGTCAAAATGTATAGAGAATACTATACCGAGTTCATTTTATTGGTTCATTAATTGACCTCAAACTTGATCAATATTTCTATAATCTGGACCTCTAGCTTGGTCAATAACAACAATATCCCCCTTGTTCACACGATATATTTATGACCTTTATTTCTATCAGTTAAAGGAAAGAAGACAAGAGGCAATACATTTATTGACTAGATAACACTCAATAACATTGGCTTGTTGGAGGTAAGTAAGTAATTCTTCTTTAGTCTTATTACCAGTTATCGGCATTGATGCTTGCTGAGTTTAGTAGTGGAACGATGTGGCCAAGTAGCTACCCTGTGATGGATTTCGGATTACAAATGCTTTAGATCATATTTATTTAAAATAAAACGAAACCTTGAAAACGAAAGTTCGAAGTCTTCAAAAACTAATATGCTAAACTTCGTATTTTTTATAATAGTCCTGATCAGGAAAGAAAAGTGAAAAAAGATTCACGAAAGCTGCGAAACTCAAAGTACGTAGCCTGCGTGCAGACGTCTCCATTTCCTTTGCTTCACGCGTGAAGCAAAGGAAATGGAGACGTCTGCACGCAGGCTAAAAGTACGCGAATGCGTAGCAAAAAGAGTAAAATATTTCAACGTCGGAAACTGAAAGAATCCTAGGCACTAAAGATAGTACGTGCCATTTTCTGATAATGCAGATTTCCAGGATTTTTTTATAAATTTGGAAAGTTTGTTATTCGAGGGGCAAAATTCCAGAATTTCGCTTGTATGTATAGTAGTTATTCAGTACGCTTTTTCATACCAGCTTTTTTTTCTGTGTAAGTTTCTTTTGTTTCATTATATGTGAAAAACATCAAAGTTAACCACGTTTCAACACGTAACTACACCAAGTTAGCTGGCGTTCGCTACCATACTATTACTATTCATACAAGCTGAACCTGCCTGTCAAATTAAGACCATAAAGATCCCGAATGGGGCGCGAGATGAAGGGATGGGGAGAAAAATAATGGCAGGATTCGGGATTTAAAAATCCTATTTTAGACCCTCAAATTTCACAGTCCCTTTAAAATCTGCCATTGTAGGTTTACGTAGAAACAAGTTGTTCATGCTCACTTCTTCATTTGCGTTAGCCGCGACAAACTCAACGGAGAAAAGAATTTCAAGAATTCTATCGTGATAGTTTGGGCTTAATAACAGAGTGATGAGCGATACTCCTCTTTCTCGTGTGATTTTCGTTGGCCTGGTCAGATTTGATAAAATATCAGTGACACTATTGGTGTGCCTAAAAAATTGGCATTTTTTAAACAAAGATATTTATATACGAATAAACACAGTAACGTGATAAAGAAACGTTAACTAGTCAGTCTACTTCGCGTGTTTTAATACGAGAATTATATTAACGTTCGTTTTCTTACTTTGCGCGCAATAAGATGTGCTGAGCCACAAAATCTGATTACAAAGGCATTCATTGCTTCGTGTCGAGCATTCAAAGTCTTGACGTTGGGAATATTGCAGATCACACAAAAGATAATCCTACGTTACATCACATGAAATGAATCATGATCGCACGACTGCAAAGATCATTTGAAAAGAACCCATTCTGAATTTCGAAAGACACTAAGGGACCGTTCATTTTTTTATGGGGTAGGAGGGGGGCGGGGGGGTGGCTGGCTGGTGGAATTTGGTAGGTAGAGTCTGCAATATCTAATGACCCCACCCCTTCTTCATAAGAAATTTTTACCTTGGCCCCCTCGCGTAATTCTAATTTTTGAAGATGACCCCCCTCCCCCCAAAAAAAAGGAAGTAAAAATTTTAGTTTTTTATATATTAGACGATAACCATAGTGGTAACTTATTAACTCAGAGTCCGCTTCGCCTGCTTGTTTGTTCAGTGATTACCTGTTTTTTATTGATGGGGCGTGTATTGACAGTTGGTGAGATTTAGTGGATGAGTTTCTGGACATGGTAGGGGGAGGGGTCCGGGATGCTCCGTCGAAAAAATTTAGATTTTTCACAACCTCAGAAACATTATTTTAGGCATTCTGGTAGAATTTTTGCATTCTTATAGATGCTATAGCTGCAGTTTAAAGTGATAGTAACTGTAATGATATTGCAAGTGCACTGATTAACTGTTTTTATTGATGAGCCTGTTTGTTGGTGTATGTGAACCGTATTTGCTGCCAAATAGTTGTTGGGGTTGAGTTGATGAGATTCTAGAAATAGTAGGGGGGGGGGGGGGGGGTCCGGGGGCATGCTCCCCCGGGAAATTTAGATCTTTCGGAACCTCAGAAATCCTAGTTTTAGGCATTCTGTTGGAATTTTTGCACTATTATACATACAGTCATTACAACACTCAACGGTAATTATTTTGGGTGACATCCCCCCCCTTACACACCATTTTTTTGGCTGCCCCCCCATGCCCCCCCCCCCCCCCCATCGCCGCCCCCCCCCCCCCCCCCCACCTCATAAAAAATGAACGGTCCCCAAGAAGGAATCATTTCGTATAAGTGAGCCCAAAATGGACGGAAACGAATTCAAGAAAGCGCAGGAAGGGAACCTTCAACCCAATTTTGTACCTAGTAGGCGTCGATCGGCGGTTAATAAAAAATAATACGAATGATATTCACGACATAGCTCTTTTCTTCACTGAAGAACAGAACAGCGAAACAGTAGCAATGCAATACCCGTTTAAGATTATAGTAAGGCTATAAATATATCCACTTTTAAGGTTATAACGCTAAAGGGGTGTACGGTTTCAAGATGGGAAGATTGTCAAGCTGTATATGTAAGGTTATAAGGTTGAAAGAACGCAGGGTTGTAATGCCAACGCTGCAAATGGGTAACTATTGTAAGATAGGTCTAACATTGACGATTATCTCAACGAGATAACTCGGCGCTAAAATCGGAGTCATAGGCCACGTTTAATGAACTCACACGACCAGGGAGCCTTTAATTAAGCTTTAGAGTTGTAAGGTTGTTCGGTTGTTAAGCTGTAAAGTTACAAGGCTGCTAGCAACGCTGTATCTCATTCGAGAGAGAAAAAGGTGATTCCAGTACAAGACATCATTGTAGAATATTCAATTAAAAAATACAAGTCTTTACTGTATTTCACACAGAAAAAAAAGAAAGGAAATCAGAGATCATAGATCAAGACCTACAACACCTTAACCTAGCCAAAGAAGAACGTGTCTGTGGAAATTTTGATACTTAGATGTTTTGATAGTCTCGGCGATTTCTAACAAGCCATAGAGTACCACGAACATCTCAGAATCGCCAAGGAAGTGGGGGACAGGGCTGGAGAGGGATATGCGTACAGCAATCTTAGCTTGACAGTGCTTATGACCCCAACGTAAATACCAACAAGCCATAGAAAACCATAAGAAACATCTTAGCATTACGAAAAGAGTGGTGCCTACTGCAAGCATTGCTTACCTCGGTATCGGAGAATTCCAAAAAGCCATAGAATACGCCATGGAAGTGGGGCACAGGACTGCAGAAGGAGTTGCCTATGACAATCTTGGCAATTCTTATCGAAGTCTCGGTGAGTTCCAAAAAGCCATGGAGTACCACACGAAACATCTTAGCATTGCCAAAGAAGTGGGGGACAGGGCTGGAGAAGGAGCTGCCTACGGCAATCTTGGCAATGCTTATCAAAGTCTCGGTGATTTCCAAAAAGCCATAGAGTACCACACGAAAGATCTTAGCATTGCCAAAGAGGTGGGGGACACGGCTGGAGAAGGACGTGCCTACGGCAATCTTGGCAATGCTTATCGAAGTCTCGGTGATTTCCAAAAAGCCATAGAGTACCACACGAAACGTCTTAGCATTGCCAAAGAAGTGGGGGACACGGCTGGAGAAGGACGTGCCTACGGCAATCTTGGCAATGCTTATCAAAGTCTCGGTGATTTCCAAAAAGCCATGGAGTACCACACGAAACATCTTAGCATTGCCAAAGAAGTCGGGGACAGGGCTGGAGAAGGAGGTGCCTACGGCAATCTTGGCAATGCTTATCAAAGTCTCGGTGATTTCCAAAAAGCCATAGAGTACCACACGAAACATCTTAGCATTGCCAAAGAAGTGGGGGACACGGCTGGAGAAGGACGTGCCTACGGCAATCTTGGCAATGCTTATCGAAGTCTCGGTGAGTTCCAAAAAGCCATAGAGTACCACACGAAACATCTTAGCATTGCCAAAAAAGTGGGGGACAGGGCTGGAGAAGGAGCTGCCTACGGCTATCTTGGCAATGCTTATCAAAGTTTCGGTGATTTCCAAAAAGCCATAGAGTACCACACGAAACGTCTTAGCATTGCCAAAGAAGTGGGGGACAGGGCTGGAGAAGGACGTGCCTACGGCAATCTTGGTAATGCTTATCGAAGTCTCGGTGATTTCCAAAAAGCCTTGGAGTACCACACGAAACGTCTTAGCATTGCCAAAGAGGTAGGGGACAGGGCTGGGGAAGGAGGTGCCTACGGCAATCTTGGCAATGCTTATCAAAGTCTCGGTGATTTCCAAAAAGCCATAGAGTACCACACGAAAGATCTTAGCATTGCCAAAGAAGTGGGGGACACGGCTGGAGAAGGACGTGCCTACGGCAATCTTGGCAATGCTTATGAAAGTCTCGGTGATTTCCAAAAAGCCATGGAGTACCACACGAAACATCTTAGCATTGCCAAAGAGGTGGGGGACAGGGCTGGAGAAGGAGGTGCCTACGGCAATCTTGGCAATGCTTATCAAAGTCTCGGTGATTTCCCAAAAGCCGTAGAGTACCACACGAAACGTCTTAGCATTGCCAAAGAAGTGGGGGACAGGGCTGGAGAAGGAGGTGCCTACGGCAATCTTGGCAATGCTTATCGAAGTCTCGGTGAGTTCCAAAAAGCCATGGAGTACCACACGAAACATCTTAGCATTGCCAAAGAAGTGGGGGACAGGGCTGGAGAAGGAGCTGCCTACGGCAATCTTGGCAATGCTTATCAAAGTCTCGGTGATTTCCAAAAAGCCATAGAGTACCACACGAAAGATCTTAGCATTGCCAAAGAAGTGGGGGACACGGCTGGAGAAGGACGTGCCTACGGCAATCTTGGCAATGCTTATGAAAGTCTCGGTGATTTCCAAAAAGCCATGGAGTACCACACGAAACATCTTAGCATTGCCAAAGAAGTGGGGGACAGGGCTGGAGAAGGAGGTGCCTACGGCAATCTTGGCAATGCTTATCAAAGTTTCGGTGATTTCCAAAAAGCCTTGGAGTACCACACGAAACGTCTTAGCATTGCCAAAGAGGTAGGGGACAGGGCTGGAGAAGGACGTGCCTACGGCAATCTTGGCAATGCTTATCAAAGTCTCGGTGATTTCCAGAAAGCCATAGAGTACCACACGAAACATCTTAGCATTGCCAAAGAAGTGGGGGACAGGGCTGAAGAAGGATGTGCCTACGGCAATCTTGGCAATGCTTATCAAAGTTTCGGTGATTTCCAAAAAGCCTTGGAGTACCACACGAAACGTCTTAGCATTGCCAAAGAGGTAGGGGACAGGGCTGGAGAAGGACGTGCCTACGGCAATCTTGGCAATGCTTATCGAAGTCTCGGTGATTTCAGAATGGCTACTTTGTGCTGTAATAAACGTCTATATATTACGAAGGAAACGGGAGAGAAGGATTCAGAAAGAAACGGGTATGCCCTTCTTGGCGGAATTCGCTTAAGTCTCGGTGATTTGGAAGGAGGCATCGCGTACTGTTTAAGATCTCTGAGGATTGCGGAAGAGTTAGGAGACAAGAATAAAGGACATTTGTATTGTAAACTTGGCAGTGCTTATTGTCGTCAAGGGAATTTAGAACTGAGCAAAGAATACTTCGAGCAACATCGTAACGTTGCCATAGCGGTAGGAGACAGGTGCGGGGAAGGATGTGCGTGTTTTTCTTTAGGTTATCATTTTGAGTTGTCAGGTTGTTTTCAAGAGGCTCTGGACTTTTATCGCTCTAGTGTTAAAGTTTACAACAATGTGAGACATCTTTTTCAAGGCAATGATGCGCGGAAAGTAAACTTTCGAGATATGCATCATAATTCATACACTGCTCTCTGGAGAACTCTTGTTAGGGTTTCAAAGACTGATGAGGCTTTGTTTGGCGCTGAGGAGGGACGAGCACAGGCCTTAGTGGATCTTTTGAAGTTACGTTATGGCCTTAAATCACTACCGTCTGAGTCCGTAGCAAGCTCTGTGTCAACTCAAACAGTTTTTGTAGCACTTGAGAGAAACACGATCAATTTGTGGTTACTCTGCAAAGGAAAAGATATTCAGTTTAGACGAAAACTCGTAGAGCATGAAAATGCAGTTTCCTTCATAGAGAGGGTACGGAAAGATGCTTTGAAGGAAAATCACATAGATGGTCGCTCTTTGGATCAGCTGAGAGAGACATTGCCACCCAGGAACGAATCTGGTCAATCAGCGCAGTCGCCACATTGTGAAACCAATGCGTTGAGCCTTTTGCACCGTACTATTTTTGGACCCATTGAAAGCATGCTAGAAAGTGATGAAGTAATCATTGTTCCGGATGGTCCACTATGCCTTACTCCTTTTGCTGCGTTTGTGGATGGAGCTGGAAGACACCTCAGTGAATCTATCAGGATCAGAATGATTCCCTCCATGACAAGTTTAAAGCTGCTCGAAGATTGTGACGAGAGCTACCACAGTAACATTGGGGCGTTGATTGTTGGAGATCCGGATTTGAAAGAAATTACAAACATCTTCGGTGAACCTAAATTACCGCAGTTGCCATATGCCAAAGAGGAAGTAAAGATGATCGGCAAGATTCTTAACATCATGCCTCTAACGGGAAGAGAAGCTACTAAAGAGGAGGTGCTTAAAAGGATCGATTCTGTTGCCTTGGTGCACATAGCAGCGCATGGAAATGTGGAAAATGGTGAAATTGCTTTGTCTCCAAACCGAGCGCGGGAAAACATGGCTCTAAAAGAAGATGATTACATGTTGAAAATAGCCGACGTGCAAGCTGTTCAGCTACGAGCAAAGCTTGTTGTGCTTAGTTGCTGTCATAGTGGTCAAGGAGCGGTCAAGGCTGAGGGAGTGGTCGGTATTGCTCGGGCTTTCCTCGGTGCTGGTGCCCGATCTGTCCTGGCGTCACTCTGGGCAATTGATGACGAGGCAACCATGGAGTTCATGAAAAGCTTCTACCAACACATGAGTGACGGAAATAGCGCCAGTGTGTCACTTAACTGGGCTATGAGATGTCTTCGAGAGTCAGACCATTTTAGTGCCGTGAATAACTGGGCTCCATTTGTACTTATTGGCGATGACATCACTCTGGATTTTGGCGCACTGTAAGTAAAATACCCTTGAAACCTAAAATATATTAACCAGTTCGATTATTGCTTTGCAAACTTAAATTTCTTTATTTCCAACTAAAAGCATACAATGCTCTCAGAGTTGGACGTTTTGAGCGTGTTTAGTTTGTTTTCAAATGTCAATTTTAGTACTGATTCGATGCAAATGTGTGGGTGCAGGTGGTTGTATCTAGAGCTAGACATTCTTTATTTTCTTTATTGCGTACCTTAACATGTCAACAAAACTAGTCCTAGAAGCGTTTTGGTAATTTCTCTTTCAGAAGCGCAACCTGGGCAGTCACAGAGGGAAGTACTCAACAAGTGCTAAGGAACGTTGTCCTGAAGTTGTCATAACCTTTCTTTAGTAGTTAGTGTTTCCTTTGCACGATGGTTATGAAAAAGTAACTAATCATGGAACAGTAACCTACAATTGACATCGTCAAGTGATGTTAGGGTGATGTTATTTAGGGTGATGTTATTTTGTTTTCCGAGAGTAGAATAATTTTTGTGCTGGCGAACAAAGTGAGTTATCCTTTGCCAAGTGGCAGCCCCGGTATCCTATAAATGCCTTATTTTTTCATTTTTGTTTCTTTTCTGTGTAAAAAAAACCTAGCTATATTCTGCCATGGTTCGACAGCAAGTGCCCGTGCTTATTTGAAACGTTCTTAACCAGAGGTTATTGCTCACGTGATTGATGTGTACATGGTAACCATGTTTTGCCGGCCGGGGCTGTTTTACCCAAGTTTGCTCTCTTATTTTGCTTTTTTTGTTTTAAGATATCATAAAATTCTTCAAAGATTTTTACACATCGTTATACGTTTTTTTAAACAGATTTGCAGGTTTTTTTGAAGTTTTGAAAGTTAAGATAGCGGATATTTAATTTATGTCTTAGCATGGTAGACGAGATATGGTGTAGTTTGTGAATAGCCTTGATTTCATATTTGTATCTTTATACTCAGCAAGTAATTATTTAGCTTTTTATGTGAACATGTTTGTCTTTGCTGAAATTACTCACAGCATTGAGTGAAGAGGGGATCAACAGTTCCCAAGTAAAGCGATATTGTATTTTTCGCAGAACATTAAAATGTAGCTAGGAGATCAACACTGTTATTAATTTTTTTTATTAATCAAAGTAATTAATCGCGAAACGTAACCGTCAAACATGTCCACAAAATCATTATTATCACTACTATCTTTATTACCTAAAACATTTCAATACAATATAAGAAAAGAATGCTGTAAGGTTAAATCAATCGTAATTCTTCATAGAAAATTACATATAACTAATGACAGTTAAAAATGAACATTGATCTTGCAGGAGGATATTAAAAACTTGTACACTGTTGCTGTGGTATCGTCCTCTCTGTTGCACGCGAGTGTGACTAATCATAGGTTAATTAACGCATGATTAGTATGCACGGGAAGGAAAGAAAGCGAACTTTTTTGTGGGGTGCAAGGAAAACCGAAAAGGAGAGGAGAAGCGAAGCAACGGCCGTGATCACAAAGTGCAACAGCTTATTTCATAGCAAAGTTATAGAAAGAGGGACGAGTGCTCGCCTACCACTAATGTGGCCTGGGTCCGAATCCCTGACCTGGCGACTTTGGTCACCAGTTCTCGTCCCAAGGGGGCTCATCACGAACGAAACTGTCTGGATCTTTAAACAAATTCTCCCAAATAGCAATACAGCAAATGCGTGAAGATCTGTACGGGGAATTTGAGTGTTTGCCATAAAGGAATACATGATCTTTAGTTTTAACTAGACGCCATCTTCTTGAGATCATCATAAAAGGCTTCATACGGCCTGACGGACTTGACTCGCATGTGTATACAGTCTCCCATCTGCTTCATCATGGGCAGGTCAAATGAGATGCGATCAACTTCATACGGGCTCTCCACACATAACAGGATGTACACCTGTAAGACACAAACAGCTATTAACTGAGTATCCGGGGCTGAGTATACAGAAACCTGACTGCAAGGCTTGCTCCTTTACGCTCATAAACTATGCAATTTTGATGAACCTCGAGATTGCAAAACAAAGATATACAAGAACAGCTTTCAAACCAATGGTGTTCCCACAGCTCTCGCTTTATGTCTTTTTATAATAGGAGCGGGGAATCCTGGAACAATATTGACATGGCAGGTGGTAATCTCGAAGACGCGGACTAAATCAACCGGTCCCGTATTTTCGTGCATATGTATTATAGGTGAGCGTGACGTTATTTTTGGGCGTGGTTAGGTACTTTTGATGCACAATTCCCGGCACGTTACCTTTCGTTCCCCCACCACTTTCCACAAGTCCACCACCTTTCCACTTTTCTTGCCTCCCAAAGCAGCTTTAGCTTCCTGAAGCCACACGGTCAACAGCTCGTCTTGCGTCTTGCCTGTGATTTATAAAAAGATAACTGACGAATTGAATATTACGGGCCGGGCCTCCTTACTCCATGTTTGGATTGATCGAGTGAAAGTGAACAAAAGCCACTACGAACAACGTTTAACAGAATATTATTGCTGCGGCAATATGTTGTAGGTTTTTTGAGGTGTACCCCTGTGCCCAGACCTCTGTTCACTACGGATTCGAGAGGGTTTTTGAATAGGCCATTTCCGAGTTACCCTTTGCCTCTGTTTCAAAACGAGTCTAGGTGCGAAACCATTCATATGAAAATGAGTTTCACCTACATGCCCATTTTCATGCAAATCAAACTCATTTTCATTTGCATGGTTTCGCACGTACACTCGTTTTGAAACAGAGGCAAAGGGTAACTCGGAAATAGCCTATTAATTTCAGATAAAACCTCTTTCATTATTTACTACACACATGATGCTTTCGACATTGCTGATCCTAGCAGTCTGCAGAGCGCGTGTCACATATGAGCCTAGGAAATGGCAAAGCTCACTAAGAATACCTCATAGTTCAGTGGTAAGAACGCCCAACCAGTATCTGAGAAGCCATGGGTTCGATTCCCGTACGGGGAAAGGACAATCTTGGACGAAGCCAGTTGAGACACTTGGTCAAATTTCCAAAAATTTAGGTACCACAGTTCAGTTTTTCAACCCCGCCCCCTCCCACATTGCAACGTTGCCAACGCTGCGGTGTCTCGCCCCAGTCTCACTCTCAGTTTTGACACTGGCTCCAGACCTCGCTTTCGAAGACAGGTCGAACGTGTTCGCAAATAATACGGCTGTTTTGCAGTCTAGTTGATAATCTACTAAAAGTTTTACTTGCCCGCCCATTCGGGGCACAACAATTTCTTAAAAAATTAATAACTTTGTTTTAAATATTGCGATTTTTGCGGATGAAATGTTTCGAAACCAGTCCGTGATCGCTGTTTTTGAAGCATTTCACCCGCAAAACCGCCTGAATGATCAGACCTGCACCTCCAAACATGTTATGGAAACACCAACATTTATCTAACCTGGATATTCGATATTAAATGTAATCCAGTAGAACAGGCCTGCCTTTGGGACCGTGGGTGTGTCTTCAAATATCGTCTCGTCTCCAGCATTCACTCTTTTATTCAGATCTGTAGCTAATCCTGCGTAAGACCTTAAAGGTGTTACCTCCATTTGAACTTGGTCTCCCATCTCTTTGAACATTGGTAAGTGAAAGGAAAGTCTGTCTATGTCGTCAGGACTATCGGCTCTCATTACTGAAACAAAATCACACGTTTTAACGACATGTTTTCTTTATCTAAATTCCAGAAAGTTGTTGCCTTTTCTGTGTTAGAATTTTCAAAAGTATTTTTTATTTCGCACTCACCACAAAATACTTTCCGTTCTCCAACCACCTGAAAATACAATAACAATGAACCATCACGTATCACGTGAATAACACACAAAAATTGAAATCAAAATGAGAAAGAAGATTCTGATTGTACGATCCCCTTTCTCGTTTTCT
Organism: Meandrina meandrites; assembly: GCA_963693305.1. Taxonomy (NCBI): domain Eukaryota; kingdom Metazoa; phylum Cnidaria; class Anthozoa; order Scleractinia; family Meandrinidae; genus Meandrina; species Meandrina meandrites. The sequence continues at coordinate 38,627,176 of OY855909.1, read as the reverse complement.
CACAAGCCCCGCTTCAACAAACTTATAATTTGCAAAGTGTTCAACCAGGTCACTTGTTGTAGCGAACACCACATAGGGTTTTTCTTTTAATAATAATAATAATAATAATAATAATAATAATAATAATAATAATAATAATAATAATAATAATAATAATAATAATATTTAAACAGGGGGCGATCTCACATAAAGTGGTTTTCAGAACGGCCCTGTGGAGAATATCACAACTAAAGAAATAGAAACGTTAATTATACAAGACAATGCTTCTTAGACTTAAAAAATACAATATAAATAAATTAAAATATAACACAATTAAGGCATACGTTCCAATTTCTTTTTAAAAAGTAAAAGGGATTCAGTTTCCCGTATTTCAGTACTTAGAAGGTTAAAGTCGAAAGCTGCTTGATACGTAATTTTTCGCTTTGCCCAGTTTGTTTTGGGAGCAGGAAGGTGCAGATTCTTGCGCTGGCGGGTATTATAATGATGGATGGCATCATTTTGTGTAAAATTAAAATTAAAATCGATGATTTTATGAAGACATCTAAAAATAAAAACACATCGGTGAAGGTATCGCCTGTGATCTAAGTGCTTCCACTCTAGTTCCTTAAGAGCTTCGGTGGCGGAGGAGTATTTTGCATGGTTTGTCTAAAATTAATTTCGCTGCTTTGTTTTGTTGTACTTGGAGATCGTTAATCTATTAAATCCATCCTAGATTCTTTTCTCTTGAGTCAGAACATCTTGTGGAGCGCGCACTTCAGAGTTTCTTAATCCAACCTAAATGAAATACATAAAACACGAGAGACAGTGTTTCATTGGATATCCAAACACCGAGAAGAGAGTTAAAAATACGATGTGCAGCGGAGTATTTTCGACGAAATTCGAGGTGTTTGGATAGCCGATGAAAGTACCGTCTCGAGTGTTTGATATATCTTCTCAACTAAAACAAAAACTAAAGAGTAAACGGAGAAATAAAATCTTAAAGCTTTATGCTTATTAAGACCAGGTATCCAAACCTCCTTCACGGTATAATAAATAAAAAATAAATAAATAAATAAATCACTTTATTTAAGTGTCAATGTATTTAGCTTGGCTGTATTGGGGACACTGTAAATAGTGAAACAAATATTATAAATCAAACAGAAACTTGTTAAAAATCCCAACTGGCAGGAGGCTTACCAGTTGGCTATATACAAAGCGTGGAGGAGTTGAATTCGGGACCACCGGAGACAAATCCATCGGGTGGCAGGGAGGAGGATTTGAACCCGGGACGTCCGGATTACAAGTCCAGCGCCCTAACCACTGGGCCACGCTGCCTCCGTAAATGATTTTCTTTGTTTTAACTAGATGAATTATAAAGAGTTTGAGAATCCTCCTTCTTGAATCAGTCGACCATCTTGTCATCTTGTGGAGCGCGCACTATGTACATAGGTTTTTTAAGGTACTCCTGCAGGCTAAAGTGACATTCTTTGGCGAAGATTTTTTTGTCAGCTGAAGAATAGTCATTAAAGACATCTGTATGCTCAGTTTCAGACCAGAACAACCAAACCCGTCCGAGATATAGGAAGCAAAGTTTCGTTTCTATGGCCGTTTTCGTGTGACACGAAAATATTTGATGCTGTGGAAATCCCCGAGGATGGCCTTGTTGACAGCTCAAGCAATAAAACCTTGTAATAAAACCTTGTAACATCCTCTTTGATCATGGCAGCCGCCATGATCAAAGCGTGCTTGACCGTGCGTTCAGAAAAACGCTTGTTGTACTGAAATTTTCGTTGCTTTTCTTCAATTATTTACGAGGCTAACAGTGAAGTTATTGTCATCCAGTTTACATTTAGTACTAAATCTGTGCTCCCCAAAAATAAGTTTGTCACGCATACTTCATATGCTTCACCATAGTCATGCCTTCCCAAAAAATTTAGCCTGTTTCCTACACTTAAATCCGTAAAACTGAATCATCTCTAAAAATAATTTGTACGCTTTACACTATGTAAAAGTACAAGCTTGTAACTATCATTTGTAAAACTCTCTGAAGGAGTCCGCGACAGTCGGACGAAACACGTTGGCGTATTAAAAAAGTTTTTCAACTACACGTTGGCAGTGCTGCTCACTAGCCAAGCCTTTTAACAAAATCGTTAAAAAATCGTTGTTGATGTCGCACAAACTCTACTTCTTCACTTAGTGTCAGCCTTGCTATATTGTTTGTTATTTTCCTATCGGAGGGCACGTCCCAGTTAAGCCCTTATATTAAAGGGAGTACATCCCCCCCCCCCCCCCCCCCATCCCCCGGGTATGAAGGGTTGCACTTTAGGGTCCTGTAGTATTTACATTTCAGATTAAGAGTGCTATTAAGTTGCAAAGGCGATGATGTGACTGTAAAATTCTCAGTTTTTACAGACGTTTGTATGACTAGACATCGGCACTCATAATCACCCACCTGCCATATTCAATTGAACGCGGTTCGTAATAATCCCGCCTAGTCGAGCTCATCCTTTGATCATTGAGTTTGGCGAAGGTTTCGTCGATATACATCTGCATTTTGTCGCATGGACTTTAGGTAAACAAAGGGACACGCATGTCAAACATATGCATATGGCCAAATGCTTTACCATCGGCAAGAAAATGACAAGTAAGACTTTTAGTTTAAGGCTTTTAATTTTGAAAAGGCCGACCATTTTAAACGAGGCTGTACACGGTAGATTGTAACTTAATACTTGCTCAAATTCCTTCGGTGTTGACTTGTTCAGAGGGAATGTTACTGATATTTGTTGACAAAGCATCCCAGTTCAGACGTTTGAAATAAAAAGACCAAAATGTAAAGAGATGGTTTTAAAAGTTGTTCACTTACCTTCCATATTTGGAGTATTTTTCCCTTTTCCTTGGCTTTCAATGCTACATCTGCCTCTGTTGCCCAGATATTAATAAACTGTTTTTGTGGTATTCCTTTGTACTCAATAGTAAACTTAATAAGATATAACAAACTCATATCGAGATCAACCAGCAATTATAAGAACGAACGCTTCTTTATATATGACCTACTCTTGTGTTTTTCCGAGTCGTTTCGCTTTTGGTACGAAAACTTCCGTTATAGCAGTGTTTTGAATTTACTGAGTTATTTCAGTGTGACAAGACACCCAAATTATGTAAACGAATTCCCTGTCAATGATTCTCAAGTGTTTTCAGCAACACGTCAAGAGTTGTGTTTGTTTTGTTTGGTCCGAACATCGGAATTTAAATAAATTAGAATGAACTTTTCTCTTGACGGGCATAGTATGATAAGGCGTCTCTCTTCCCAATTGAGGACGTCGGATCATGTGCGGCTCGCTTAAATGGTCACTACCTTCAGCATCACTTCGAATACTCGAAAGGCAAAAGAAACATTTACATTAATGGCCTAGCTTTATTGAAAATGCTATATATTAGTCCACTGAAGAAACAAAAGAGGAGGTGTTATTATGAGTTATAAAGAAATGAGAATTGGATGGCAAACTGAATAAACGGTACGCAATGCATGCAGAAGCGATGACGTTTCACAAGGGGTCTTAACTAATTTTCAGGACATTTGTCCAAAAATTAAGGTAAATAAAAGTAGCTGACAACTTCTGTGCTGAGTGACTGTTCAACAAAAGTTGCGTTATCTTGGCGTGACATCCAATATACGATATACAATCCAAGGTCAAACGCTGTCTTGGAATTGCTCACACCTTTTGTTTTAAGGTGGCCCGCGGCTATTTTTTGGGAACGGAGGTGCTCTAGTTTTGGGCATGTAAACCTCAACTGAGTTTTCTGATTTTTGGTAGTCTAAATAACAAATGTTCAAATTTTATAGAGCCTTAAATTATAGGGCAAACAAGGCATTAAGTATGAGAAAATACAGCATATATGCAAACGGCTTTATCTAGTTTCGTGTGTCTAATCTCGATGAAACGCGTCGAATTGTTCTCTGGAATTGAACATACCACGCCACATGCCACATTCATTGCTAAATAAAATGCATGAATACAAAGCTCAGCCGCAATTTTATTCGTGGCATGTTTATTTCCAAGTGCTAAATAATCTTGAGAATGCGGCAAGTTTGAATAATTTACTGTAATTTTCGAGATATATCAAGTTGTGTTGAGGTGTGATGATGTTTTAACTACTTCTGCTGTGATCAGTTTTGTGTTACCAGCTACTAACTAATCTTTCAATTTCTTTAGCATAAATGTTATCACGATGAACTGCTCAAAGCGGGGACATGGTCCACAAAGTGGTCAGACCCGGGCAAGCCACCAAAACAGAAACCTAAGGTTGTGTCTTCATTGAAGTTTATGGTGTGTTTGTGGCACGTAGAGCCATAAATTATTCCACAGAGAGGCCAGCCAACACTCCGTGGAGCACACCCCAGGCCAGCAGAAGATTTGCCAGCACCTTAGATTAATACCATAAAGGTTTTTGTAAGCACTGTAGGCATGAAACTTTATTTTCCAATTGATAAAATTGCATTTTATTTTATTTCTGATTCTATTTTATATATCTTTATAATTTCTTAAGTGTAACTAGGTAATGCCATGTATTTTTTAATGGAAATACCTTAATAAATTGTTGTTGTTGATGTTGCATTGTTCAGTAATGATAGAATTCAAAATCACAAAAGTTGTATGTGGTAAAACTGGTAAAAGCTCATTTGTTTGGTCATGCCTTGAAAAAGTGAGGAAATTGTTGTCGGGTAAACAAGTTTTGCTGGGTAATTGTTGTTGTTTTAAGCCTGAGTAACCTTTTTAAGGACACGATCATTCAACCTGAATTCTAACAACTGTGAATACTTTTCACCACTACTTCTATTACAGTGGAACCCCGTTAATACGGCCACCAACGGGCCATGGACATTTGGCCGTATTAACGGGGTGGCCGTATTAACGGGGTATGGTTAAATTTCAGGACTGGTCTACCTACGGTACTAGGAAGTCGCAACTTTCGTATTCATTTGCTTTTTACACACACAATGACTTAATCGCTTTGTAATTTAGTCAAGGGAATGTTACTGACTGTCAAGTTTATTCAGTTTCTTTTAAACTGTTGTTTGATTACTTACAATTGGTGATTAGTTAACCACAAAACCACAGAGATCAATGACAAGACAAGTGACAGGGGTTTTGAATAAAAAAGTATCATTCAATAGTGTTTCTCAAGTACTGTATTTGTTTTGTTTGATCAATTATTAATTGTATTTGGTTCGAGTGGCCGTATTAACGGGGTAAAATTGTAAAGGATTATACGGGTTGGGATTTCAGAATGTGGCCGTTGGTCGTATTAACGGGGTGGCCGCATAAATGAGGTTTTATTATAAGAAAATGTATGGGCTTTTCACCGGGGCAAAAAAATGTGGCCGTAATAACGAGGTGGCCGTAAGGCGGGGTTCCACTGTAATAATAAATGTAAGGAGAAATTTGAAAGGAGAATTTGTTAAGACCTGCAGAAAGAATGACCAGATTGTTAACAAAGGGTTGAAGTTTCTGCTAAAATATTAGCTTGTCTGGAACTCACAGGACATTATTACGTGTTTAGGTATTTGGCTTTCATGATACAGTAATTAAACAAAGACATGTCAAGGTTTTCACAAGACAGCAACTGCTGGAGTTCTGCCAGCTACTTGATCATAGCAATCACTTCACAACAAACAAGCTAACTTGTCACAGCCATGTACTCTCTCATCCAGTTGCTGACACCAACTTCAAACCATTTTGAAACCCCTGACATGCTATTATTTTCAGAGACCAAAATGAATTCATAGGAATACCATTGATACTGATTCTAATTAAACAAATTTGTTATTTTATATCATACACATGACCAATTTAACTTTTCACTCCCAAGATCTGAATGTTAATTTTCCTTACTGACAGTCATTTGGTGCTTCATTAAGACAACATCCTCTACAGGTGATACATTTTTTTTATTATCACTTGTCTGCTACACAATGTATTGACCTTGAAAAGAGAAGGTACATATCAATCACTCTTGGTGATAGGGTTAAGGGCAATAAAATTTTAATTTTATTTACCATTTGATATTTATTATTGGGAACTTATTGAAATTGAAACATGATTGCCTTTAAAACTAACTGTTCTATATATTGTGCCATTTTTTCAACAATTATTAGAACACCTGTTTGCAACTGTTAAAAGTTTTAAAATTGGTTGTTTGTATTAAAGACTGTTGTCAGTCTACAACACAAAAATAAAAGCCACTTCATTATTATTTTCAGAAACATTTACCCCCTATATTCTGACTCATTCCCAGTCATACCTCAGGCTTCCTCGCCTGCTGTATGAAGATGACTGGGGACAAGTCAGCCCTATATTGGCAATAATAAATCAATTGGAAAATAATATATTAAACCAACTGTGTGAACACTGGTATTTTTAAATGGGTTTTGGTCAGAAAATCAGATGTTGCCTTACATTGACTTTTCAACAATCATTGCACCTGAAGAAGCACTGTCCTTGAACAAGAACTCCACCAGAAGTGCCACAAGAGTAAATATGGTACCTGTGTATTTAGATTGGTTTTCAATTGAGTGTCGTAAAACCAATGCATTGCTATGGAAAATCACAACAGCATAAACAACAATGAACCAATGAAAACTTGAAGCAAATATACATAACCAGGATCAAACACAACTGGCTTTCATATCTGACTGATTAAGTAGAAGGTGGTTTTTGGACCAATTACGGAGCATAGCAAAGGAAAACCAAGGGACTTGTTGATTACAGTTTTGACACTCAACTGAAAATCACTCTACCCTTGACACTGAAAGTGCATTAATAAGTAATGAAATATCTAGCACTTTGACATCTAACCACAACATATTTCCCACTTTCTGAAATATTGTAATAGTAAATAAACCCCTTCAGGCAGCTAGTATATTGGAGAATAATGACCAAGGCTGAAAGATTGTCCAAAATATGAACAGTTGGCTGAGAAGCAATTAATACTTTGAGGGCTACAGTGAAAATTTTGGGACAATCTTTCATCCAAGGGCATTATCCTCCAATATACCACCAAGCTAGAAGGGGGTATATTTATGATAATAACCCTCTGATTAATTACTACAACATGCTTAATCCCTGGTAAATAGTTCAAAAACCTACAGTGATAATTCAGTGTAACTACAGTTGAAATAAAATCAAGTTGATTGGTTCACATAATTTTTTCAACACTGCGATTTTATTAAAAAGTTGGATCTGAAAATGTGGCTTTGTTCTTTTGGTTTGCACTTGTAGACCTATAGAATTGGGTGACATACTGTACATATGAAATCGTACGGGGTATATTTCTGATACCCATCCTGGGGGGGAGGCACTTAGGATGTAAGAATTTCAAGTGACAGGGATGACAGAATGGAAGCCAAAATCAAGACCCCCAAAAATCCCCGGACCAAAACTAAATCCCCACAAAATCCCTTGCTGAATTTCTGACCCTTACAATTCCCATAAAGAGTTAAACGATAACACAAAGAAAAACATTAGAAATTGAATGTTCGTGTTTCTTATTCATCATACCATCTGAATATTGATCTTTCAATCTGAATTTAAATTTCAAACTCAAATCAACCCTGTCACATGAAATCCTGAGTAACCCCCCTCCCCCCGGATACCCATCATCCAATTTTGTACCATGCGATGCAATTTGTCCAACGAACACCCACAACAATAATTTATTATTAATCGGGTTATAATGATGGCTAGTAGCCCATCCATGCAATTTGGACTTTGAAATAAAAGTGCTTCAAAAATCAGAGGATGTACGGGTACTAGATACTGGGTAAATTCACTGGCAATATACTTGATGTAAAACCACCCAGTACATGACCCATGTCAATTGCAATAGCATTTTAATATCTTTCTCATTCTCTGGCTTAGCTTGTAGCTTGTAATCCTGTCTGGGAGCCCTCCTCATGTGCAGCACCAATAGACTCAAATCTTAATGTGTGCTCCACACTTCCCCCTCCATTGTTGTCGTGATTGTAAGAGCTGTTTGACTCATCGTCAGACTGTGATTAGGACTATCAGTGTTTTTGTAACCGGATGCACAGGCAAGAGCTGCAACTTGGAACAAAATGGATCACATTAAAATGTTTGGAAAGGACTTTTAGATAGCCTATATTAACTCAGGCAACAATTACTGGTTAACAGCATGAAATGGCTCTATGCTCTCAGCCAGTGAGCACAGAGATAGTGAGTAAAGTGAATAAATTATATTTTTTTATAGCATAACAAAAGTAAAGCACGTGCTCTGATTGGTCAATTACCCATTTACTATTTGCCCATGGGTGAAAGGCGACGAAAGCTAGCGCGTGCTCAAAGCCGTACGCGTCACTTTCTACGCTACTATATTTTTTAAACCTCGTAGTTTGCGAAGATTTTTGTCTCAATACTGGAAGAAAGTTGAAGATAACGTAAAAGGTTTACAACCCACATTGAGATGGAGGATTACTTATTCAGCAAAACAGTTTTTTCAAAAAAAAAACACTCACCATCTACTTCAAGCTTGTTTAGCCAGTTAAATGTCTCTACAGGTGTAGAGTATTTGGCAGATTGTTCCTCGATGTAGATTTATAATTAAGCTGAACTTTCTCTTGTTGTTCTCGCTGTAAGTTTTGAAAAACTTTGCCTAGAAGACTGACTTGGACTATGTACTCTGAGTCACACCACACAGTGATGTCCTCTGTGCCCCTCTACTCTAATAGATGACAGGCATCAGCCAATCACAACGTGCACAGTAACGCGGTTAATGTATAAAACTCAATAGTGCACGCTGAGCCGTTTACCATTTGTTAAATCAAGACAAAATGAATCCTAAATAAAAAATGTAATTACCATAATGTGATTGCTCCCATGTGAAAGTCTATTGCTTGGCTTCTAGTATTTATGAAAATGATTACTGTCTATTCTTCAGTTGAAAATCAATTTTATAAGCAAGTTCATTTTTTTTAAAGCTGTGTACCTCTGTATCAAATGTTTTTGGCAAATGTACCAATGGAAAACCTCATCCAAATATTTGTGAATTAAGTACATATAATGTTGTAACACCCTTTCTTGAAGCATCTTGAATATGTTGTGGTTTAAATTTATTTTTCATAATTTTGAAAATTTTCATAAGTTGTTTGATTTCTATTTTTCTTTTCTTTTGTTTATTATCATAATCAACAAAAACTTATGAAAAATAGTCGTAATGAAAGTGCTGAAGCAACGTTCCGTAACTTGTTCGTTTGAAGACATTCATTAATCGCATACACATGTGCCGCAAATATATACAATAAACCAATAAACAAACTATCATCAGCACGTACAAAAATATCATTTTATGTCGGATCAACCACCAAACAACTACAAGTGACCTATCACTCCTTAGAACGAAAACTTCAATGCGTTGCATGGAAATCAAATTTTTGGTCACGTTTTTAGAGTGAAATATTGTTCTTCGATAAGCTTATGTGATTCGATCGACATCGATATGTCACATTCTCTCCCCAAAATAGTCCACATATCTCAGCTAATTGCCATCCCCCTGCAACTCGGTACAAGCTAATTTATATATCTAAAAAAAGCCTAGAAAATACACTTTTACTCACTTATAATTTCTTTGTGTACCGTGCTGCACGAAACATGCCGTAAGCAAAAATGTGAAAATCACTCACCTTTTCAGCATCACTTTTCCTCGCGATACTCCATTTCTAAACGCCACTATCGTTGAAATGAATTAACCAGCTGCAAGTATCAATCAGTTCCAGGATGCGAAATTTACTAAAGAATGCGACACATTTAAAAACGTGAAGAAAATAATCTTCGATCTCTCACAGAGGTTAAAAAAGCACGGGGCATTCTCTGCTTAAAACGGCGGCCATTGCTTCATCCATCTCGCCGGCATTTTTGCCATACAGCCAATAAAATCGCTGGAAAGCCGTCATGTGATTTTTTTTAGCAGCGCATGCGTATTACATTTTTCGCCAGTGAACTCTTGAAAGCGTAGGGTAAACTGTTTCAAGTTTGTCGGGAGAATCATTTTCTGTTTCCATCGAGTTATATCTCAGCCATCCTTGTGAAGTTTGTGTAGAAATTTATTGTCGAACTTTCCTCATCGTTCACAGAACCTTTTTGCCTAGTTATTTTTCAGGCTTTTCGCTTTTAGAGCAAGTTTTGTGCACAGCTAAGTGGATGTATTATGCCTTTGCATGACAGCCATTGAAGTGACAGCGGCCTTGAAATGTTTTGCGACAACAACGCCACGAAACTCGAGGTTTTGGAAAGGCGCCATCTGGTGATTTGGCTAGATAGCATATTCTGGTCATTGGCTGTGTGGGTCGCTGAAAAGATACCTAAATTGTGGAGAAAAGATCAGCCGTTTGCAAGTGATGTTTCACCGAACACTGCGAGAGACGCAACACTTCGCAGTGTTGTGTTTGCCGTAACATCAACGCCTTTTAACGGTAGGCTTTGTCGGTCGAAACATATCCGCTCGTTCTACATTGCAGAATTTATTTCGCTCGCTCTTTATAGCCTATTTAGCAAAGAGTTCAATACCAAGGACATTGTTTTGTTTTGTTTTGTTTTGTTTTACTTGGCGTCGCAGTGATTCGCGATGATCAAACAATTTATGGAAAACATGCTTCTATGCGGTCACGGTCGTTTGGGTCGCATTTGCTATTTTGAACATGAGAATAGTGGTACATGACGTTTTAAATCTTTAGCGTTTGGAATCTCTTTTCCTGTTTGTAGAGCGCTAGAACTATAAAATTAAATTTTGATTTATTTTGTTTGTGTATGTTCTGTATGTCGTCTGCGTTCGCTGAAAGCGACACGCTAAGCTCAAACACTACACATCTGTGCAAAAGACTTCGCTTCTAACATCTTTACTGAAGCGAACAAATAACATTATCTTACATTAGCTTTATTTGCAAGGCTGAATTTTGCAGAGTTTGATTTTATGCGACCAGAGTTTATCGGCATGTTATCGTAATTATCATATCCTGTAGAGCTTGTACGTGCTCTCGCGTCCTGTTTCTTATCGTATTACGGCGCAAAACAATAGGATTTTGACAGATGTAAAGCCAACTAATAACCCCAGTGCGCAGAATCACCAGCTGACACAGTCCCTTTAAGCGATGACGTCATCGTCATCGCTTAATTAAAAGGCGGACAGACTTTTTCAAATTCTGTTCATGGCTTTGATAAACCTTTAAAAACTGACTGACACTTCGCCCTCCCTTGAGTAACTCACTTACATTTCTTCTTTGGTGTTCTAGGTGCATCTTGTGAATGAGCAAAGTTTCTTAGTCATAATGTTCTTAATTGAAACTGCAAAAGAAAACTTCTAACCATTAACTCTAAAGAAGCTGCGCGCGTGTGTGGTGGTCGCTTAAGAAGGGTTCCGTCTATGTAGTGATTCAGTAAAATTTGGAGTTCTTGGTAAAATGGTCGCTTACGAGAAGTGATCGCTAAAAAAGATGTGTACAGTGAAGTTCGACTGTTCTACTTTTTTTTCAGTCACCACTAGCATTTTTTAAGCTGAGAAAGGCGAAAATTTATAACATTGTAAGAAAGTACATGAGTAAGAACATATGTTTTTCTGTTTTTTCTGATAAATGTGCCTTGAACAGAAGTTGTTCTCCTCGGCTGATGTGTGCACTTAAAATGAATTAATTCTCGGAAAAGGAAAAAGTGCAAAAGGACACAAATCGATGTAAGTGTCATTTTGCAAAAGTAAAAATGCAAACGTTTTGTGCATAGATCTTTCAGTGTGTTACATATCACTTTTATAAGCAACAACAATGCACGAATTCACGAGGGATCATTCGGGAAAATACTCGGTCCAATACTCAGGCTCAGGTAATATTGGGCCGGCAATGGAGCAATCTGATCGGTTGGTTGCAGTTATTGACCCTCTGATTTTAGTCGTGTAATAATTAAGGGCTGTTAACATATCCTCTTCAGGAAAATTCATGTTGGATTTGAAACTCTAATAGAATCAGCAACGATGAGCACGATATGAAACAATACTTAACCAACTGTTATGAATGAAATGTTTCAGATTAAAGCGACTACCTTGAATCAGTTTGTTCTCCGTTTATTTAATAGAGGCCTCACCAAACCACAACGGCGACACTGTCGACAACGTCGACTAAAAATGAATTTATATTTTACTTCACATTTTCGCTATTCGTTATTTAGTGCGTTCATTTTTGCCAGAACTAATCTCCAGCTCAATATGTAAGCGCATTGTTAAATTCAGACTTGAAACATGAAAAAGTCTTCGTCGTTCACGTTCTCCAGACTACAAAAAATTTGGCGATTTCACGTCGTTTTTTTTTTCTGAGGACAACAAAGAAATGTAGTAAGATGGATAACGCACGTGCTAAGTTATTGTAATGCTCATTAAGCCTTTTGATTGGTGGCATTCTCGTTGCAGTCGCGGTCGTGAATTCATAAGGTCCCAAATATGGCCACTGAGAGGCCGAAGGATACCAAATATGTTTCAACTAGTTGTCACGTGTAGCGAGATGCCACGACACTACAACATCGCCCCGAATTTTTCTCATTTTATTGGACCAGTTGTGTTTTAAAATTAGATTTAACATAGCGACAGTTCATAAGTTCTGTCTACTCTGCAAGCTTTTTGAGGTCCTCGGCCCATTCTTTTATCGGCCGTATGGACTTGCACTCCACGTGGACCTTATCCCCCATTTTTTTCATGATTGGCAGGTCCAATGACATTCTGTCAACGTCGGCTGGATCTTCTACACACACGACTGCTAGAACCTGAAATATATATGACACGCAGAGTTAAAAAAATCGGCGATATAAGATGAAGTGTCCCGAGACACTTTATTAGAGAGGTTAAGCATGACGTTTATGGCAAACGGCAAACGGCAAAAATAATTCTGATTTTGCTCACTTTTTCTTTAGCACTTAAATAAAGCCAGTCGAAAAATAGGAAAAAATCCCTTAATCACCGTAAATGTAAACAATTTCCCTAAATTATACAAACGGATAAATTAATGTTTTTGCATGCTGCTTGTTTTGTTGTATTTTTCTGGAAACGTAAGCTGTCCTCGCAAACAATGTTGCATGGAGAGTGGAGAAAACCTATTATTATAAATTAAATGAGAAATGAAAAAAAAATTGAATTCCCCTTCCCTCATTTGCATATTTTCGGCTTTTCTTTTCGCTCGTAGGATTTCGCGAACAAAAACCGACTGCTTACAGTCTACATTAGCGGACACATCTGAGATATCATTAAAAACACATAGAGCCGAAGTAAAGTAAGGTAAAGTATAGTGAAATAAGGTAGCGGATTAGAGTGGAGTGGAGTGCATTCTCTCCATAGCCCTTTTCGCTTCTATTAGCCGGCAAGACCTTGGCACGAGAAACGAAGTGCTCTGGAGAGAGTCTCCAGTCCTAAATTCTATATGGCAGAGTCATGGCGTCTTTAACTTCCGCTCAAGATTTCTTTGTTTCAAACGGCCAATCAAAAACAAAATCGAATTAATTCAAAAATACCATGTCCCTAGAGCCCTTCGATTCTCGAGCCAAGGCCCTGTCGGCTAAGAGAAGCGAAAAGGTCTATGGGGACGAGAATGAGTGGAGTGGAGTGGAGTGGAGTGGAGTAAAACATTATAAACGTTGTGGATAGTCGTGAAGTGTCAGTTGTTTAGATTTGGATAACAGTCGTCACAGATATGACGTGACAGATTACAGGGCTACATTACCATTTATGGTATTTTCTCGCGGATGAAAGAAACTAACTAGGACTAGTAGATTTAGCGTGTTTTAGAGGCCAGAAGTAATACCTTTCGCTCTGCTACCACTTTCCACAAGTCCAGGATGATTCCAGATTTTTTTGCATCCAGTGCCTTTTTGGCCTCCTCGGCCCAGACTGTTAAGAGATCTTGTTGCGTCATACCTTTTGGGAAGTTAATGAGATTATATAAGGTCAGCTAAATGGTAAAGTCACTGCAAGAAAATAAAATAAGGAAATGCATGTCAGAATCATTTTAATCTGTTTTGATTAAGTTTTTCTGTTGCGGCAGCTTATCTTTATAACCATTCACCGGAAGGTGTTAAAAAATGCACTCCAGATTCTATTGACATATTTTATAACCCTTTTAAAACTTGTCTAGATCCTAGGATATTGCCTTGTATATTATTAAAGGTCTGTACCGAGGTTCTGCAATCTCATTTAACCGTCTGACTAGATCTTATGGGCACAATCTTTAAGTTTTCGTTTTTTGTTATGTACCCATGCGCAGACAGTGGAAATTCCAGCAATCAAATTTTTCGAGACTCCGTGCCATGCTTAAGCTCGCGGTTTCAGGCCGAAATTCATCGATCAGCATTCGCAGGAAAGTGTCTTTTTTGCAATATTTTCGATACAGATGGGGGAACTACAATATAATCCTTTTGATTTCATTTTTTCCTGAAGAGGACAAGCGTCTATAAGTACACAAACATCCATGAAATATGCAATTAAACATGTTAATTCAAAAATATAACATCTCACCTGAATCGTATTCCACAGTAAACGTCAGTAAATAAAACAAACCTTTCTTAAGGTTTGATTTTTCTTCCGCATACCTATCCTCTTTCCCAACCCTCTCGCTTACATCGGAGGCAAATCCTTCGTATTGCCTCAAAGCTGTAAATGTCGAGTGCATCTGATCTCCAAGGGTCTGGTTAAGAGGAAGTTTCGCAAAGCACGTGTCTAGTACTGCGGGGGAATCCACTGACATCACTGTGAAAAAATCAGCAGGCGCAAGCTCAGCTAAGCTAGCTTAGAAGGAAGGTATTAGACTCACAATAGCTAAGTTTAAAAAGTTTGCTATGGACCAGTAAAACCCTTCCTCTCTTGCTCTCTTGCTATCATTTTTTGGAATGCTGCATACTGCAGTGAAATACTAACCTCGTGGCATTAAAAGTCACCTACTGGTATAAAGAACGCCCAGTTCTCTCTATGGAAAGATCCCATAGGGAATACTAATAATTTCTTTTAACGTTGACAAGTCTTGGACTTGTTTTGTTGTATACCATGATTCCCTACAGGGGCGTCTCATAGCGGGAACTGTGCATTTTATTATCAAGTATATACACATGCCAGAATTTATATATTCGATGATATACATCATAATCAGCTTATATTTATTAAGATTATTTTTTCGTATTACCACCAAGGACGTTTCTTTCTCCAGAGATCTGTAAAAAGAAAGATAACGAAACGGTAAGAAGTGAGGAAGATAGGACTTAAAAATTAGGTATTTTTATTACAAAATATTCAAGAATCGACCATCGAGGGATAGTGCGACGATAGGATCAATGTTTCTTTCTACAAAAGCAAGTTTTCTTTCCTAATAATCACTACCAATCGTCATCAATGTCGAGTTTCTTTTTGGCTAAGAAGAAACATAAGAGAGAGTATTTGCACTTTGAACACGAACATGAGACAATGACAAAACAACGAAATTCCAAAACTGACTCACCAGCTTACGGCTTATGTAAGAAATCCTACTGATAAAGTGAATGTAATGATTTTTCTAATTCGTGATTAATTCGTAAAGAAAATTCATAAAGGAATGATTTCCATACCTCTTTACATCCAAGATCGAAAAAATTAACAACGACTTTAGAAAGGAGTAGCAAAGTAGCTAGACGTGTATCGACAACATTTTGCTCGAACAATAACCAAGCATTGATTAAATCGATTATCAAGCAGATGCGAACAAAACAGGTCTATCCGCTATCTGTGGAATATCTGTAGCTTGGATTTGCAATTTATTTAGATGAGCTGAAAACACTAACTATGACAAACTATAGTAATTGGCTGCTTTCCCTATGTTGCAAGATATGCTGCTAGTACATTACTCAGGACATGCTAATCATAACATCAACACCGCAATTTTCGATATTGTAAGGGATTTTTCTCCGACTTACAGTATTACTATTTTCAGAGGAAGATGGCTCGGCCAGCATTGGAACCCAGAACTTTCCATTAGTTCCGAGTTAAGTGTTATCCTGCTCGCGATGAAGCCCGCGCGCGACTTTATTTACGGTGTGATGTTAAGTTGGCAGGGAATTCGAACACTCAGTGAACAGTCGGGTACACTCGGGGAACAGTCGGGTACACTCGGGGAACAGTCGGGTACACTCGGGGAACAGTCGGGTACACTCAGTGAACAGTCGGGTACACTCAGTGAACAGTCGAGTACACTCGGAGAACAGTCGGGTACACTCGGGGAACAGTCGGGTACACTCGGGGAACAGTCGGGTACACTCGGGGAACAGTCGGGTACACTCAGTGAACAGTCGGGTACACTCAGTGAACAGTCGAGTACACTCGGAGAACAGTCGGGTACACTCGGGGAGCAGTCGGGTACACTCGGGGAACAGTCGGGTACACTCAGTGAACAGTCGGGTACACTCAGTGAACAGTCGAGTACACTCGGGGAACAGTCGGGTACACTCGGGGAACAGTCGGGTACACTCAGTGAACAGTCGGGTACACTCAGTGAACAGTCGAGTACACTCGGGGAGCAGTCGGGTACACTCGGGGAACAGCCGGGTACACTCAGTGAACAGTCGGGTACACTCGGGGAACAGTCGGATACAGTCGAGTCAAGTTGAGAAGCAATCGATTGCAGTGGATTACAGTCGGGGAACAGTCAGCTGCAGAAACAATGCGTTTTCTTTGGGTGTGCGGCACGGCGTCGTGAGCCAACGCGCGATTTTCGTTGTTAATCACAAGCATTTCATTTCGAAACGCACTTAAAAAATATTGATCGTTGTAGGTTTCTCCCTAGAGTTGTTTACATACACAATTTTTACTGTCATATAGCAAATATATTTTTTCCATATTAATTCAGACCCTCTTGAAAGGTTGTGCGTTAATCGATGGGTACGTAATGACTTCTGCCGTATCGACTCTTCGGGTGTTTCCTGCATACTCGTTAGATTCAAGTAGTGGATAAGTTCTATAGTTTCATAAAATGACGCATCTCCCGAGGGTTATACTGGTTAGACTTATAAAACAACATAATTATGTCCAGATAAAACAACATAATTATGCTACGTATGATTCGCAATGGTATCTGACCGCCTCTTGTAACATCATGATTTGCCAAAATACAGTAATACAGACCCTCAATAGACGAGATCGCTTATCTCACACCAAAGTACGAGGAATGTAGATATTAGATTGATCTCTCGGTGTGATAAATATCGGCGCAATTTCCAAATAGCCAGCGCTATACACAAACAATGAGGTAAGATTTTTGATGAACCTACCTTGAAGGCGTATTTCATTATACCTTGCTCGTACAATTCAAAGGCAGCCCCAGCATGCTCCAGCCACAGCTGATAAAGTTCCTTCGAAGTCATACCGTGGTACTCAAGGCTTGTCTTAAAAAAGTACAAGAGCGACATTGTGACTATAAATGAAAGTTGACGTCCTCAGCTTGGCGGACCACGACAACTCGCCGACTGATGATGCTCTCAGTTATCCAGCAGTATGGCTGCGGTTTAAATGCGGGTTAATTTTTTCGGAGAATTTATCACTATTGGCCGTTCCGGTTTGCTGATTTCGCTTTGAATGCTTTTAAGATAAGTGTAGTTCTTATAGGTACGAGGTAATGGGTCAATTCAAAATAAGGGAAGTTAACAAATTGCACCCCTTTTTATTACTGCAATCTGATTGGCCGAGAAACATGAATGCTATATTTCATGTTGTAAGCCTTTTGTTGGTTTCGAGTGTCATTCAATTTGTTTTTATAAGGCATCCGACATTCGCTAATATTTTGTCAAATGACTGTCCCAAAAAGATTCTATACGTATGCCAGGTTTAGGAAACTGGACGAGAGTTCTAAAAGTAATGATATTACGATATGTTTTTGCTTTACTTGTCCGGGCTTCAGCAAAGTTAAAATAATATCATATATAGAAAAAATATCCAGATCATAAACAATATATCACCGTCTGTTGATATTCCGCCACACTAAATATCACTTAGTATTGCTTTCAAAGTAAGTTAAATGGACTTTTCGAGACTTAAATAGACCTTGATTTTCTACCTCTCTGGGAAATAACAAATTGCACCTGTCCAACCAAATCTCAAGCAATATCGCACTTGTTTTCTGTTTCTCCAGTTTTTTTAGTCTAAACGGGTTTTATTCAAGGAATAGACGAGTTGAAGTACTATATAAAAATTGAACTGCGCTGCCGGATTCGGTTGTTATTGGAATAGCGGAAAACACAAAATAAGTTAAGTTCAGTCGTCAATTAACGAATTATATTTACGTCAGTTCAGTAAGATATTGCGGTGACTGTATTTTCGCCATGCGGTGTTATAAAAGGTTCTGATAATTGCAGTTCCTGCTTTTTGAGAGTCTTGCCATTGTTTTTAATCAACATATGTTGAAATGGGTGAGTTTCTCATGGTTTGAATTGAATGTAACTCATTTTAAACTGGACATCATAAAAACAGCAAATATTTTTTTTAATAAATTATCCCACCTGTGAAAGTTGCCTATTTTGCTTTTCTTAATGTTCTCGTGGTCAGCTATGCGTTTCTTTGAAGATAACATGCCGTGAACACGTTTCTTACAAAGAAAAACAACAGCACTTTCTTGTTTAATTTACGCAGATAGTAGCTTTAAATATACATTGAAAGTATTCACTAAGGAACTTGATATCTGCTTTATTTTATCTGCATTGTTTATCGGTCCTTATATTGTGTAGCTGTCTATAGCAAAATATTGTGCTATTGTAGTTACATTTTCAACTGCAAAATGTTTGAAATATTTTATAAAATATGTACACTGGCTTCCAAGTTGTTCTGTTTTGCCTGTTCTACAGTACCAATATTTTGTTTTTGGTACAAGCAAAACTGTGTTTTTTTAACATTGGCTAAAACACTATAAGAGAACATTTCGAAATACAATTGACTATAAAAATAAGCGAAATAAGATTACGACTTTTCGGAATCATCTTGACTCGATTATCAAGTGGAAATAAAGATAACGGTCGAGTTATCTACATCTTAATGCAGAACGCCCCGACGCTGTGAACGCTAATTACCGCGAAACGGTTCTTTTAAATATTCTAACATACTCTGTCACCTTTATTTGTATTTAAATTCGAAACTCGACCGTTATCTTTATTCCTACTTGATAATGGAGTCACGATGATTCCGAAACGTCGTAATCTTATTTCGCTTATTTTTTTAGTCAATTGTAAAACACTATATGTAAAAATATTGACATTCGCTAGCATGAACATCAATCAGACCAATTCAAGTCGCATCAGCACTGAGCGATTTTCGATTAAGTGTCATAAAACCAAAACCGGGTCAAAACCGGCAAATTAAAGTTATCACTCTGGCCGATCATAAAGCGGACACAGGCAATTCAATGAACCAATCAAAACTCGAAGCAAATACATGTAGCCGGCGGCACGAAGCGCGGGAAAACGCGTGTAAGTGGGTCACGATTGGTTTTGGCTTTACTTCTGATTGGTTAAGGTGCAAGTTATTTTAAACCAATCACACAGCGTAGTAATGCAAATCCAAAGCAAACGCGAGTTACTTTCGAAACTCAAGCGAAAATCGAGCTATTTATTCTCCTTAAGGTTTTATTTTTATTCAAGCTAACTAATAGTCATGGTGAGATAAGACAAGCGCAAACTATTAAACTTACAAAAAAAGAAACGGTCGTTGAGGGATTATCAGACTCCTTTCTTATTGTTCCGAGAATATGGTGGAACGTCAAGACAATCAGCGGATTCTTTTATGGTATCCTCGATCCTGCTTCGAAAAAAAATTCTCTTGTTGCTAAGAGAATTTATGTTAATGTGACTCTATATTCTGGGGAAGACGGGAGGCTCAGTTGACTAAATCAGTTTCGAACCAAAGGGAAGCCTATTTTGTAACCATAATCATGTTTAATTGTGTGTCCTCAAAGCAGTCATTTGGCCGTGGGACGTCACGCAACTCTCCTCTCCGAGCCGGAGCCGAGAAATGAAAATGTCACGCAACTCTCTCCACCAAGCTGCTGCGAGGCGTAATGGCTCAAAGGGGACTATCAACGAGAATCCGCGCTGTGACCTATTCACTTGACTGTACTTTGTTAAGTTCATACTGATCGCTTGCGTCACGCTGGATAAGTCCCAAGCCACATCTCAGCAGTCTTTTGTAGGCAGCACGAAACTCTTCCATGCGATAACAATAGATCCACGGATTCATGGCTGAATTGCTCAGAGCCAATGTTCTTGCCCAGTTGTACGCCACGCCAACATTACTTTTGGCGTGCGCACTGCGAAGGTACATCAGTGGAATCCAGCAGACTGTGAAAACAACTACAACTATGGCCACCGTGACTGTCACGCGACGTTCAACCAAGTGTGACCCACCCTGCCTTTCATGACCACGTGCTGACCCTTTAAGAGTTTCCGTTCTACGGTTCCAGACTTTTATTATGATAAGGGTGTAGCAGGAAATGATGATCAAGTAGCAGAGAGCAGCGGCAATGACTGTGAAATAAGATGTCGCCTTCTTGCTAACGGTCATACGCAACACGCCATAAACGATCGGTACAGCCCAGGCGAAGACTAGGGCGACCTTGAATCTTTTTATTGTACGAATTGATTTGCAATCTAGCGGTCGTACAATCAGAATACAGCGATCGATGCTGATAAAACACAAGTGAAGAACTGAAGCTGAACATGACATATTTCCAACAAGGCGAAATGTTTCTGATACTGGCTCGTTGCATTCACCATTCACTTGTATTCCCCAGAAGGCGACGAGTAGAGGCTGCCCCAGCGCAGTCACCATTAAATCGGCAACAGCCATACTCGCCAACCAAAAGTTAGAAATAATCTGTAGGCTTGTGTTCGTGTAAACTGTTGCGATCACCAAAGCGTTGCCGATGGTTCCAATGATGCTTGATAAAATATTGATAGGAATTAACGCAATTATGTGGGACACTGGCAAGAGACAATCATCGGTGCTTGAGGGACTTGGTTCGGATCCGTTTGAAGAAAAATTCATGATTACGGCTGCACGTCTGTCTGTACTTAAATTAACAAGGACTGCGTACGGAGATGTCCGAGATGCTTGATATTACTGAGTGTCATCAAATGAATATGATTTGTGTCCCCACTGGATGAACTATGTACGTGCAAGTGCTGAAAGAAGTCACCTGACAAGCTGAATATGCCGCTGAAACGTGCTAAGTGTGCATGCTTCACCTTTGACGTCAGTTTCGAAACGAAATCTTTGCTAAATACCAAGCCCGGGTGGAGTATGCAAAGAACTGGCCTGCATCTTGGAAGTCCGCTCCTTGTGAAAAAAGTATAAAAATAAATAAATAAATAAATAAAAGGGAAATGGTATTTCTGTACTTCGTCTATTTACATTTAATGGGTCCACCATTTGAAGATTCGTGTGGCATATTTTTGACCAAATTGTGTGATTCTAGATTAATTTTAACGATACATTCTAACTAATGCCATTCATAGTCAGCAAACCGACTCTGGCTGATTTATGTAATTACCATTTGATACCGAAATAAAGATATCTATCTTTTTCCAGTCTTCCTTTAAAAGAACTGCCGTCATTGTTAGTTAAATAAATTGTAAACTATGTTTACAAGGTTCTGTTTCTAAAAGTACGTTTTGAATTTAAAAATGTGCCAGAATAATTGTCCTTGGTAACTTCACCTTTGTTTCCTAACAAACTGTCTTCAAAACGCACCAAATGCGGCCTCAGATAACCTATTTTTTCAAAATTTTCTGGGGGAGAATACCCCCCTTCCGGCTCGCGCCGGAGGCGCTCATACGCATCCCCCAGCAAAAATCCTATGATCCTACTGGTATACCTTGGATCAATAGTGATCTGATTGGTTTAAAATAGAAAATGAAGAATATAAAAAAGCAGAGACCGATACAACGTAGAAAGATTTTAAATTTGGTGTACTATATTTCGTACCTGAAGAAGGCTGGTTTGGCAAGCCGAAATATAGTACACAAATTTAAAACCTTTCTACGTTGTATCGGTCTCTGCTTTTTTTATAGTCTTCATTTTTCTATTTTAAACCGATCAGATCATTACTGATCCAACGTATACCAGTAGGATCATCGTCCACGGTTGCTTGCTTGTTTAAACATTTTTATAACTATATTTCGGCTGGCCAAACCAGTAGTCAGGTACAGTGGGAAATTACATTGGAAGTATTTTTAAGAGAGGTTGTCTAGTGAAACATTTAGAAAATAGAGATGCAGTATCCCTACTATGGGAATGTGAAAGGGTTACCATATAATGTCGAAGGTGTATGTGCCTTTCCTGTCAAAAATGGCAGAAGGGAGAAGTCCTGGGAACGAGTCGGTTGCGTCCCACCCATTCCCTCCACGGGGAGTAATCGTTGCGTGATTCATTCAGGTTTTCGTTATTGCAAGAGACTTGCATCCACTATTTTCGCGATGGAGACACGGTTAAAACCTGTGGTAGCTCGCATTCCCGCTATCACATTTCCTCCTCAGCTACAGCAAATGGTGGATAAAGATAAAGCTCACTTCAATATGATCTTGGTTGATCCGGCTAAGACTTCTGAAATCAGCGACGAGCTTGTCCAGAGAGTCGAAGGATTGGTAATCTACACGATGGAATATGTGCCTGTCGACGCGAAATTGATTGATTTATTTCCCAATCTTAAAGTCATTAGTAATTTCGGTGTTGGTGTTAATCATATCGATATAGCGGCCGCTAGTGAGCGTGGAATCGCGGTTGGACCAGGAGTACCCAACGGATCCGCTCGACAAAATATCCGCTCTGCAGGCCGAGCTTGAGCTGGCTGGCAATTTTTGAAATGAGATCGAGCGCTTGCTGGGACCATTTTTCTTAGAGAAAATTTGCTGGGAGTTTGTAAAATATCGATTGTAGCTGGAGAAAAAACAACCAAAATCTCTCTGCTGGCTAAAACAGACGCGCCGCGATAAGGAATTCAATAATTAACTTTAACTTTTAACAACAAAAAGTAAGCTATTACTTTATTTCTATTGTTATTGTCGCTCATTCTGCCGTCAGTGAAGAGATAAACCAGTCTGTCTCCCCTTTTGTGTGTAATACGAGTATGTGTATGATTTTAGCAGTTGATCGAGCGAGCGCGAGCGGCCCAAAGCGAATGCGTGGATTTTCGAGTCATGTCGCACCCGCTTATCTATCGTTTTATGGAGTAACTACGCGCAGGATAATCAGCTCCACCGATATAACTGTTGGTGAGTATTTAGTTGTCTACTCTCTCTGCTCTGTCTGCTGATTAAATAGCTTTGAGCAGTTTTAACGGCTTTTGATCGTTTGATATCTTGTTCAACTTTTCAGCTTGCCGCCACGATGGAATATAGAGATTCAAGTCATTCAAGGGGCGTATCACGGTATATTGTACAGTCTTTTAACTGCCTCCAATTGTAAGTACAGTTTATAAGGTAATTTGCGTAGTTTTCACCTGCGTGTAAAAATGTTTCGATAACGTTTGCTGGAGGAGTCGAACGCGCTTTCATTGTGGACCATAATTTTGTGTTCGAGCAGAACAAAATCGGAAATTGAAAGAGTCATTTAATTCGACCTGAAACAGCTATTAGCAGGCAGTTTTCTTATTTTAACTCTTTACAAAAATGGATCGGCAACAAGATGATGAACATAAAACTTTAGCCATGAAAACCGATGAAAACCCGCGTTTTCATTTAGCAACTGTAACGTACGGTATAGTTTGAATTTAGGCGCGCGCCTGCCAGATAAACTCTGTAAACTCTGCATCTGTTTCTTGGTGCGCGTCTTTTTAAATATGCAGTGAGTTCATCAGAATGGGTTGAGAGTCTTCCAAGCTAAGTACTGCGGTCGAAAAAATTGGTCCTACGAAAAATTCTTCCACTTTCTCTGAAACAGGATCTAAGATCTGGCTGAATAAACATTTCCGGTTAAATTACTTTTTGCAACGTGTGTTTTTTTTATGTTCCTTCCTACACAAAAAGTTATCAAAAGGGATGAAAATATATCGTAAAGTCAATTGAAACGGTGATATTTTGAAGTAGAAAAATGCTGCATTGCCGGCTAAGTTGGACTCCTGCGTGTGCCTCAATTTCCGGATTGCGTGACAAGGCACTGACAAGCCGAAAAAATATGAAGGCGGCCGCGAAGCCTCAAACAAGTACTATTCCTTTGCTCCATTTGTCTAAAAGGTAATTAACTAATGTCAGTCCTTTCAATTAAAAACTTAACATGACGAGCGTTGCTCTCAAAAATTTTCCGTTTAGTCTTGTACAAGACATTACACCACATGCCAGGAAATATGACATGAAACTGTTTGTTTTGTCACACAGTCGCTGCAGTTCGTGGTTATATTGTAGTTATTCATTCAGTAAATCTTCTTTATTAAAATGCCCCTATAGGCATTTGTGGGACCTTAAAACGATGATTATGGTTTCTTTTCCTGGCAACGCTATCAAGTCTGAGCCGGCATTTTTGTATCAGCACAACGTGAGATTCTGTTATGTGAAACACATCATTGATTATCCGCAACAAAGCCTAGCGTACAATCGACTTGGTAAGTTACAGCTGTGCATGTATATGCGACCCAAGAAAAAAATCGACTCGACATCAGTAGTAGCCAGATAAAAAGCAATTTCTACAAACGGTACCAAGAGGAATGCCCGAAGTGTAACGCTCTCCAGTTAAGCCGAATTCCACTGTGTCCACTGTAATGTGTATCGTTACCAGGGTTGCGCATCTTCCTGGCATATTCAATATATTGCAAGTATAGACGATTTCGAATGCAAGTTTCTCGTCCAATGAATATGAGACTCAGCATTTTCTTCTTTCGATCTTAATTCTGGCGGGAAATACCAGGTTGCGCAAACCGCGCGTACATGACATTTACCCACTGGATGTCATGAAAGAAAGACACAACCAACACATTGGTAAGTTTTAGTTCAAAATTTACGAGTTATACAATTTTTTGCTTTTCTTTGTATTTGTTTAATACGTATCAACCTCAACTCGCTAACTTATTTTCCTTCTGTATTGCAAAACGGAACCGGCGGGTGACACGCCTTGACATAAAAGTACTAATCACGCAGCACTGACAGAAAGCTTGGAATGGCTAGTCTCGCACAACTCGAAGTAACAACTAGGGCGGGTCTTAACTCTTTAATGCGAATCTTTGCTATTAACTTTGTGAACTTTGCGGTGAACGACTCCTGACATGACGACGGGTCTTTGCTGCGAATATTTGCATTAACTTTGTGAACTTTGCGGTGAACGACTCCTGACATGACGACGGGTCTTTGCTGCGAATTTTTGCATTAACTTTGTGAACTTTGCGGCGAACGACTCCTGACATAACGACGGGTCTTTGCTGCGAATTTTTGCATTAACTTTGTGAACTTTGCGGTGAACGACTCTTGACATGACGACTTGACTTTGCTGTGAAACGTTGCATTAACTTTGTGAACTTTGCGGTGAACGACTCCTGACATAACGACGGGTCTTTGCTGCGAATTTTTGCATTAACTTGTGAACTTTGCGGTGAACGACTCTTGACATGACGACGGGTCTTTGCTGCGAATTTTTGCATTAACTTTGTGAACTTTGCGGTGAACGACTCCTGACATAACGACTTGACTTTGCTGTGAAATGTTGCATTAACTTTGTGAACTTTGCGGTGAACGACTCCTGACATAACGACGGGTCTTTGCTGCGAATTTTTGCATTAACTTTGTGAACTTTGCGGTGAACGACTCCTGAAATGACGACGGGTCTTTGCTGCGAACTTTTGCATTAACTTTGTGAACTTTGCGGTGAACGACTCCTGACATAACGACGGGTCTTTGCTGCGAATTTTTGCATTAACTTTGTGAACTTTGCGGTGAACGACTCTTGACGTGACGACAGGTCTTTGCTGCGAATTTTTGCATTAACTTTGTGAACTTTGCGGTGAACGACTCCTGACATAACGACTTGACTTTGCTGTGAAATGTTGCATTAACTTTGTGAACTTTGCGGTGAACGACTCCTGACATAACGACGGGTCTTTGCTGCGAATTTTTGCATTAACTTTGTGAACTTTGCGGTGAACGACTCCTGAAATGACGACGGGTCTTTGCTGCGAACTTTTGCATTAACTTTGTGAACTTTGCGGTGAACGACTCCTGACATGACGATGGGTCTTTGCTGCGAATTTTTGCATTAACTTTGTGAACTTTGCGGTGAACGACTCCTGACATGACGACGGGTCTTTGCTGCGAATTTTTGCATTAACTTTGTGAACTTTGCGGTGAACGACTCCTGACATGACGATGGGTCTTTGCTGCGAATTTTTGCATTAACTTTGTGAACTTTGCGGTGAACGACTCCTGACATGACGACGGGTCTTTGCTGCGAATTTTTGCATTAACTTTGTGAACTTTGCGGTGAACGACTCCTGACATGACGGCTTGACTTTGCTGTGAAACGTTGCAATTAAACTTTGAAACTTTTCGCAGTGACCGGCTAAAATACCCTTTTATTAATGCTTACACATTGTATAGAAGTAATTGTTATTTACAAACATTCCCTCAGTGAAGCCTACATTTGATTTTCTAGAAGAATCATTCTTTTGTATCCTATCTCACTTCCTCACTTCACGTTATCTTAGATGTGAGATGGAACCTTGACCAAAGTGGATTATGCTGGCACCAATGGAAAAGGAATCATTATGTGAAAGTTTTTTTTTCCCTAAGAGAAGCAATCGACAAGTGGAAATTAAAGAGATCATTTTCCCCCTAAGATGAAAGCTTTGGTAAGAAGTTACGAATTGCAAGTGGGCTTAACAAAGCAAAGGTGTAGATTTTGATCTTTGTGTAACTGAAAATAACAAAATATTAAATGCTTATTTATGTCCAAAAATAGTCATCAGACGATAGGCTTTTGAATAGTTGCCAAAAGAGTGCGTTTGTGTTTTATCCAGATCAATACGCTGGTTAAAATGTTTTCACCTGCTAATGCCTTGCTGGCTGGCAATCAAAAGTTACAGTCGATTCTGGCTGGCTATATGACTAATTTTTGATTTACTGGCTCGGTATTCATTTTTTTAATGAAATCTGGCTGGGAATTTTATAAAATGAAGTCCATCTTGCTGGCAGTGCAGAGCGGATATTTTTTTCCCAGGAAAGTTAATTATTAACTGTAATTGACATTGAAACACATAATCAGTGACAGTGAAGTCACATGTTAAATTTCCAGTGAAAGTGTCGTTGGGTACTCCTGACTTTCGTGATGGACTCGAATACCAGCCACTGTTCTCGGGGAATGAGTGTCTCGATTTCTGGCGTCGGGAATTAATGCAAACGGTGGATTCGACAGGGAAAATATTGCTCACCTTTCGAAGCCATGATCTGTGACTGTCACACGAGCGATTTGGCAACTCAGGGGGTGAGCAGGTGTATGTGCTTGAAATCTAAAAATGGCGCAAAACTACCGTCTCCAGTCGAAAACTGTCTCCGTTTGAAAAGCAAACTACTGATGTTTTAATATTTTACCTATCTGACATTTTTGACGCTAATATTTGCAGTACAGTTAAACGGTATTTTTTTTAAAAAAAATGTAAAAAGAAAATTGACTCGAACTTGACTCGGGCTCGAACTTGACTCGCGCTACGATCAAACTCGTTTCAGGTGATTTTGTGACAAATTATATGTACCCCCCCCCCCCCCCCCCCCCCCACTCCCCGAAGGCGAGCTCTATCGACATTCTTTTATCTTTTGCATATTTCTGAAGGGGGTTAAGAAAAATCAGCGGGGGGGGGGGGGGGGGGGGGGGGAGGGTGGGGCATCATATTTTGTAACCAACTAGGACTGTCAAATATGCACAAATGAAAATTAGGAAGGTAGAAAGGAGTACAGATGGTCAAAACAGGTATTATGCCTTTGGTGCTCTTTTTTTATAAGATAAGATAACTATATTTAGACATTGCATTTCCATCAACCATTTTAAAAACTTATATTTATCAACCAACCACCTTCCTTCCTGACTACAAGTACAGAATAAAATTCAAAACAATGGATGCTGCTTTTCTTGCATAATTTGGAAGCCATGTTTAAATGTTTGGCTTAAAACTGTGGCGACTCAGTTTTGCCTTCAAAACGCTCAAAGAAGTTGCTTGCTGGAATTATAGGGTAAGGCCCGGTTCAGACGCCGTACTTTTCATGAGCCAAACTCAATTCGAATTTGGACCGACCCAAATTAACAAAAGTACGCCTCTTGATTCAGACGCCATACTTTTTGGCCGTTCCTAATACAGTTCCAATAAAACCAGGCAAAATACATTATAATAATTTATGAATTAGGATCGGCACATGAAACGTACGGCGTCTGAATCCAAGCCGTTCGAAAGGCGTTCCACAGGCGAAATTCTCGGCCAAGCCAGGCGGGAAGAAATAGCCGTTCTAATTTGATTCAGACGTCGATCTTTTCATGTACTTAATTCAAGGAATGAGGTTCGGCTCATGAAAAGATCGGCGTCTGAACCGGGCCTAATATAAGTTGTTCCACAGCTGAGCTCCAGTCTGTATGAGACACTTCTCTTTAGATTATCAGTGTGTTGTTGTGGAAGAGCTAGTTTGTTCTCAATGTCCCTTGAACAATAAGCATTCAGGTTGTCATGAAAAACAAATCTTGATTTTAAATATTCAGGTGACATCCCATATAAGGTCTAATACATTGTGACAGCTTTAATTTCTTTTCTAAACTTTGATGACAGCATTCCCACAACTCTACTGCTCAGAACAAATCATTTAAATTAATCATAGCTAGCAGACATTAACAAGCAGGCTGTGTGATTTGAAGCTTTTGAAGCTTAATTTTCAGATCATAGGCCTTAATGTTACAGTTTCCCCACACAATATTACAATAATCAAAGTGAGGCTGATTAACAGGCTATTTAAAGGGACACTGTCACGGGCATATTCACAAATTCAACAGCCCAAAAACATGTTGACACCATTGGAAACCTATTAACAGTGGTCAAGTTTTCTTAAAATTACTATACTGGTGTACTGAAGCTAAATATAGAGTGATATCACTGTGATACCATTGGGAGCTTTTGATCTCAACTTGAAAAAATCAGCCTGACTTTTTCAACTTCTGTCCTTGTGGTTTGGAAAAATTGATGAAAACTTTTTTCAGTCACCCTCTTCTTTAAACAATTTGCTAGAATCCTTCCCTTTATGTTCTGTGGAGCATTTCCTGCATGTTTGAAAGTACTTAGTCATAATTTTGGTGCCGCTTTGCTAAAAAAGCCAAAAAATGTACTTGACCGTGTCCCTTTAAAATGGATTATAATATTCAGAAATATGGAATATGACATGCCGTACATATTCGCTTCTGTACATTTAGAAGACTATTATATTAAGAAGACTAATTATATTAGAAATACCATATGACTTGAAATGTTATTTGACATAACTTGTTTGAAGATTACACACAAAATTCACCAAAGTCATTTATGGAAAAAACCTATGATATGTACATACAAGTGAAAACTAGAAAACTACAACACTAATCTTCACTTCTTCTTTACCTGCTAATATTCCATACAATTTATTCCAAAATGGCAGAAAGTACATTATTATATAAACTGCAATGGTATAGCGAGTGGTAGCAAATCGAGAAAAATGGTATCACACATGTGTGGATAAAAATGGTATCCACACATGTGTGATATCATTTTTTACCAATCAGCTCACAGAATTTGCCATGTTACAATGCTCAATGGGCCAAGGTTTATCGATATTAAGTCGAAACATCTTCGGATCTTCCTCGGCAATCTTCGGGAATCTTCGGAAAACTTCGGAAAATGTTCGGAAACATTCGTATGACTACCGGACAACATTTTCAAAATCTTCGGAAATCTTCGGAAAATCGTCAAAAACCTCGTTATTAGTAGGTTTATAAAATAAACAGAACAATACATGGTTGCTTGGAGATATGAAATTTATCTTCTCGTGTTCAAATCGATATCTCACTCATTCGCTGCGCTCACTCGTGAGATATCGAGTTGAACACTCGAAGATAAATTTCATATCTCTGCGCAACCATGTAATATCCTCTATTTCTCTCTGCAGAATTCAAAAGAATCTTTGGCTACAACGAGGCAACAAGGGCCAATAATTATTAGCATATAGGCAAAAGAATAATGTATTCTGCCACTTTGGAATAAGTTGTATTTTTTTTTCAACTTTTCAGTTTGCTTACTTGCATGGCTATTATGGTAGCATGGTCAGCGGATCAACCATTGGAATTGTTGGTCTAGGCAGGATTGGGTGTGCTGTGGCGAAAAGGGCCAATGGCTTTGACATGAAAGTTCTTTACTATAGCAGGAATAGGAAAGACATGGAGGAGAAACAATTTGGTGAGGGACTTCATTTGTATGTCATTATTTTGTTCTCTAGACAGACAAGTCATAGGACATGGTAAGACTATGGTGGCCCATCAGTGCCATAGTATTTTATGCTGTATTTTAACATTTTTTCTCTTTTTTTAATTTTTTTTTTCAATATTTTGTTTATTTTTTACTTTTTTATTGTTTTTTTTTTATAGCATTAACAAAAAAAAACAGCCATGGCCGAACAGTGCCAAAGCAAAAAAAAAAAAAAAAAAAAAAAAAACAGCCATGGCCTTGGAGTGCCATAGCCCATGATGCATTGAGAAGGAGTAGTCACCAGGCTCTTGGCCTCAAACAACATGGCGGCGCGGATAAGAAACGATACGTGGAAATGTGATGAAGAGCTTAAGCGGGATTTAGAAGGATACGTGAAGCAGGCACTGAAGAGGGATGAGGTTTTGGACTTTGTTTCCAAAAAATATCCAATGTTATTGTATGCTTGGAGTTTGCGTACTCTTTGTTGCCGTTTGCATTACTTTGATATAAAGTACTGAAAGTACATCGACTATGAAATAGAGCTTGATGATTTGGAAGAATCTGTGCGCAAAGAAATGAAGGGTCCGGGAAATTTGTTTGGTTATCGTGCAATGACTAAAAAGATAAGAGAAATTCACGGTTAGAAAGTTCCAAGAAACCTGGTCTACGCTATGATGGAACATGTTGATCCCAGTGGCCTTTAGGAACGAGGAGGTATCGGGCAACCAAAGCGAGCCCCAAAGGGTGTTTTTACCTCAAAGGTTAACTAGATTAAGCGTGTTTTAAGCCTTTTCAAACTAAACTTTTAGATAATTCTGTGCAAATTTAATGACCATTGTTTGCACCGGCAGACGTGACATAGAGGCCCTGCCGTACAAATAGCCACTGCGTTATATCAAAGTAATGCAAACGACAACAAAGAGTACGCAAACTCCAAGCATACATTGAATATTTTTTGGAAACAGTCCAAAACCTCATCCCTCTTCAGTGCCTGCTTCACGTATCCTTCTAAATCCCGCTTAAGCTCTTCATCACATTTCCACGTATCGTTTCTTATCCGCGCTGCCATGTTGTTTGAGGCCAGGAGCCTGGTGACTACTCCTTCTCAATACATCATGGGCTATGGCACTCCTAGGCCATGGCTGTTTTTTTTTTTTTTTTTTTGCAATGGCACTGCTGGGCCATGGCTGTTTTTTTTTTTTTTTTAGCTATGGCACTGCTGGGCCATAGCTGTTTTTTTTGTTAATGCTATAAAAAAAAAACAATAAAAAAAGTAAAAAATAAACAAAATATTGAAAAAAAAAAGAAAAAAAAAGAAAAAAATTATTTAAAAAAGGAGAAAAAATGTTAAAATACAGCATAAAATACTATGGCACTGATGGGCCACCATATAAGACCCTGTATGACCCTGACGCTGAAGAAGAAAGGCAGTGCCTTTTGAAATATTGGCATTGAAATCATATTCTTTTACTGTTAAATCACCCTTGCTCTTTTTCATTCATTTATAATTTTATAGCTGATTGGATCCACCATTAGGATCTGTTGCTCCTGGTTTGTTTCACTGGTGCTTGCTTACACAATTGACAGTATATAAAGGGTTGTACAGGGAAGCTATTATTTTCCCACACGCTGGATACCCTGGAAATACGGCAGAAATTAATTCCTAAAACAAGCCCTGCGGTTAAATATGTCCTGAACATCTCTTTCAGGTGGGTTTATTTTTGGAGAGGGCTTATTTGATGCTGGGGGTAACCCTGCAATGAACTTGCATCCCATCCAGGGTGGGGGAAGATAAAACTACAGAAATCAAAGATACTTAGCGCCAACCTGACTAGTCGCAAGACTCAAATGCATACATGTGCTTTCCCTCACCGATAGCTTGTCAATTTTAGTTAGAGTATTCATTTCAATTCTGTGGACTTTTTCAGGTGCTCAGTATTGCAGTTCCTTGGACGATCTCTTGCATCAGTCAGACTTTGTAGTGCTGTGCACTCCTCTAACATCCGAAACAACACACTTGATAGCAGCAAGAGAGTTGTCCTTGATGAAGCCAACAGCAACACTTGTCAATATCTCACGTGGGAGAGTTGTCAATCATACTGACCTGACCAATGCACTGCAGAATGGAGTAATAAGAGCTGCAGCACTTGACGTAACAGAACCAGAACCTCTTCCAAGAGACCATCCCTTGTTAAAACTTTCTAATGTTACTTTTACTCCTCATTTGGGATCAGCAACTGCTTGCACTAGAATGAAAATGTTGGAGGTGGTTTTAATGAACTTAAAAGCTGGCTTGAAAGGAGAACAACTACCTTTTGGATTAAATTAGTTTGACTGTATACTCAAGTTAACTGGTTTTTCTCAGTAAAGTTTTAGTTCTTGGCCTAGGTATTTATTACCTCCGATTTTTTGTCGTGGAATGGAAGATTTTTATCTGGGTCAAATCGGATCAAAATTTGTCAGTCCATCATTCGGACTGTCATAAAATCCTCGAGGCTTGGGCCGACCCATACAGAATCAACGTTTACAATTCAGTTGCCGTGGTTGACAATCAGCGTACATCGTCAATCAGCGTACATCGTCAAAACGAACAGAACTCTTTTTCTCTTTTCAACCGAACCCATGAATATGCTATCTCTGACGTCAGTTTCGAAACGAAATCTTTTGCGAAATTCCAAGTGGAGTACTCAAAGAACTGGCCTACGTGTCCTACATCAACTCCCAAAAACAACAACAACAACAAAATCATCTATACATTTGTAAGATAACGATATATTAAAAAGCATGCATGCCGGCTAAAATTGTCATGGACCCCTGGCAGTGATAAATCACCCGGCTTTGACTCCCCCGGCCCCCACGAATGATTTTGTACCACCCGGTAGTTATTCACTTTCTCCTGCAGCGCTCAACAGCTATCTTGAAAGCGGAGATGGTCCTGGGGACGATACTCAAGAAATCGAGAACAACCTAACTGAACATACCCACCAAAGTAACTATTTTTAAAAGAGAAAACAGAGATGCGGTATCCCTTGTGCGGATATGTGAAAGGGTTACCATATTCTGTCGAAGGCAAGGTCAATCATTGAGGGTGTGGACAAAACATGGGGCAGGTCATATGCGGCCTACCCAAAAGGAGCTTTTGGCCTACCCTATGGCCTACCGGTGGTCAGATTTAATTCAATTTTTATTTATTTTTTATTTTATTTTTAAACTAAGACTAGTGAGCAAAACAAAGGAGAACCATAGATTTAAACTTTTCTTCCTTCCTATTTCTACGACTTGAGACTTCTTCACCTCATTGTAAATAGAGGGAAATGGTTACGAAGCGCGACAAACATCAAAGGAGCAAACAAAGAGGCCAAGATTTATAATGGAAGGTCCGCGACCCTACACATCTTTTGTTTTGGGCTCATACACTATGCATGAATTATGTCATCGCGATGTTTCTATTGGTTAGTTGCATGCATGAACACACGTATTGACCACCTATTGTATTTTGTCAGGCATGATTATTTAAAGAATAGTTTTAAGTATTTTCAGCTGTCTTATAAGCTAGCATTACAGAAAGACTCTGGCAGTTTTACTTAGTGTGTTATATATAACATACTGTTCAACAGATGTAACATTTATTCCCTGAAGAAGAGTCATTGGAGACGAAACGCATCAGAAATAAACAAAGAGAAGTTTAGAACCATGAAATGGCCTACCCCATGTTTTGTCCACATCCAGGACTTGAAGACATTGATGACCCCTCATATGGAAAAGGGTGGGTGAGGTTTTTCTCCCCCCCTCCCCCCCCCCCCCCCCCCCACTCGTTGCGTGATTCATGCCTAATTTGGACTGACCGTGACCAGAAATGTGGTTTCGTTCTTGCATCCACCATTTTCGCGATGGAGACACGGTTAAAACCTGTGGTAGCTCGCATTCCCGCAATCGTACTTCCTCCTCAGCTACAGCAAATGGTGGATGAAGATGAAGCTCACTTCAATATGATCTTGATTGATCCGGCTAAGACTTCTGAAATCAGCGACGAGCTTGTTCAGAGAGTTGAAGGATTGGTAAACTACATGAGTCATATGCCTATCGACGCAAAGTTAATGGATTTATTTCCTAATCTTAAAGTCATTAGTAATTTCGGTGTTGGTGTTGATCATATCGATATAGCAGCCGCTAGTGAGCGCGAAATTGCTGTTGGAAATACTCCAGGAGTGCTTACCGATTGTACAGCAGATATGGCCTTCGCTCTTTTAATGGCTTCTGCTAGAAATGTTGTCGAGGGAGACAGAATTGCTAGAAATCCTGAAACAAAGCAGGTAATTAAAGGAAACTGTGCTGTTATAACCCCTTTTTTGTGGCCAGCAACCAAACTGGCACACAAGAGGTCACGCTATTGTAGTTCCTGTTTTAGGTGACTTTTGTGACAAGTTATATACTGAGGGCCATTCCATCACATATCTATCCCCCCCACCAGCCCCACCCAGGAGGAGATTTTCTTGAAGAGAATTTGAAATTTATTTCTGAGGGACAAACTCTGTCAGCAGGCTTCAATCATACGGGGGAAGACTGATTTTTTTTTTTTTTTTTTTTGGGGGGGGGGGGGGGTGGGGGGATAGGGGAATCTTGACTCATCAACAGGGCAGGGGTGTAAACAGAAATGAAATGGCCCCGATCAAAACCTTGAAAATTATAATCTAGGACTGTCAAAAATGCAGCAATGAAAAGATTGGAATACAGATGTCAATTAGCAGCATGGAAAAGCAAGGCTGTGCTCTAAGAAAAATTACAAGGAGCCCAGTGGTTCCAAACTATGAGATCCAGGTAGCCCAGCATAAAGCTTATATGAAAGAAATAAGATTATCTGGTCACCCAAAGGCAAAAGTTAGTTGCCTGAGGCACCTGGGCACCCTTAGAGCACAGCCCTGAAAAGTAAAGAACCTCTGCAAACACTGACAACTACATTTGGGTAATCTAATCAAAGTGAGTTTGTCTTATTCTTCCTCAGATCAGTTATTATGCTGCTTATGTACATTACAAAACTATTACTGTTAGAGTAGCTTGATTAACAAATGGCAAATGGCTCAGCATGCCACTACTAAGAAAGAGACATGAAAAACATATGAAAAACATGTACTATTATTGGGAGTGACTATTCCGCACTCAGTTCATGTAGTGAGACTTCTCATTTTTTCATACATGAGGTATAAATCACACTCTGAATCACACTTTTTTTTAAGTGAAAAAAAGTCGCCAACAATAGGATCTGAACCCGGCGGCATGTCTAATTCGTGGAACCCACAGATCTAGAACCCACGGAACCACCTCTAAAACAGAAAATACATACCTGAATATGGTTTAAAACCTTCAGAAGGTATCGATTTCTTTGCAAAATATCAAATTATTTTT
The DNA here is from genome assembly GCA_963693305.1 of Meandrina meandrites. Lineage (NCBI taxonomy): Eukaryota > Metazoa > Cnidaria > Anthozoa > Scleractinia > Meandrinidae > Meandrina > Meandrina meandrites. Next base: position 38,591,307 of record OY855909.1, on the reverse strand, counting down.
TACTGTTTCGAAACCGCCGCCATTTTGGAGGATACTGCGAGGAGTATGGACATTAATCTACGTTGTCACTGCTAAATCTGCGAGCCATTCTTGCGACTATTTTTTTTTTCGAATGGGGCGGGAAAAAAAATTGCTAATAGCAAAAAGCAATAATTTAATGTATAGGTGTGTGAGGGGATGTTTCTACTAGTGACATGTTTACCAAAAAATTGCTAATACAGTTTTTCTTATTAGGTTTGTGTGTGGACAATTTTTTTTTCGAGTGTAACAAGAAGAAGGGGCAACGTTGGGTGAAGACGCATTTTTACTCTGCCAATTTGAAGTTTAAATATATTCTGATAACTGACTACACGATCTGCGAAAGTTCTTCTGTGGCTAGTTGGGTAGACTAGTGTCCATACTCCTCGCAGAATCCTCCAAAATGGCGGCGATTTCAAACCAGTAAGAGTGTTAAAATAATTTGGTGTTTTGCAAAGAAATCGATACCCCGAAAGGGTTTTAAACCATATTCAGGTATGTGTTTTCTGTTTTAGAGGTGGTTTTCGTGGGTTCCGTGGGTTCCGTGAATTAGACATGCCAGAACCCGGGCCATCGGATTACCGCGTGGGAATTATATCCACTAGCCTAGGCTACTGACGACCAGCTGCAAGATATCCTAAAATTTTGGCTATATATCCTAACGTCAATATAAAGGCTAACCACAAGCAACGTAGGCTAACCGGAGTGCTTTTTAGGCTTAAACCGGAGTTCTGTTTTGTATTCACTACATGGACTGAGTGTTATGTGGTATAAAATGTCGTAAGGTGTCTCCCTATTGTCTCACAACATCAACTGAGTGCAGAATAGTCACTCCCAAGTTCCCTTTGAGCTATAGTTTCATGTGGGAGGTTGCTAAGCACAAAAGAAGCGTAAAGAGTCGCACAAGGCGATAGCGTCATGTGACTCTAGCTTCTTGAGTGCTTAGCAATCCTCCAAAGTGCAACTATAACTCACTAGTACAGACTGTCAGCCATTAATACCAATTTTGTTTTAAAACATAATCAAAAGAGCTCTTAATTTTGCTCAGCCTCCACTGATAGCAGGGAAATCAGATGCGGTGTCTGACATTTGCAGACTGCAGACTGCAGATTACGATATTTGCTTTTTAGTCGTTTGCAGGGCAAAATAGTGATGCCCCAAACAGCCAAAGAACAGCTAGCCGCAGGCAGACTGCAGTGAAGGCTAACTGCAAGCAAACGGCAGTGAAAACTAACCGCAAGCAGTCTGCAGTCTGCAGTCTGCAGTCTGCAAATGTCACACACCAATTCAGATGTGAGTGCTGTCTATTCTGATTGCGCTACGGCATGTGCAAATCTGATTCTTTGCAAATCCTAATTTTCTTTCAAAACAAAATTTTTTTGCTGAAAGTAGTCCTCAGTGTCTCAAGTGGCTTATATGTAAACTATGACCTTTTATGTTATCGTCAACCATCTTTGGAAACTTTCTTTCAACATTGACAAAAATCTTCACAAACTAATTATTTGAGGTTAAAAATATAGTAGCGACTAGAAAGTGACGCATATGCATGGTTTTGAGTGCGTGCTAGCTGTCATCACCATTCACCCATCTATAGGCAAATAGTAAATGGGTAATTGATCAATCAGAGTGCATGCTTTACTTTTGTTATGTTATAAAATAAGTTGTCACATATTGTTTGAATATTAAAAATTCAGCAAAGAGCCTGCACATAAAAGTGAAAACTGAAACAGTTTCGTGCCAAAAGAATTTAATTTCTTTACATGATAATAATCCATTATTGTTTTTTTTTTTCAGTTTGAATACTTGCATGGCTACAACGGTAGCATGGTTAGCGGATCAACCATTGGAATTGTTGGTTTGGGCAAGATTGGGTGTGCTGTGGCAAAAAGGGCCAATGGCTTTGACATGAAAGTTCTTTACTATAGCAGGAATAGGAAAGACATTGAAGAGAAACAACTTGGTAAGATGATGTTTCATTGTATGTCATGCATGCTATTTTGTTCTTAAATGCCAACCAAGATACCTCTTGGGATCAGTGCGGTATGAAGGGTTGCCTCAGGGAGGCCATTGTTTCCTGCTATACACCCTGGTTACCATTCCCTGGATGCCATTTTCCAGCAACCATTTAATAATGAAAACAAGCCAGTGGGTTCATATTTGCTCAGAATCCCTTTCAATGACATTTAAAGGGCTTATTTAGGTCAGGGGAGGGGGTGAGTAGGGTGAGCAGAGTTTATTTTTAACCTTGGAAATTTTCATTTGATTCATAGGTTCATTAAGTACAGTGTATGAAAGTGGTTTGAGCATACGCTAACAAAAAATACTATTACTGATGCAAGCAGACAATTGGGAGGGCTTATTTTCAGAAGGATTTTTGGATCTGAAGTTTAGGGAGCTCACCAGCAGAAAATCGCCATTTAAAACATTTGCCATGAAAGATATACTCCTAGTTGGTAATGCAATGGAAATCAGAGATATTACAGCTGACACCAATACCTAGTTAATTTAGAGTATTCCTTCCAATTTTTTGGACCTTTTCAGGCTCTCAGTATTGTAGTTCCTTGGACGATCTCTTGCATCAGTCAGACTTTGTAGTGCTGTGCATTCCTCTTACATCCGAAACAACAAACATGATAACAGCAAGAGAGTTATCCTTGATGAAACCAACAGCAACACTTGTCAATATCTCACGTGGGAGAGTTGTCAATCATACTGACCTGACCAATGCACTGCAGAATAGAGTAATAAGAGCTGCTGCACTTGACGTAACAGAACCAGAACCTCTTCCAAGAGACCATCCCTTGTTAAAACTTTCTAATGTTACTTTTACTCCTCATTTGGGATCAGCAACTGCTAGCACTAGAATGAAAATGATGGAAGTGGTTTTGATGAATTTGAAAGCTGGCTTGAAAGGAGAGAAACTACCTTTTGGATTAAATTAAAGTAAAGTTCTGCTTGGAATGGACTACACGCAAGTCAACTGTTTTTCTAACGTCTTCGTGCTTAATATTCGGGTCACTGTTGCAGATTTAGTCATACATGAATAACGTGTTTCACTGACTTGGTGTGAAATGTTCATGGCAAAAGATGGATTTTGCCGATGACTGATCATAAAATCTCCAGCACAAAAAGCTACTGGTACCTGTTGCAAACTCTGAAGAAGGCAAAAGTGGCAGCAGTATCCATCGATATCGACTGATATCCACTAACAGAAAGCTTAGACATTTATAGATGTTTGAAAACTGTTCTATTTGAAAAAATAAAACGATTAAGTAGCTGACTGTGGCTATTTTGCCCCTCACTTGAAACCCTCCCATTGCGACACCATAGGTTGGACTGAGTAAAAAGCAAGATTTTAGTTTCTTGTAATGACGATTTCAGAAGTCAGGCTGAACGAGCCGATATATTTTAAACGTTCGATTTGTCTTCTTTTTTTTTCAGTATTTAAGCCTTGGACAAGAACACGCAAATTTCAATTACTCTGATAAGGTCACGTGTTCAAGTGAGTTTTAATAAGCACAAGCTTGAACCCTGAGCAAATGTCGCCCTGGATAAAGGCGAGTTTCGAGTACGGCATGGGTGGTTCCATTATCGTGCACGTGTCCTTGTAATGCACGTTTTGAAGATGGAACACATTTTGCGACACAAATGTTACTGTAGTTTCATGATTTGTCTCGTATAAAGCGTTTTACGGCGGCTATTTTGGTGTGATCAAACAATAGGAAATTGTGAAAGATATCGATGAAATATTGAACATGTCGCGTGCGTGGGACAAAGAAAAAATCTGAGTCCCGGACGGGAATCGAACCCATGACCTCCCAAACACCGGGCGGGTGCTCTATCCACTGAGCAACGAGAACTCATGGTGAGCACGGCCATTTACTAGGTACATAAAAGAAAGTTTTGCATGAGAACTGAATGAACTCGTTTTATCAACATGCGTTCAGTTGGTTGGGAAGCAGCACGAAGAACGGGGTGTGGAAAAAATGTCAAGGGGTTTAGGGCGGGAGGGTGTTTCCGGCTACCCCAGTCCTTTTTTTCTACGCTCCGTTTATTCGCGCTGCTCGTCAACTACATGTAACTGAACACTTGGAACAGGCTATCTTCCTAATGGAGAAAATTGTCATTGTTTGGAAACATATTATTTATTTATTTTTTATTGCTCAACGTTAACAGACACAACATTAATATCATTGTTACCAACGCTACTTACAGGCATTATTTACCCTATGCTTACAGTACATTACTTACAAGGTTCTTACAATACATTTCTTACAAAACATGGTACAGCAACATGCCACTCAGAAAACCACACCGCTATTGCGAATATTTAGTAAATAAACCCCTTCAAGCGGCCGGTATATTGGAGGATAATGCCCTAGTCTGATAGGTTTTTGTATTATTTACCAGCGATAAAGTGCGTTAAAGAAATTAATCGGAGGGTTATAAAATAAATAAACCTCCTTTCTGGCTTGCTGGTATATTGGAGGATAATGCCTTTGGTTGAACGTTTGTCCTCAAAATTTCACAGTTCTTCAACGAACTACAAATTAATGAGCTACTAGACTCGAGTTGACAAACTTCCTTTGTAGACAAAGCTCCATAATAAACCTCAAACGCTACCCTGACCTCTCTACAGACCATTTCAAACACATGTTCCGCCTGACACTTTTCGAGCTTGGCTAATCGCCTGAAGAGCTGCTTTCGAGATCTTCTTAGTGGGTTTTCTCACAGCAGCCGCCATGATTTCTACGAGCTACGCGCCTTGCACATATCGATTCCATATAAGGGTAAAAACAAATCCGCAATTTTTATTGGTCAGCTGGGACCTCTAATAATCCTCAGCTTTGTCCCTTGGTTATAAGGGGAAGTTATAGGCTTCTAGGTGATATGCTTCTGATTCAAGTTGATTGGATTACGTATTATTTTAACACTGGGATTTTATTAAAAAGTTGTACCTGAAAATGTGACTTTGTTCGTTTGTTTTGTGCTTGTCTATAAAATCGGGCGACGGATATCAATTCGGCACTTATGCCCGATACCTTTCGTCCGATTTTGTACCACGTGATTTGTTTCGTCCGCTGAGCGCACGTGAAAATTAACCGGTGGGTAATAAACTTAATTGTACAACCGCTGACAACCACAGAAATTTTTTTTTGCATGCCCACCATTTACCCAGATGTATTGTATAATAAAGGGAGAAAAAGGGCAGAAAGGACAACATTTCAAATGAACTGATTAATAAAAAATTAAAAATGCAGGAAGAAAGGAATTATATGATACATAAGATCTATTTTAAAGCTTTCTGAAACCTGGAAATATACGCAATAAAATGCGACCTGAGTAATTTTACAGTAAACAAAACTATCAAATATACATTGATATGAATTTCAAATATATCACTTTTATATTTAATAATATTGAAAGTATACAAATAAACGTTTTTAGATATACACAAATGCAGTATATAAGACTGCCAAAATCTAAACTACATCAGTTAGTAGAAACCAAGTAGTAATGCATCAGTCAATTCCAGCAGTGCCCATCCCCCCCCCCGGGCAACCCCGGGGCATTTCCTAATGTTGCCCGTCCCGGGGGTGGGGCATTTGCGTACCTCGGATTGACTCCCGGGCATTTGACACGTGGTTTCGAAACCGTGGAGTGAGTCGCGTATTCGTGATGGAGGTGTTTATAGGCCAAGACGTAGACTACGTTGCAGATTAGCTAGTCCATGAAGGACTAGAGAAGCTCGTGTATGTTCATGGATGTTTTTAAAGGTATATTTTCTGAATTTTAGATATTTCTTCATTGTCAAGAAGCAACAACTTGTATTATATTCTTATATCACCTATCGAGAGATTGAAAACAATCAACCCGGGAGCGGGGCATTTGCCCGGTTCCCTCGTCCCCACCCCGGGGAATTTACCAAAGAAATGCTAATGCCCGGGGGTTATCCCGGGGGGGGGGAGATGGGCACTGCTGGAATTGACTGATGCATAATCTAGTTGAATACTTCATATCGCGACAACATTATACGGGATAAATCACTCCGCAGTTCAATTTGTCTACAAATATAGGCAATAAATTGATGTTGATAGAAAATATAGCTAATTAAATCAACTTTGTTTAACAAGTAAAAATTCCACAATAAACTTAACACCAAGACAATCTCTGCAGAGTCCAGAAAATATTACTCGATAGAACAGACGCGCTGCAATTTGGGTGAATATGGTCATAATTGGGGACTTTACCACGATACTGAACTAAGCATCTCTGTTAGACTACGTGCGTTCCCCTGCATTCCTCCAAACCGCGTTAAATGTCCATTTTGTCTGAGTTTGAAAAGCTTTTTTCGTAGCTGCTACAGTCGAAGCTCTCGTAAGCGGACACCCTCGGGACGCGAAAAAAAGTGTCCGTAACTGGAGCTGGCCGCTTACGAGACTGGTTCTCGTAAGCGGCCACTAGAGGTGTAGGGGATAGATGGCCGCTTACGGGAGCTTACCCTGGTAACAATAAGGGCATATGTATGGAAGTGGTGTTTCGAAATGTAACCGGGCGAGGAAGGCGACAAAACAAACACTGAAATATGGTACTGTAATTACTGTAAAATCATTGTGACGAACGGCGATGTGAAGTTGATTGATAAAAACAAGATACAGAGGTTGTTAATTGGATTTTCTTTCGGGTGTCCGCTTACGGGAGTTTAAAAACAAAGAAAAAGTCTAAGTCGTAATCTCTGAAAGTGTCCGCGGCCGCTTAAGACAATGTAAAAATACAGAGTTTGTGTGGGAGTTAAAACGGGGTTTCAAACAAGGCGGCCATAATTAGAGCTGTCCGCTTACGAGAGTGTCCGTTAAGAGAGCTTCGACTGTATTCATTAAAAGAAGTCTGTTACCACTTTTAAGATGCTCAGTTATGTTTTAAAAACTGTAAACTCGTTAATTTCTTTAAACTCGTTAATTCCTACTGTATTATTTGTACACCCGCACTCTCCTCTGGCGATGTTGCAGTACTTATGAAGTTTATGTCCTTAGTAGGAGGCTTATAGCTAACGTGTAAAACCAAAAGCGCCCCCATTAACAATGTAAAAGAAGAAAGGATGTGCCATAAATCGTGATAGTCAAAAAAATCTAACCAAACGCATTCCTGGTTTAGATCACGAGATTTCTCAGCAGTCTTCACCTTATCTGTTGTTTCCTTACCAAGGAAAAACACTAATGCTACAATTCCTAAAACTAAGTTTACTATTACATATATAATTTGGGATATGAAACGTACAACATGCTGACATGTACATTTACACTGTACAAAAGCACAGCAACCATAGTAAAAGTGTCTAATTATTTGAACTAAAACCTTGCCAGTAACACCAATAAGGCTTTCTGCAATACAAGTGAACAGAAAAATTTCTGGAAAATCCATGCTTTTAGTTATGGACAGAATTAGAAAAACGATTGGTACAACCAATAAACCCGCGAAACAGAAAAGAGCTTTTACACTTTTGACCAGAATTTCATCGTGTCCTTCCCTGCCGCCATTACTTGGTTCGTAACGAGACCATCCTTGTTTACATTTTATTTTTCTGCAAATTATAGAGAATACAGGATACAGGATTTCATGATACAGCTGCAGCTTTTTGCTTACCCACCCAGCCATAAAGACACACCAAAATGACAGGAGCACTAAAAACGGTATCTTCACTGAGGTGACCAGCCCAGCTTCTGAGTGATACAATGTACCAAAATAATTAAAAAAGTAAAGTGGAACCAAAAAGTATAGGAAGAAATTTGCCGCTGGAACACGATCAGGTACGTTTATAGAACACTCCTTAATTTCAATACCGTTATATAACAAAATAACAATCAAACTTGCAATAACAAACATAAAAGCCGTATCAAACTGAAAGGTTAACTTACTTGGACAAAGGTGATAAAGCGAGGAAAAAAATCCCTCGAAAATCAGCGCCCAGGCTAAGGCGTAACCAACTGTAAAAGTAAATCTCTTTTTGCGCGCTTCAGCAAACATCGCCCGTCCTTCCTTCTGGCCTGGTCGAGTTTGGGCGGGCTGACTCTCGCCTCGTCCGGTTTGAGCGGACTGATTCTCGTCTGGTCCGGTTTGGTCTGATGCATATGTGTCGTTTATTCTTTCAGCGTCGTCTTCGGCAGCAGCAGCAAGTTTTGTACACCGAGCAAGCAGCTCTGACTCCATGCACAAAACAGTTACAGCTAAGATTAGGCCATGTATTACGTAAGCTATATTACTTATCATTAAATTGTATGGGATATCATAGTACCTTACTCTATAACAAAAGTCGTTGTAGTAGCAGTCATCTCGATCGCCCTCCTTAATCATTAAATACCAGTTTGCAAAGACAAACTGAAGTGCACCCACCATCAAAACCGACCCCACAATAAACGTGATATAAGAGTAGGTTTTGGTTCCCTTACGAAAAGAATAACTGCATATCACGACGCACATGGCTGAGATAAATTCCCTGCAGGTTACTTGTAATTTTGTGATTGATACATGCTCACCAGTGCGTGAACAAACAAAGTACTCTCTAAAGCTATACCAAGCCCACAAAGATACAACGACACCTACAAATAAAGAGACCAAAAACACTAATTTGTTTAAGGGCTGAGAATACATATAATCAAATGATCTTGTCAAAGTTAATATCACAGTCTTCATCTCATCAAATGGAGTTTTTCCTGTCGCGTTCTTACGTGCAATTCCAATAAACCAGCTGGAAGTAGAATTAGTCAAGGGAGGAACAGAAACCTTGGACAGAGTAATCCGTCCTTTCTTTGCAAATGAAAGACGAAGTGACTCGCCCTTGTAGTCCACAAGGTTTATGTGGTCCTTGACATCCTTACAGTTACGTGATACTTTCAGATAAGCGGACACATCCGCTGACTCAGAAGTAACAGTGACGTCAAGCTGTTTGTCTGAGATATCTTCATTTGGGATGAACTGGAAGACTTGAACACGATTCGATGGGCTAATTGTGAATTCCTTTCGTTCATCTAGTTTGATGTTTTCTTCTTGTGTAATTTCTACGGTAAAATCGAGGCCAGATGTCCCAGTAAACGTGAGATAGCTGTCACTGGCTTCACTTACCGAACTTGAAGGGCAAATAGGCAAACTATTCCAACCTGCTGTAGACCTTGAAATGTCGAGATGACCCAGTAGGATGCTAAGGCCAGCCTCGTCCGTTCCATATACTGTCACATGCAGCGATCCTGACAACATAAGAAAATTATAGTATTTTATTCACAAGCATTTTCCGATTCTTCAGAATAAACTGTTCTCTAGCTCTGATTGCCTGTTTGACCTGTTTCTAGGACGAGCCATTGCCATGGTTTCACTTAACCACCTAAGAAGACCGAAACTAATTTACTAGAGTTATAGAGGAAACGTCCTCGGAAAATCCTTGGAAATCTTCGCCGATCCTCGGAAGTCTTCGTTTAGACAGCAGCTTGCCAAGCGTTCGAAAATCTTTGGGAATTTTCGGAAAATGACCAGAAATCTTCGGCCGATGTTTACAACATGTGTACTGCCACGACCTCGGGCCAATACTATTCCATTATCATTCGATGCATTTTTGCCTCGTGTCATGTGCCTAGCACGTGACATGTAGTTGGATTCTAGTTGGAGGGCATGTAAAGGAATGGTACACGTTTTAAAATTGCTAAAATAAGAGAGCTTAGTATGGATTGGAGGGACAGCTGTCCCTCCAGTCCATACAATGCTCTGATTCTCATTTTAGCGATTTTTAAAAGTGTACCATGCCCTTTGCGTTTTAACCAATAACTCTCAAATTTAGTAAACTTACTAATGTTTGGATGCTCTTTCAGATGACGGCTCCATTTTTCAATTAAACCGATTTTAAAAATTCGTACCCAGTCCCCCGCTCGTTTAGAACATGGCAATTATCAAAAAACAAGAAGCTGTATCAGCGGATAACCGGGTGGTGAAATTTACATATTATTAATCTTTTTTTAGGGTTTAGTGAATCTGTAGCTAGCTACGATACTACTGAATTAAATTCATTTGTATTTTTCTTCTGTTCCTTCTTTAAACCATTTGAAATCATACTCAAATCACTGCCCTGATTCCGCAATACAATAATGTATAACGCTCTACTATGCATTCCGGTTAGCCTACTAGCACTCCTTTTAGCCTAAAAAGCACTCCGGTTATCTTACGTTAGCTCAGTTTGCTTGCGGTTAGCCTTTTTATTGGGGTTAGCTCGGCAGCTGGTAGTTTGTAGTCTATTGGATATGGTTCCCGCGCGGCAACCCGTCGGCCTAGGTTCACGCCCTATTGTTGTGTTGGCACTTGCACGATCCTTTTAAGCGATGACGTCATTTTATGACGTCATCGGTTAATGTTAGAATTAAGAAAGCGGGAAAAAGATTGAATTTTTAGAATTTTTGGTGTGACAATTACTCCCTGAATTGAACCGAAGAGCAATGGGAACTAGGTGCATTGTTTGTATTCTTTTTGAGATCCGCCATCTTGTTTTTTGGCAAAGGAAGATATTTTGTTTGCAGCTTGTATCATCACCGATCGGCAAACCGTATTTCATTTGTAGCTGTTAAATTGAGATTTCGAGTCTGGAGTAAGTGTTGCACTTTATCAGTTATCGAATAAATTTGGCATAAAGTTAAGAAGTGATGTCTGTCGAGACCGCAGAAGAAGCAACCGATTATTAGCAGTTTGAAACATCTGTTGAAAAGGTGAGCTATCTTAAACCTTTTTGGCATAGAGTAAAATATGGACTGGACCATTGGACCCTTGGACCATTGGACCATTGGACTATTTTTTGGACCATTTTTTGGACCATTTTTTAGACTATTTTTTGGACTATTTTTTTAATCTTTCCTAAGGGGTGGTTACCTAGTTTTGTCAGGGGGTGGTTTATCATTTGTTCTTCCTCAGGAAGGGGTAGGTAGGTAGGTAGTTTTTTGGGGGGAGGGGTGGATAGGTAAATTTTGTCAAAATTTGTTATTCTCACTTAGGAAGGGGTGGTTAGGTAGTTTTGTCAAGGGAGGTGGTTAATCATATGATCCTCCTTAGGTAGGTAGGGGGTTAGGTAGTTTTTTGGGGGGAGGGGTGGATAGGTAAATTTTGTCAAAATTTGTTATTCTCACTTAGGAAGGGGTGGGTAGGTAGTTTTGTCAAGGGAGGTGGTTAATCATATGATCCTCCTTAGGTAGGTAGGGGGTTAGGTAGTTTTTTGGGGGGAGGGGTGGATAGGTAAATTTTGTCAAAATTTGTTATTCTCACTTAGGAAGGGGTGGGTAGGTAGTTTTGTCAAGGGAGGTGGTTAATCATATGATCTTCCTTAGGGAGGGGAAGGATGTAATTACAGCACTTGTGTCACACAACACATGTACGCATGGGAGGGGAATGTAAGCAAAAGTTGTCATCTGTGAGGGGAGGAGGTCGTAATTATTACAGAATAGTTACCAGCGTTAAGGAAACTTTTTTTTCCATTCTTGTCCGCTCAGTCGCTTATTGACCCGTACCGATGTAACTTGCTGCTTATAATTTGCTAAAATAATGGATCGTTTGCACCAGTCGGCTTCTACTATATATTTCCGTCACAAAAGTTATTTCCATTTCCTTTAATCTTGCTCTGACTGACAGCGCACCGCAAAAGAAAACATTTTTGGCCAGTTACAAAGTCATTTTCTAGCCGCTAGCCAGATAAGCAGTCATCCAAGAAGCTCTTATCGCTCCAACGCACCTTGGCTGATAACATGTCGGTTACGTTTTTTCAGACAGAACAATAACAAAATGTCTTTTGCAATCACCTGAACAGTATTCGACACTCAGTCAGGGCTCTAAAAAAGAGATTGTTATTTTTTTTTTTTTGCTGCTGCTGCTCTTAGGCTTAGTGGTTCTCTCCCGTTCTCTCCCGTTTTTTGCTACATTCTCAGCGTTCATATTTTCGGAGTTAACGTTATGTACACCCCTTCAAAATGCAAGGACATGTGCGCTCAGATGAGAATCGCATAGCTCAAAGAATTCGCGCGCTCTGATTGGCTAGAGATGCGAGGGTATTCAGCGCGGTATTGCGACTTGAAAGTGAGGCTGCACTAAAATCCCGGGTAAAATTCGTAACAGTCACCACATTTTCATGTTTAAAAGGTTCTATGCGATTCAAGGAAAATCCATTATCTGACTCGTGAATAGAACCCTGACTGAGTGTCGAATACTGTCCAGGTTTTTTTTTTTTTTGATGCAGTGTGTTGTGATTGCAAAAGATTAAAGACATTTTGTTATTGTTCTGAGCTTCTTGGATGACTGCTTATCTGGCTAGCGGCTAGAAAATGACTTTGTAACTGTACCAATGTTTTAAAATGTTTAAAATGTTTTGGCTATCAGACGAAATCCCACTAACAACACTAGCATAGCTTAAGCTTGGTTTCGATGATGAAGAAATGACGATAAAGAATAAGGTCGAGTTCTACTGAACTAATAACTTCGTAAGGCGTAACTCAAGAAACCAGACTTTGTTGTGAGAACTGGAAGAGGATCGCAGTTTGTTTTAAATGATTACGAAAGATAGTAGCCTTTTGTTATTGTTCTGTTCTGTTTGTTATTGTTTCAGGCCATTAACTTTGAAAAATTGTGTGTTCGGGAGATAGGATTTTATAGGAAAATCAATTACCTGACGAGGGAATTCCACGTTAAATTTCACGCGAAAAACCGATATCGCACGAATCGCGAAGCCTAAGAGCAGCAAAAAATAATAATAATAACCTCTTTTTTAGAGCCCTGACTGAGTGTCGAATACTGTTCAGGTGATTGCAAAAGACATTTTGTTATTGTTCTGTCTGAAAAAACGTAACCGACATGTTATCAGCCAAGGTGCGTTGGAGCGATAAGAGCTTCTTGGATGACTGCTTATCTGGCTAGCGGCTAGAAAATGACTTTGTAACTGGCCAAAAATGTTTTCTTTTGCGGTGCGCTGTCAGTCAGAGCAAGATTAAAGGAAATAGAACTCTTGTGACGGAAATATATAGTATAATACTTTATTCAAATATGACATTTGAAAAGGAGGACCATGAGGTTATCCCTATTTAGGTCCCCTAACTAAAATTACAATCTAAATAGTAGAAGCCGACTGGTGCAAACGATCCATTATTTTAGCAAATTATAAGCAGCAAGTTACATCGGTACGGGTCAATAAGCGACTGAGCGGACAAGAATGGAAAAAAAGTTTCCTTAACGCTGGTAACTATTCTGTAATAATTACGACCTCCTCCCCTCACAGATGACAACTTTTGCTTACATTCCCCTCCCATGCGTACATGTGTTGTGTGACACAAGTGCTGTAATTACATCCTTCCCCTCCCTAAGGAAGATCATATGATTAACCACCTCCCTTGACAAAACTACCTACCCACCCCTTCCTAAGTGAGAATAACAAATTTTGACAAAATTTACCTATCCACCCCTCCCCCCCAAAAAAACTACCTACCTACCTACCCACCCCTTCCTGAGGAAGAACAAATGATAAACCACCCCCTGACAAAACTAGGAAAGATTAAAAAAATAGTCCAAAAAATAGTCCAAAAAATAGTCCAAAAAATGGTCCAAAAAATAGTCCAATGGTCCAAGGGTCCAATGGTCCAGTCCATATTTTACCCTATGCCAACCTTTTTTTAAGCGAGATCGATTAATCTCGCCGTGCGAGTGGACAGGATCTGTTGTCGTCTGTTGTCTGTTGCGATCGACCGATCTGTAGAACCGAATACCGGGAAAAGAAATCAAGTCAACTCAACAAGAAATCGTGGCATAGAACTCAAAGCAAAATACTCCTGGGCCGTTAGAAAGGACTAATTAAAGCATAAACGAAAGAAACAAATTATATTTGATGCGTTCTATAAGATTTAGTAAACAGAAATCTTTCCATTCTTTAAAACAAAAGGTGTAAACAATTTTAGACAGCGTTTGACCTTGCATTGTATATCGTGTATCGTATATCGTATGTCCCGCCAAGATAACGCAATTTTTGTTGAACAATCATTCAGCACAGAAGTTGTCAGTTACTTTTATTTACCCTAATTTTTTGACAAATGTCCTGAAAATTATTAAAGACCCCCTGTGAAACGTCATCGCTTCTGCATGCATCGCGTGCCGGCTATTTTTGTCTTTTTTCCTTCCGACGTGTTTTTTCTTTCTTTTTTCCCCCAATAAGCTAATAAGTGCTTCCCGTTTATAATAATAAATTATTTTGCTCAATATCCATGCATTGTAAAATAAATAATAGAAGTTTAAGGTCATTCCTCCGAAATACAACTAAACACATGATTTTTGTCAAACTTTCACAATTTGTTATTTGTCGTGCAATAAGTCGAAATATAAAATGAAAAAGATAGGTCACCAGCTCCGTTAACGAGATATTATGATACCAAGTTACCCCAAAATTCCTTGTAATTTCGCCAAACAAAAGCATGTTTATAATGAGCTTGAGCTTAGCCTCATAAGGAATCTAGTACGACTTTGATGCGCGCGCTGTGAGCACGCGCTTATGACGCAACAATTCGTGCGTAGTAAGGATGCGCAAAGCAAAACAGAGGAATGACCTTAAATGAGTGAGACAGGTCAATCCCCGGGGGCAATCTGTTGTAAAGAATGATAGCCATTTCTGTTCTTCAAAACGAAAAGAACAAATCGAATATAATTTCTCTTTTTCGGTTATACTTTATATGAGTCCTTTCTAACTAACAAAGTGTATTTTGTTCTTGTACAAATTGGATTTCGTTCTACTGCGACTTTCTAAATTGCACAAAACAAACGTGACCGGAAATTAAAACACGCCAGATTTTCTCTTATCAGCCCCAAAATAAATAATAGAAGTTGAAATCTGTACAACGTGATAATATCCAATTCACCGCTTACATGTAAATATCAAAATAACTAGGAATTTCATAATGAAAGTGATTTCTGGCTATTGGAATTAACGATTACACTACACTATTTTTCAAAGAGTGTTCAACATCGTTTAACAGCGTATACAGCGTATTTAGTATTTAAAGAGTACAGTCGTAAAATCTCGTCAAAATAAACAAAAGAGATGTCAAGTTGAATTTACCGACATCACATAATGTTGCTCTCTTTCCTTTCCCTGGGCTGGTTGGAAAAAAATAGAAAAAAATCTGTCTGAAAATGTTACTAACAACAACATAACGGCTTTCAAACAAGTATTCGACATTGAATAGTATGAATAGCTAGAATTGTAACAAGTAGCAGAAGACCTCCTTATCTTAAAAAGAAAAATAAAACAATGGCTAGCATTAGATTTGAGTGTCACGGCTCATGTGTAACCTTTGCTGCTCCTGAAATATATTTTCCCCAGACTGCTAAAACAATGTACGGACATTTTTGTTTACCATACGTCCAGCAGCGTTCAACAGCATCGATTCCATGTTCAACACCAGTTTAAGTAACAATCGTAGAAAACAAGCAGATGATTCCGTATCTCCCTTAAAAATCAAACAATGGTAAATACAGCATAATTTACACAATAATACGCAGCAAGCTGTGACTCAGAGCAGTTTGAAAAAGTGGCAAAATCGCATTAAATTTCGCTTTAAAATACGCCCAACAATATAATGGTATTCAATAGGGTATTGATAGCTGAATAATATAAAAAGGTTTCTTTGTAAAACTCAGCAGATGCTGCTCCCTATCTACCAAAAACATCGGAAGCATTTCTGTAACGTTAGTATTAAAAGGTTTTATTGTAGAATAGCAGATGCTGGTCCCTATCGTAGGGCTGCTTGAAATTCGGCGCAAATTTTGGTTAACAATGGTTCTAACAACAAAGGAGAATTAAATAGCATATTCCGTTTTCAAAGCTCTTCACAGGTAGAATAGTGGGTGTCTCGAAAACTCAGACCTCGAAAACACAGACCTCGAAAACGCAGACCTCGAAAACACAGACCTCGAAAACGCAGACCTCGAAAACGCAGACCTCGAAAACACAGACCTTGCTTTTTTTAATAAACGCAGCTTCACGCAATCCTATGACAAACGGCAATGCAATTCACGCAATCCGATGACATAATTACTAAAGTGTACTTTCGTAGGGCTGCTAGCGCTTAAAATTCGGCGCAAATTTACAACATATTCAGTTTTCAACACTATTCTGACATAGGTTAAGTAGTACAATGTAGCAGATGAAGTTTACATATCTCCCAAAAAAACAAATTTCTTTAATAAACGCCATTTCGTGCAATCCTATAACAAACGGTAATTCACGCAATCGTAGGACATAATAAAAATATACAGAGTCGTAGACCGCATGCGCCAAATCTGACATCCAAAATTTGGCTCCGAACCGCATATGCAAAACGGGATACCCAACACACACAGGATTACCAGAATAGTGTGCTGTCTCGCTAAGGCGAGCCAGCAACAATACAATTTGACTCGCGGGTCAGAATTACATTCCTAAAATACCAATTACTTGGGCAATAGGAGGAGGAGGAGGCCTAAGCTAAAGGACCTTTTACTTTTCCTTCTTTTTATTGGTCAAGAGCCTACCACGTGATCTGAAATAACTGCCTATAAATCAGTAATGGCCTGCTCATGGCATTCAGCAGGTTTTGATGCAATCTCGTCCCCATAGCCCACTTTTCCTTTGATCAGCACCAAGAACGCGAAGCCTGGCCAGACTCGATTTTTGGGGCATGCGCATAGCCCTTTTGTGTGATCTTCAGCCAATCAGGATTGAGTGATTGAGCGAGAAACTCTGAGTCTGCGCAGACCGGACGTCTGTGAATCGGGGACTTCCGGAATGGGGACTGGCCAGAGTTCAAATAAAGCTTATTGTTGTTGTTGTTGTTGTGCTGACCAAAAGAAAAGCAGGCTCTTAGGACGAGTTTGGTTTTTTACAGTAATATTCTGCTCATGCGTAGTTGTGTCCACTTCTGAGAAAAATGGCAGCTTGCCAGTTCCAGGGTGAACATCGCCCCAAAAAACGATTGCGTGGGAAGCTATCCAGGGCTGGGTCGCAGTCGGGGAATGATTTAAAATCTCTACCACGCCAAAAAACCAAGCTCCGTGGTCGAGCTCGGTTGAATTTACGCAAATTAAACTCGGTTATCGCGCGCAAAATATCGTGATTTGTCAGCCAATTATTTGCCGTAGCCGGCACTACTACAAATCTTTGCTTAACTTCGCCAATAATTATGATCCTCGCGCTCTGTTGTAGAAGTTTAATATTTTAATTACTGCGTGTAGTGAGTACTGCTTAAATATGCCAGTTATTGCTACATCTACGGACCACCAAATGTAAATTAAAAACAATTGAAGTTGATGAAATGCAGTACTAAATGCACTGGTATGATACAGCTCTGGCTGGAAATTAATGGACGACTTACGCTCGCAGTGTTTGCTCTGTACTAGTAACACCAGTTGTACACTCACTCAGTGTAATACTGAGTTCCCTAGCTATTAGTGACGGCCTTAAAAGAATGAAGGTTTTCTAACGGCAACAACTGCCAATCTAAATGTTTACCAATAGTTCCATCTGCTATTAACGAATGATTCCTGCATTGCAATTGTGGCCGCTTTTATAAGTTTTTAAAAAAATTGCACAAAGAAAATGAAAATTTGGGCCAACGGTAGTAGTGAAATCACACAAATGCCATAAAAGTGGTGTTAACTTGCAGCCATAGCTTGAACTGAGTTGTTAAACTTGAGTTATTAGGGAGCTTAAGCAATGACGACGGCGACGCCGAGGACAACGCCTGCTGAAAAATGAATTTATATTTCGCTCGAGAATCTCGCGATTATCCAGATGTATTCAGTGTATCTATCAGTTTAAGAACTGGCTCGAGCTGAATATGTAAAGAGACCATTGAACTCCAAATAGAAAAATCAAAAATTAGCCGTCGTGGTTCACGTTGTCCAGAATATGCAGATTTGGGCCAATTTACGTTGCTGTTTTGCAGAGAACGGCTAGGAAATGTACCAAGACTTCAAACGCACGTGCAGAGCTATTGTTCTGCTCATTAAACCTTTTGTTTGGCGACGTTCTCGTTGCCGTTGCCGTCGTAGTTTGCTTAAGCTCCCTAATAATGCTTTGTGTGTCCACGGCGAACTTGGCTAGAGTTTTCATGTTGCGATACAGTGCGCTTGTAGCCGTTGCTATTAAGTTTCACGGCGATGTTTACTAAAACATTCTGCTTTCTACCCTTTGCCGATAACAAGAGAGTATGGTTGCCGTGTAATAAACACTCGATCAAGATTCGCGCAATGCACCGGCCGATGTGAACACTTTTCATAGCGAAACATGTTTCATTCGCGTGATCAAACTAATCATGTTTCGGCCTAGTGTCAGTGAACACAGAATCAGACACAAGGGAAACGAATAATAACTGCAAAAGTAGATGACTCACCTTCTTTCGATTCTTTGTTTCTTTTAGCTTTGATATACAACAAACTGTTTCGATTGTCTGTCTTCAACAGGCACAAATGGCTCACGTTTCTTGTGGAAGGGAGCTGTCCACTGAACTTTATTGATAGAGCTGACACATCCTGGGCACTTTTCGATGATTGCATATCTCCAAATGTGCAGTCTGCAAACAGTTTTGCTTGAACTACAAAGGGACATGCTAAGCAGTATATCAAAACTGCACGGAAAAGAAAGAATGCGAGATGAAGCATGTTGAAAGAAGCAAGAACTCTTATCAGGGATGGAACTCAGAGCACTCGATCCGGTGTTTGTTTGATATACTGAAGACTTCCTAGATTTCCGAGAAAATCATAGAATTTAACACTCTAAGGGAGGGTGTTTATTATTTCTGGCATGTGCATTACTTCAATTCCGACAGACAAACAAAAGAGGCGGTGAATTTTCAAGAACTGGGCAACTTAGGACAAAACTGACCAACAGAAACACTAATACAGACAACAAAGAATGGTGACCTTTCATTGAAAGAACCAATAACGTTGAAGAACAGCCCAGTACGGCGATAATGATCTTTTAAAGTTTGCTAGACATAAGCAAAAACAACCGTAAGTAGAAGCATAAGCGCATGAGAATTTCGATCCGAGTGATATTATAAAAATATTCTTGTTTAATTTGGTACCACTTAAGATGTCCACAGACTCCACAATGCCACAGTCTTAGTCATCGCAGTATCGTACAAATGTGCAGCTGCCTTGCAACTCTTGAACATACGTCTGAAACTACAAAAGCGTTTTGGCGATTCTCACAACAAGACAGTCTAGAACTCAGCTCGGCTTCCTTTCAACTGAAAATTGCTCATGCTCACCGAGAACTCTCCGGTAATCTACTCACCCCGCCCACCCGCTTTTGGGATTGAAATATGTTTCAAACCCCGAAAACTATTGGGGAGAGGGGTGAGGTGCAGATTGTCAGCAGTAAGTGATTATGTGTTTCTTACTATTCGGGTTTTTATCTGGAAGGGAATGAAAAAAAACACTTTAAAAAAACACCAGAAGCCCATCATTCCTGAGGGTACATAAGAACATGTCGAAACACAAAACAAACTCCACGGTCCTCACGTGAACATCACAAGTCTCTCACATGATGCAACAATCAAGAAATGCATATTTGTAAAGAAGGCTAATAATTTGAAGATAATTATATCGTCCTTTAGATCTAAGTTCATGGGTTATATTTTGCAGGGTCGTGCCTCAGACATTCTTCGTTTGCGTTTTCGGAATTTTTTTCGGGGGTATGGCTCATTTCCGCAACTGATTTTCCATTTTCTGCGTAAAATCAAGACTTCCTGCAGTAACGGCTCTTGTTGTACTTTCTGTCACGATTATTGATCTGCCTGAGTTCTTTAATAATTCATAGACATAAGGGCACGATGTTATACGTAAGATAATCCAAACTTCTTTATTTAAAACAATATAATTAACAATTATATTAAACCAGAAATAAAAAGGCTCCAAAAAACGTCGGAATACACGGCATCAATAAAATGGAATTTCATCAACTCAACCTAGTCTTAGGTTAAGCTACTCGATGGAAAGAACTCAAAGACTGTTAAATCGATTATATTCTATCTTCTAAATATTTATTTTTATAAGCAGTATATAGAGCCCTTTCAAAAACATTGCGTGATAAAAAACAACTAAGTATATTGATGTAGAAGAGATTATTTGGCGTATGCTCATGCTTAATGCTTTTGTAATCAACAATAATGTACTCTCGGGTGTTCTTTGTTACAAGACATTTCGTAAATTGAAAAGTGGCTGAAAACTGAAATTTTACACTTTGATGCAAAGCAAGTCATATATTATTTTACAATGTAACACGCTAGAACTACTCTGAGTACTTTTACTTAAAACTGATATTTGATAGTTTCTTTTTTAAGAGTCACGACAAAAATATCTTAGTTTTTTTCCACAAAGGATAATAATATCAGACGACATTATTTTGTGTTTCCAAATCGCTGGACTGTGTCGTGTTCATTTCATTTTGATCTCCCGCGGCCCCTGTCACGCACCGACTGGGTTTCCACTGGCATTTTAAAAGTCTTCTGTATGCGTCACGAAACTCGGCGATGCGGAAACAGTAAATCCACGGATTCATCGATGAATTGCTCAGAGCCAGTGTTCTTGCCCAGTTGTAAGCCACGCCAAAATTATCTTCAGCATACGCAGAGCGCAGATACAGCAGAGGAAACCAACAAACCGTAAAAATCACGACAACAATGGCTATCGTGACTGTCACGCGACGCTCTACCATGTGTTCAGATGACGCACTCCTCCGTGACTGGCCACGCAAGCGTTTCAAAGTGGCAGTTCCCTGTTTTCGGACCTTCAGGATGATTAAACTGTAGCACGAAATGATTATCAGATAACAGATGCCAACTGCAATGACTGTGAAATAAGACGTGCCTTTCTTGCTCACCGTCAGGCGCAAAATTCCATAGATAACAGGCAAGGTCCAGGCGATGACCAGTGCTATTTTAAATCGCTTCTTCGTTCGAACTGTTCTGAAGTCGTGCGGTCGCAGTATAACCAAACAGCGATCAATGCTTATAAGGCACAGATGTAGGACAGAAGCGGAGCACGACATGTTGGCGATCAGACGGAAAGCTTGAGACACAACTTCATGGCATTCTTCATTTAGTTGAAGACCGAGAAATACCGAAAAGATTGGCTGTGCAAGCGCGGTGACCATCAAATCAGCAACGGCCATACTCACTAGCCAAAAGTTAGAAATAATCTTTAGACTAGGGTTCGTGCAAACTGTACCGATCACCAACACATTGCCAATCGTGCCAATAATTGTCGACAAGATATTCACGGACATTAATCCGGTGATGTGCCCAAAAGACAAATTACATCGATCCGTGGTCATGGTCGGACCAGTGGAATGGTTCACAGTGAAAGCCATAGTTATGGAACTCTGAAATTTGTCGACCAAAGTTTGTGGATTGCTTCTTTTTGAAAAACGACCTCAGCTGTCTGCCGAGTTAACTCAATGACGCCACGCCACCAACTGTTAGGATTCCCATAATGCGAGTGATATTTAACAAGGGCCGAGCAATAATCATTTCCCTTTCGTCACATGCGGTGAGCACTTCCGGTTCGGCGCCCACTGGGACAAACGGAAGTGGCTAATGACAGTTGCGGCCGGGAATTTTAAATCTTCGTGCGAATAAGAATGGTATGAAGTTTACCTAAAAACAAAAGTTGCGGATACGCTGTGAGTCAGTTATAATTATAAATTCACGGAAGCTTAAATGAGGCGAATAACAATGAATAAATATTCACGTCGTTTCCTGTTATAACTAGAGAGAAATTAGCATCTTTTTTGCGGAACGATTGAAAATATTGTTAGGTATCCACTGACTAAATATTCAGGATGTGGTAGAGCTCGAATTGTTTCATGAAGATCCATTGTTAAATTAAAAAATGTGGCTTTCTTTCAAGTATCAGAGGAATTACTCCTATATTTTTTCTTTGTCAATAAACACACAAGCAGAGATTTTGGAGGAAGCAAATAAGCTTTACAACTTAAGTCTCTAACAAATAGTTTCGTTGAAGTTTAAAAAAGAAAACATATGGCTCGAATTTTGTTCATGAATGAATAATGCAGTCATTACTGAGTGCGGAGATCCGGTATTTTTGACGGATCACTTGTGCCCTATAAAATATGTATTTAGATATCTAATTTGTCAGTGACTTTTTCACACGCCCAGTGGCATCCTTTAGGCGCCATAGATTGCTTTAAATCACTGCCCACCCAATGCCTCTAGACTTCAGGGCTAGTAAAAGACACTAGCGTTGAAATTTTGTACGGAAAACCGAAGATTCGTGAAACCACAGTCGACTGACTAGCCACCCACTATATGGAACAAACCACTAACGTGTGAAACAGCACGACGTTTGATAAATACTTTGTTACAACCAGGAAAGTCAGTTAGCAAATCAGTTTAATAAAGACAAGCCATAGATAGCATACTTTTCAGATCATTAAATATCTGTTTTGGTTTTCGTTATCTTTTGAATGGCAAACAAATTAAAGGGAAAACCAGATGAATGTGATTGACAGACATAGCATAATCAACCCACCGAAAGTTGATACAGGTGGAATTTAATCCAAGCGGTAACTATTCACGCCCAGCACAGTGTTAACTAGACAAACATGCCTGATAGGTATTTTCCATAGCCAGCGCTTGTGCAAGTTTGTAAGTCCATTTCCATCGCACAGTTTTGAGGGTCCACAATAGGGTTCCCAAATCCCGCCTTCCCACCCATTTTTTCTTGTTAATCCCACTTTCCCGCCCTTTTTAACGTCCGGATCCCGATCCCGCCCGATTTTTTAAGGATTTTTTTGTTTAACATATAAATAAACGACACTCACAGACCTTTATGGAGTGGGTAGCTTTGTTGTCCAAGGTTTTCAATATCGCTTATAGTGATCCTAAAATTGTTTCTGCTTTATTTGATTTTTCGTCTTCGTATCAGTACAAAGTAAACATTGTTAGTTCCTAGTTTGGCTTTTTTGGAAGATAACCGACAGAGTTAGTTTGATGAATGTTAATCGTTTGTCGCACGTTGGATCCACCTTGAACTGAATTTTATTGGCGAGGTTTCGATCCCTTTACTGCTAGTTTTGATCAGGCGATGAGGTCAATATATAGCGAACGCTTTATGTGTCTTCATTCGTCTAGAATAAATACGAGACCCCTAAACAGTCCCACAGATTGTAAAATAAAAACACGATATATATATATTGGCGAAACGCTTGGTGGCCTAATGGTTAGTGCACTGGACGCCTGATTCAGCGGTCCCGGGTTCGAGTCCAGGCCTAGGCCACGACATTGCATTGGAAAGTCACCCTGCGATGGACTAGCCTCCCATCCATGGGAGAGTAGAAATACTTCTAGCAACTTTATGCTACTGAAATCGGGGTCACCTCCGGCCCGCTGATGGGCCACAAAGCTCTTAGTTCTCGAATGCAGACTTAATCTTTCTTTATGAGAACATTAGCCTGCTTTAAACCGAACGGCACGACCATATGCAGACACCCTCCCAAGAAGGAAGTTTGCTTCCCTATCCAAAGTAGCAACACTTTGTGATTCGTCATCGTCGTTTTCTTCTTCCTCTACACTACTACATGAATCATACTCGTCGGCTCCATTGTCAGAATTGTTGACATCTCCTGTGAGATCAACTGTTTCCCCTGGCACAATGTCCCTCGCGTATAAGAAATCTGGCAGCGTTCCTGCAGCTAAACTTGTAGCTCCACACAGCTACAAAGCCGGTATTTACACAACGGAGTCTTTTGTACCAAGACATTTTAGACCATTTTATGCAGTCACGCCAATTTTAAATCCCGTATCCCGCTACATTTCTCTTGTGATTCTCGCATCTCGACCCCATATAAGGTTGAAATCCCGCTCCCGCTCGTGATTAAAATTTCCGCTTCCCACTCCTGTTTTCAGCTCTTATCCCGAATATCACCCCCAAAATAAGCCAAATCCCGCGTCCCACCAAACCTATTGTGGACCCTCAGTTTTACTACAAGATCAGAAGTTTTGTTATTTTTGAAAACTAGTCTTCCCTAAGTTTGGTACACTCAGTCTTTAAGCCTTCGTGACATAGCCATTGCATCAAATTAGTATGATCCCTGTTTTTTTAGTACACTTGATAACTACTGATCTCACTTTCACAACTCAGCTTTGTTGGTGTGTAGACGGGAATAGAAACACATATTTTTGTCTTAATGCTACTTTGCGCCTTCGAGAGTTAATGTCCGGGATTATGTTAGCTTTGGATGTTTGGCGGCCATTACATCAAGTTGTGGTGGCTATATTTGATCAGCGGAAATGCACTTGGTTTGTTTTAGCTGTTGTAATTGTATCAAGGAGCAATGAGTTGTGCTGATGTGATAAATCTTACTGACTAAATTAACCACGCAGCGCTCCAACCAGTTTTCATCACTTATTTCTGGTGGGTGTCCGTGTTAAAAGTTCCCACTCAATTATTTTCTCACCATATCAATTTCCTTGGATTTTTTGCGCAACCGTGACGGTTTAATGTTACTTGACTGTAAACGGGCCATATTCGCTCACCTTGATTTTCATTTCTGAGTGTTTCTGGTTGTACGTCCAATATGCCATGATAGTGGACGCCGATCGTTTAAGATATGGACCCGGGGGGAGAGCTACTCAAAATAATTTTATACTAGGGGGAGGCTCCGCCCCGAGGTCCAAATCATTTCCCTTGGTACCCCTTGGCATACCTCCAGAAGGATTACTTCATCTCTTTTCTTAATTTTTCACTTGTATAACCCCTTAAAATACTTAAATGAATCAACTGTTTGGTGGGTCTGTTCGCAATATTTTGAAAGGCCCTTTTAAATACCTAGATAACAGTATATTTTGTATACTCATTCTCGTGAAATCCCTACCCTTTTGCATACCTAGAGCCTGAAAAAAAAGGTATACCTTTCGGGCGGAGCCTCCCCTTATAGTCCACTGCACTGTAGGGAGTGTCCCCCCCTCCCCCTGGGATATAGATCGCTATTAAGAAATGCCTCAACGATGAGCTATATTTAGCTAATTGCTAGTATGATATTGTCGCTAAATCGTGTCTGAAGAATTATCGTGTTGAATGTCGCCATGCCGCCCTGTAGAAGCCACTTTTCACAATTTGCTGAACCTAATTAATTTAAAATATATAATCATTGTAAAGTTAATGACAAGCTACGGCGGTGATCAGAAAAACATACATGGAAAAAGTTAAGATTTTTGGCCCCTTTATGAAATAATTTGTGGGAATAAATAAATAAAATGAAATGAAAATGTGGGTAAAGCTACATTAATCAGGCATAACTTAATTTATTCATGGAATGAGCGGTGTCGATATCGTGAGGTCGTTGAAAAACATGTTCATGGCTTGTGGTTTAAGATATTTTATTAAAGTCGCTTTGCCACTTGAGAAATGTCTCGTTCAAATCATAATCCCGCAAAGCATAGCAAATTGATGAGTAACAATCACGAATAGCAATCAAGTTCTAAATAAATAGCACGGTCACCATTCTTGTGAGAAAAATTTGTCTTATGCTCTGCTGTAGAAAACGTGATTCTTCTAATCCCTGAATGACGCAAAATGGGAGTAAAGTCATCTTTCTCTTGACTGGAATGGAACATAATACTGAACCTTACGCATAACTCGTAGTTTCTAACTGTCGTCATACTGCAAAGGTCAAGATATCTGTTATCACTGTCTCGCATAGCATTCATGCGTTCACGTCGGTATTCACGTAGCAGCAATAGCAACAGTACTACCAGTTCGAAGTGTTCCATCCTTCCCGTGAAGGGTGAGAGCGTGGGTGGCAGTAGCTTCAGGAATTTATCTTTTTTTTATTGTCTTACAGCTTGTAAAGCTCTTTGCCCAAAGCAATCGAGTGTTTTGCTACCATTTTTGTTGCAGACTGACGTTTAGTTTCGGCAATATAGTTTCCTCGGTATTTTTTTAAGCCACCCTGACCGATTGAGACGGGAATGATTTTTATGCTCTGTCGCAGTAGGGCAAAAATGACGAGAAATACAGAATCCCGCCAGTCTTACTGTTTTGTTATTGGCTGTTAGTAGTTTGAGTCTTACCAAAACTAACCGGGTATGTTGAAGGGGAACTGTCACGGGGACTTTTACGTTTTGGGGTGAAAACCCGGGGGTGAAAATGTGCTAAAGATGAAATGAAATGCTTTTTCGCGTACACAGAATATTCCCAGAAAGTCAAGAGAAGGAAATCTATTGATTTTCTCAAAGGAAAGAACAAACCATAGTCACTTACGGGCGATTTTTCCACGAAACAAAGGAAAAACTTTAAAAAATCGGCCTGATGTTTTCAAGTTGCGGGCATTTACATCCTGGCGATCCGC
The DNA here is from genome assembly GCA_963693305.1 of Meandrina meandrites. NCBI lineage: Eukaryota > Metazoa > Cnidaria > Anthozoa > Scleractinia > Meandrinidae > Meandrina > Meandrina meandrites. The sequence continues at coordinate 38,564,882 of OY855909.1, read as the reverse complement.
AGCCAAACACACTTAATTATAGTCTCAGAGAACTGGTTGGGTAGTTTTAAGCGAAACTGAACCAGTATTTTTGGGTCTCCTGTGATTATTATGTCTTTTGGCTTTTCAAAGTTATCCTAAAAATTGGCGAAAGTGTCCCTTAAATCGAATATTAATCCAAATTATCAGGTAAAGCACCTTAATTTATTTCACGAGGTTTGTGTAAAAGACGAGAAGCTTGTCAGGCCGTGTACATTCTTTTATGATATGAGAACCTTATATAAGAACGTTGAGGCTGAGATTGACCAAATTTTTAAGAACATGCTAAGAACATACCCCAGGCTGAGAGTCGGGGAACGTCTTTATTTTGCCCATTTGTTTTAATTTCTTGTTAAATGAGAAGTATAAATAAATGCAAAACTGTGGTCTAACAGTACAATTAACTCAATGCTTAAATGGTAATACCTTAACATTGACAATGCTCTTTCTTATTGCATGATACACTATGTAAAGCATCTCAGTTTGTAGCCCAACTTAAACTTACAACATGTAACTGAATAGTCTCCTTCGCAGCCGTTGTTTGGGCTCGTCACGCAACGCTCCCTCCCCCAAGTAACTGAAGAACGTCTAAGAACATTTTCAGCCTCAAATCGTAAAAAAAGAATAAGAACGCTCAGCCTCAGCCTCAAAATTAGACGTTCCTCAGTAATATAAAAAGAGTGTACATAAATAAACAAATATCAAGCAAACCGACAGGAGGCTGACCAGTTGGCTAATGACAACAAAGAGTGGATCGGACGAGCAGAATCCATGGCCACCGAACACAGATCCAGCTGCCCACTCCACGGCCGCGCCTAAGCATTAGGCCATGCCACCATGGTGATTCCACTGAATTGCATTGCGCATCCTTCATTGAAAGTGTTGACTGTTCTCTGTTGATGACATCATATGTAGCACCGCCCATGTTTGCCTTACTTTCAAAATGGCGGCTGTGAACGTAGACACGTGTATGTGAAATCTTCTTTCACAATATATACACCACCCCCTCCATTATCCAGTCGATCCCCTCCCTCGCCACGTGCTTTAACTATAATTGTCACTGCGTAGTGATATGATCAAGTATGCGGAATTAAATTAGTTGAGGAAATTAGCGGGAAATTAATGAAGAGGGTAAGTTGGCTTTTCCCTGAGTACCAATTCGGGTCCTTTAAGAAATTGTGTCGAATATGTGTATTAATGTTATTGAAATTACTAACGTTTAAATTTGAAATATTTAAATTTGAAAGATTGCACAATGAGTTGCTCAGTTGTTTTCTGTCGGCCATTTCTTTTGAGAGGTAAAGACATTGTTTGGTAATATTATCCTCTGGTAAGATTACACAATTTAGGATGTGTGTGATTTGAGCCAGTCAATTTCTTTTCCCACCCTATGCCAAGACTTGAAACAATCGTGGGGCGGGCGGCTAAAAAAGTTTTGATGGATAGTTTCCTTTTGAATGGAGTCATTCACTCAACTTATACTCACGCTTGTTTTTCGTTAGGCTCTCGATGGCATCTTTTCATCTTCAGTATATTGTGGAAGGCGCGAGCAACCTCGGTTAAGCACTTGCAAGCGAGAAGAAAAACATACTCGCTTTTCTCACGCTGACGATTTTCCACAAAAATCGAAAATAAGACTGAATCTGGGTCTGCTTTTGTGGACTTCAACGAACACCATTTCTTATAGAACGGATAAGTCGGTGCGTTTTTCCTTTCATGCGCATATTAAGGAATAGGAAATCTCATAACCAACAACATTCCTGGGCACTTGATACACGGAATTATTGTCTAGGGAAACCACTGATCAGAGCCGGAAATTTGAAATTTGAAAAACAACACACGCAATAAATGGGAGCGTTCAACATGCATGTGAAATACAATGATTTTATGCCAAAAGATAACAAGTCATTTATTGCATATTACCAGCCGGAATGTTACAATAGAGAGATTAAACTAAGCAGCCTGTTTGTGACGTTTTTCCGGCGTTTCAACGGTCGGCACATACAATTGCAGTCCGCCGTTTGCTATTTAGTTAAGGATTTGTCGTCCTTTTTCACTTTTTCTGATGATTTATTTCATGGTTAAAAGAAAATAAACACGGTCAAATAACTACATAGCTAGCCTTGACCAAACGTATACCGTCGCCAACTGTTTGACATCATGTTCCCCTGTTGGCACCTTTTTGAGGTATTTTTATTCTACTAATCAGCCACATACATTTTTTTCAGTTAATTAGATCATACTTTTTCTCCGTTGGCTAACTGATCAGACCATCTTTTTGCTCGACCCCGAACTTCCATGGACTACTAGAAGTCGCTCATTTTTCTCAGGGTTAGGAAGTCGAGTGTCCACTCTCCTCGTGCGAGTGATCTTCGTGCACGCTCGAGCTGTCAAGTAGTTAACCTTGAGAAAAATAAGTATACTTGTATTTATGCCGGGATCTTTCTATATAGCACTCACGTGGACGCCAGTGGTGTACCTTTTAGGACTAAAAATTAACGTCGGTACCACTCAATATGGGATTAGTCAGAAGTCCATGGATTAGTATACTTCTTAGCCGACAAGTATATCCCAGCTGATTAGTTTGTGGGCCGAACACCTAGTTTAACATAATTTTGTCCCTTCTCTACCCTGGCGTCAGTACAAACTACCACGTCAAGTTGATGTCGATACCGAGCCCCCTCCCCTCTTCCCGCGGGGTTTCGATCAGAACCAAGCTGACAAGTCCCCAGTCATCCCTCGTGTCTTGCAAGTTTTTTTTTCATGAGAGACGACTGGGAACGAGTCAGTCCAAATAATAAGAAAACGTCAAAAGAGTGACAAAGTTACGCATGTGCTACTAACAAGTTGAGGCTTTCAGTAGTTGCTTCAGTTCTTATCGAATTGTGTGAAATTTTTACTTTTAGTCTCTAATTTTACCCTAGATTACTTGGTTTTACAGCAATGTCTAACACCTCAAACTCGATATCTAGCTAAAACCTTCAAGGCTTACACGTCTTACTCTGCCATTTACTCGGTAGACACAAGTTTCTTAAGATCCTCGATCCAGCAGCTGGCGGGACGAATAGACTTGCACTTTGTGTATACTTGGGCTCCCATCTTTTTCAAGATTGGCAGATCAAACGTCAAAAGCTCATCTGCTTCCCCTGGGTTATTAAAGCAAACAATCACCCAAACCTGCAAGAAATAATCAGCATTTTAAGCTCAGGTCTAATTAGGACCGCGTGGAGTACTCAAATTAGGCAAAGTAGGCCATTGGCCACTTATTAAGTGAGAAGCAGAAGTCCATAACTAGAAGTCTACATCTCTGGTAATAGGCTTTGAGATATGTCTTTCGCGTGTACCTCGCGCTCCTCGCGTGTAGGCTATTTTTAGAACAGCTTTGCCGCGAACAAGTAGCCAATCACATTGAAGTATTTTTTAATTCGCGCCTTTGATTGGTTGAACAAATTTTTGAAGAAAAGCAGAACTGCAGAGGACGAGTGAACTCGAGCGAACGGCATTACGAAATTTCTGTTTGTTGGTCATCGTAATTTCCGTTTTGTGAGGATTAAATCGTCCGGACAAGAATCATCAGGCCATCTTTCATCGATGACGATAGCATCGAAGTTGTAAAAATTCGGAGCATCCAAATAAGCGAGAGGACCTCAGTGTTTTGGAGTCAGAATACGAAATGGCAGCGGGCAAGATAGACTAATTTCGAGTCAAATTCAAAATGCGAAGACACTAAAGATCAATGGTACTCTCAAGATGAAGACAGGCATTAAGAGAGCAAGTGCATTTTGGCACAGGTTCGTTGCTATTTTGAAAAACAAAACCGTGGTCCCTGAAGTGCTCAACATCGAGCGCGGAATGAACAGAATGAAGTTTGATTCGTTTGAGAACAACATTCAGAGAAAACGACAAGTTTGGCGAGTTTCGCATGTTTTTGGAATTATAAGGACGGCATGAAAACAAAAGACTGACTAAGGTAATGTACTTGTTTTAATATGAATAGAAATACGAGTTTAATTCATCGAACAATGATGATTTCATTCACATCCGTCAAAAGTTTAATTCAAGTTGTGCTTCTCGGGCACTTCGCAGTGTGCAGCTATTGTGTTGTGTATGTTGTTCAGTATTTTAACACGAGGATATGATGTACAAAATAAAGACACACTTAACTACTTAAAGTTTGGGGATCTTCTGTTCATAAATTCTCTCGTAAATTATAAAAAGTCGACCTGTTTGTTTTGTGAGTTTGTCTACTGAAACCCGGCGACGGGTTGCTTTTTCACTCGCCTTCAAACGACAGACGTTTGACGTTTGACGTTTGACGTTTGACGTTTGAAATCACTATCTACGATACTACTTCTGTAGAAATGTAAGAATTAAAGAGAATGGCCTGTCAAGTGTTTTGATGTGATTTGATTTATTTCACCTGCCACTTTCCAAAATATTCGGCCGCAACTTAGAACTCCAATCGTGTCGAAATAGTGGGTTACGTCATTTTCTCGCGAGACATCAGTTTCTAAAAATAGCCTACACGCGAAAGACATAGCACGCGCCCCAATACCAGATGTAGACTTCTAGTTATGGACTTCTGGTGAGAAGCCAACCCTCTTCACTCGTCGTCAGGTCCCGGGGGGGTGGGGGGTACTCGAAGTATACCTGACGGGGGGATCCGACGGAGCTTCATATTGCAAACCCAAAAAAATACACAGGCCCGAAATTTTAGACCCAAAAAAATACCTGGCATTAAAAGTTCCAACCCAAAAACAAGATTACAAATTTACATTGTATTGTCTTCTTAATATTAACAGTTTTTTCGGAACACACGTCGCTGAAAAGAACTTCGAATGAATATTTTTCTGGTCCGCTGATCGCAACGGAAACCCGAAACGAAAAGCTCGCTCGGAGTTAAGACCCAATGAAATACGCGCATTTTTTTGAGACCTAAAAAAATACGTGACAGATCTCTTGACCCAAAAAAATACCGAGCGTGTAAATTTTCAACCCAAAAAAATACTTCGGACCCCCGTCATTTATACTTCGAGTACCCCCCCCCCCCCCCCCCCCCCCCTTGGCGTCAGGTAGACTAGTACCCTAAATTTAACTTTTAATCTTTTCTTTGCTTTCAACACTATAACGGTGGCTACTCGTGAATCATCTCCAAGCTGATACGACTAATTGAAAATTGATTTTCAACATGTTCAATATGGACTCGGTAACAAAAACTTCTGTAATCACGAGAAAAAACTTGAAGAAAACAGCGAAAGAAATTAATTTGAAAAGCAGAACAGAAGAGAACACAGACAAGGGGAGAAAAGATACTATAAAAAAAAGAGAAACAGAAAAGAGAAAAAAAAAGAAAAGACGTAAAATGCAACTGTCAGTGTACGTGCACGTAACTTCTTCTTCGCTTCGCTTTTGCATTTTCTGCTGCATGGTTAAAAGAAAAGATGTTTATTTCCATCCAAAACAAGTCTTGCCCCGTGGAGGCAAGGATAGTTTTAAAAAAGACATATGTTGGCTTTAAGGTAGTAAAATAACAAGGTTAACAAGAATGTTTTCGGAACACAGAAACATTTTGAAAACATGTTTCGGTAGGAATGTTATACCTGTCTTTCAGCCACCACTTTCCACAAGTCCAAGATGCTGCCTGATTTTTTTGCCTCCAGTGCAGATTTAGCTTCCTCAGTCCAGATCTTAAGGAGATCCAGCTGGCTCATGCCTGTTTTTTTTTATAATCAAAAAGATTCTTTCGTTAAATTTTTGACTGACTGTTGCTATTCGCTGGTTTCCGAACTAAATACGAGCCTAAATACGAGCTTTCTCTCTAAATTTGAACGTTGTATGATTTTTCAACCGAAATCTGTTTTTGTCCTACCTTTCTGGCTTGATTGGGATGTATGCATTTTTTATGATTGTCGATGAGGAATATTTTTGTTTCGGTGAACATTCTTCGCTAAGTTTATGATTACAGGCTGAGAAACGAAAAACGTCATCGCCCATAAACGATGGAGCGTCACGCAACGTTCCTGTAAGAAGTCACGTAACGATCCAAAATAACGGTTGGAAAGGAGACTAGAGAGTAATTCTAGCACATGTTTACGTTACCCAAGTACTCGACGCGGGACGAAATGAAGTAGTACAATCCATCATTTTTAACACTCGTTATATGAGTGGTATCCAGGCTCTCTCCGCACCTCTCGGCGCAAGTACCAGCAAAATCTTCATAGGGCCTGAAGGGAGTCACCTCGGAGCTGATTTGAACATCAGAGGATTGCTGCTTCAGGAGGGTCGCAAAACAAGTGTCTAGCGCTCCTGGTGATTCCACGCTGAGCACTGGAAAAAGAAAACGAAGTCGTTAAATAGGGTTCCAAACTTTGAGTATATCGGATGAATCTTGGTAATTTATTTGTGGAAGCCGCAGTCAAATTGAGGAAATCAGTGGGGAGTGGGGGGCGGGGATGTGGACTGTACCTCAGTTTAATCACTATTTACATTTTGATTCGTCATACGAGTAAACATCGCAAGCCGTAAAAATATACAGAGTTAACACTAACTAAAATGTACAGAGTGTTTTCAGAAACTGTAAAAGATCAGCTCTTGATTGTTTGCATGGTAACGTCATATTAGTGTGTCGTGTTATGTACTGCAATTATAACGAAAATCTCTTTGTTTACGTCAGCAGACAAGTTGTGGTAAATTGTCAGACACTGAAGGTCCAGGTTATTGACAACCATCTTCTCAAATTCATTAATACTTCATCAAGTTAAAGCAAGGAAATTGACGGTAGTTTGAATACCGGTATTTGATCGAAATGGGAATACATTTTAACGATTTTTATTTCTCCGTCTACTCCTTGGTTTTATTTTCAATTGAGAAAATACATCAAACAGTCGAGAGAATGTTTCATCAAAATAAAAATACTCCTGCGCTGCGCGTCGAATTTTTTTAACTGACTCTATTCAGTGTTTGGAAATGTGATGAAACACTCTCTCCCGTGTTTTACGTCACTATATACGTTTCTTACTAATCGGGAATTCCCTATAATCTATTCCATATTTGAGTACGGGTGTGCAAGAATATTTCTCTTTTATGTTGCCAAACTGGCACGGGAAGAACCTTCAAGTACTCAAGGTAGGAAGCAAACTTGTTCCTTATATTGTAAAGCAGATAAATGGGGTTTCTTACCTCCTATCAATTTGTTCTCCCCGCATATCTGAAAACACGAGATTGAAGAACACTTCTTTTATTTTTTAAAATGAATATAACTACATGAAGTAGGTTATTTCGATACAGGAACAGGACTTGACTTACAAGACTGCGATCACTTCCTACCTTAAAGATCGTCAAGCGAGAAGCGAAAAGAATCCTGGCCACTTTTCTCCTCGCTATTTTTTGCTGCTAAACTGACAAGGTTTATTACTAGTACTACTTATCTTCAACTGGCCAAGCATTATAAGCAAGGTATTATCAAAGAGGTACTCCGTTGTGTGGCCGCCCAACAGGGTAAGGTTTGGGGGTCTTGAGTCTTAAACCGGGGTATACAATTTCACTATTTGGCGTCTCTAACCGGGTGTTTTTCTTGACCGGAAGTCTTGAAAAGGGTGCCTTTCTTGACCGGAAGCCTTGAACAGGATTTATAACAGTCAATGAGATGCTTTTTACAAAGGAACGTAATCCAAGCTTAAACACTCAAGTTGACTCCACCCTTGCGAAACTCTTTGTTTGATTTTAACATTTTAACACATCTATTGAACTATTGTTTTACTTACTATTTATGTACTTTATCAACTATTATAAAATCATCGAGAAATTGCGCGCGCTGTGATTGGCCAGTTCGAGTTCATTATAGCTCCATAAAGCACGCTGCTTACGTCACGCGCGTGCTTTATGGAGTTATAATGCACGCTGCTTACGTCACAAGTTTTAGCGCGCGCAATTTCTTTAACATTTTATAAAAGAAATAAAGAACTTGTCCTCGTGCATTGTTGAGTTATATAAGCACTTGGGAATTTTTAAGAACACTCGAGAAGAAGAAGTGCACTTCTCTCGTGTTCTTAAAAATCTCCACATGCTTATATAACTCAACAATGCACTCAGGCGCGTTTTTTATTTCTTTATCATTTTGGTTTAATAATGACGTTAGCTCAACGTCGAAACGTCGCAGTTTTTTGGTACGATTTCCGCACAGCCCCATACATTAATTATGTATGCAGCTATTTCATACTATCACTATACACAAACGGCAATCATGAAAAGAACGAGTCAGTCAGAAAATTGTATGCATGATTAATGTACACTTTCTATAATTGTAATTGGAGCCAATTATTCTTCTCAGAGGTTATAAAATGGTTTAAAGGTCAAATGAACCAAAATTTCGAATTTTCTTTTTTTTAGGCCAATTTGTTGATTAAGACCCAAATAAACATATTCCAAAGTTTCAAAGGAATTGGACTTTGCAAAACCGAGAAATTTCAAGTTGAAAAATGCTTAGTTTTGGCCTTCATAATCGTAGAGCGCTCGGGAAAATTGTCGGGAAATTTTCGGAACATAAAACTGTGACGTCAGTATTGGTGCGCTGTGAAATTGCGGGAAATTCAAAGTCTTTTAGTGATGAAGCTCACAAGAATGGAACATCATGGTGTACGTTTTGTGCAGCACTAAACTACTTAAATTATTCTAAGTCGAAGGTAAGTACGTTTAAGTTTCCAGCAAATTCAAAGCTCAGGAAACAATGGCTTTTGAAAATGAAAAGAAAAGAATTTCACCCAGAAAAAAACTCTCCCATTTGTGCGGTTCATTTTACCGAAGACTACTTCAGAGAAAATCTGGCAATACATAGGTTTCTGGGTTCTGATTTCAAGCCGCTAAGACTCCACCTCAAAGAGGGTGCTGTGCCGCGGACTATTTTTTTTTTTGGTTCGGAAAAGAAATCACGGGGAAGAATGCCTTCCGAAGCACACTAACCCCACTGTCCGTTCGGCTTTTGCTAAACGAAGGAAGTTAGAGGTATGCATTTTGCACCTTTCTTATTCTATCTAGAGCTTAGATAGAGTATTTGTTATGATTATTAGCACTTTTACTTTGTTGGTTTGCCTAGTCATAATCAAGCATTAGAATTTGAGTTCGTTAGTTCAATATCCTCGCCAAATAATTTGCTTCCATGCACGTGCACGTGCTTTTTGACGAGTATAAAATTAAGCTTCAAATGTTGTATTTATGTTGGGTTTACAACCGTTAATTTCGAGCCCTAAATAACATGTACCGGCTAAATAAATATGGACCAAAAAACAGCTAATACAAACAGAACTCACAGTGTCCGCGGGGACACTGCGGGGACAGTGTGTAATTATAAACGCTTAGTATTTATCTCAACACTGAATTTTCCTTCAGCTGAAAACGACACGAATTTATTCATTGAAAGTTTTACCCTGCGTGATGCACAAATTTATTTTTGTGTTTTGTGTGACTCTCGAGTACAGAAAAGAAACAGTGAATTTAATCTTAGCTTTTGGCCACATCCTAGGATAACTTCGCGCTGCATACCGATCCGGGTTGCAAGCCGCACACGTCCTGATAAGAATTAAGTGCAAATCCAAAAAAACTGCATTTAGATTGGGGTATATAACAAAACTGATTGTTCTATACCAAGCTGAGCAGACTGATGATTTTTATACGCCATCCAGTGTTTGAAAACCTCCTATATCGTACAATGCTTACAATTTTACTCAGTGCTTTGATAATTATTAATCTTTGAAACTGGATTACAATGTAGTAAAAAATATAACAACCATGTTTTAAAAAAACCTTAGATTCTTTCAGAATTACTTGAATTACTTAGACTGACTCAAACTCTCAAACTTTGCATTATTGGCTCTTTAAACGACGATCGTCTCTTCGATCGCAAAGCCGTGAAATAAAACTATTACGTCACAAAATTCAAAGCTCGATCCATTCCATCCATTCCAGTGCGCGGTCATTTTGAAAACGTTTTCGTGAAGTCTTCGGAAATCTTCGTAGTTTTTGCTTTAGTTCGCGCTTTAAGGCTCAGAAAGCAAAATTTCTTCTTAAGTTTAGTTAATAATGAGTTCTTCTAGCGTTTGGTCGCTTTAAAATCGCTAAAGAAAGAATGTCGAAATTTTGGTTCATTTGACCTTTAATAAAGAAAATACCACCTCTCTCACCCTTTCTCCAACTGAATTAATTCTCGGCAAAGACAAGAATAAATTAGATATTATTATTAGAAAGTTAAACTTCACCTTTTTATATGCGAAATATTATCTTTACAATCAGAAATTATTGTATGGCGAGCTATCATTAAGTGAATTTATAGGCAATGTTCAATTTAAATATAACATCGAAAAATTTTAGTGTTAGTGTAGTTAAAGCAAATTATGTAGGAGGAATCAAAGCGTCATGAAAAACATTGTTTTAAAAATGTATTGTAATTTCAGACCTAGTGATCTAGTGTGTTAGTCTGTCTTTTATTTTCTGTTGCACTTATTGTATCATTTTTTCTTTTCAATCATTGTATTGGTATATTTGTACGACATTTGTGTGTATTTTTTTTCTCTATATTGAAATAAACATTTTTCAAAAAAAAAAAAAAATAATAATAATAATAATTAATGTATGGGGCTATGCGGAAATCTTGCCCAAGCCTTTTATTAGTATATTGATATATTTTTCTTTTTTTAATTTAAGCAGATGTAAGGGACTATTTGGCAAGATTTCCGCACAGCCCCATACATTACAGCCGTCCCAAGCGAAGCGTACCCCCCTAGAGTACATTAATGAATTGATTATACGAAATTTGAATCCGCTAGCAATTTCAAGAATCTTATTATTAATGAAAGGGCCGATCAATATTCGAATCAGAATTTGGTTTCTGATCGTCCTGAAAAAAAAAAGCATGTTCAAGTTTGAAGGGATTTCAGACGGTTGTTAGTAATTCGCGGAACGGCGGAACGAGAAACAGAAACATTTTCGTGGATCTTAAACTTCAATTTCTAGTGTTCTGCGTTTGTAAACCGCATGAAACTGGACGCCTTCACAGATCTTGATGGAAAATTTTATCACCAGATCGCTCGTGCGAAACGTCTGACACCCCAACTTTGAAGCTTGATGACTAGTCACGCAACGTTCGAAACCCAATTTGAACATATCTTTTTTTTAGATAATTCAACTTCTTGCCTTCTCTTTAATTCAAATCGGGTGGCTGTGATCAGAAACCAAATTCTGATTCGAACATTGATCGGCCCTTTCATTAATAGTAAGATGAAAGCATTCCTGAAATTGCTAGCGGATTCAAATTTCGAATAATCAATTCATTAATGTACTCTAGGGGGTATGCTTCGCTTGGCACGACTGTAATCATGCATACAATTTTCTGACTGACTCGTTCTTTTCATGATTGCCGTTTGTGAATAGTGATAGTAGGGAGCTTAAGCAAACTACGACGGCAACGGCAACGAGAACGTCACCAAGCAAAAGGTTTAATGAGCAGAACAATAGCTCTGCACGTGCGTTTGAAATCTTGATACATTTCCTAGCCGTTCTCTGCAAAACAACAACGTGAAATGACCCAATTCTGCGTATTCTGGACAACGTGAACCACGACGGCAAATTTTTTATTTTTCTATTTGGAGGTGAACGCTCTCTTTACACATTTAGCTTGAGCCAGTTCTTAAACCGGAAAAATTTCCGCACAGCCCCATACATTTATTATGCATGCAGATTAATTAATTATGCATGCGCTTCATTGTCTTATGAGACAATGGCCAATACCTTGAGGTACTGAATATATACATTGATAATTATTACTTACTGTGCAAATAAAAGAGGATTTTATCTAAGTCTAAAACTATTTTTACTAAACCAAAGAAATGACTCAAACAAAGCGCTTTAGTCCCAAAGGCGCTCTATTGTTCTGTTCATTGTTTTCAATAAACAAAGAACTGTATGCATAATAAATGTATGGGGCTGTGCGGAAATCTTGCCCTTAAACCGACAGATACGCTGAATACATCTGAATAATCGCGAGATTCTAGAGTAAAATATAAATTCCTTTTTCACCAGGTGTTGTCCTCGGCATCGAAATAGCTGCATACAAAATTTATGTATGGGGCTGTGCGGAAATCTTACCAAGGCTTGTTTAAAAGGGTGTTTCTTCAAAGCTCGCTTAAAATGATTTACAATGAACACTAATTCTCCTGAGTTCTGGTGGTAACTGCTGGTTTCATAATTTGGGCACAGCGGCTGCAAAAACTCTGTCACCAGTTGGTAGGGAAGCAGTTCATCATTTGATCTCAGGCTGTGGTTCGATTTATATCAGAAATGTATTTAGGGGCCTGTCCATGGATTGCTTCAAAAGTAGATTGAGCTAATTCCCCATAGCAAGAAGGTCTACTTCTATACTTCAGGGCTGGCTAAATCCTACCGAAGTTGTCAATATTTTTTATCAAGTGGAAACTATGCATACCTTCCAGAACTGTTTGATTTCCACTTCAGTCGTTTTCGTTGGATATGCAATGAACGCCTCGACGATAGCCAACCATCGTTTGAACAAACTGTTTGGGTCAACTGCGCGAAATTCAATGGTAGTCTCGAAGAAATAAAGTAATCCCATTGCGCCGGTTAAGGTAGTGCTTACGTGTCACATCTGCGACGGTGTATAACAGTAGTTGAAATAATATTCGTCGGCCTGTCAATCACTAATCAGACTGATTGTCGTTATCTTGACACTACGTGTTACGGATGACTGAAAATTAATTTATACTGCAGAGTGTACAACAGAATAATCAGAAGAGTCACTAAAGGCCCGGCCAAACGCACGCAAACGTATGGTTTTCGAAGTGTGCAGTTTTAATTCACGCTACTTTAGTTTCTTTTTAATAGAAGACCCTGGAAGCCGAGTATAGAAACAGGAATAAGAAAGGATTATAGCGCTTTAATTAAACAAATTGACACGTCTCTTGATACGGTAAGTAAAGAACGGCAATTATATGACACGAGGTTTCCTGAGTATTTCGCCTCCAAAAGCGTAAATGTTATTCACAACGACTGATCATTCAGTAGAGACTTAACTTGTTATAAATCCTTCAATTATAGAATAGGTAAAGTCTGGGAAAGCAGAAATAAGGTAGAAAGAGCGGCCTTTAAAGTAAATAAACTTTAAGATTCTCTGAAATATAATCACTATATATTATTCAAAAAAGCTCAAAGTATCATACGCTAGTCGCTTCTAAACTGTAGCAGAACATAATGTGCCACTACACAAACGGGCTAATATAAATTTCTGTTAAGTCTATACATAAATTTAATGCTACAAGCAACGGTTTCAAATGTATGTGCCATTTTATATTCACCAGTCGGATCAGTTAATAGAGAAAAAATCAGAGAAAAGATTTGGGATCAAGGAAGTGTTAAAACTTTTATTACTAAATCGCGTTCTTTACTTACCGTTTCAAGGGACGTGTCAATTTTTTTAAAAGCTCTTCATTCCTTTCTAAATCCTGTTTCTATACTCAGCTTCCAGGGTCTTCAATTGAAAAGAAACTAGAGTAGCGGCGATTAAAACTGTACACGAGTATAAAGCAGTGAAGAGACTGAGATAATCGATGCGGTTTTTCGACGACATTTTCCGACTTTTTTGGTGTTGACTTCGAAACCATACGACCATATCTGCGGTTGTAAAACCAGGGATTTCAACAGCAGTCATCAACAGGCAAGAATCACTGCCTAACTGACGAGATATTTCAAGAATTACAAGAGATACTACTCGCATTTCCTTACTCTGCTTTGTTTTCATTTGAATCGGAAGCCCCTTTCGCCTCGCTTTCATGTACTCGACCCAAACTCTTCCGCGCGCTCCGCCATTTATGAATAAGGTGTATATTTGCATGATTACATAATTACATTTTTATCACGTGCATCAAAGCAAGATAATATAAATTTAATTTATTGCATGTTCACAAAATAATTAGAAGAATTTGTCAATTCAAAAATTAAATCAGTCACTGGTAGCCAGCTAACATTTAGGATGAAAGGTCCTATTTTCCTGTAAAAATTATCTCTGATTGTTTCGTATTTGGAACAATAAAAGAGAAAATGAATTTCATCTTCGGTTTGATTACAATCACAGACTGGGCAGAGCCTATTGTCTCCGGGCGTATTGATATATCTGCTCAGTTCGATCATAAGTTTATGATTACTAATTCATAATTTAGTTAAAGTTCTCCTATCAGAAACTTTCCTAGTTATCTCTAGATAATTGGAAGTAGCATACTCGTTCTTAAAAGATCTATAAAATTCTAGTTTTTGAGAATGCTGTAGAGTATGCTGCCAATAAGAAATATATTTCTGTCATCTATCTCACAGGACAACTCGGATTAATATTAATCGCATTAATATTTATCTTAATGATTATTATAATCCAGTAATGGATTATTATAATCCAGTAATAGATTATTATAATCTGGTAATAGATTATTATAATCTATTACTGAGGTTTGAGCCGTGCCTTAATCTATTAGGATTAATATTAATCTTATGTAAGATTAATATTAATCTGATTAATATTAATATTAATCCTACTTAAATATTAATATTAATATTAATCCTGATATATATTAATCCTACATACGATTGCTATAAAAGTCGTACGTAGTATTTATATTATTCCTATCTAGGGTTAATCTTTGTCCAAAGCTTCCGAAGATTGGCATTATTTAAAGATCAAAGAGGTGCCTGCTCCTATTCATTTACTTCTAGGGTCAACATCGTGGTATCTACCAGCTCTAGCATATGCAAGTGATCGTCATGTGACTGATGTGGTCAGTGTTGTGTCCCGTCAGTCCTGTGTTATGTCTGCAGTGTGTCTGTCATTGGAGCTGTATATCAGTATCTCCGAACATTCACGGGAATTTTATCTCGATTATAATAGAGATTGATATTAATCTGGATTATATTATTAATAATAATCTAATCCTTCCAATTTTTTGCCGTGCCTTAATCTATTACTGGATTATAATAATCTATTACTGGATTATAATAATCTATTACGGGATTATAATAAGCCTATTATAATCTATTATTATTATAATCCACGGATTAATATTAATCCGAGTTGTCCTGATCTCAGTACAGACTGACCTCACTGCGTGATGTGAGTCGCGCGCGTGATGTAGAGCTCATAGTCCAAGTCAGTCTTCTCAGCAACGTTTTTCAAAACTTGCAGCCAAAGCAATAAGAGAAAGCTTAGCTTAATTTTGAATCTACATTTAGGAACAGTCTGACAAATTTTAAAATTATCGAAAGCTGTAAATGTTTGTCCGATGCTCGAGTAGTTTCACGACGCTACGTGAAATCCATGAATTGCAGCTTAAGTTGAACATGCAAATGGAATAAAGGCTAGTGTTTTTTTTGTTGTTGTTGACGTTTTAACTTTCCTTCAAACTACGTATTTATCTGTTTGTAAGTCCCTTTAAGGTGATTCCTCAGTATTGCATTGCGCATCCCTTCTGCGCAGAATTTTGCGCGTTATTAGCGCGCGCACATGAGCAAAATGGCGGCTTTTTTCTATACGGCTTGGCTCGCGAGAGTGATATATCGTCGTTTTCTCGTAAACAAGCATGGTGACCTATATTTTTTATTGCAGAATTTTGATGTGCAAATTGCCCTCTTTGAGCTGTACAATTTAAAAAAAATTTCATCGGGGAGAAAAAAAGATGTAGCTCAATGCGTGCACAAAATCGTTACTCGAGGACGCAAATTATGACCTTGAAAACAACGACGCGAGGAACGTTTTGATTCGATTTTTTTTGGATTTTTTGATTTTTTAAGATATATATAGCATTGTTCCTTATGCTAGGGACTTTCTGCCTATCGAGTTTTTTCTTAAGTATTACTTTAATAAACTTTGCTTCCAGCTACCGTAAAACGTAATGTGGACCGATAAAATGACGCACGCGATTAGTACCAGAACAGGCATAAATAAGGTAAGTCTGGCCCATTAAATCTCTCTAGCGAGAATGGTGACCTGTCTTTTTTATTGTATTTTTCCAAACATTTCTTGGTAGGGAACATTCTGCGAAAGTTTCAAAAAAATCGATCGGGCAGTTTTATTTCTGAGGAATCACTTTAACGGATAACTTTATTAAGGCAGGTGAAGAGGGTTACGCAAATCCAAGAAGACTGACTTGGACTATGAGCTCTGATCACGCGCGCGAGCCACACCACCCAGTGACGTTATCTGTGTGTCTGTACTCTAAATAGATGACAGGCATCAGCCAGTCACAACGCGCGCAGTAACTCGGTTATTAGAGAAATTAAGCATGACGTTATATGGCAAACGGCAAACGCGAGCTTTCTATTAATTTTGTTACCTTTTTATCGAATTGTAAAATAAATCCCTCAGAAAAATAGGGAAAAAATCACACATTCACGACAAACACAAACCTACTCATTGCTGCGTAAAAGCGCCAAACCCGGGGGGGGGGGGCCAAACAGCAGACGGCAGAAGTAGAATTTTTGCCGTTCGCGGAAAAACCAAACGTCATGCTTAATCTCTCTATTGTATAAAACTGAACAGACCGCGTGCGAAGTGATATTTGCGCGCGCTCGTGTGCTCAGCTCGTGCGTCTACTCGGCGACTTATGGACTTTCTACTGATATGTATGTTCCTCATTGCTATACCTCTTATAGACCTCTTTCATAAATGGCGAGCATAATAATTAATCTTTTGTGCACATGCAAATAAGCCTTCCTAGCCTCGTTTTTGACTAGAAATTCTTTTATTTTTACACATGTTGACGAGGCTAGGAAGGCTCATTTACATGCACATAAAAGAATAACAATTAGACCCGCCACTGATTTATGAAAGAGGTCTATGATGAGCGATTAACAATTTCCTTTAATTAGTTTATGAGGCAAACACTAAGTTAAGTTATGGTATGGTATGGTATGGTATGGTACGGTATGATTGGTATGGTATGGTATGGTATGGTATGGTATGGTTGGTATGGTTTGGTATGGTATGGGTGGTTGGTATGGTATGGTATGGTTGGTATGGTTGGTATGGTTGGTATGGTTGGTTGGTATGGTATGGTATGGTATGGTATGGTATGGTTGGTGTGGTGTGGTATGGTATGGTATGGTATGGTATGGTATGGTATGGTATGGTATGGTATGGTTGGTATGGTATGGTATGGTATGGGTGGTTGGTATGGTATGGTATGGTTGGTATGGTTGGTATGGTTGGTATGGTTGGTTGGTATGGTATGGTATGGTATGGTATGGTATGGGTGGTTGGTATGGTATGGGTGGTTGGTATGGTTGGTTGGTATGGTATGGTATGGTATGGTATGGTATGGTATGGTATGGTATGGTATGGTATGGGTGGTTGGTATGGTATGGGTGGTTGGTATGGTTGGTATGGTTGGTATGGTTGGTTGGTATGGTATGGTATGGTTGGTATGGTTGGTATGGTATGGTATGGTTGGTATGGTATGGTATGGTATGGTATGGTTGGTGGTATGGTATGGTATGGTTGGTATGGTATGGTATGGTATGGTTGGTATGGTATGGTATGGTATGGTTGGTGGTATGGTATGGTATGGTTGGTATGGTATGGTTGGTATGGTTGGTATGGTATGGTATGGTATGGTTGGTATGGTATGGTTGGTATGGTTGGTTGGTATGGTATGGTATGGTTGGTATGGTTGGTTGGTATGGTTGGTTGGTATGGTTGGTATGGTTGGTATGGTATGGTATGGTATGGTTGGTTGGTATGGTTGGTATGGTATGGTATGGTATGGTTGGTTGGTATGGTTGGTATGGTTGGTATGGTATGGTATGGTATGGTTGGTTGGTATGGTTGGTATGGTATGGTATGGTATGGTTGGTGGTATGGTCAAGAGAGTATGAAGAGACTTAATCCTCCATAGGCCTTATTGCCGGCCTTATTCCAAAGGTAATTCCTCTTAAGTTATTTTTAGAAATGGTACCCAGTTCACCCGCGGCTGTTAACGCGCGTTGCGTGGATTTTCTCGCGTGTTTTTCAGAGACAATCAGAAACGCAATGGCAGGGAATGTTGTGTGAAAGTAGCTTGTATTCTTTTTGTGGGTGAACTTAAATACAAAAATTAACATTCCAATAAAATGATCTGAAGACTAGAGGGATACCTCTTAAGGTACAGGTACAGGTTGGGTACCTTTTTATAAGTTAAGTCAGAATTAAATGGGTAAAATTTGTGATTAACTTTTCCCTAGATAACTTGAGTTTACATCTACTGACCCCTCAAAGTCCGATATCTAGTTTCTAAACCCTACAAGTGTTACTCGTTGTTACTCCACAATTTAATTGGTTGACGCAAGATTTTGAAGATCCTTGATCCAGCAGCTGACTGGACGAATAGACTTGCACTTTACGTACAACTGGACTCCCATTCTTTTTAACATTGGCAGATCAAACGTTAATAACTCATCTGCATCCCCTGGGTGATTAACACAAACGATCAACCAAACCTGCAGGAAATAATTAGCATTTTAATTGGCTAGTCGTGCAGATCGGGGACTGAGGGGAGGGGGGGGGGGGGGGGAAGTCTGAAAAACAAATAGACAAGTGAGGTGTAGCGTGCGGTTCTTTTCACACCATGGAAAAAAAATAACTTGCCACTCCGGTTTCACTATTCCCGATTTTAATTTTGCCACATACGTGAAAACCACCTTCACTCCGCGTCATATCTACTTCTTTAGGGAATTTAAGAAACCACGACGGACAACGTCGATTATAAAATGATTTTTTTTTTACCTACAAATCTCGCGATACTCTAAAGTCGTTTAGCTTGTTTCTCACTGTCAAAACATCTCAGAACTGAATCTGGAACACAGCGATAAAATTCAAAATAAAAATTTAAAAAGTTAGCTGTCGTGGTTCACGTTCTCCAGGCCACGCTGAATTTGGTCATTTCACGTTGATATTTTGAAGAGGACGGCAAAGAAATGTACCAAGAATTAAAACACACGTGCACAGCCATTGTTCTACTCATTAAACCTTTTGTTTAGCGACGTTTCCGTTGCCGTTACCGTTGTGGTTTTCTTAAACTCCCATTTATTGGTTGTGCTGAACAACCGTCCGAAAGTAACCAGCCCCCGATAGAAGTAGCGATAAAATTTAACGGTTTTGGCGCCAGACGTCTTGCTCTTGGCGCAGAGAAGCCTACTTAAAATTTGGCTTCAAGGAAGTAAACTATTTTTAGTAAACAAATGTTTTCTACGGCGTTTAAAAGCACAGCCAGTTAGAGAGCACATTTTTGCAAGACTACTATTGCTTGCTGCATCACGCATGGTTTATGATTTTATTACCTGTCTTTCAGCCACAACTTTCCACAAGTCCAAGATAGTTCCTGATTTTTTTGCGTTTAGAGCACATTTAGCTTCCTCGGCCCAGATCTTAAGGAGATCCAGCTGACTGATGCCTGGTTAAGAAAAGAGACTTGTAAACATTCTTTGCAATATCGACGTTTACAAGAAATAAAAAAATACGGAAGAAAAAATGAGTAAAATGGTTGTTTCATTCCTAGCAGTTATTTAATTTTTTACGTTACCCGAGTACTCGACTCCAGCTGAAATAAAATAGTACAATCCATCATTGTTCACACTCTTGATATGAGTGGTTTCCAGGCTTTCTCCACTCCTGTCGGCAAGAGTACCAGCAAAATCTTCATAAGGCCTGAAGGGAGTCACTTCGGTGGTAATTTGAATATCTGTTGATTGCTGCTTCAAAAGGGTCGCAAAAAAAGTGTCCAGTTGGCCTGGTGAATCCACGCTGAGCACTGGAAAAAGAGAACAAACTTCGTAAAAAGCTTGCATAATCTGGCCATGTCATAATTTATATAACCAGGAGCCAATTGACATATAATTTATGTTACCGGCTCTTCTTTTCACTCCTCTTAATCTGTATTGCAAGTCAAAAGACAAAGAAAGGGCAGGTTCTAGACTCGAAGGCAGCACAGTTCCCACTTGACTTTTGACAGTTATATTTTTTTGCAACTTTCTGGTGCTTTCTGTTTTAATTGGCCAATCAAAATGCAAAAGATGTAAAAGACGTGAAATGTGCATGACAACTCCGCTTCACGCAGTTCTTGTACTTTAATCGGTCATTTCAAACGAACGACAGCATCGGAAATCAAAAATTAGTCAAATTAATTAAAGTGGCAATGATACGGCGTAAGAATATTCAATTGACTCTCCTACTCAAAGTTAACTATGTAGGCCCAGCAAATTAAGGTGGTTCTAAAACGTATTTAGAATGTAAATAGTTAATGTGTGACGATCAGGAAATGGAGACAATCTACAAATCACTTACATATACAATTTATAAAGAAAAACAATTAAACAAATCGTATCTATGCCTTAGCTTGTCTATGAAAGTTACATTAAGTCATTTAAACTTATGTTAAATCTATACATTACACAACAACTTTTAGCTTTGTACAACTTGCAGTTATAATTCATGAGAGAAAAATATCGATATGGGAACAGGTATAAGGTAAATTCATAGAGGACACTCGTACTTATCAAAGGTTGACTTTTGTTATCTTATTCGCATAATATTTAACACTGGATACAGTTGTGATTTATTCATCCAGTGGGTTCCGTATGTTGGGACTATTATTTCTAAAAAGACTCCAACTAGTAGTGCTTATTCTTAAGGTATACAATTGTTTGTTCATTTGCATCAGCAGGCCGGAAACCACCTTAATCCCTCCATTAGTACATTATTATTGGTGTAATCTCTGTTTTGTAAAGTAGATCAATAGAGCGTTCTCACCTCCTATTAACTTGTTCTCTCCGCATATCTGAAAACACGAGATTACAAAACAGTATTCAGCTTAGAAATTTGAGAAACGAAAAAAAAAAACTGTTTTCCCATCGCTGTTTTTGTTGTTAAAACAGCGAATTTTATTTACATGATAAGATACGAACCGTTATAGAAGGACACGAACGTAACATTGAACCATTATAGCTAACCAAGCGGTCTTTGAACTGACCAGAGGAAGTTCATGAGCGTTAACTTCTGATAACACAGTGACTGATCACTGCTTGCTTTTCATTTATTCCAACCCGAGTTACAGGTTCTGCTGCATCTATTTGTTTTGAATTAAATATCGTACAATCCCGAAATTGCGCTCAACGTTCCTTTCATCTGAGCTTATTTCTGAAGGATTTTAGTGTCAAAGATCTCTTCTGTTTTTTAATTTTATTTATTATTATTATTTTTTTTTTTTTTTTTTTTTGAGGGGGGGGGGGGCTTACTTTTTAACTAAATGTCCAATATCAAACTAATATCACAATATCACTGATCACAATGCTGTCGAAACAAAAGTACCGTATTTTCTCAATTAAACGCCCCGACGTTTATTTCAAAATTGGCCTTGTGGACCCGGCGTTTATTTGAAGCCGGCGTTTAATCGGGGCCCGGCGTTTATTTATGAAGTGCAACTTTCTGTCATTTTTTTTCAGATTGATTTATTATCACCCATCTGCTCCCAGACCTAGGGCAGTTTGTCAACGCGAAACGAGTTTTCCCTTCGTACCGCCCTGGCAAACTGCCCCTGACTCTTTTAGGATGATTATTACCAAAAATTACAACATTATATACAGCACATAAATGTTGCAATCAGGATATGCGCCAAACAGAATGTAAAGAATTTCTAAAAAAAATAGGAGCAAGTGTGGGTACAAAGTAGTTCCGCATATAAACGTTTATTAAGATTATCAAAATATCATAGCGTACCAGTGCGTCGCAGGAGCACTATTCAATATGTGAAAAAATCAACTTGTTAACGCAAATAAACGCCGGGGCCTCCATTAAACGCCCCCGGCGTTTATTTAAAAAAAAGGGTTTTGACCCGGCCTTTATACGAGGCCGGCGTTGAATCGGGGTCCGGCGTTCAATTGAGAAAATACGGTATTCGGAAAAGAACTTGGACAGTCAATTAAGGAAGAAAACTATATGAAAGAAAAGGCACATAATATTAGCACTTTAAAAGAACAGTTGAGTAATTATCAGCTTTGACAATGAATATATATTGTTCTTCCATGGGATACTCATTCTAAAAAGGAGGACAAAGAAAAAACCCGACATTATGAAGAAACATAAAAGGTGTATTCTACAAAAAGCCAAATTAATATCATTTCTTAATATTCGACGTACAACTTGATTAGTACAACAAAATATATCCCATAGTACAGTTTGTATCCTGGCTTCGAGATCAGCTTAGCAGACTTAACAGGTAAACGCGCCTTTAATTAGGATCTTTTTCAGTTCAGTCGCTCACACTCCTGCTCAAATAACAACCAAAAGATAGTTCGTTCATGTAAATACCATTCCCAATTCCAGACCAGAATGCACAAATGATAACCTATTTCAGACCAAACCAGTTGGCTTCTCTCTAATATTGGAACAGTACAGTGTCGATGGATTTCCCGTTCAGCCAAAATATCAAGAATTAAATAATCGTGACAAGGGCAACAACTTCTCTCTTCGCTTCACTGGGCATAATCATGTTTTGCAATCTTCTGACGCCGTGGGAACAATTTGCATGTCTTGGCCACAAAACTACTCCCGAAATATCAGTGACATGATTACGAGTCTTCAAGAACAATCCAATGATTAAAGCTAACTAAGGAAAAGTTGAAATAAAAAAGTCAAGTAAACTTTCATTATCAAGGAAAAGAAACTCCCATCCAGTATGCGAACACATTGCCAGTCCAATACCAGTGCACCTCTAACATAGTTAGCCTGACCCGGCATACCATATTGTCTGGATACGCATCGAAGTTACGACTCCGACTTTCGATTTTCTCTAAGTCGTAAGTGCTGTTATGAATCATCTGATTACAACTTCGACTTCGAGTGAAAGCCACGCTTATACTGCGTCGAGTATCGGCCCGTGTCGGTCGACAGGCTCCAGCGATATGAACACGTTGGAGCCTATGCTTACCTTCCAGAACTGTTTGATTTCCACTCCTGTCGTTTTCGTTGGATATGCAATGAACGCCTCGACGATAGCCAACCATCGTTTGAACAAACTGTTTGGGTCAACTGCGCGAAATTCAATGGTAGTCTCGAAGAAATAAAGTAACCCCATTGCTAAGGTAGCACTTTACGTATACAATGCGACCTAAAAGATCGTGACTGGGGTGTAATGGTGATAATACATCAGACAGAGCAATAAAATGGATGCTCATGCACCAGCTTCTCAGGTCTGTCAATCATCGATTGTTTATAATTGGTACCGGCTTCAGTATAGTCTAATCACAAAAGCTTTTTAACGACACCCTGACGAGAAGCCAAATAGGTCGTTCACTAGGATCATCAGCGTACGGGCACCTTTGGAACTGGGATGGGGACCTTCCTGCCCGAAAAATTACACAATGCCCGAATGCGTGATTGTTGAAAGAGGGATACAAACGCACTCAATAACACGTTATTTAATTTATCATTAATTCCGTCTTCCTTTTTTGGGCATTAATTGGAGTTATGTCTCATTCGTCATTTCTTCTCTTACCAACATAGATCATGCTAAGATTCAGGTTAGTGACAAAAGGAATGCACAATGATCAATGGTTATCATCATTATTATTATTGTTTATAACTGATCGATTTTCCCAAGTTCGTCAATCCACTCCGTCCCGTGACGAATAGACTTGCAGGTGATATGGGGTGCTTACCATTTGTCGGAAGGAACCGGTTGGAATGAACATTGATTAATGGTAAGGGTTTTTCCAAAATCAGGGAACCAACCGAACGAGGTAGCGCTTACCATTTGAAGATCGGCTTCCTGTTATTGTTTTCCGTTAATGAGAGACTGGAACTGGGAAATCGTGCAAATGGTAAGGAAATTTCCGACGTTCCGTTCCGAACGGAAAAAGAGGACTACCTCTGGAGGTAGTCCACAATTTCCGAACGGATTTTCCGGAAAATTACTGTTCCATTTGACTTTCAAACGAAATTTCCGAATGGCCCCATCTTCTTCATGATTGGCAGGCCAAGTGATATCTGGCCCAGTGCCCCCGGGTCATCAACACAAAAAGCCTGCAAGGAGTAATAACATTCTCGTCCCCA
Organism: Meandrina meandrites; assembly: GCA_963693305.1. Classification (NCBI taxonomy): domain Eukaryota; kingdom Metazoa; phylum Cnidaria; class Anthozoa; order Scleractinia; family Meandrinidae; genus Meandrina; species Meandrina meandrites. Next base: position 38,540,740 of record OY855909.1, on the reverse strand, counting down.
TAGCCCTTTTCGCTTCTCTTAGCCGGCCTTGGCACGGGAAACGAAGGGCTCTGAGGCGACATGGGATTTTTTTAATTAATTCGAATTGTTTTGATTGGCTGTTTGAAACAAAAAAATCTTGGGCGTAAGTAAAAGACGCTTTGATTCTCCCCAGCCGACCCCCAGCCTAGTCCCTAGGCGTTCTCCTCCTCTCTCGGGCGAGCGCGAGGTCCACGTAAGGGCCTGGGAACGGGTTGGCGTGCCGGCCGCTCAGTGTCATTCGGTGACGTCACGAAATTTCGCGCCAAATCGATAAGCGGGAAGGGAGCGCCTGGGTACTAGGCTGGATTCTCCCATAAAGTATATAGAAACGGGAGTGACTATTCTGCTGAGTGCTGAATAGTCACTCCCATATAGAAACATCGCGACTGCATACATGAAGACCGAAAGTCCTAGAATCTCGGACTGGAAATCCTTTGTCTTCAAATCCCTTCGTTTCTCTCACTAAGGCCCTGCCGGCTAAGAGAAGCGAAAAGGGCTATGAGGACGACGGAATGGGAGTGTTGACAGCTGCAATGACATAACTTGAACGCCGAGTCCCAAAGACTGATGACCGTCACGCTATCAGTTGTCAATTGTGTGGCAGCAGAAACTCTGATGGCAGTGAGTGTTGTTGTATATAAAGAATTATTAAACCTTTTTCAAAAAATATTATTTTTTTATTATCAGTTTTTCAATTGAACATTTTACGCAAAATTGATATGTTTAAAGTTAAATAATTATGGTAGTAACTGCTTGCTTTTAATGCTATATTAAACAAACTGGAACAATATACTGCGCAAAAAATTATATCAGTTTTAACGATCTCTTTTCGGAGAATTTTACAAAACGAAAGATATAGCTTGACATGTATTTTTTTGCTAATTTGAATCCCACTCAAATGTAAAAAAATGGGATGTAAATGGGGTAACAGATTAAAGATGTGACTTATAAATAGGGGCAGGGCAAACACATTTTGTACAAAAGGGTTGGTGCAGAATCAGAGACACCTCTTATCATCTTTAATTTATTTGCCTCAAAAACAGAAATAATTATTAACAATTTATATAGAAGACGAGGTGAGGGGGAGGCCACCTCGGTTATCAATATATTTATAAGTGAGCTGTGAGTGTATGGCTTGGCCAATTCAGTATCATTTTCTTTTTAGACCTGCCACTGTTATGAATTCACTTCTTAAACAATGTCCATAAAATTGCAAACAAGGCATCTGTTGGGAGAATTTGTAAATTGATATCAACCAGGTATAAAGACCCTTGACAGGCGCTACCATTACGAAAATAAGCCCTCGCTCCTCCCCCACCAAAAAGAAGCCCCTAAATTTCAGCCAGAAAAATCTCATTAAAAATAAGTCCTCCCAAATATAAGCCCCTGGGCTTATATTTAGTTGTAGCTCTCAAAGAAAGATAAAACTTCCTGGATTAGCGGGCCAAATTGTGAATGCTCAGAGGCCTGTTTGACTGTTGGACTTGTTTTAGGTTCATACTGTCACACTTACAGAATTTTATCATATGGTATTTTTGTAAGCATCAAAACACTTTGAGACACACGTCCAAATTGAAACACAGGTAATTTTAAAATGTGAATTTCCAACAAAAATAAAGCACTTTTATTGAGCACATTGCGCATTCTTATTTCCTAAAACATATCCTAAATATTTCCTTACAATCTCTTATCTTACATTGATCTTCACTGACTCACAGACTGAGCTTGGGCCACCTGTGGCCTAAGAAAACTGACATCTATTATTTTGTGCATGCAATTCATCTCTTGTAAGAGAGGAGTATGATCTAACACTGTCTCCTTGTCGTCAAGGAGACAGTGTTAGATCAATAACTGGTGGAGCTTTGATGCCACAATTGCTGCCGGCATTTGAAAATTTCTTCTGGACGGCTTTTTCAGGAGTGTCAAACGTCAGGTCAATAACCACATTATTTCCCTGATCAGAGTTTTCTGAAGATCTGTTGATTGGCATCGCAGAGCAATCTCCTTGTTTTATTCTCCAGTAGCCATCAGGAGTGAACTCCACACTTTTCACGTCCACAGGCACTGACTCTAGTATTCCCATGATATATTCATCAACAACTAACTCAGATAGTGGTGCAAGGCATTTACAAATCTGAAAACAATACAGTACAAGTCAGCGATGCAGTTAAAAATTTTGACAGCCAGTATTTTGTACTTGATAGGCAGTTATCTGGGCCATAGACCCAGAAGAGGGCACCATCCCTCTAGGGGAAATCAAGCCAGGAAAGTCAAGCTGACAGCTGGGTATTTTTCCCTGCTCCCGGCTATTATCTACATCCCTGCAAATTGCTAACAACAAACCAAGTTACAAGTATCCTGTCACACCAACTTATTACCCTTCATTTTGAATTGGAAAACTAAGTTCTAAGCCTGCATGGCTAGATTGTGAAGTGATGCAAGCTGCAAATGGAGTTCAGTCAAGAAAACATATAATACTGAGAAAGACCTGTCCATTCATTCAGCTTACAATCTGGGTATTAGATGCTTCAAATAAATAAATAAATAAATTTATTTATTTAATTCCTTGCAACACTACAGATAATTAACAATATTATTGGATGAGGTTGAGCATGATAACAAGAACTATCACAGCTGATGTTTGTGCTATCCAACGCCTTGATAATTTCTCTATCATTCAAAAACTTAAAACCGATTACAATAATTATCAATAATTGTTTAATTGGGCATTGTTAAATGCCCAGCACAATGCTATGAAACACATTAAAAATGATGGCAACACAAGAAAACTCAGTTAAACACACATTTGTAAACAACTTGAATGACAACAATTCAACTTGACGAAGATGACTTGAGAATGTTTTAACAAAATCTTTATATGAAAATGATGTATAAAAAACTTTATCATCTTCAAGGAAAAAAAAATCTGTTAATATTATGTTACTGTGGTTAATCTGGATGATTCAGCCATTGCTTTCCTCTATCGTACTGACTAGCAAGACAAACGGGCAAGCAAGGCAGGAAAAGGTGGTGTATGCCTGATGCTATGATATCATCTTTTATTCAAAAGAAATTTAAAGAACCTTTAGCTAGTTCTAGGCTACAAAAGTTAGGTGTAGAAGAGATGAAGATCAGCACAATTTATAAACTACCCTTTAGAATAACACGGGAAACAAAACTACAGTTTAAGATAATTCATAATATTTTACCGTGCAGAAATCTCCTATATAAAATGAACATATCAGAATCTCCCCTTTGCGAATTTTGCAATGAATTAGAAACACTGTCGCACATGCTAGTTAACTGCCCCCGTATACGAGACTTTTGGAATTCAGTCTTATTTCGGTGGAAAAGTCAAAATGACGACAATTACAATTCTGATGAATTAGGAATAATGTACGGCTATAATCCCCGAAGTTTTGGCTCCTATATCTTTAATTATTATATTCTACTTAGCAAAAGACATGTCTTTCTACAAAAATATGAGCACAAATTACCTAATCTCCTTCTCTTTCTTGAGTTAGTAAAAGAAAAAACGTCAATTCAAAGATTAATCGCACATGCGAAAGGACAAAAAGAAAATTTTTCGAATTTATGGAGGCCTTTACTGACAATAATTTAGTTACAATAGTTTGTAAAACGTGTATCGCATTGTTACCTCTGTATTTTTTATTCATTTATCTATCGTATTTTTTTTTTCGTGTATTGTCAAGTGTAGTGTGTTGAAAAGTTTGATGTTAAATAGTAAAAAATATATATATATCTGTACAAATCACACTACACCAGTTCAGTTGAGAGATGACATCAAAATTCGATGTCAGCACGAATTAGTTGAAATAGAATGCTCTCAACCAATGAGAATAGAAATAGTGGCTACAATGTATAACTAATAATTATTAATAATAATTACACAGGCAAACACAACATTCTGTAAAATTATGTCTTGAAGTACCAAAATGCTCTGACAATATTTACAGCACTTGAAGCTGCGACCATTTTGGTTGCCATGGCGAGTGGAAATAAAATTTGGCGACTGAATTTTCCACACAGGTCGCCAATTTGGCAACCAGTGTAATGCAAAGGGCTGGCTATGCATCAGTTTAATCACTAAGCCTAACAAATTTGAACACAAAATTTTTCATTACATTAATTTCAATTGCCTATTGTACTTATCTGTTTGAATTAAGGATACGTCATTGCTCAGACTCCTAATTGTGTTGTTTGATGACTTCAATCATGGAGCTGCCTATAAAGTTTGCAAACCACATTTCCTTTCCATTATTTTAGTGTTCTGTACAAGAATTAACCTTGTTTTGCATGTTTATCTCCCTTACCTGTTAACACTTTAATCTTTTATTTACTTTTCTGCATGATAATTGGAACAGTTCAACAAAAAGACTCTTCAATGCAAACGAAAATAACTACGTTGGAACTATCTTCGACCGATTTTAATTCGGCTCATAATGGTCAGCGGTATTACTTCATGTAAGGCGACATAAGGTATCCTGCTTTAAAAACGCTTAGGTTTTTGGCGACCAAAATTTTTCTAGTGGTGACCATTTTACAAAAGGAAGTCGCCGAAAGGCGACTTCGGAAAAACTTAAGCTTGGAGCACTGATTTAGAACCCTCCTTCCAAAAAGCATCCCCTCCCCCCATTGAATGTGTTCTTTTTAGTAAGTGTTGCAGTCTACTTTAACTACTTAGCTTCAGAAATGGATGTGCAGTAGTCAATTTTGTGTTTGTTATAATAAATAATTTACACACAACCAAGTAGTCTTCTTTTTAGGTCTCTGCAATAATAAACAGAAATGACAAAAAGCAAACAGCAATGGTAGTATTAGTAATCTTATCTGTTAGGATTTTCAGCAGAAACAGATTTAATAGTAACTCACTGGGCACTTCCACTTCTCAACATGTTTCTCCCACATCAACTGTAGATATGATTCTCCATCAAAACAGCTTATGTGCATACAGTTTCTTCCTCGCACTGGAGTCGCCATCCGTGAACGAGTAAGTGGACATAGCAATGAGATGTCTATGGAGTCGAGTCTGGCCTCAGTATGCAAAGCCAAGCTTTTGTGTAACTGGGCTTTGGTCTGCGCTGCTGGAACAAGACTTGCTGTCTTATAGGTTTCCAAGATTCCATTGAAACTAAATACACAAAAAAATAATAATTACAGGTGAACTCACAGCAATCTTATCTTCAGGGCAAGAGTTAGCATGAAGTAGTACAAGTACATGGAAGAAAAACTGCAACTGTTCAACAACTGAATACAAAAATCACCTCAAGTGTAAAATATTATTATAACTTGCATTTATTATAACTGCATCCTGCAAGTAAATGTTGTAAAGTGAAAAGCAGGGCTCGACACTAACACTTTTCTGCTTTCCACTGGAAAGTAAATTTACTTCTTGGAAAGTAAAAAAAGTTAAAATGAACCAAAATACTTACCTGATATGGAAAGTAAATTTTGGACTACGCTGGAAAGCAAATTTTAGGTTTAAAAGGCTTAGGTAAAAAAAAAAGTCTCTCCCATGTTAGAGGATCAAGAGAGCTCCCAAGGAGGTCGAGATGCAATGTGATGTGGTATGGTGCAATCAAATCCGCAATTTTGGAGAGTAAGGGCGCAATCCATTCAACCAAAAATTTCAGTTTGAGTTTCCGAAATTTTCCCGTGCCGAAAGGAACGGTATGTTCCACTTGACTGAACCGGTCACGTCAAATGGCGGGTTTGCTGTTCGAGTTGTTTGTTACTCGAGTACGATTTCAAGTAAACAGACATTTTTAATCAAGGAGATGATAATTACCTGTTAACTTGTTCCTGAGAAGAGGTAAATTTACCCGTAGTTACATCTACAGTGTATGACTATTTTGAACTCAATCTTTCGAGATATCTGTCTGTATGCCCGCTGTATGATTTATTTTCATTTACGATACAATTACATGACATTGCACTTGACAAGATCAAGAAACTTCTCTTCCAAGAATTGTACGAAACGTGTCGTCGCGTCACTGATATTTAAATGTGTCATGAGAATTATTCTATATCACGTAAAATGAAGAAACATATGTATGGCTGGTGAAAACACCTGCCGCCGCCATCTTTTAGGTCTTGAAGAGGACAAAACGGAGTGATAATGCCCAATGGAACAGGAAATTCCCGGAATTTCCAAATTTCCAGAAAAAAGGACAACCTCTGGAGGTTGTCCAAAATTTTCGAAATGAGTTTCCAGAAACGTTCTGTTCCATTCGATTTTGTACCGGAATTTCTGGAAATTTTGGTCCAATGGATCGTGCCCTAAGATTTTGAGTTGGAAAGTAAAATTTGAAATCTACTTTCCAAAGTGGAAAGTGGTATAAAAGGTTAGTGTCAAGCCCTGAAAAAGTAATCTTTTTATGGAGATTACTCCAATTCATGTCTCAGAAAACAGCCTAGGACCCGACCACTTCAATGTGAGGTTGCCTAAAATTTTCCAAGAAAAACTAAAAACTTCAGGCTGTTCTATTTGATTGCTCATGCCTTTTGCTCTGATAGCTGATAGACCTTTCCTGGTAAAATCTGGCATTTTGAAAATGGGGCAAACAATTATCATGGCATAGAATGGTTAGCTTATAAGGAAATTTCAATGTAAAATGAAATTTGAGGATTAATGGTGTGTTGTGAAACATGAAATCGTTTCATGCACCCATTTGTCTATAATTTTTAACATAGACATCAAAACCATCCACTCATGAAACCCAAAATTAACCCAGCCATAACTCTCAAAGTTCATCTCATCAGTAAAAGTTCAATTTTTATGCAAGTTATTTCACTTCGAAATAAATGAAATTCCCACACAAACTCTTTCCTTCGTGATAAGTTTGGCCCCTTTCCAATATGGCGGATTTTTACCGCGAAAAAGTCTATAAAGCACAATTTACCTTGGTTTCTTTTCAACAGATTTCTGAGAACTTGGCACGTTTGCCAAATTAGAATGGTTCACTCCTCGTTTGCCATTATTACTGCTAGTAGTAGTACTACTCTGCCGTAAACTGCCAGGATAGACTATTTGATTCTTCCTTAGCTGTCCCAGCATTTTATAGCAACTGTCAAGGATTTGTGTCATGCCGCCATTTTGTTCCATTAAAGAGCTTATGTTCGACGCCAAAGCTACGTGATCCGTGTGCAGTGAAACCGACGGAACATTAGCTGATCCATTAAAATATATACGCGTTGAGGACCGAGGCTCTTTTTCACGATGATAAGGTTTTTGCCTATGTCGATGCACTCGATGACTTCCGTCGTCATGTTTATGGCTTCGATGTCTGTGCAAAGAAGACCTATGCAGTCTAGGTTCTTCGTCATTATTATCCTGGTGCGATCTGTCTCGCTCTTTCGGCATCTCGTAAAACTGAATTTGAAGTTACCTCTTTGAATAACACAAAGCTAGTGTTGCAATCCGTGTAAATATCACAAAACTTTTCAACAACAACTCACCCGTCTTGGCGCCTTGGTCCCATGATTGCTGGCGATTAACTGGTCAGCGCGCCACTTTTTCAACCGTCATTTGTTTCCAGTCCTTTTCGGTATTGACAAACTGTTACTCTAATGCCTGTTGAAATCAGATACCGTGGGTGCTTACCATTTAGCCAAAAAATCCGGAAAATTCGGTTGAAAGTCAAATGGGACAGTAATTTTCCGGAAAATCCGTTCGAAAATTGTGGACTACCTCGGGTGCTTACCATTTAGCCAAAAAGTCCGGAAATTTCGGTTGAAAGTCAAATGGAACAGTAATTTTCCGGAAAATCCGTTCGGAAATTGTGGACTTCCTCCAGAGGTAGTCCTCTTTTTCCGTTCGGAACGGAACGTCGCAAATTTCCTTACCATTTGCACGATTTCCCAGTTCCAGTCTCTCATCAACGGAAAACAATAACAGGAAACCGAACTTCAAATGGTAAGCGCCATCTCATCCCAACTAGTTTAGCTCTTTAGTTATTTTGGGTGACCAGCAACTGAATGTATTTTTAATTTATTTATTGTTTAAGTTCTTACTAGTAATTTGCAGTTCAAATAAACCTTGTTGTTGATCTCGTTCGGTTGGTTTGCTGATTTTGGAAAATCCCTTACCATTAATCAGTGTACATTCCAACCGGTTCCTTCTGTCAAATGGTAAGCACTCCTCCAGTCCTCTTTTTCCGTTCGGAACGGAACGTTGGAAATTTCCTTACCATTTTAAACAACTGAAAAACAGAAAGGCTGACCGTACGGTTGGATTGAACTATATATATTTTCCAATATTTCGTCAGGCACGGCCTGACTTCTTCAGGGAATGAACAACTGAAGAAAAAACGTTACAATTTAAACAACCAAGACAATAGGTAATTGGCCCTTTCTCAAGTTAATAGTTTTCACTTACCATTTTGCACGATTTCCCAGTTCCACAGTCTCTCATCAACGTAAAACAATAACGGGAAACCGAACTTCAAATGGTAAGCGCCATCTCGTTCGGTTGGTTTGCTGATTTTGGAAAATCCCTTACCATTAATCAATATTCATTCCAACCGGTTCCTTTTGACAAATGGTAAGCATCCCGTATAGCACGAAAATTTTGCGGGAGTTTTATTTTGCCGGTTGGCGAATTTTTTGTAGTTTTCGGGAACAATTTTTTGCGCTACGAGATGACTGAAATTTCTGCTGGGAACTAATTTTTGAGGTTCTCTGTTCAAGCAGCAGAGAACTAATCAACTTTTTATATTGCACCGGTCACGTCACAGTTCACTCTACATCTGAGAGATATACGGTATCACTGTAATACTTGACTGGACAAAAGGAACTGAACAACAACAAAACAAAACAAAAAAAGCCTTTCCCTACCATGCACAACAAAACGCTGTTTCATGATAATACGACGGTTTGCCACGACTGGTATTTCTGTATATTAATTTACAAGAAAGCAGTATGAATGGTTGAATTACCGTACGTAGCTGAAACCTTTCTAAGCATACAGAGGGGCTTGTGCGTGAGTTTACCTCGCGTTGGTTGATCGATTTTTTTCGGTACATGCAGAAAAACCCAGCAATTATCGAGAATGGATGGGAAAAATGTGGCATCGCAGACGCCCTAGCAAATGCTCTTCTTTCAGATGACCCATTGCCAATCTTATTGTAATGCATGTACTGAATTTTTGTACACTTGACATTTTCTGTGCTTTATATATTGTTTTGTTTGTGATACTAAACTCAGGTTGCTTCAGTTTCCAATGGAAAATCATGTTAATGCTCTTGTTTAAGTCGAATAAGTCTATTAAAAGCAGAGTTTTTAATTTGACTGAAGTGAGTTAGTTTTTGTGGCGTTTAATTTTGCGGGAACTAATTTTTGCAGATCGAGGCCAATCCGCAAAAGTTAGTACCCGTAAAATTTTCATGCTACACGGTATTATTCATGTGCGCTTTTCAGGAAATTTCTTTTATATAAAACTTTTCATTATTGATTCCATAATTCTATAAACAATCCCCCAATTAAGTAACAATAACGAAAAAATATTACACGTTCCGTATGTTATGTAAAAAATGTATAGTATGTTTTAAGTGGTCATGCACTTAGCTTCTGGACTGCCAGTAAGTTGCTCCAGTAAGGTCACAGGAAAAAACAACAACAAAACCAGCTCGACTTTGTGTGCATAGCATAACATTCAGCTGCCTCAGTATGGTCGCTTTCTGTGTCGGGAAACAAACCTGCGAGCAGGTCATTCCGAGTCTGAGAAAAGATCGGCGCGAAGAACCCAAAGTACGTATGTCTGCGCAGCTGGTGGCTAATCATGTGTCAATCTCGTTCCCAGAGCCCGCGTTCCCCTGGACAGCTGGTCTAGACGGACGCGGGCTCTGGGAAAGAGATTGATCGCTCATTGGAGACGGCAGTTTGGTTGTGAAAGACATTCCAGGGATCAATTACCTGTGTTACCGAGCTTTTTGTGCCTCGTGGCACAGAAGGCCTCATTCGGGATCAATGATTCAATAAAATTAAAGGATTGTCTGGGTTATGGGATAGTAAACTGTCAATTGTCAAAAGACCAAATTTAAAAGTATTTTGAAAGATTAATAACGCCGGATTTACCTCGCACGGCTAATGATTGAAGAAATACCTCCCAGCCTGGTGTTTTATATTCTTATCATTATACGGTTCTACAAAAAAGGAAGGTGAGGTGAAATGCGAGTTATTAATTGCAGGAAACTGCCATCTGTGTGAATAATAATTCAGTACCTTTGGTGATTCAGGCTAAAAATCTTGGCACTTTAGACAGGAACCCATTAAAATTTCCTGACAAGCAATTTTTTTTCAATGAAAGCTTTCAAACGTTATCAGCTTCCTTACAAAAAAAGGTCAAGGACTTCTCGGGAATTTTCGCGAATGAAATGTGTAAATATTCTCCAAGAACTACCGCGGGAACTGAACTCGACAAATTCTCTTTCTTACCAGTAGTTTAAGTCCTGAGAGATTCTAAGGATGTTTAGAATTCTCACAAGGAATCATGCACAATTAAATGGCCGGACAAGCATAAACGAATAAACATAAGGCACAGAACAACAAAATTGTTCGTTCTTCTTGAGCTTATGCTTATTTCCGTTGACGTCAGCATAATGAGAATAGGTGTCGTTCTTGTTGTGTTTTCATTCATGCATATGCTTGTGCTTATGCCCTGCGAAAACCAGACTTAATTACCATTTCTCTAGTGATGTGAGCCCAGAATTGAAGAGACAGCACCTCTTTAAATAAGCAATTCCTGAATGTAATTAAAAATGGTTCATATTTACAACGAATTGATTCAATCAGTTTTGTATGATACATTACAATATTCAATATGAGTTAGGTCGACTCATTACAAATGCAATTTTAATTTATCTTCCTTTTTTACTGATTTGATTGACAGACTTCGACCTCTCTCAGTCCGATCATTACAAGAGAGAAAACTCGTCAGTCTCAGCGTAGAATAATAATTTAAAATCATTCTCTTCAGTATTAGAATGCGGCCTTCTTCAAAAAGCCAGCTTTTATCTTGCATCTAGACGAATATACAATGATTAGCCAGTAACTTATATTTTACACTAACATCAAACTGTTCCAAGACTATCTTTAGTTAAGACTATCTTTCCGGCAATGTTGATGGTTGTCATTTGTATCCGACAGTATAGCTAAGTTGAATGTCAATAAAAACTTTAAGGTTATGTCAAATTCTATATCAACCGGGTATGAAACAAAGAAAAACGTTTCGTGACTGCTTCTCGAATGCTACAGGCAGATTGAACCTTGGAGACATAAACATACCAAGTTCAATTAAGAGCACAATAGCCTGAAGGAGTGATCCTACCTCTGATGCAGTCTCGAAAACAGTTTTACTTTGACAGTCCTAATGGGTACCCCTTTAATTTTCTGGGCTTTTGTTTGAAGGCGTTTGATGGTTTAAGGGACCTGTAGACGCCGCTATAGTTCTGATGAAGTCTTTTACACGAGTCCTTAAAGCAAACAAACAAGTATGCGATTTGTTCAGCCGGAGTATTTTAAAAAATTATACCGCGATCCTCAGTTCAATTTGTTGTTCCTTCAGTAAACTGCTTTGCTGAATGTCTTTTTACCCACGACATCGCACCGAAGTTGAAATCGTGATTTTGTTCAGCTTAAACATTGCAAAAGCGTTCACCTTGCGTGAAGTAAGGCAGAAAAAAACAGTCGCTCTCCCAATGTTTGCGAAAGGTTCAAACAATGTATTTCGCTTTTTTCTGCCGTTTCTTTCTCTGTCGACGGATATGAGCGGCGTTGAACTGTTTTTGAGGCGTTTTAATGCGAAACTTGAACTTTCGGGCTTCAGTTGCTGTTTCATAAGTAAAAATAATGTTTCCCTCCGCCGTAACTGAACCGCCGTGTTTGTTTTACAGCTCGGTTACAGAAGTCTCCTTTTCGCTTCTTCCTCTGCCTTGGGCCATGTAATTCACAGCTTTTCCTTGCTGATTTTTCGGTCGCGAACGAAGATGGCAGCAAAGGCAACAAAGAACCAAGGCTGCGACTACAAATATGAGAACACCCAGAAAAATAACAATGATTGAGATTGACGATAACATTGCCGCATAGATTCGTGCGCGGTGGTGCGGCCTCGGCAAAATAAGCTTGAGCTTAGCGATTGACACAGGAAGAAAAGAAAATTAATTCGGTCATTTCATCAGAGAAGTCGCTTTCTTGACATAGCAAATAGCCTTCATGAAATAATAAGTTTACAAAAGGCCATATAAGCTTTGTGATTGGTAGTTGAGAGTTTTACCTCCGGTTAGGTGGCGGCTATTAGAAATGACGGGCAAGACAATATACTGTTGACAGCACATTTGGCCTCAAAAACTGCTTAAATTTGCAAATAAGATGAAAAAGAACGAAAACCGGTTCTCAGTTTCAAATTGCTACCGTTTTTATTAATTGATTTTGTTTAGACTTGCTAGCGGCGTGCAATTAAGACGAAAACGAATGCAATTTTATTTAAATAGGCAAAATCCATCATCTTGTTGCAATCTTATTGAAATCTTCCTTCCTGTCGAGCTTTTTTTTTTTGCAGGCGAACAAATATGTTTTAAGTACCAGTTTTACTTGGATTATTTATTCAAATTCGTCGACCTTTTTGCACGTACACACGAAACTCAGAACCAAGATGCTAAACTCGTCGGAATCATTTTAAGTTGTGCTGTATTGGACCCCACTTTGAATTTTCTCACTTCAATCTAAAAGTGCAAATCCACTCTTATCAATTCATATTCGGAGGGACAATATTAGCTTTATTTAGAATTAGCTTTCCGTTAGTTTTCTCTATATGTGCACTATTTATATCGGTTATGTATAGCCTTTTGAATTTTGTGTCGATTGATCCTAGCAAACAATATAAGACGTTAGTTTTGGCAGATTTGGAAGATTTATATTAATAGCGCTAACTGATAAGCTCTGAAAAGGGAGGACTTTAATTAATAACGAACTTGTTCAACAAGCCTTAACTTTCGAGCAATATATATTTCCCTGGGAAATCTTCCAGCTGCAAAAACACTGGCTCTATATATCGTATTCAGTTCCTGTCATCAGTGAGAAAATCGTAGATTCATCATGCAATGCAAGGCTATTTAGCATATGTCAATTAGTACAGGTAGCTTTCCGAACATTTATTTTAAAATAAAAAATTAGGAACGTGCGCCTCTATTGCCCTGAAAAAAAAAACAGAAAGAAAAACAAAACAATTTTCATTCCTAAAACAACAAATGAGAAACTGAGTAACACTGGCTGTTACAACAAGTTTTCAGTGGAGAACATATTCCCGTAAAAATGTGATTTATACGGCAGCAGGTGATTTGTCAGTTTGTGGTTTGTGGGGCTGTGATGTCGAAATTAAATTAATCAGGCATCCTTTAAACGATGGAAGTCGGTAGTAAAACAAAAATCATTCAGCTTATAACAATGCGCACAAAATATAGCCGATCGAATTAAACTCAGTTCTTGTACCGATTCTCAATCGCAATTTGGAATAGTACATGTAATAGCCTTCTGGATCAGCGGGGGTACAATGGAGCCGGCAACACTATAATCCATGCCGGCGTAGTGCAATTTCACACACGAAATAAAAAAATCACTCAAAAATATTTTGCTTCTTAGTCTACTTTGCTTTGCAATTTGTTAGCGGCGAATTTTGTTGTAATCAGGATATATCCAAATTCGAAATTTCACGGTAGCCATAGTGGCTTAGTGTCAGTATTTCATCTTGTTAATTTATATCCAAGCAATACCGCTTGCTTGGCTAAATGAATAAAACGATCAACCGAACGACGTCGACGCGTGTGGTTAGCAAAGCTAAAATCTCTTGAAAACTTGACAAAGATCACTGCAGGATGTTCTTGTCTAATACAATGAAAGAAGTGTGAAATTAATCCAAGGATCTGAATGTTGTCAGTTGGCATCCTAATTTTCACAGCTGACGGAAGCACCACTTGCGGAACCTTAAAATAAATTAAAACCAAGAAAAAGTTTACGTGCTCTAGAGGTCAGACACCGATGCGTTATCGTTTAAACTCGTTTACACAGGTGATCTTTATACGATAAAAACTGCACGAAAATCGCCAGTGTAAACAGCAGCGTTTAAGTGCGATTTTGTTGCTGCGCAAGTTCCAGAGGCGAAACCTCTGCAATCTCGCGGCGTCAAATTAATTGCGCCCAAATCGCCACTAGTTGCATTGTGAGCCGTTGAGCGCGACAAATGTTAGACGAAAGCACGACAAACATCGCATCAGAAATTGCCCGTGTAAACGGGCCTTACAGTGTGCCTTTGGCACAGCAAAGTCGGCCAGTCAGGAAAAAATGTCACAGTGCGGGGGCGTACGCCTGAGAATGGTATCAGTTGAGCAATGATATGGACTATTCAGCTGTGAATACAAAATGTTTGTTTTTTATTTCACATTGAGAAATAGCATAAGAAAACAAAATGCATACAGATCACATTCGCCATGCGTTATCTTAAACCTTGTTTACAAATCAAAACTCGACTTTGTCATAAATAATCTTCTTATCTAAAATTCCAAGAAATACATGAAAGAATGAAGGTAAAATTAAGACCACACATAAAAACAGGTTTTCGTTTACTAGATTTAATCAGTATCGGTTCGTACAAAGTTTAGAAAGATGATTTTGAAACAGTATCAATTGGATAAAACCTTTTACCTTAAACAAACTAACCTATATCTTTTAACCTTTGAACCTATAAATATCATGTCCCCTATTTGACTACTTTACTCCATTTCATTATTTTCCATGTGATTCTAAATTCTTTCTTCCAGGGTCTACAGGCATATCGTTCAGCGGTGGGTTAATGGTTGCTGGCCATCAACCGCTGACCGACTAACCTGAAGACTCCGAGTTGAGCATGTCTCTAGTAACAAGATACTGACTATTCTGCGTTAATTATTTTCAGTGTTTTTAAAAGTGTTATTTTTTAATTCTACGATGTAATCTTTGCTTTCCCGTACTATCCCCACAAGTACAAAACAAATTTCCCCTGTTCTCTGCAGTACAAAGTTTTTTTTTCGTTTATGCAATATGTTACAAATAAAATGTCAATTTTTCATTCAGTAACACGAAACCCTTTTAAAGTAGCTTTGTCACGGATTTTAACAGATTCTTGAACAGCCAAATTTTATATGGTGGTGTAGGAAACCTAAAAATAATGGGCCATTTTTATAAACAATTGCTTTATTAGAGCACTGAAACTGTTAACAGGCGTCTTTGGCTGCGGGTGGTTTGGATGGAAATGGTTGTACCTTGAAAAATTAAGGCTCAACTTTTCAAGTTGTTTCCGAGCGTCTTCAAAAAATCAATTTGTAGCCTTAGTTTGATTTCTACCCGAAAATTAAGGTTATATCTTCTTTTACATGTTCAAAGATAATGTTTTTCATGGGTTAAATTGCCTACCACTAATTTCCTTTTGGACCAAAAATCTGCGAAATCCCTGTGACGTAGAATTCGTGACTCTTTGGAAATTACGTCGGATTTTTTAAGGTTGCAGGCTAACACCAGTTCTCAGTTCAAGAAAACGACTTGTTTTCTGCATTGAAAACATAGTCCAGCTACTGAAGAGTCACGCAAAGCCTTGGATGTAACTATGTAGTTGTTGGTCTTAGACTGTATTAGAGGTATATATATCTTAATCTTTAGTATTCTTTTACGTGGCTGCTATGTACATATTTAACAAAGAGTTCAACGCTCGTGTTAAGAAGCTTTAACAGGCGACGGTGTTCTAAGAATAGCCACTGCATCGTCATATCCTGCGCGGAACCCGCTCTCCATGTCCTGGAGACTAGCCTCCAGGCTGTGCGTGGTGATCGAGTGTGCATGGTGGGCCTGGACGAGACGCTCCAGCCGTGAGATGATTTCGTAGTCTGGGACCGAAAGGGTGTTGATATCGAGACCAAGAAGACGAGCCAACACTTGACGGAAATCCAGCAACTGAAACACAACATGGATAAAAGATTGGTTTATATAATTCAATGGATCAAAAGAATGCAACAATCGGGACGCTGTACTTTAGAGCGGCTTTCAATTGAGTGTCGTAAAACTAAAACCAAGGTAATCATTTTGACCAATCACAAAGGACACCGACAATCCAATGAACCACAAAAAGGAAAACATGAAATGCATGAGATTGACGCATAATTAAAGTTACGGCGGTGGCAAACGAGGACACATTGTTGCGGACACATTGTTTCTCGTGATGTTTTCTTGGGCGAGCAAACGGGAAACATTTATTGCGGATACAAAAATGTTCAGAAAGGAATCAGAAACAAATTTTGTACCCGCAACAATGATGCGCACGCGGGAAAACAGGGAAACATATGTGTCCGCAACACTGTGTCCTAACTTGCCACCGCCTTAAGTTATATGAAATAAAGTACCTTCAGTTCTGAATCTGTCAAACGGAAAATAAATAAATTGCACCCAGAGGTATTTGTCCTGATGTATTATCTATCGTCATTACTTTTATTAAGTTACAGTAGCCAGTAAAGAGAATTCCGAGCATCGCTGCCGTATGGTATTTACCTGCTTTTCTCTCACTCTACTCTCTTCTAGTGCTTGTTTAGTAGTTTGTAGTTCACTATTAAGTTGCTGCATTGTTTGGGAAGATCTCGCCTTCTTCTCTCGAGCCTGGTTCTCTGTCATTTCCAGCTCGTTCTTCAAGTCGTGCAGTTCAGCTGATGTCTTGTGTTTACTCTTGGCTAGTTTGTTAACTGCGTTCTCAAGTTCTTCGATCGTCTTTCCTTGCTCCAAAGTTCTTACCTACAAAAAGAAAGCGAGTTATTAATATGGAGGCAGAGCATTTGGCTATTTATAAGTAGTTGAACTCGGGTTTTCTCCCTCCAGGGAGCATGAAAACGAGAGACCCTGGGAACGAGGTTGGGAGCTACCGCGAACAACACCAACTAGTGTTCAGAATCAGTTTTGAACCTGCGACCTCAAGATTTCGAGTAAAGCGCTCTAGCCACTCCACCGTGGGTGCGTTGTCAGGGGGGGGGGGGGGGGGGGGTAGTCGGGAAATCAGGAGGAGCTAGTTCAACTGAGCTCACCAAACCGATTAACTGGATTAGTAACGCGTTACACCGGAGCTCGACTCCTCTTAATACAGTAACGGCAAAAGAAAACTTCATAAGCAATTCGCTACAAAACAATTGTAATACGTAATAAACCAACGAAGTGAATGTCTTGCATGCCACATGTTAGAGACTACAGCTTACACTTTTCAATTCGTTTCGCGAAAGGCAGCTATGGTACTTGAATGGAACGAAAAATTTTATTAATAATACATGTAGTTGCAAAGTAACGCTACGAGGAGAGGGTCACAGTTTAATATGAATGCGCATCTCGTGACATCCTCCTTTATAAACTGTCACGGAGTATGCACTATCATTTCATACTTACCCTCAGTTCGCTTGCCTCCAATAACTTTGCCTTCAAACCTGTAACTTGCTGTTTATAATCGAGTAGTTCTCTCTGAAGTTTATCGTTTTGCTTGACGAGTTTCTTGTATCTAAGTGAATTCTCGTCTCTCTCGACTTCAACTCGTCCTTTTTCTCGTAAAAGTTCTTCAAGTTCCGTTACTTTCTTTTTCAGCAGTCCCAGGTGTAAATCTTTACTCTCTAACTGTTGTTTGGACCACTTGACACGCCTCTGAAGATTGTAAATTGTAGTCTTCCTGTCATCCAATGCGTCAGCCTGCGGAAACGCAAAGAAGAGCGTTGATAAAAAAATTTCATACACTTTGCACAAATTATTCACTTTGGGAGAATCTAGAATTGATCACGTTTTTCATTTTAATTTACGATTGTTTTCGAGTTGCCTAATTGCTTTAGTTCACAATGAGGACTGATGTGATTTGAATTTCAAGCTCAAGACATTTATTTTCATGTGAAAATTATTTTAAAACAGAGGCAACTCCGAAATGGCCGGATAAATTGGCTTCTCTGAAAGTGTTTTAAAAATTTACAGAAACGCTAAGTGAAAGAACACCATCGAACTCCTACTTTAACTATAACCCAACAATTAGTTAGGTTACAACAGGTCACACAAATTTGATGACATGATAGAATGTAGGATGAATACGCGCGGAAAGGGAAATTGCTGAGTTTTCACTCACAAGTTCTTGAAATGTTTGATGTCACCCTTTGAGATCTGTCTACAAGAATAAGACGACATACCTCTAGCTTGACAAGTTGCTCTCCTCTCGCCAACAGAGCGTCTCCATTGACATCTAACCCCACATCATCAGCGATTTCATCAAGTTTCATGACACGAGCCAACTTCTCACAGAACGTAACAAACTAAAACAAAGTATACAACGCCAGTTAAAAACAAGAAAAATAAGCTATGAATGACAATTAATTTATAACGTGTTGAATACACACACTTTGTTCGTGCCTGCATGTTACATGTACCCACACGGCGAATTTCGAGAATTTTTGTTTCCATAACAATTTGCGCGATAAGCGTCTGGCCGCCATCAATTTACGTCATGTTGCCTAACAACATCCTTGCCATAAACCACGGGCTCAGCCAGTTAATCCGAACGGAAATGATATAAACCGCGGGCTCAGCCAGTCAATCCGACCGGAAATGATAAGAATCTTCCACAGTGTTACCTTTCTCTTGTCATCCTTCAGTTGATCTCTTTCTACATCTGAAGTAAGAAGTTCTCCTTCAAGGCCCGTCACACGTTCTTGGTTCTCTTTCAGTTGGGTCTCTGCCTCATTGGCTCGTTTTAGAGTAGTGCGGTGAAGGTTCCTTTGACTCTCAAGCTCCTCGGATAGGTTCTTGAACTGGGCCCTTAATGATTCCTCTCTCTGAACACAGTAAAAAAAGTGATTCAGTAAGAAACATAAAGGACTAACCACAGAACTTAAGTTGAAGAGGTACGTTTAGCTCACTACTACACTTTAAGGGATACTATCACGGCTGATCATAGAAATTTCTTTTTCCCATTTCCTCAGCATATTGTCAAATGCCACCAAATACATGAATATATTAGATCTCACAAAACAAGATAGAACAGTAATTTTGAGGAAGAAGTACAGGATTGCAAGGATGGAAGTGGATTGCGATTGATTTTTGGATAGGATGTCCAGAAATCAAAGCTGCCATTCTGGTGAAACTTTGAACCTTTTATTAGTCACTTTTTCTCTTAGTTGATATTTCTTTGCTTTTACCACTTTTAGCATTTTTCTCTTCCTATTGCAAGACAATAACAGTGCAATTATAACAAACTACAAGCCATTCTAATAAAATATGATACATTATTTCATCAGGCATGATAGTGTCTGCTACTCCAATTTACAATATCAAGAGACATGTGAAGTCTGTGCCGCAATCAAGGATACTTTATGTACATGTATTACAACTCACTTGCAGATGTAATAGTACTGTAATGGAGTACAGTAGTTAACAAATGGAAAAGCAAGAAAACATTGATGATTTAAAATAACCATGGTTGGCCTCAGCAGGGAAAACGAATGTAAGATGTTCTTACCGACTTCACATCTCTGTAGTCCCTGACCACCTGCTTTACTTTAGAAATGATGGCATCTTCCTCAGCTGCAATGGAATCATCTATATCTCCAATCAGCTGGGCTAGGTGCCGCTTGAAGTTGTGCAACTACAAAGAGACACAAAAAAGATGTATACATGTCATGTATAATGTCACAGGATATTTATTGATTTTGGAGCCTTAGCAGTGGGGGGCAGGGGGGGGGGGGGGGGGGTACTGCCTAAAGTGAACTATGCAGCGAGGCTCTGCCCAAAAGGGTTACCTTCTTCAGGTTGTAGATATATGAAAAGGTACTGCAGGTATGTGATATACTCCTTTTCATGCAAAGTTAATATGAAATGGGTTACCTTTTCTGTCAAAAATTGTTCATAAAAGGGTAAGGGATTCAGAGCCTGATACAAAACTTTGTAGAGTGGCCCTTTGGGGTTTGCATAGAGATGTTTTTGCTTTATGGATAAATGATTTCACTGAGGCAAAGCCATTAACAACCTCAATGGGGGAACCTGATTTCTAAGAATGATCATAAACAGACTGTACTAAGAAATGCAGACTTTGTTTCCAAGTTTAAACATGCAATATGACCACAAACCTTTGATTGAGCTGATTGGCCTGTATATTCACTGGTATGGAGAGTTTGTTCCATTTCTTGAAGCCTGTAAGTAAGTGAAAGGTTCTGTAAGTTACTGATACTCTGAAAACATACAAGATGTAAATTATAAATGATTTTTAAAAGAAAACATGACAGTGAGTCTGTGAAATCTGCACATGAAAGGGATCAGGATACTAACTTGTCAGAAAATCTGAATTGAACTCTAAAGGATACCAATCTGGGTGTGGCTTAAGCTTTTCTTGACCCCTCAAAAATATCATTTTTTACGTCTGATCAGTCTACAACACAAAACACAGTATGACAGCGATTTTTTACTTTATGTGCATCCCTTGATGAGACCTCAATGGCTACACAATATCATTGTTGTTCTGTCCTATTAACACCCTAATTGAGACTACAGATCTGCAATTTACACCCCTAAGAAAGACAAGGAGCATCCCTGTTCCTTTCATACAGGAGTTTCTTCCTGTAAGTTAAGTATAAGCAGAAGTTAAGTCTTACTTGTTTTCCTTTTCATCAAGCTGTTTCTTCGTCACTCCCCAGGCATCCTGACTGGCTGCAAGCTGATGCTTCATCCGATCAACTTCTATTTCCATTTCCCGGATTTTCTGTTGCAGAGTGTCTCGCTCTCGAGTCAAGCTGTTGATTGCCTGTTGGCTCTGACCAGAAGACTTCTTCTCTTGTCCAACCTCTGAAACCAACCTCATAATAGTTTCCCTAAAAAATAACAGAAATTTGATTAGAATGAAAAAGAAAACCCTGATTATTTCAAGAAATTTGGCTTCACTGAAAGCCAAATTATAGAAAAAAGAGTTAATATAATGAAAACTATTCCAGTGATAATATTATTTTGAGGCCTTCAAGCAAGTGGATATAATCTCAGGCCTGGGATCTTATCAGAAGGTGGGACCAATGCTTTACCAGGATACATGTACCACTTCAAGTGTTCTGTCCTGCCTCACTACTCTCCTATGGCTGTCCCCCAACTTTAAAACTTAATAAAACCCCTCTAATATAAGCTTACATGGCACTCTAGCCAACAGGCCCATACTGCTGGAGCTTATCATGGTTTCTGAAGCATGGAGGGGAATGAATGGGATACTAGTCCATTGCAGGGCACCCCCCAGTATTTTGTCAGGGTTGCAACAGTTTGTCCATGAAAAACATGGCGTCTCGACCTAACCATTAGGGTTTCAGCACTCCCTGTGAAATATTGATAATGTATGTGGCCCTGCTTATCCTCATTACCATTTGATAAATGTCCTTATTTATTATCACCCTTTTGTTGTTGAAGAAATGAAAGGATCATGTAACTGCAGCGTGGTTACATTGTATGGGTATCACATAAAAATTAGCAAGTTTATTTTTTTCTTTAGTGGCCATTTGGCCACCGACTGCTCAAGTTTGGCTGCCAGTGAAAAATTCTAGTCGCTAAATTAAGCTCAGGCTTTCAATCCTTCTTCTTAATTTGAGTCGCCAGGCTGGTGACTTCGGTTCCAATTTAGTCGCCAGCTCCAAAATTTTAGTCACCATGGTGACTAAAATGGTCTTAACTTGGAGGGTTGTTATTACAAATCATACCTGCTTGCTTTAGACTCCAAGTTGCTTTCATGTAAGTTGCGAGACAATGCATTTGCTTTGTCCTGTAAGGTATTCCGTTCTCGGACTATTTCTGCAAACTAACAATAAATTAGACCAAATGTTAAATATTTTTATAAAAAGAGTTGTATTTCATGACGACATTGAATGGAGTATGGAAACCTTCAAAAAGTTTTCAGAGATGGCAAATGAAGATTAGACAATGTTGTTTTGTTTAGCATCTTCATAAAACTTCAGGAAACTTGGTGGTAGAAAACTCACCCTTCCGATGAGTGAGTGCACAGAAACAGACAATGCTTCTGATGCATCCAGCTGCAGAGCTTGAGTCAACTGCGTCCTTATCTCACCATACTGTCAATCAAAACAGAATTAATAATATGTCAGATCTAGACATTGTATTTATTTGTCAATGACTAACTATCACTTTTAATTATTAACTATCACTTGGTAAGTTGTAATCTCAGTAAAAATTAATAATAGTATAATAATTATTGTTATTTATAATTGTCATAATTACAATAACAATTTTATAATAATAACTGTTCTGCAGAAAGTTTTGTTCTTTTCAGTTGGCAATCCCCTAGGGTCCCCCTCTTATTAGGAGTTTTTCACATATGCGCAAAACTCCATGCAAAAAAGACCTACAGGTGTGTTGTGGGAGACCACAAGGTTGCATGATGTCGACCATGTTGAATGCTGTATGTTTTCTCTTGGGAAATTTAAGTGTTGTATGTTTTCAGACTGAACTGTTATGCTGACCTTTCGAACCTGGGACATACCGAGTAACGACAAAAGAAATTAGCTGGAAACTAAGACTGTCTCAATTGAAGAACAGGCCAGTGTTGTGCAGTAGCCAGAATCAGTTATTTCCTGTCATGCAGTTGCTTTATACCTGGCAAGACCATTACTCCAGGGACTATGCATAAATTTAGTAGCACAGTGCAATCAATTCAATTACATTCAGTTTTAATTAATGAACATAGACTGAATGTCGCAATTGCATCTTTTTATCTCCATGCTGATTCTTCAGGGTGAATACCCATTATTTTATAATAAGCAAGCCAAATTTAATATACCTTACTCTCCCATTTTGCTGCTCGGCTAGCAGCCTCCTCCTCAGCTGTGATGTGATGTTTAAGGGATGACTCCACCTGTTGTAAATGATCTTGCTGAGTTTGCATCTCTTTCCGTAATGATGTTATGGTTACGTCACTGCGATTTGCAAAGTTCTCCTTTTCAACTGCTTCATCTTCTGCTTCTCGTATTCTGTCGCGGAGTGATTGGACCAGAGCTGTCTGCCGAGCTGCATTTTGTTTGTTGCTTTCAATTTCACACTGTAAGCATTTTAAACATTGCAGATATTAATCGAGTTTCTATACTTTGGACTTTTTAGTCTTATCCTCTAATTAAATAATTATATGTGGTAACTAAGTTACTTTAAACTTAAAAATAAACTGCTGACTGGACAATAAAATTATCAAATATCCAATTACAAATACAATAATTTTATCATTACAGATACATAGTGAACATATTAAATTTTACAGTGTATCACATTATTGGGTGGTTGAGCCCAGAGTATCATAAGTTTGTTAGTGTGATCGTCCAGGTGCAGGCAGTTGATCTGAAGAGAACTGTTGTAATGAGGCCCTGCCAGGGTAAATTCCGACAAGCGACATGGGCCAAAAAGTAGCGACAGCGCTCAAACGAAATAGCGACAAACCACTGACAAAGCCAAATGTATGTCGCTAAATTTCCGACAGTGTTGTGTAGCCTTGACAAAACGCCGACACGAGACATTTTAAAATTCCGACAAGCAACCTGGGACACCCCCCTGGCAGGGCCTCTGTAATGGTGACTGATGTTTTGACATCTTCAGAGTCAAGAGAAAAGTTATTGTCAGTTGATGATGTTATAGATGAGTGTACATTGCTTGTGTAAACTAATGTATTAGATCAGTTCTTAATGTTTTTAATAATATTAAAAGTAGTACATCTATCATTGATTTTACCTACCTTGAATTCTATTATTTGTTGATCTTTTTCTGATATTCTATGCTGCACATCTCTTAACTATAAAAATCAAGCAGATGTACACTAATATGTAATAAATATAGGAAATAACATGTAAAGTTAAATTGATTTTTAAACCATTAAAAGCTCATTCATACCTCATGTTGTAATCCAGATGAAACCACTTTTTCAGCTGCAAGGTCTGTTTGTGCAGTTTCTGCAGCTTGCCTGTAGTGCGATAACTGTTCAAGAATAAAATTAATGGTCAGACTTAGTTAAATATTGAGTGGCTATACTCTGTCCATAAAAATTGCATACAGCGGATTCAGGTTGAGCATTAAACAGTCTCAGCTGTCGTGTTCACGTTCATTGTCATGGTTGATTGATTATGAGTATAGCTAACTGTCGTGGGTCGTGGGTCGTGGGTAGAAGTCGTGGGTCGTGGGTGTGGGTAAAAGTCGTGGGTAACTTCTCCCTCCGAGGAATAATAATAATTCGTAATGTTAATTGAATAGCTTACAGATGGCTTTATACACTGCAAGTTTATTTTTTTCAGTGGAAGTCTTAAAGTCGTAAAATCGCTTCGTGTACTCTGCAAAAAAGAATTGGTACGACTAGGGATGAGAGAAAAGAAGAAAGGTAACGTCCATACCTTTGCTCCGTAAAGTCAAGTTTAAGCGGTTCAAGGCTTGTATTTTGCCCCTGCACATGTAGTGCCCACTCTTTTCACTCTCGTCAACAAAAGAGAGCCTGGAACAGGCTAGGCTAGGCTGGGCGCGCTATATTTTTGTGTCTGGTCGACATGTTTGCAGCCAAGAGTAGCGCCGCTTGATATTTTTTAGCAACTTGATTTTATGTCTTGAGTAACAGCTTTTTCATTCCCAAAATAAATCTTCATGACCACGATGCTTTATTTAGAAAAATCTAACTTCCCGACCGAGCTAATTAGGGACGGAACGTTATTTGGAGGGGGGATATGAAAATTTTTCCTCTGCAAACTTTTTTTAAAGTTTTTGCACCTCTACAAACATTTTTTTCCAAATGCAAACTATTTTTTGTTATACATATCGTGTTTGCAACAATTTATTATGCATTTATTGCAATTTTTTTATCCGGAATATTTGTCATCACCCCCCCCCCCCCCCCCCCCCCCCCTCCTTCCAAAGACTGAAATAATGGTCCGTCCCCTTGAGAGAGAGAGAGAGAGAGAGAGAGAGAGAGAGAGAGAGAGAGAGAGAGAGAGAGAGAGAGAGAGAGAGAGAGAGAGAGAGGGGGGGGGGGGGGCTAAAAGAGAGGAGGACTTTAAAGAAGGAAAACATTATTTCATTTTGAAAACATTTCTCTTTGTAAAACTACAAGAACAAAAACTTAAAACAAAGCTACTTCTTAACTCTTTCGGTGCTGACTTTTCTGCTGACCTCCTCCCCCGCAGTGCTGCTTTTTTCCGTGGGGGGCTCAATAAAACAGTCGCACTTCATTATTTGACAATATCTTTCATTCTTTTCAAGCAATTTTATTAAGATTTTCAGATGTTGTGCCCAACATAATTCTACATCGGAAAAAGCAACTTTTACACAAATTCATTGCATCTTGACCCTTTCAGCTCCTTCGCTTGGCATCTGATAGCTTCCTTCCCAAGCGTGAAGGTTGAAAATCATTGTTTTGCAATAGCCGCATCTCAATACTCAATCTGTTCATTGAAATCGCTTGATCCCTAAACCAGAACCATTATATTCTCGGCCAAAGTCGGCAAAAATCTTCTCCGAAGCACTCTTCGATTATAAACTGCTCATTTGACCCCATGTTTAAATGTCCTTTAGCCATAAACAACAACGTTGTAACATGAACTTCTCAAAATAACTCCGCCATCGTGTGCAAACGGCAAAGGATTGTGCTTGTCACGCTTTCTACTAATACTAGAGGGTATACAAAGGAATTATTAATCATAGCGTCCCTGTTGAAGGCAGTTTCGAAAGGAAATCTGGGATTGTTTATCATGTCGAGAAAACTCGACATCCGCACTCAGAGTCATGAAATGGGATGTCGAGTTTTCTCGACAACCGCACCGAAAGAGTTAAACGTTAGGGCTAGGCTTTTATTACAAAGCACCGGTTTCTCTGATTCCCAGGCTCCAATTCCCCTGTCTGTTCTTTCTTTGAGGTTGACATTCTTTCCCACAGCCGCTGCACGCTCATATCGGTATTTTTCAGGCGTCATGGTTAACTGAACAAAGGATAGTAAAACTTAAATCATTCGCCGGTTGTTAGTAATCCGCGGAACGACGGAACACGGAACGGCGGAACGACGGAACGAGAAAGAGCGGAACGGGATTTTTTTTCTGTTTTTTTTTTTTTTTTTTTTTTTTTTTTTAAACAAAAACACAACAACAAACAAACAGTAAATATATCTCACAAAATAAAGGGCATGCATATATTCTTTATCCTTCGAGGTCGATCTAGAGCCAAGTTGTCGAGTTTATTTCGAGTGAGGATTTCGAGAAGCGTGACTGCCCTTCGGACTTGCTTGGGCCATCCCTTTTTTTTTTTCGTTTACTGTCGAATGCGTTTTCTGATTTTGGGTCGGTCGATCGGAAAAGAAAAAAAAAAGAAACAAAAAAAAATTGGAAAAGGAGTCTGGAACTAGGAGGCCCGGTATCTCAGCGTAATATCCGTGGAGCCTGGAAACAACAAGACGTGGTTATAAAGTCAACATGGCGGCAATGGAAGAAGGAAAAATCGACGTCGTGGTTAAATTCAAGCGAGAACAGCGCAAAAAGGATGAACGACCAAAACTGTATGGCAAAAAATTGCCTATGTTTCGGATTAAAGTGACATTTGTTTGAAATAATGTGTCATTGCCTTCTACATAACTTTTTTTTTTTTGAAAACGCGAAAATCTGGGTCGGTTGGACGACGCTAAACAGAGAAAAAAAAGGGGATGGCCTTGCCCCAATCGAGACAATGAAACGTACAAAGTCGAAGCAAGCCAAAAAAGCCGTTGACAAAAAAAAATAGAAGGGCCTGAAAAGTTACTTACTTCGTAAGAAAAAAAAGGAAGAGAAATGAAATGCCCACAACAAGGGGTATTTTCAGTTGGTCACCCATCCAAGTGCTAACCCCGCCCAACAGGGCTTAACTTCAGCGATCGGACAAGAACCGTTGCTTTCCATGTGGTATCGGAAAGCGCGTAAATCAGGTAACGAAATTCCAGTTTCGGCAACGAAAGTGCCAAATTGTTCAAAAGATCTACCGGTATTTCTTGTTCTCTATTTGCATGACTCTGGTAACAAACCTTCCTTTTATGGTTTGTTTGTTGTTGTTTTTTTGTTAAGAAAAAAAAAAACAGAAAAAAAATCCCGTTCCGCTGTTTCTCGGTCCGTCGTTCCGCCGTTCCGTGTTCCGTCGTTCCACGGATTACTAACAACCTCATTCGCCTTTTCGACCGACGATCCGGGAGAAAACAACGTGCTGCGAGTTGTTCTGTGAGTTGTCCTTTTCAGATTTGTATATTTAGGTCGATCGGTAGTGGAGTCCGATAGCGACTCCTCTGCCATTTCGTACGCTGATGTAGTGCACTTCAATAAAGCAACTTATTGGGAATAAAATTGATACAGTTTGAACATCCGGCCAAGCGACATTTTCAGCTGGTGTTGTACCTTATTAAAGGAATAAAACGAATCATTTAAAAAACGCGAACAAAATTTGCACACGTTCTAAAATTAATGTGAATTTTCAAAAGATTTTGTGTTAAATGTGGCAAAAGAGCAGGGTCACGGAAAACGGAATAACCGCGGATCTTGCAAAAATTGGCAAAGTTTATCAAGTAAGCCATTCGTAATCCTTGTTTATTTCTCGTTTTTAATTACTCCGTTGGTGTTTTCCTACGTTGGAAAAATAATATTTTGAGGTTTCCATGAATTTGAAACTATTCAGAAACACGAAATATTCGTTATAAATTCGGATGAAAGTCTTATCTTCCTTTTAACTTATCGGCCCTTGTTTGCCCTCATTCCGCCTTTGAAGAATAATTTTATTCTTATTGTATTCTTGAGTTCTGTTAGGCATGTTTCTGTTGACCTGCCTTTCCAAAAAGTCCTTTATAATGGGCAAAGTTTAAAACAAAACGTATCGCTATGTTGTCGACCGTCGAGAGCAAACCGCTCGCTGTTTTGGTTGTCGCGCTTTGATTGGATAGGTCGTTCTACTCTATGCTATTTGCAAGGTTTATTGCCCGAACAAGGTGACAAGTAACGAATACATGAATATGCCTAGAAACTAAGCGAAAGCCGTTTGTTTTAACTATACAAATAAAACGCTGATAAAGATTCTTGCTATTAAATAAATAATAGTTCCACACAAACGATTTTGAGAAAGGAGTCCTGGTGCGAGTCCTATAAAAATGAACCTCTTTTCCTTTCTCCCACCCTCCCCGGTGTTATTACCGTGCCAATTCTTGTCCACAGAGTACACAAAGCGATTTGGAGTCTAACTCTGGAAAACGGTGTTAAGGTGTTTTTTGTTACCCACGACTTTTACCCACACCCACGACTTTACCCAGACCCACGACCCACGACTTCTACCCACGACCCACGACCCATGACAGTTAGCTATACTCATTGATTATGTAGCGAGGAAAAATGACAGACGTTACTAGGTGGGAGTGATCCAGACAGAACATTGTCTTTCTTGCCTAGCAACGTCTGTCATTTTGCCTCGCAACGCAATCATTTCAACCGTGACAACGAACCTGACAACTGAGACTGTTAAACGCTCAACCTGAATCCGCTGTAAGCACAACCTTACGTCTTTTAGTGAAGAACTGTTTATCAACTTTTTGAGTCTGAGATTATATTGTTATCACTAATTAACAAATTACGTTATACCTGTGAACTAAGATGTTCTCTCTCCTGCTGAAGTCTGCTGATCTTATCTCTTAGCAGCTGACTTTCATCTAAAGATGATCCAAGTTCCAAGGAAATAGAAGGACTGCGGCAGGCAAGAGTACCTGGCTCGACCTGAGAGATTTATCAATTTTTTAATTAGTAAATTATTTAAATGACTTCCCCTATCCTCCTTGTGCCTCAAGGCCCATAGAGCCTTATTTTGAATGACTAACAAGGCAGTTTTCAGTTGTCAGAAAACCAACCACCATTTTATAATTAATCAATGAATGAGCAATTACAATCGCAAGCAAACTGGACTTGTGTGTGAAAGTGAAGCCCCTGTTCTACTGTGTTCTTCTAAAGTTGCATATTTGAAAGAATATACATGCTCAATGAAAAGTCTATTTGACTATATTTTAACACTCAGGTCAACTGGCTAAAAACCAAAACAAGATGGATGACATTGATTGGCAGGAGCTAATTGAATGAATTTTTCTTTAAACAAAATCAAGTCAAGTCTAGCTTCGAACAATAACAGTTTCTTTCAATATGTGTACATTGATCAGTATTTTAATCAGCAATCAGTACAGAGAAAATTCAGGTAAATTGTGTCGTAAATAATTCCATGAATTAAATGAGGAAATTGTCTCTCACTGCCAATTACTTATTTGTGCAGGATTTTGTTTATTTCAAAAACATATATTAACAGCAATAATTTATGGGGGAGAAAAAATATTTCAAGCCTAGGATTGATCTATTGAAGCATACTTGAAATTTTAGTCAAAGTAAACAACTTCCAAACATTATACAAATAACATCTTTTGACAGTGTTTACACTACTTGGTTGCTAAAGAACTTTCTCTGTTCCTTAATTAAGTTTAAATAATTAACTAGTTAACGGCAAAGCTCGTCACATACAATCAGTTAGTTCTAATTTATGAAATAAAAGAGATATGTGCTATTTTAGAACCAGCGAGATAATATTATTACACTGTACTGTAAGCTTAAATAAGTTGCATTTAAAAAACTGGTCAAACTTTGCAACTGGGTTCAACATCCTTTTTAAGAAAATATCATTCACAGATTACTTCATTTTCGATCTAATGACATATGAAACGCCTTTCTTGAGGATGTTTAAATAATTATTTTACTGCCTTGAAGTATAAAAGGATTTCCAAGACGAAATCATAGTAAGTGGATGAAATTTGGTTACTTAAATTGCTTTCTGTCTGCTTAAATGACCACCAAACGTTAAATTGGAATCGTCGACGTTGCAGACAGTTAGCATTAGCAAAAGAAAAGATAAAAATATAATCCATAGAAAGTTTCCATTTCGCTTGGGCTTTGCCATTTTCTTCAGGTAGAACATTAGAATTCTAACTTCAACCATAAATCTCGATGGTGCACACTCTTGTAATTGATGTGATTCGAACGACCAATTCTCGTAAACATCACAGGTCTTTCGGCTAGTTTATTGGCTGATAAATGGGTTATTTTAAGTTTACCATACCTCATTTCGCCTTTGGACAGGTGAATTTGTCCTAGAACTATTCTGACTGCCAGATTTTCTCTGTCCAATAATCATCGGAGGAGAATTTCTGTACAACTGTCGTTCATTCCCATGGTCTCTCCACAGCTCGCGCACATCAACTCCAGAGTCCTCAAGATAAGTCAATTGTGCGCCAGGTTTTGCTTCTACAAGTCTTTGCTTTGGAATTTTGGGAAAATGATCTGATCTATCAGAATATAAGGATGCCATTACATCCTAGAGATTGCTATAAAACCGCGCAAGTTTTTTCACCCTTTCGATCGGTGGAGTTCAAGTTCATGAATGAGTTCCAAAATGGCGGGTGTAATATTTAGGTCCTTTTTGAGTTGCGTAGCAACACGAGACGCTTGATACAGCGATTCACAGCGACTAGCCTCGCTTTCACAGCACTACCTGCAGGGGAGGGCTGGGAAAGGATGCTCAATGCCTCTGTTGTTGTCAGTTCAAAAGACAACAAAAATAACAGTACCAAGAAAACAAGATCGTTTAAAAGATCCGAATTTCACAAAGATTTTAAGTTCAATTTTAACCTACATGGAGCTCCGCTTTTGGGCTTGACTGAATCGATATATTAATTTCAGGAATGAGGGATAGGAAAGATTAATTATTTCTTTTATTTTTCAACTTTCAAAGAAATTTCAATTTTTTTTTAATTCTGTAACCTATCTATTTCTCTTTTTGTTGTAATTAGTTTTGAAACCCTGCCTGTGTATTATCATATAAGCCAGTATAGCCAGTATCTGATTGGCTGCCGATAATGAATGTTTATGATTTCCTTGCTTCTCATTGGATAACAACAATCGAGCACTTAAGGGCAAAGTGAAGACGCCGTCTTTGCGAGGCCACACGCTGTTGGGAAGATTCTGAAGCTGGCCTGGGCGTCTGACTTCTAAAGACTCTAAGCAGTTTACAAGCAAATTTAAGTCTTGGTAAGTTTCTATTAACCATCTTATTGTAAAATCTTGTTCCAAATTAAATCTCTGTATCATCTTTTTTGCACAGAACACGATGGAAAACCCCACAAGCGTTCCAGAACTTATGCAGTTCGTGCAATCGACGCTTCAGAGCATGCAAGAAAAGTTCCAAAATGTCGAAGATTCGATCACGAAAAGGATGACTGAAACTGGCAAGAGACTAGATGAGTTAGAGAAAGGACTCACAGACCTGATGGATCATTCTGGAATGGGAGAACCTTATGAAGAAGACTTGGAATCCGACAAGGATTTCTCTGACACCGACAAGGGCAGATGATGATTAACTTGTCCGTTGCTAGAGACGTTAGTAATGTCAACAGAGCGTGGATTTGAACTTGGAGTAGATTTAGTTTGAGTAATTCCTTTGAGATATTTATATCGATCGTAGATTTTATTTATATCTTATTTTTTCTTCCTCTATACTAGCCATTTTGTAAGTACAGTGTAGTTTGAACTTGCTCTATAGCTACCTCCTTTCTGCACTTCAACTCACCGACGTTGAAAATTACCTGTGCTACTGTACAGCTTAATATGACAAACATTGATAGCAGATTATGGAAGTAAGCTTTTAACTACCACTAGACCTAGTCAATCTTTTGATAGTCTTTATTTACATTGGAGAAAAGGGTTTTGTAACAAGATGAAAGAACCAGAGAGAGTTTAACATATTGTAAGTAGGTTTTTACATGTATGCTGCAGATATTTGTGTTGTTTAGGGATCGCAAATAAATGTGCAAGTTGACAGAGTTTTGTTTGTTTCAAGTTCTTTTTATCCTTTGCGTTGGTTTGTTTTGATGCATATACTGGCACAGCCAACCAGGGGGATTGTAAAGACAGTGAAGCAATGTTTGTTTTTTTCTAGAGCTGGGGAAAGGCACTGGGTTGACTTTTTTCCTCACAAAAATTTACAAATATTTCCCTTTCTCAGACTTAAACTTTAATATTTCCCCTCCACCCAGTGAATAGTTACAGTACCCAGCATACAGTTTCTATCTACGCTAACTTTCCTGGATTATATGGGACTCCTGTTTATATAGACCCAGGTTCCCATACAGGTCATCAAATCTCTTGGATATGTGGGAAGTACTTCAAATTACTTTTTTGACACTTAATTTTTTTCAATTTTCGATTTTTTTTGGTAGTGGGAGGATTTTTTAGATCTTTGATACCTTTTTGAGATAATTGAATCACGACAGCTTTGCATATATTTTTTTTACTCCAAGTTGGGGTCGAGAAGTGGTACCCTAACCCAAAATTATGTGCTATCAATATCAATACTATGGTGCCATTGACCTAGCTGGTGTGTCACATGATTTGTTTCAGCCAAGTAAAGGACAGTGCGGCAGTTTTTCAGTTTCAATTGCATCAACAACATATGGTCAGCAAGCCAAAGATTTCAAACTATTGACAAAAATGTTGTCAATATTTCTCAGGATAAACTTTGCCCTCTCTTATTTTGTAAACATCAGGTGCTGACCATAAGACTGTAACTTGGGTCATTCATGTATTAAAAGCAATGCCATTTTTTGCAAGTATCGCTGTTTTTTTTTATATTTCTCACTATTAGTGCTTGCTGGATTGAGTATCAGCTGATCCTTAGTTGGCACAGGATGTGTCTGGCATGGGGTCTCAAATGTACCAGCTCTGACAATAGATTGATCACAATAATTTGCCACAAGGGGTGGGATCTGTAGGGTGTTAACAACATACAAAACCAAGTTAAGTAGACCTTTATTTCCCTTCAGTTAGTTACAAATCTTGTTCTCAAACTATTGTCTGGATGCTTGAATGTCATTGGCTTGCTTACAAAAAAATGTCATTTACTGTTCTCTATTAACTATATATTGTATTTTAAATTTTAAGGTTACTCATCCATTCAAAATACTTCATCATAGACAATTTCAGGTAAAAATTGTAATGATCTTCTCAAAAAATATCATTGTATTTAATTCAGACAGTCAAACCCCTATTTTATGCAACTCCTTTTGGGCAAATGGTAAATAAGTCAGGCTGCTAAATAGAGGTTAACCGTTTAATAGGACTTTATCTGTGGTGAACACATTACTTTATTGCCAGGTAATCAAAGGATCATTATTAGCTTAGTGACAACAGAATCATGATCACATCAACACAATAATAAGCACACATTTAGATGTTTTCATCAGTTTTCACTTCCTATTTCAGACTCTTTGTGTGATTGGCCTGTTGAAAACAAGGCCAGACTACATGTATTAAAATTCTTGGTGTTTGCTTTTTAGAGGTAAAAACAATACACATATCCTCAACAGGATGGCTGAAAAGTAGCCATGGCTAAGGCCGCTTAATTGAGTGGTCAATAAATAAGGGTTTTATTTACACTGTTATACAGACAATACTTTTTGGACTTGGGACAACTGGCCTAAGGGGTGACTGTGTAATAAGTCGCTGCTTAATGGGGGTTCGACTGTATAATGTTATATATTTAATACTTATAGACTCAAATTATTGAAAATGTTTCACTTCAAATTGAAATCAGTCACTACAACCCCCAAGAAGCTCTTTCAGAGCTAGTCCTATCTGCTTCACACAATGTTCAATGACATCACATTCATTAAAAGCAAAACTCAATCGCATGCAATTCTTAAACTTTCCAGAACTAGCAGCAAATCGTGTGCCATTGTTGAACTCTACATGATACTTTTTTCGACAGATATCAAGCAATTTGTCACAGTCGACTTCTGATGGCAAAGTAACCCACACAAAATAACCTCCTTTTGGCCTCTGGTAAGAAAATTGCCCAGGTATAAACTTATCAAGGGAATCACACAATGCATTAAGTTGGGATTTGAAAACTTTGCGAACCATCAATAAATGATCGTTAACTAAACCGTCTTGCAGTGCGACAGCAATAATACATGAAATGTAGTGGTTAAAAGATCCACCACTACTG
Source organism: Meandrina meandrites (assembly GCA_963693305.1). Lineage (NCBI taxonomy): Eukaryota > Metazoa > Cnidaria > Anthozoa > Scleractinia > Meandrinidae > Meandrina > Meandrina meandrites. The sequence continues at coordinate 38,506,582 of OY855909.1, read as the reverse complement.
GCATAAGCACACCTTTCCAACAAATGTCGCACATGTTCAGGGACTTCCATCCATCCAAGACGCAACCCTGGGGCAAGGAATTTTGAAAAGGAACCATTTGAAATAACATTTCCGCTATAATCAGCATTAGACTTGTTGTCAAATGCGAAAAGCCTTTGTGGGGGTGGCTTGTCATCTGTGAATGATAACAAGTTGTAGACATCATCACAAAAAGCAAGCACATTGTGTTTACGGATCAGCTCAATAACCTTCTTGCACCGCTCCGCAGGAAGACAGGAGCCAGTAGGGTTGTTAAATGTAGGTACACAATACAGCAGAGCAGAGTAAGGCTTTTTGTCTGTCGGTGGCCGCAGCTTACTAGAATGTTCCATCATTAGTCTTTCAAGCTCATCAACAACTATTCCATCTTTATCACTTGGAACACCAATGACTTTCATCCCCAGATCATCTCGCGAGGCCTTGAGACCAATATAATACGCTGGCTCCTCAGCAAACACCACATCCCCGGGTTGAAAGAGAAAGCTCCCTATGAATGCAAGGCCTTGTGAGGCACCAGCATTCAGCCACAGGTCTTCATGATTGACAGTGTTGGCATACTGCTCAGTGAGAAACTTGGCAGTCTCTTTCCTGAATAATACTGCACCTGGATCAGCCCCATACATGAAAGCATTTGGGCATTGATCTAATTTGTGAAGCGAGAGTGTTGCTTTCTGAACAAGGTCGGCACACTTCTGTCGTAAGCGAGTGCTTGGAGCACCTGTTCTCAAGCTGTAAGTTTTCTCAGCCCCACTGTCCAGATTATCTGCTTGAGTTGAAAACATGCTGAGCCTGACAAAGTCCTGTAATATAAAATAACATTTCCAAATTACATTTTAAAATATAATTAATCTTCATGATATATTACTCATATAAGCTCATAACATTCCATTTATTCTTTTTTCCATTAATTTGTAATTTCAGTGTCACATTGTGATTTATATCTTGTTTCTGTATATCTCAAACAGTTTGCAGTTCTCCTTGACCTAAATCTCTCCGCTATCATCAGGGTCTGGAAGGGGGGGGGGTCTGGATCTCGAGTCACGGGCTAAATTTCCGTACATTCACGAATCACGTAACTTTTTTTTCAGATTTCACGAATCTAGTGAAGTTGACTTCTGAATTTGCTCTTAGACCTTTACTTCTAGCGATTTCGTAAAATGAAGTAAAGTTTTCTATCCAAACTATGCTGTTTGTATCGTTTTCAATATTTTCGCCGTCCACACTAATCCGGATAAATTTGAAAACGAAACGCGGCATCGGCCTTAGATGAATGGCAGAGCATACGTACTTTAAAACGGAGTTTTCGCCCCGAAAACCGATAACGTTTTCCATCCACACTATCGTTTTCGTTCTGTTTTGAACAATCTTGACAGATAAAATGTACACGTGTAGAGTTATTTGATGTTCAGGACATTGTATCGGTAGATCACAGACTACAACTTAAGAGGATCACGAGTCAAAGTGAATATTTAATCACGAATCACGGCTGTATTCCATGAGTTTTCCCGATTCACGCTCTGTTTTTCGGTCAATTCACGGATCACGTGAAACCCCTTCCAGACCCTGTATCATCAACGACTCTTCAACTAAAACTACGAATATTTGTTGCATGCTCTTCCTATGGAAGAGGTGAGCCACTGTGTAAATTATAGCACGCTATCGATGGGATGCTCAATGCCTAGTTAAACGATACTGATTTAAACACTCAATGATTTCTTTTAAATTGTGGTTACCTTTGATGTATTTAATTTTAATTTCAATGACAATTTCAATCGTATTTGACTAACCTTGTGCAGCCGCAGCGAGAATCCTCCAGATCGAACTTGGGTATTGCATTATGGGATCGAATATCACGGATAGGTCCGTTATGCGTGCATGTGCAAATTTTCAGACTGAACGCGCGATGTACGCGGGGTTTTAGTCGTAATTATACAGGCATCGAATGACTGACTGACTGACTGACTGACTGACTGACTGACTGACTGAAATAAAGATACATTAAAATTTTCTATTTACTGGTTTACATATTTGCCGTGTGGGAGTCCGATGCAGAGAACCATTTATTTATGCTTCTCTTAAATATGATAGAATAATCTCTTACTCTTAATTGAATTATTTAGCCTGCGAGCAGGCTCACCACGCAAAAAATCTTTAGCCTGCGTAGCTGGTGGGATTAGCGAGCATGAGTCAAAAAACACTCATTTGCGAAATCCCGCCAGCTACACAGGCTATGAATTATTTTGCCTCTACCATCCATATTGGCATTGACTTCCATTCTTATGTTCCAGAAAACATCCCTACCTCCCACGGAAGGGATTTTTCCTAAGACCCTCAGCCCTCTGGAAATTCCAATTAAGCTTCATACATTTCCTTAAAGTGTTTGGCCTTTGAGGAGACCCCCCCCCAGAAATTTCCAATCCGTTCTGTGGAGGGAGTGTGGAGATTTTCTAGAACCTTACATTCATTTTCCAATATCTCTGATCAAGAGACTGACAGAAACATGTGCACACGCATGTGGAAACCAACTTATCCCGGTGAAAAATGATAACAAACAAGCAAAGGGGGTTAATGGATGCTGTGTAGCAATATTTATGTTGCAGCATCATAAAAAAGTTGTTTCTTAAAGAAAGTGCTCCGATGTTAAATTTTAATGTTTTGGGGATAAAGTGTGCACACTTTGCAACTCAGTGATGAAGAGGATCAAAAGATTATGATAATTATATAAGGTCTAAGCACTTTTGAGTGTTGCTTGTCCGAATTTCAAAATGTCCCATGCACTCATTATGACAGCACTTGACATCACTGTCAGAATTTTGGCGTGAAATGATTTTTTTGATGCAATTTCATTCTTTGTGCAGTTGCTACTTTTTGGGCCACTTGTCAGAATTTACCCTGGCAGCGCCTGCTACATGAACGGTAGATCATGACAGCTTATGAACAAGAGAACTGGCTAACTTAACACTTTCAAAGTTATTTATCCACCACCAACGTACACTTATTGCTATTTTCAAATATGTGTTACTAAACAGCACTACTAACAGTAAAATATCCACTTTATTTCTTTTATAGGTCTTTATACCAGTAAGTACCCTAACTGACGTACATATATGGTTCGAAATGAAACCCCTCTGTAATGAACACCTTCTCTAAATAACCCGAGTCCCTCTCTATTAATTAAGCTCCCCCACCCAAAGGATCTGGAAGAAATAAGCCCCAAGGGGTTTAATTAAAGGTATATGCTAAATTTATACAAAAAATTTGTTGCTTATTTTGAGCATTCTTTATTGTTCTTATCATACCTAAATACTGTTATCAGCAAACAGCTCTAAGAAAAACATGTTAGCTGAATAGCATAATATCAAATACAATGTTAAAAAAATACAAAACTTTTGTTCTACCCCACCTTACAATCTTGTTTGACATCAGAAATATATACCAGTAACCTCAATATATTTTTTTTAAAAATTCAATTAAGGTATGAACTCTGTTTGTATAGCCCTGAGATTTGCTTCACCCACTAACTCTCTGAAGTGATCAACTTTTATTGTCACTTTACATATTCATGTAACATGTTTTAAGCAGGAAGGTTAATGATGAGAAAAAGGACCAGTGACCATATTAGATGTCTCTAAAATATAAAAAAAATACATGTATAATTAAAAAGTATGTTTTGATGATCTTGGAAGTATTTGTTTAATTGGTAACTTCTCACTAAGGGAGAATCCCTTTGATTGCTAAAGCTATTTGCTTCACACAGTGCTCAATTGTTGGACCATCATGGAATGCGAAAGTGAGTCTCATACAATTTTTATACTGCCCTTTTGAAGAAAAACCCGAGCCCTTGTTGAAGTCAACACTATATTTATTGAAACATATGTCATAAAGCTTGTCACAGTCCACCTCAGAAGGAAGAACTACCCACACAAAATAGCCCCCTTGTGGTTTTGTGTACTGAACGGGGCAAGGAATGTACTTATCCAAAGCATTACAGAGTGAATTTAATTGGGAATAATAAACCTCTCGAGCATGAGCCAGATGCTCCTTCAGCAAACCCATTTGAATTGCAGTGGCGACAATACAAGAGGTGTAGTGATTGAAACATCCTCCACTTCGGGCATAGCCAGATGTAGACAAAATCCTTCGGACATGTCCAGGTACTTCCATCCAGCCAAGACGCAAACCAGGTCCCAGTACTTTGGAGAAGGACCCATTTGAGATCACATTCCCTTTGTAATCAGGGTCAGTCTTGTCATCAAATGAAAAGACCCTTGGCGGCATTTTAAATGGTGGCCTGCCACCCATGAAAGATATCAAGTTGTAGACATCATCACAAAAGGCCAGCACATTGTACTTTCGGAGCAGTTTAATCAGCTGTTTACACCTTTCTGTTGAAAGTACCGAGCCAGTTGGATTGTTGAATGTAGGGATACAATACAACATAGCAGCAAATGGGTGTTTGTCAGTTGGGAGTGGCTGCTTCTGCAAATGTTTTTCCATCATTTTCTCAAGTTCATCGACAATTATTCCATCTTGATCTGCTGGAACCCCGATCACATTCATTCCGTAATCTTCACTCAAAGCTGTTAGACCAATAAAATATGTGGGCTCTTCAACAAAGACTATATTTCCAGGCTGGAAAAGGAGACTTGCTATGCATGCAAGGCCTTGCGATGCACCAGCATTGAGCCAAATGTCATCACGGTCCACAGTATCACCATACTGTTCAGTAAGGAACTTGGCCAGCTCACTCCTAACTGTCAAACTACCACTGTGTGGTCCATACTGAAATAAATTGGCATAATTTTCTGGAGTGTGAAGAGCCAGTGTTGCTTTCTGGATGAGCTCACCACACTTAATTAACAGGTCTTTACTGGGGGATCCCACGCGCAGGGTGGAAACATTCCTGTCATCATGTGCAAGGTAATCGAACAATGTTGTCATCTTGAAGACAGGGTATATAAGCTGATGAATAATAAAATTATAACTCGGTCAATCTATGAATCGACCAATGAAAACTGATGAAACTGAATTAAAAATATTCCCGCACCCCAGGGGGAATCACAAAATGCAAATCCCCCTGGGTAGTCAGGGCATCAAAAACCTCGATGATGCATTTATTAACCCATATGGACTTTTTTTGTCGTCTAGTCCCTTACCCTGCGGGTGGAGTCCTCTATAAACGAAAATCGAAGAGGACAAATCTGTTTGCTGGGTCTGGTCCCCGAAAATATCTCCACCCGAAATCTGAAGTCTCATCCGCCTTTAGACGACAACGCAGTCTCCTGATTTTCCCTCCCGCTCACGTCACGCTTTAAGGCTTTGACCACAATGTTCGGCAACCTCGAAAGGAAGTGTTTTTGGTATAAAAATGTTCACCTTTTCCTTTCGCCTTCACTTTGACTTCGCGTGACACTGGCACCAGCGAGTCGGCACCAGCTCGATGAGGTGTTGCGCAATGCATCATGGGAAATCATCTTGACGCTTTGTCCTTTGTGGTCAAAAATGGCGGCCGCTGGGAACGGTAATTACATTACTTTGAACTCTCTACATTTCATTACAAAATCTTATATTTCCGGAATTTTCTTGATAAGGGTGTACTTTTCTCTTGATCTCAAAGGCGTAGAAGAGTACCACTGCAACTATTGCCAAGCAGATTGCACGTCACTTCGAGTGAAATGTGCAGAATGCACTGATTTCGATTTGTGCCTTCAAGTAAGGACGGGAGGCTTGTTTTTGACTCGCTGATCTTTTCATGTGTTTATTTTTCCGGTTTTGTGACGGTTCTAACTTCTGATTTTGTTGTAGTGTTTCGCTTGTGGTGCAGAAATGGGTAAACACAAAAGAGGCCACGACTATCAACTGATGGTAGGTCACGTGATCACAATAATATGTCAGTTTCTACATGTAATAATTGTTACATTTTATTTGTCGTTAAAACCGGTCGCGGCAAGATTTCCGCACAGCCCCATACATTTATTTTGCATACAGTTCTTAGTTTAATGAAAACAATAACGGGACTAAAGGTGCTTTGTTTCAGACATAACTTTCTTTGTTTTACTAAACTTCCATTTTTTTCTAACTCCAAAATAGTTTTAGAATTTACACATAATGATTTTTTCTTAATTTTGCGTAGAAAATGGATAAAATAATTAAAGACGAAAAATGTTTTCTGGTTTCGTGCTCAAAATACAGAAAATCGAAAGGGGTGTTACTAAACTAAACATTCACTACACATTTAGTGCGAAGTTGAAATTTATTCACATTGTAGCTTGAAACCACAAATGACAGACAACCTTGCGTTCTTGATCCTGGATGTTAATGCCAGTTAGCAGCTGAGTTTTCTTACAGGTCATGATCAATCCTGGTAAATAGAAGGTCTGCATGGTGCAGGCCCGTAGCCAGGATTTTGTATGGAGTGGTGCACATAAGCGCCCCCGGCGTGAAATCTCAAGCGCCTGCAGGCACGAGAATGTAGGGGGGTCTGGGGGTATTCTCCTGCAGGGAAACTTTGAAAAAATAGGTTATCTGAGACAGCAAATGGTGGATCTTCAACCCAAAGGGCCATACTGAATGTAAATAACCGAAGGACAGAAATACCTTTCCCCTCCCACTTACGTTGACAAAGTCCAGCAATTCCTGTGGCTCGCGTGCTGCATCTCTTTGCTGCCACTGTTGTTTACAGTCACTTGTTTGAACCACGCTTGAAAGATAATCTTGGTTAAGTACATTTTTTTAGCACCAAAATATAAATTCAGGGCAAGAATTTTGACACCAACACTTAAAAAAAATTACAAACACTTCTTTTAACCAAACCTTTAACGAAATTCTCTTCTACCGGCAGTTTATTCCACACTTTATTCAACATCGATCCTAATATAATTAGCGAGTTGTGAAGGCGACAGTTGCAAATTCACCTACGAAAGTAGGCAGGGCAGTAGAAGAAAGTGGGTGGGGCAGCGACACAAAAATCTGGGCCTATCCCACAGTTCAGTGATTTTTGTAGTAGTTCTTTGGGGTGATTGTTCCATAAAAATGCACCACTGTAACTGAAGCTATGTTTCAGGTAGTCAGTTCTTGGTTTCGGTTGAGACAATTTCTGTGTGGCATCCTGAAGATCATAGGACAAATTTTTGGAGTAAAAATGTTGCAGAGATAATCTGGAGCCAGCTTATTAACACACTTATACATTAAATTTGCCTTTTGCTTTGCCCTTCTAATCGATAAGTTGTCCCAGCCAACGTCTTTCAGATATTTGACTGGGATCACGAGTTACGTTCGATAACATCGAGTTAAAAAGATAGTTAGAGTTTAACTACATTTAGTAATTACCCTAGCAGCACAATTTTGTAGTTTTTGAAGTTTCTCACTCAGTTGTTGAGACAAGCCATCCCAAACAACACTGCAGTAATCAAAGTATGATTCAATAAGACCTTTGTATATTTTTATAGCAGTGAGCATGGAAATAAAAGGCCTGACTGGCGTAAGTGCACCGATACTGGAAGATACCTGTCTATGTTAAGTCCGAGACATTTGCTATAATTTGTTTGGTTGATTTTGACGCCATCTACATAATTTTAATGTTCAGTGTATAATCGTTTAGAAACTGCAATTTTTGATGCAAGCTAATGACCATAAACTCAGTCTTTGCAACATTAAGGCTTAGCTTGTTAGCTCTGAGCCAGAGATTAATGCTTTTTGATTCACTGTTGATTTGAGTCTCCCAGATATAAACCCCCCTCCAGATGCTGGATGACAGTACTGAACAGGGCTAAATGTTGCTTTATTATGACTTTTTAACCTAAAAATGTATCTCGATCTTTGAAACGACTCTTTAATAATTCTGTTTATAAGCCTCCCCGGATGTAAGCTCCTCCGTTTATAAGCCCACCCAAAACCCCTTCCAAAGTTGTACAAGCCCAGGGCTTATAACCAGAATTTTAAAGTATGTGACACTTGCTTCATGATTTCAACTCCTGCAACCCAATACACATCACTTTTTTTAAAGATGTGTTCTGTTGTTTAAATCAGAAGAAAGTATCGAAATAAGTTTTCTCTTCTGTTTATATATTTTGTATTAATTAGCCAATTGTTATTGTCCAGCCATGTTGTATTTTGTGATCTAGGTGGCTATTCCTTCTTCCCTTGACTTGATTCCTTCCATGCAATCAAAACATTAGATTTGTGTTATGAAAAATGAGTGTGTCATTCCAAATGTCAGTGTTGAAAATTTATACCTGAAGCTGGTTTTAACTTTCATTAATGCCTCTACTTCCTTGGTCAGGACTGTTTGCATAATATGGAAATGTTGGAAAAAATGTTCTTATACCAACCCTCCCCCCATCAGCCTTCTAACCTACCAGCCTGTCCTCTTGCATGTTCTTCCCCTCTTGCTGCCTCTATTCTGCTTCCCTGCTCACACAACTCCTCAGTCACTTAGCAGCTTCCAAAATAAAAATGGACGTCTTGTTGACTGTATTGAATCATTACCTAAGCATTATAAATAACACTTCTTGTATCTTGAAGGATGGTGGGACATTTCCACTATTTACCAAGGACTGGACATCAGAGGAAGAGGTGTTACTGTTAGATGCTATTGAGCAACATGGCTTTGGAAATTGGTATGTTTAAAATGTAGCAGTGATGAGACTGATTTTGAGTCTGCAGAATTTCGTAAACAGTTGGAATAAACACGAACATTTCCCCTCTCATTTCAATTTCATTACGGTAGCAAGTGACATAGTGAACAAGAAAGGGCTAACAAAAATAAAAATAGTCAAGTCTGTATAAGAGCCTAGTGGCACATCAGGCCAGAGCTTATCCCGGTTTCCATGGCATTAAGCAACTATGGATGGGATGCTAGTCCATCGCAAGGTTACCCCCAGCAGTAAATTCGCCGGTACCCATTTATACACCTGGGTGGAGAGAGGCACTATGAGAGTAAAGTGTCTTGCTCAAGAACACAATGCAGAGCCAAGGTCAGGGCTCAAAACCCGGACCGCCCGATCCAGAGTCCAGTGCACTAACCATTAGACCACCGCACTTCCCACTGCTAACAAAAATAATGCCAGTTTTTGTGTGGGAACCCCATGTTCAATTAGTGTTAGGCTGAGTAGAACAAAAATTAATCATTGATTTATTCAAGATCCTGTAAGATCCTTCATGACCCTGTGTTAAGTTTTAACCAGGGTAGAAACACCCCTGGATTTTGAACCCAAATTATGAGCGAAAAGGTGCATTACTTATACGTGGGTTTTATAGTAGGTGTGCAGTATTGTTTGTGCACCTCTTAGTTGAAGCCTGTTTGTATTTTCTCTTTGAACTTTTTTTATTTCAGGGATGATGTTGCTGATCACATTGGCACTAAAACTGGCAAAGGTTGGTCACTTTTAATTAATGATTAATTTGTTTAATCATCATCTAGTCCACTGCCAAGTTGTCTTTTGCCCACCCCCACCCCCGCACCCCCCCCCCCCACCCCCTTTGTTCAAAAATGGTGCCTGGTGCAAAAGCTTTGATTTAAACGCCAATAAATAAATTTAAACCACAACATATATTTCAACTTTATTTTCCACTTTTTGTGAATTATTAGACAACACTGAAAATAACCCTTTCTTTGAACAACAAGTTTGACCTGCAGACAGTGAAGGGGGGAGTGTGCAACTGAATGATTAGCTGTTTATAAACATGTGTGATTTAGTTTCATTGAGCTGGATAGCAAAATTCACAGAAAGAGATATTAACAAATTATGATCAATGCACTTTCCTTTCAGCTATGAGTACCTATCATGATAAGAACATTATTTTATTCTAGATAATAAAACTGCTCTTTATCAACAGAGACTAGTGAACACTATGCTGATCACTTCATCTCAGGAACTGTTGGCCAAGGTAATTCTCCCTACTGCCTACCGTACAGCCCTTTTAATGTCAACCATGAGAATTTGGCGATAAATCAGAAGAACATGACACCATGGTCATTCAAGGGAAGGACAATACTCTCCTAAATAAATCACTGTCTAGTGGATTGCTTAGTATTCAAACTTATTTTATGCATCCTATTATGTATCCTATAGGGCTTATTAGATATTAGTTATTTATCATTATTTTTTTATAATTTTAGCAACTGTGGAGCCATTTAAAAATAAGATAGTTGATCATACGTCTGCTGATCAAGGTAAGACCAAACTAATAAATTATAAATAATCCACCCTCAGGGCTGCACTGCCAGAGTTCAGCCTGGTAGTTTAGCCAGAAGGGATTGAAACAGAACAGTGCCTGCTAAAAGCGAGGTATTTTTGCCTGGCCGGTGACTATGCAAGAAAAGTAGATGTTACCAAGAGACATCAAAAGAAGATTGGAGGTAGCCATGCACATTTTTGAGAAAATTAAGTTTGAATACTGGAAAAAAAAAGTTCTGACATGACATTTTGAATCAAGTAAATGAAAAGAAAATTTCCTTGCAAATTCCATTTGAATTTGGTCTTTCGTAAGCAAAATCAACATTAAAATTAATATAACAATCTTACAAATAACTAACAAATACAGACAAGTTCAATCGATGGAGTTGCTTATGGGGTCTGTTACATGTTTCCTATCCCCTCCCTAGCAACTTAAATATTTGTCTTGCACAATTTTTCACATGTGCACAAGGCCATTTGTAGTTAGCAGTCTGCGGGTTCGGTTTGAACAATTAGTGATTTGTTTTTAAAATTAAATGTGAGCATGTTTAAGTAGCTCTACATTTGAGATATACAAGGCTGAATGGAAAGACAAGAAAGATGATTGTTGTAGGTGAATTTTGAAACATCGAAGAAATTTTGAATAAGTGCTAGTTACATACTATTGTGTTCTGTATGTTCAATAATTTCATGAAAAATTAATGTTAAAAGAGGGTTGTTTTTGTCCTTTATTTTATAGAAGTGTTATCTCCAACTTTGTTGCACCCCCCTGAGCCTGTGGAGATGAGTGTCACCGAGCAACAGGAGCTGGGATATATGCCACTCAGAGATGACTTTGAAAAGGTGATCACACATCACCTTTAAATGCAAAGAGTGTGCAAAAATGTAGACGTATAATTTAATGTAAATAGACCAGAATCGTTTTTATACTTATATTATATTTCAATTTAAACAGTGTCCCTGATTAGTAAGCTTATGGCTAGCTAGAAGACCAGACACTTAAATAAATATATAGGAACTCCTCCTCCTTTAGTTCTAGTGTAGCCTCATACTTTCCTTTTGAAAATTGGTCTTTAAGACCCTCTGTCCCTTGGAATTTCCAAAGATCCTCCATGGAGTGTATGGATATTTTCTGGAACCTCGCAATTTACTTTTTGATTGTCAACTGATTTCACCAAACATTGCGTATCCCGTGTTGCACTGTGAGGTTAACAGTTCATAAAAAAGTATTAGACCAGTGTAAGAAATTATGCTTTCTTGTAGGAATATGACAATGAAGCTGAAACTCTTGTGAGTGGTTTACAGTTCAGTTATGATGATGAAGATGTCGAAGTAGGTAAGAGAAAAAGAGAAAAACTCAAGACAAAAATGTAATGTACAATAGTCAAACTCACAAAATAAATGCCTTTGACTGGGTACTAAGGGTACTTGTGTGTCACAAATTATTGAAGATGTTTTTGGATGGTGTAAATTGTGAATTGACCTCGACTCTGACCTCTGGTGTTGTTCTTGGTACTCCTGTGTTAAATCCTTGGCTGCACTTAAGAATCTCCCACGTTCCCCTGATCTCTAAAAAACATTGTATTTTTCTTTCTTGTTCTACATTGATAATTCCATTCACTATTGCTCCCTAACCTTTATTTACAAAAAAAAGTTCCTGTTAATAGAAAAGATAAGCCATATTCCCAAAAACTAATGAATTTTTCTGCTGGATCGGCAAACTGGGTGTGCCCAGTGTGTGCAATTACATGGAAAATGTCAGCTCAACAAACGAGTATCCACTATTGCTGGAATGGCAAACTTTTTGATTATTATAGCGCCCTTTGGAAAAATACATTTATGTCAACATATCGATGACGAAAAACTAGCTACAGTTTTTTTTTACCACGCTGCAGAGCGAAGGTGATTGTGGCATATTATTCTTTCCATAAATGATTTAGTTAGTTTGTTTGGCTGCTCTTCCTATTCCAGAATACTTGGATTTCCATTCCGGCTATTCTGCTCCCAGGAGCAGAATAGCCGGAATATATTCCAGAATATATTCTTATTCCAGAATATTCCCAAACGAACGCGCCCTTAGTTTTTAAAAACTTGTCTCGATTCCTATCGCAAGGACAATGATCTTGTACAGCAAGTTTACTTGTAGTGTCAATAAATTCTCCCTTCTTTTTAGCCGTAAAGAATTTGCTCAGAATTCTTGAACAGTGATTCCCAACATAAAATTCAACATTCGCTTCGTATATGAGCGCTTTTTAAGATTGTGTTGTTCCATAAAATATCCATACCCCTCCCAGAGAAGTTTTTTGGTTTAAACCCCCCCCCCCCCCCCCCCTCTGGAATTTCCACTTAAGCCCCATACTTTCCTTTTAAAATTTTGGCTTTTGAGACCCCCCACCCCCTCGGAATTTCCATTGACCTTCCATGGGGTGGGTATGGATATTTTCTGGAACTGCACATTATTGATTTGTAGACTTCATTGATTACCAATAAAAATCTTACCACATTCTTTGCAGATTTGAAACTGGGAATTATAGACATGTATTTAAGAAGACTCAAAGAAAGACAACATAGAAAGAAGTGAGTGTTCAAATAATTAAATACTTCGTCTAAAGATTTTTTACCTGAAATTTTTAAATGTATTAAAAAGTGATAACGCCATAAATAAACACAGTGCCGTGCAGCAGTTGAAGTAATTGTGTTTTGTTAATTCTTACAGTATTGCAAGGCAGCATGGACTTATTGCTAGTAAACACAGAATTATAGGTAAGTACTTTTCATTACAGTGGGTAGCGCTCTTCACAGCAAACTTCCGAATGTAATGACCGTGACGTAATGTTGAAATTTAGCACGGTAATGTCTTCAAGGGATCGATTTTTTTGGGTGGGGGGAAGCTAAAACCTGTGCTGTATATGGGCTGATAAATCAGTTTTGGTTCGTATTAGGCAAAATGGCGCTCTTACCGAGCATTATCTACGAATTATAACAAGAGATACTTAATTGAAGTCAGGTATCTTGAATGTCTATTGTTTCCATATTACTTTTGGGGTGTAACTACTGTAAAACTATCGCTACTTATGAGGCAGGTTCAGGATCTGTTTCTTTAGATGTTTTTTACTGTCACAGCTTCAAGATAGTCTTTGAAGTAAGAGTTACTACCTCAGATCATTTGGTTTAATTTGATGTATGTGATATTTCCATTCTTTTTTGTGGCAATTCAAGTTGCGTTTGAGGTCGCTTCTTGCGGGGGATCGCTACTATCAGAAGTTTTTGGTAGATATATTCTAGAAAAAAGCCAATGAGATTGCTATCATATAATAGTTGAAAACCTCGTAGCGTCTTTTATGCTAAAAATAATTGTTAATGTTTCAAAATGACGCTAAATCCCTTCCCTTATACCCTTTCGCTCCTGGTGGAGCATAGGTCCTCGGAAACAATTGCTCTCCACCGTGATCTGTTCTGTGCTGACCTTTCCAACTGCCACCAGGTGTAGCCAGCATTTTTCGTCTCGTTGTCTACCGTCCTCCTCCAGCTGTTTCTGGAACGGCCTCTGCTCCTCTTCCCCTGTGGGTTCCATCTCAGTGCCTGCTTGGTGACATTGCAGTTAGGTTTCCTGAGGGTGTGCCCAATCCAACCCCACTTTCGCCTTCTTATCTGGATGTTGATCCTTTCCTGCTCAGTTGTTGTCCATAGTTCTTCATTTGTTATGACCTCTGGCCAGTGGATGCCCATGATGGACCTCAGGCATTTGTTGATAAAGGTCTGCAGTTTTGTGGAGTTTGCTTTTGTTACTCTCCACGTTTCAGAGCCGTAAAGGAGGACCGACTTTACGTTGGTATTAAATATCCGTAGTTTGGTCTTTCTGGAAATCACTTTTGATCTCCAAACCGGTGTCAAGATGGCAAATGCAGTTCTTGCCTTTCCGATCCTCACTCGTATGTCCTGATCAGATCCACCGTCCTTGCTGATGTTACTTCCAAGGTACGCAAAGTCCTCCACCTCATCGATTTCATCCTCAGCTAGTTCTATTCTGTCTACATTCCTGGTGTTTACCCTCATCACCTTCGTCTTGGATTTGCTGATCCTAAGGCCCGTCTGCATTGAGATTTTTGCCAGTCTTGTTAGCTTGGATTGCATGCTCCTGTGGTTATGTGAGAGAAGGGCGATGTCGTCGGCGAAGTCAAGGTCTTCTAGCCGGGTCGTGAGTGTCCACTGAATGCCATCCTGATGATTTTCTGTCGTCCACCGCATTATCCAGTCGATGACAAGTAGGAACAAGAAGGGCGACAGCAAGCAACCCTGGCGCACTCCAGTGAGCATCTCAAACAGTTCTGAAAGAACTCCATTGTGGATGACTCTACAGGTGCACTTCTCATAGGTCTTCTGTATAAGAGTGATGTATTTGTCTGGGATGCCATAGTGGCGTAGCAGCTTCCACAACACTTCCCTATCAACGCTGTCGAATGCCTTCTCATAGTCCACAAAGGTTGTATAAACAGGAGAGTTCCACTCTAAAGACTGCTCCAAGATGATCCTCAGGGTAGCAATTTGATCTGTGCATGACCTATCTTTCCTGAACCCAGCCTGTTCTTCCCTCAGTCGTTTGTCTACCTCTTCTTTCAACCTCTCCAGAATTACCCTATTTAGTACTTTTCCGGCTGTTGACAGCAGCATGATGCCTCTCCAGTTCTTACATTCCTTCAGATCTCCTTTCTTTGGAAGTTTGATTAGGTAGCCTTCTTTCCAATCATCTGGTATCTCGTTCGTTTCCCAGATCTTGCCAAACAGTTCATACAGCATTTTGGTCGAGGTGTTTATATCTGCCTTGATGGCTTCTGATGGTATGCCATCGGGATCAGCTGCTTTTCCATTCTTCAGTTGTCTGATGGCTCTTTTGATCTCTGCTTCATTTGGCTTATTCTCACTGACCTGCAAAGGTGTGTCGGCTGGTTGCATGTGAGGCATCTCGCTTGGCGGAGGTCTATTGAGTAGTTCTTTGAAATGTTCTGCCCACCTTTTTCGCTGTTCTTCCTGATCAGTGAGCAGCTCTCCGCTCTTGTCTTTGACAGGTCTGTCCGGGATCTTTCTATCACCTGCCAGTTTCTTCGTGATGGAATATAGCTCTTTTGCATCACCTCTGCCTGATGCCTCCTCTGCCTGTCGTGCAAGGTCTTCTACAAAGTTCCTTCGGTCGTTTCTGATGCTACGTTTAACTTCCTTATTGACCTCTGAGTATCTGATGCGAGCTTCTGTTGTCTTAGCTCGTGTCCTGCTGTGATTCAACGTCTCCTTCGCCTTCTTCCTTGCTTCTATCTTCAGGGTGTCCAGACTTAAGAATGTCTTGTGCTGTTTGCGCTCTCTTCCCAGCGTTTCCTCACATGTCTCTTTCCATGCATTTTTTATGCCCTGCCACATTTCGTTGACTGTTCTTTGGTTATCCCTTTCCTCCCGATGCTCTTCATTTTCCTGAAGGCTTGCCAACACTTGGTACTTGTTGGAGATGGTGAGCTGGAATCTGTTCTTTATCCCATCATCCTTCAGCATCCTGATGTTGTACTTATGGCTTATCTTCTGCATGCCAGTGTTATATCTCTTCAGCTTCAACCGGCATTTGCCTACAAGAAGGTGGTGATCTGAAGCAGCATCGGCCCCTCTCTTTGCTCTAACATCAAGCAATGACCTTCTGAACTTAGATGATATGCAGATATGGTCAATCTGGTTCTCGGTTCTGCCGTCTGGAGAGACCCAAGTCGCCTTGTGTACTCTCTTGTGCGGAATGACGCTTCCGCCAATGACAAGCTTGTTGAAGGAGCAGAAGTCAGCAAACAGCTCTCCGTTTTCATTCATTTCACCAATACCATGCTTTCCCATAACTGTCTCAAAACTTGTATTGTTGCTCCCCACCTTTGCATTAAAATCCCCAAGCACCAATATCAAGTCCTTTCTAGCTATTCTGACTATGACACCTTGCAGCCTCTCATAGAAGTCAGTCTTTACTTCATCATCCGCTTCATTTGTCGGCGTGTAGCACTGAATGAGGGTGGCTTTTCCGATCTTAGTATGAAACCTTGCTGTTATTATCCTGGAGGATACTGGGTTCCATCCTATGAGTGACTTCGCAGCTTGTGGAGTCAGCATAAATCCAACACCCTCTGTGTGGGGAACATTTGAGTCCTCGTGGCCTGAGTAGAGGACAGTCTGCCCTGTTGACAGCCTTATGCAGCCTGACTCGATCCATCTCGTCTCACAAAGGCCTAAGATTGACAGATTATAAGTGGTCATCTCAGCAGCAATCTGAGCAGCTTTACCTGCCTCGTACATGGTCCTGACGTTCCACGTGCCAAATAGTGTGGTTGTCTTTGGGGTAAGGAGAGGGTTCGGCATCGCTGCTTCCCTTCGGCTTTCACAGCGGTGCTTCATACAAGCCCCTGAAGGGGCATTCTCTCCTACAAAGTCAGATGTGATTTCGTGCATGTTTCTCATGGTTTCTGTAATCCTTGATATCCATTTGATGGGTGATTGGCCCTTCAAACTTCACCAGAGCCCCGTTAGCCAGGCATTTTCAGGGTTCTGTGCAGGCCTTCATGGCTACCGTAGCGGCCCGGAGGAACAAATCCTCCACCATACTTCGCCCTGGACGGCAATTCCCTACTTTCCTGTTACCAGCTACCACGACGAGGACGAGGGGTTGGACTTTGGTAGCTAATGACGCTAAATGGCAGTATAAAATTGTATAAGATTGCTATCATACCCTTTTCTACAAAAACTTTGTCAATCAGTTTCTCAAGCACTTTTGTTACATTTACACTCGGGGGTGGAAGCGGATGGAAGCGGAATCATGAATCATGAATCATAGCTGTAAAATTGGTAGGAATCATGAATCTTCGTGTTTAAAACATGGGAATCATGAATAACGAGAGATGGGTAAAAGAATCATGAATAACAAATAAATATGCTTTCATCGATATTGGAGGTGTGTGAATATAGAATGCAAACTACGAAACTTCTTAACAGTTATATCACAGAAATGGCCGAAAATAGCATTTCCGAGCGTCTAATTTTCAAAATTTTCTGGGGGAGCATGCCCCCAGACCCCCCTACAGGATAACACTGAAAACGCGATTCAAATTCTCACCCCTTACCTATCAACTTAACTGTGATTAGGTATGTTACACACGGTGAAGTTATTTTCAAAACTGGTTGAAAAACAATAACAAATGAATCATGAATCATGAAAGTCCAATGATTCCGCTTCCACCCCCGAATTTACACCATAGGGAGCCCGCGCGCTTATTTGTGGGCGGTTGTAAGCTGTACTGTATGTTAATTTCATTTAACCTTCTAACGTTAATAAAAAGAAATAAATTAACTTACCTGTTGTCTCCTTCAATCTGTTGTAAAGCCAAATGGGTTACATTTCAAGTTGGGATGCATTTTGGCGTCGCGATCGTACATTTTCTTTGATATGTTTGAAACACTACTTCGTCCGACCGTTGCACAATGCCTATTTTTGCTCTGCGATGTGGCTATCGCGTTTCATCATTAGTGTAACGTCACACGGCTCAGTGCAAGGTCATGTGGCTCTCATTAACGTCTCGTGTTTCACCGTTGGTTATTAATTTATTAACAGTTTGAATGTAAGAGCCGTGTGACGTTGCACTAATGATGAAACGCGATAGCCACATCACAGAGCAACATTGAAATGTATCCCATTTGGGTTTACAACAGATTGAAGGAGACAGGTAAGTTAATTTCTTTCTTTTTATTTACGTTCGAAGGTTAAATGAAATTACAACCGCCCACAAATAAGCGAGCGGGCTCCCCATGTCTACGCCATGTGTTCTGGGTCCTGGAAGTTTTTTATATTTGTGGCTTGGAAAACTCTAGGAATCCCATCATTTCTAAGTAGAATCTTAATTTTCATGGTGTGTAATGGACGGTAACAATAAAGATGCGCGCTAACCACTACTTTCCGTTTTTAGCCCTTCGTAGAAAGTACAGCAAAGAAGACAGGTTGGTCATTATCACTTGCTTGCGCATATCAATCATTTACAGGGTCTTAGATTAACTCCCACTTACCTGAATTTCTGTGCGGGCAAAGGCAAACAAACAAACCCTCAGCTCCAGCTCCAGCTCCAGCTCAAGCAAACCTCAGAAATTTATTACCTTCCTGGGAAAAAGAGAATCCTTTTATGAGTACCAAGATGAAAGGTCCTTCAAGCCACGTCCAAAACGAAATATGAGAATACCCAATCCTCGTACATTTTTTTTAGTTCAATTGACACAGAATTTCCCTTGAAATAGGCGATTACGTAGAAAACTGGACTTGCTTGTTCACAATGACCGCTGCTCGTGTATCTTGACGGTTGTGCTGTTACACCCGAGTATTATCAAGTTGGGATGTATTTTCCCTGGCATGGGTTACATTGTACAGCCAGATATGTTTTCTTTTCTTTCTCTTTTTTTTTCACGCAAAAAGTATCTGGGAAATATAGATTTTTTTAATTGTCTTGTGAACTTGATGGAAATTCATAGAATAAATCCTTCTCTTCTTATACAGGGAGTTTCGGGACGCCACTAGAGTCTTTGCAAGATTTAAGAGCCACAGTGAATGGGAGGAATTTTTGAATGGTCATTTAAGTAAGTGATTCGTTCAGTTGTAGAAGTGAGGTTCTATGGGGGAGAGGGGATTTCGGAGAAAATCGTTGATTATCACACATTTCACACCAATCTCCTACCGTGTCTTTCCAACTGGTCCTGAGAAGGGAGGAGTGAGGGCTCTGGGAATGTAACTGGATTGAAATTCGAAAGACGTTCTCGTATTCCGATCTGAAGGTCCCCAATAACACGACTATCCACTAAGAAATCTCGTTAGGGGAGAGAAAGAGACGACTTTCTTAAAAAACATCGTCTATAGATTTCATACACATGCAAATCCGAAGAAGGGGGTCGGGAGTGTGGACAGGTCGGTGGGGTTTGCACTTTTCAAACTCTTAAATAAACGATTTTTCATTCACTCACAGGAGAAAGGGAGCTTAGAGCGAGAATAAAAGACCTTACGAGATACAGAAAGAATGGAATCACAAAACTAGCGGGTAATTTAATGTTATACTAGAAGTAACTTGCAATATTTATGCCGAAGTATTTTATAACTATGAGTCACCTTATCTTCTCTGCAATCCTGATGAACTAGCTTAACCAGTTTGCCTCGTTTCAGAGTGTCAAGAGTACGATGAACAAAGATTGCGACGAGAAAGACGAAAAGAAAACAAAAGAAAGATGGTGGTAGGTGCTAATTTAGTGGTAAAAGGTAGAGAGCTTACCAAATGAAAGGCATCGATCCAGTCAGAAATAATGCAGCAAATAGCCAACTAACTATAATCAGCCAGACCCCTAATTGTCTATTTATAGTTATTATTTAATTAACTTTTCCTTTTGTAAAAAAATATTAAGGTGTAAAATAAAGTTGTGAAGTAAAAATGTTTTAAGTCAGAAGTCGATACGAAAGCATGCAAGCTTCCGTATGTGATCATGAGCCAAATGTGGTTATGGGCTAAAAGGACAACTCAAAATTTAGAACACACCGTGCATGATTGATAAAATGGTGTTTAGTCTGTGATCATAGTGTTACAAATCGCCGAAATAAGATTTTCATTTTTTCAATAGGGTGGTGCACAACCGAGAAGAACAAATGTATCGATGGGGAAAAAGAATGAGTGAGTAGTAGTTTTATTGTCGTTGAACTGAACTTATCACCATTTCTGTTACTTAAATTTTATTGCTTTCTATTCCTACTAATTTGGCAAGCTCTTACTTTCACAGAGCCGTATCAGAAGAAAAGGATGAAAAAGGTAACTTCTAATTGCTTCTTTAGTTTGTTGTTCTTAATAGTTGGCATGGCGACACTTACAGAGTTCACCCAGGGCTTACGCTAGTTGCGAGGAGAATGGGAGAGGCGCTTGAGTCTCTATACCAACCCATTCTCGTCGTGGCTGGGATAGATATCTTGCCTCCGCTCACAGTGTCGTGGAATATAAAACCACTCCGCGCAGGTTACACAAACATGAATAAAAATAATCTGCTTATTTTGTCATTGCAGACGGTGCACTCTTGTCACCAAGTTTCGCGGATCAAATGAAGAATTGTGGCACATACAAACTGCTTTCGCCGGTCGAGAGACAGGTAAGTGTGACATTGCAGTGGCTCGCATTTTTCTATGTAATTAAAGTATCAGGAGTATCTGGGTATCACAGGTATTTTGTTTACGCGCGCGTTGGAATACTGCGAAATCGGTCGGACGCCAATAATGCCGACTACTTGACAGAGACCGCACAAGAATAGCCTCTGGAACCCAGGTTTAATAATCAAGATAAAGTAAAGTATTTTACAGTAAGAAAATTCACCAAACAAATAGGACGAGAAAAAAGCATGTAGAATTTATTTACCACGCAAGTTTGAAAGCAAATTTAGGAGATCTGCTTTAAAAGTACATTCAAGTTACATTTGTAGACAATTTTTTTTTCTTTTCATCGACAGCTTTGTGCGTCTATACACATGAAACCGGGATTTTACCTCACAATAAAAACAATTATACTAAAGGTAAGTTAACTAATAAATATTAAATATAACTATAACAACGACACATGCTTAGAAACCATCTACAGTTTCTCGTACGGCGAAAGTGTATTTTACCGCAAGGATGTAAACGTCAAAGAAGTTTTTTTTAGTGATTAGGATTCTGTCCCCAGTGCATTTTGACCTCATGTTGTAAGTTTTCCTGCGCCAGCTATTATATTGGTGAAACCAACAGGAACGTATCAATGAGTGACTTGTCCTTGGACAAAAGCCTGCATATATTTAAACATCTCGACTATTGCGGTAATTGCCGCCTTCTTTGTTCTGAGAATGTTTCTTAATCTTTGACTCGTGCTCAGAAACGACAGGAAGATGCGTGGAAAATGGGCTCATTCATGTCTTTCTCCCTTTTCTTTTCACAGGACAATCTTCTAAGACGACAAGGCGTGCAGGTTAAAACTCGCTACCCACCAAACCTCGACAAAACACATAGAAAACACATTATGAACTTTCTTAAAGAGAGCGGCTGGGTCGCTACCTCGTGACGCCCGCGTTCCTTGCTGCTTGCGGCTTTGGCGCAGTTCACGTCCAGTACTTTGTATAAAGTGACGTCTCAATGTAATTTAGTAAAGTATAAATATCGACGTTGATATTCTAAATATCAGTGACTATTTATAGAACATACCACTGCGACAGGTTCCTTCGTGGTATTGGCAAAGTTTAAGGTTAACTCAGAAACCGGCAAAAATTATATGATTGAATTTATGACTTAGTGAGTTAATTCTGAACGACTGTAATTCTTGAAAAAAGTATAATCTGATTTAAGTTTTGAAATGACTTTTTTAATTTTCTGTCAAAAAAGGTCAAGACTGTTGTACTGAAGGAGGTGTACATATACTGTTTTATACTGACTAAAACTGAAACTAAGGAATCACTAAGCCAATCACACGGCGGTAAATTACGAAATAAACCGATCGGAATTCTGAGTAAAAACGTGCGCTCGGTGGCGAACGCGGGAAATTTCGCGCGAGCCACACACGATTGATTCTATTCTTGAACCAGATTGGTTGTAAAAACAGCATCTTTGCGGTGATTGGTTAGAGCTTGTTGCATTGGCTTCTTGGACGAATAATGGAGCTGACGAAACAACACCAATCGGAGAGCTTTTCTTAGAATCAAACCTTGTATTGGCATAAGGCACATGCAGTTCCAATGACTTGAAAGAATTGTGTTTACTTCATAAATAACGAACTTTTACAAAAAGAGGCAAGAGGTTGCTTCTATGAAGTCTAAATAAAAAATAAAGTTTACATGAGCCTATATGTGCCACTTACTCTGAATTATGGCCCCATAATAGAACTCAAGCCTCACACTACAGCAGTCGACTGCAAAATTACAAATGCCTTTTGTGTGGCACGGTTACACACTACAAAGTCCGCTGTTTTGGCTCGTTGTAATAAGTTACGCAGTACAGCACCCAAAACAAAGAGAGTCAAACTTAACTGGCGCTTGTATTTGCCGCTTTGTTTAAGATGACTAAATTTTTTTACGGTCTAACATGAACTACGTAATGAGTTAATAAAAAATTGAGACTGCATGCAAGGAAAAGTGTATTAATTTTATTGACTTCAGTGAAACGGAAATTAACAAAATGAAGTGACAGCTTGCAGATAAAAGATATTAAATAGTTAATTGAGGCAGTTTCAGAAACCAAGGCAAATTCATGTGACAAAAATTAAGAAATGTTTAGCAACCAGCCTCAAGAGCGTTGGTTTACATGAGGGAAAAAAGAAGCTGTTTAAAAGACGCAGATAATTGAGAGGGCCCTCTACTTATATTTGGGAATCGGTCGACTTACAATCAATGGCAACAAGCAACTTGCCCCCTTTTATTAAAGTCACGATGTTGGCAAATGGTTAAAATTTCAACGATTTGTGGAGAGATAAGTTAATCGATTTATTTAAAGGATGAACTCTTCATTGTGATCCGTTGAATACATTGTCACTGACTTTAAAAATTGAAAATTATCATTGGTCAAAGAAAATAACTTAGTATTAAGTATTCTTTTACTATTTGAGATTAAGACAGGGCGCTTGTGGTTGTAAAGCAATGCGCTCTCGTATTTCTTGGACTGTCATAAGTTTAGAGAAGAGATAAGGATCAAGAGTTCTAGGAGCTCGCAGCAGGACTTGCTTGCCGTCCTCGTTACCACAAATCTGCAAAATAAAACGGTTTTAACAGTCAGTTAAAACCTTTCGACTCAATGATGCACTTGGCAGATCTTAATTGCACCTCGTTCCCAGGGTCTCTCTCTCTCTCTCCTGCCCCCAAAGCGAGGAGAGAGAGAGGCAGGGGGAGGGGGAGGGGGGTACAGGAGAGAGAGACCCTGGGAACGAGGTTGATCTTAATTGCTGACCATCAGAATAAATCTGTACTTTTCTTACCTGTAACGCCATTAACAGATCAAATCTGTACTGAATGCTTGTTGGCCGCGGTACGCAGGTTATTTTACCAGCCAGGCAAAACTGCTCGCCGTGATTCTGTTGAGAGAAAGCGCGCAGCTCGGTTAGCAGCCGGTTTGCGGCGAAAAAAAGGAGGCCGGTCATTATTCAGAGGGGGTTTCAATTTTTTGTAAGATAGTTGCACGATTGGTTACTTGTGATCAGAGAATTAAAGGAATAATAAAAATCAACCAAATACAATTCAGTAATATTTTCTTTAGGTTGTGAGCATTTCATGCAAGTTATGCCAAGTAACCAATCAGAAAACGCTATTTTGATAAGAAATAAAAGCAGGTGAAGAAAACACGAATGCGTTTTTCTTCCACGTAACAAAGTTGACGGGAGTGACTGAGTTGCTGTGAGGATCTACAAGGCTAGGTCATTAATCAGGTAAGAGAAATGCTCCTACGAAAAGAGCTTCACAAATAAGTCAAGTTGAAAACTTTCACCTCAAGTTCATCCGCCACAGCATCTGTGCTAAAAAATTTGTGATAAACTAATGTGTTCGACTCAGTAAGCGGCCTGATGTCTTCAGGAATCTGGAATGAAAAAATATAATTGTAAGGTGAGAAATGTGAAATTATGAATGCTAAACTGGTTGAACGACAGAGATTTCTCATTTACTGGCTTAATGGTTAGAGGCGATGGTCTCGTAGGCAATACGGCGTAAGAATTTTCTTTCGCAAAAGAGATCACAGCGATTTTAAAACATTAATCAAGGATCTTTATCTTCCTTACAAAATCAATACATTGCCATGCAAACAGGTGATGGCAAGAAAGAAATTTATATCTTGATGTACCACTGAATTCTCAGAACTAACATACAGATAAATCTATGGCGATAATTAAGGAGAATTGCCGTTTTAGACTAAAATGGATTTTAAAAAAATTATTTGGAATTTCACGTGTTTTTCTGTTCATTTTTTTTTTCAAGTAAAAGGTTAACTGAATCTTTTTTTTACCTGTGGCGGGGAAGGTTCAGTTTTCTCCATAGCAACGTTTTTGTGGCCGTGTGAACTCCTTGCGACTTGTACCTTGTCTTCGCTAGTGCGCCTGTTCTTGGAGGGTTCCGCCGCTGGTTCCTTACTGTCACGCCTGTTTCGTGGTGCGGCCATTTTGTGTTTGCTTCCTTGTAGGGCTCCGCTAGCCGCAGTTTTATCTCCGCTGTCATGTTTACTCTTTTTAATTATCAAACTACTCGTTCCGCTGTGGCTTTGTTTAGTTCCCGCCATGTTTTCTTTGTTATTTATCTTAATGTCGGTGTGTTCAGTGAGAATTTTAGCGCTGTGACTACTCTGAGTTCGAGGGCTTCCATCTTTCAAAATGTCTCCATCCTTAAATATTTCTATTTCCGGGCCTTTTCTGTCGTCATCTTGTTCACTTTTGTCCTGTTCGTGTGTTTCTGTTTCCTTTTTGGTGTCAGAATTCTTCTTACAGCATTTTATGATCTTTTTGAAAAGCTTTAATAGCAGCAAGAAAGGAAGAATGAGAAAGAAAACCAAGTTGAATAAAAATTCCTTGGTCTTGTTTCTCGGTTTGGTGACGTCCTTGCTGTAAAAAAAATTAAATACCGTTCTTTATTTTCTTAAAAAGATTAGTCGTATTTTTAGAACAGCCGTTTTTGGACTGACTGACTGACTGACTGACTGACTGACTGACTGACTGACACTGGGTGGTTGGCTGGTCATCCGGACTGGTTTGTCGGCTGACTGAATGACTGACTGAGTGACTAGCTGATTGATTGATTGATTGATTGATTGATTGATTGATTGATTGATTGATTGATTGATTGATTGATTGGATTAGAAAATTTCTTGACCAAATCTTGACTGATCTACTCACGTGACTGGGTCGATCTGCTCTCCTTCTTCATTGTACTCTACAACAACAATCTGTCCCGTGTTGTCCTTCTTTTCCTTTTTGCCCTTTTTCACACCGCCCATTCCGAACCGTGCCACGGCAGCCCCCTTCTTTCTGAGGCCCATGAAGGCCTTTAGAGCTCCAAGACCCACAAGTATTCCCGCAATGCTCGCAATTCCACCTGGCGTTGTTAGAAATTTAAGAACGTTGCCGATTTTCTTGAAAAAGTTTTTGACTTTGGTCCATATATTCACTGCACCACCTAGGTCCAGGCCACTTTCGGTCGGCTTTTCCTCGTCCCAATCTTTCTCGTCCCGATCGACGCATTTAAATCCAGTATCATAGCACTGCCAGATATAAACAGGCAATTAATTTATTCAGTAACCTAAATTGCAGAGTTGTATTTCCAATTTACAGAAAATGCATTAGTGATGAATAAACGTGCGACTTATATTTCTGACAATAGCACATATTTTTACTTCGCTTTTCTTAACAACGATATACTGCAACGGTGAGTGTTCAGTTAATAGACCATTTTACAGTTGCATGCTCGATGACCTGGCCTTTGAATAGAAGCGAGGCTGGAGTTGACCTTGTTTTGATACAGACCTCGCTGCTTTTGTTTTGTAAATTAAGTTGTTCAAATGCTAACTAGTTTGCATTTACATGAAAAAGCAGAGAGGTTTGTATCAATGTAAGGTTACCTCCAGTCTCGCCACCATTCAAAGGCCAAGCCACTAAGCAGACAACTGTAAAATGGCCTATTCTAAAAAGTACGTCAATGGCTAAAGATATGTTTCCTGGAGTGGTTAATTAAGAAGGATACGTACACTACAGCCGCATCCTGTAGCACACACACAAGGCGCTGTGGTAGTGAAGGTCACATTAGCACTGTCAACCATCTTATGACGAGCATCGAAAAGTTTCACTGGAAATTAAGGAACAGAATGTGTGGTGAGTGAATAATAAATAGATATTTTCATTCAGTGTCGAAAGAAATTCGCATCTGCTTTGGTTTTGCTTTACTGGCTTAATAAAAAGCTCTGACACACGTTTTCCCGCGCTTCGTGCCGGCTTCATATATCCATTTCAAGTTTTGACTGGTTTATTGCATTTTCTGCGTCCTTTGTGATTGACTAGAGCGATTACTTTGGTTTTAGTTACGGCTTTACGACACTCAATCAAACATCGCTCTAACGCGCTCGGTTTCCAGGATGTTTGAGACTTCAGAATTCAATACTGATGACGTATTTCTGTTAAGATCCTTTTGTGTCCCTGATTGGCTGTTCCTCGGTTTTGAATTTTCGCTCACAAGTTTCAACCAATCGGGGTTCGCTGTACGAATTTCTGTCATCAGTATGTAATTTCTGTTGAGTAGCATGTGAATGTCTTTTGAGTAGGGGAAGAAAGACGGGCTCACTCAGTCTGTCCAGAATTCCAACCAACGTACTTCAGTGCTGCAACTAGAAGAGATTATTGCATGCGATGGGCGAAATGTACAGAAAATAACTGCTGTATTGACCGTACTCCTTACCAACACAGTAGTTATTGCCCCCTTTTAAGCCATAGGCATGTATGCCGAACTTAAACATGTGTGTTTTCTGAGGATTTATAGAGAGCGACTTCTCCCTGAACTTTCCTACTGCGCCAGAACATTCTGATATAACAACCTACATAGAGAAACAGAGAATCAGCAAGTTAATTATCTTAAATCGAACAAATGAAAATGATTGGAGTTTTGAGGTTGAAGCTTGTTGGACGCTGACGAAATGGATGTTACATCGTCTATTTTTTACATAATTCTGTCACGCTCCAAAACATACCTAGATAGAATAAAACGCGACAATACAGTCAACTCTGCCTTGACGGACACCCCTATAAGGCGGACACCTGGTGCTGGTCCCGTTCCCGCCGTTTTTCAGTAATTTAACCGTAACTAAACTCCCTATTAGAAGGGCGAGAGGTAAACAAAAGACCGCTTGGAGCAAGGCTGTGGAGAAAGAGGGAAACAAGGTGGGATGGAAGAGCTGAGATGAGGCTAAAGCGGCGTTTATGCGCTTACTGGCGCTTACTGGCGCGACGAGAAGCGATGATGAAACTCCCTATAACTCGCACACCCCGAGAGTTGACTGTATTGATTAAATTTGTAGAACAGTACTATTTGGGAAGTGCATGAGGGTGACAAACGATCAGGAGGATGGAAACTTGATTGCAACAATATGAATAAAGTTGACTGGCCATTTTGAAGCACTGAATCCTTACTAAAATGCTTCCTTTAATTGGTTGCAAATTTATTAAGTTTTCATTTCCCTATTCAATTGAGCAGACACGCGTTATAGCGCTCCTTTAATCATCACCACCCCACCTTGCGTAGCAAGCGTTCCCGCATTTTGGGCGCGCGAAAATTGAGGCGAGGGCAAAAAGCATAAATAGAGGGGGAGGGGAGCCTGAACTGAAGGGGGAACGCCTGCCTGTATATTTTTCCCTCGTCCCAATTTTCTCGCAGCCAAAATGTCTTTCGTTCCGAACGCTTGCTACGCAGGCTAATCTGCTCAGACTGAAAACTAGTTTAAAAGGCTGTCTACCAAGGTAGTATACATAGAGGTGAAATTGAACTTACAGAGAAATCAGCCGTGACGTAGCCAGTGTTCTGAACAACAACAAACATATGGCCATCTTTAGACAGAGTTTCGAAGTCCTGGGCGTACGCTTTCAGTATTTTTCCTGAAGCCCTAAACAAGATAGAACATTTTGTTAATTGCAATCCCCGCTGCCTTCCTTCGATGTGACATACATTTGAATAAATGATAAAATTCAAAAGGAATAAATTTAACTAAATCCTCACTACAATTACAAAGCGTCCTCTCTTCGCCAAGCGCGAGGCGCGAGTGAGTTCCCGAGAACGAGCAAGTCTGTCTGCGAGAGAACCTGTTCTCGCCAAAGGACATGCTATGGCCTCACGAGCTGGATGGAACGGCTACTCGGCTTTTTCGGTTGCTAACCAGCATAGCATATCTTGTAACGTCATGCTGACGTGAATCCTCGGAGACCAAGGGGCGGTTAGTCAAGGCGACATGAAGTAAACTGAGCATGAAATCGGGACGAACGGAACAAGAACGACCTCACTCTCTCTCGCTCTTGTAAACTCGTAAACTTGACAACTTTCAATCATCTTACAAGTGCTTGCGCCCATTTTAAATGGGAAATTTGGAATTACTAAGTACTCGGATGCTTTTACGAATTTTTCCAAAAACTGTGACCTGTCTCCGACTAAATCATTCATTTTACCAACCTGTTGTAAATAAGAATGATGTCATCAGCGCTGATTTGAAGCGTCACCATACTCGTCATAACCTCGTCAATTTCGTACGTCAACATAAACTCCTGTTTGCTGCCTTTGGGGCGATTTTTGAGGCCTTTCAGCGTGCCAAACTTCTCAGGAAAGTAATACGGTGTCTTACCTGAATTGCGACGAGCCTTAACAGAATTAAATAAAAAAAAATTCTAGTTACATTACTGCCAGAGTAAAACAACCCCTCGCTTGGAATTGAAACAATGTCTTTGAATATAAAGGTAAAACAAACTATTACTGTATAACAACTCTGAATTACCTGGTCTTCTTCAAAATAATCTTTAGGTTGGTTATTGAGACACCTAAAAGACAAAATCAATGCATAAACTGAAAGTGCAAATTAAAGTTGATGATTCCTCCAGCTGCGACGAATTTGACGGCACTCCGCCATCCTTCTAAATTCAATTGAGTAAGACCAGGGAAACATAAGACAAGAATTAAAAAATTATTGGGTACTTCACACAAAACACCTGCGGATATTTAGCTACATTACTTACGCTCCCTTTTTCTGTCTGCAGCCGGCAGGTTGTTGATTCCGAAAAGCGGTATAAGTGACGCCGATCTTGTCGCATTCATGAGGCCCACTTGGTTTGTAGTTAACTTCATGTTTGTCGATTATCATATAATCCATCGGTCCGTTCTGCAAGTGACAAATAATCAGGGATTTCATGAAAAGCCAATGTAAAAGCCGGCTACCCGGAGGTGCGATGACCGCCGTCTATGTTGCTATTAAGTTGTTGTTTAGCTAAGATTGAGTGTCATATGAAAAAAACTAAGGCAATCACT
The DNA here is from genome assembly GCA_963693305.1 of Meandrina meandrites. NCBI lineage: Eukaryota > Metazoa > Cnidaria > Anthozoa > Scleractinia > Meandrinidae > Meandrina > Meandrina meandrites. Next base: position 38,477,294 of record OY855909.1, on the reverse strand, counting down.
CTGTCCAAACATAAAGGACACAGATCAGTGGCGGATGCAGACCATCAGCTATAGGGGGGTGGGGGGGGGGGGGGGGGGTGGCAGTGCACAGGAAATTAGCTATTTCCGAAAAATAGGGGAGTCCTTCCTCAGGATCCGCCACTGCGGATACCTGTAGCCGGCATGAAGCGTGGGAAAAGCATGCGAACAAGTCACGATTGATTTTGGTTTTACTTCTGATTGATTGAGAAATTGGCGCAACTATTCCAAGCCAATCGCTAAGCGTAGGAATACAAAACCGAAACTATTTTCTGTAGTTAACATGCCCAGAATGCTGGGAATTGAATATCCGAGCCTCAATAGTTCTACTTCAACTTTATGTTAATCAATCTAGCATAGTGATTTATGTTCAAGTTATTGCATGCCAGGATATATGTTTGTACCCTCGTGTCTCACATTCGTTCTATGTAGCAATCTGACCAGCAAGGAAACTTTCTTACCACTAGCTGCGGGTGAGTCTTGGGGTCAACTTTATCATTTACGAACGGAATAAGTAGCAACTTCTCAGTCAGGGTGGGAAACTGCCTGTGGGTCTGGAACTCGCCGATGTAACTTGCGAGGAGCTGTAAAATTACACAGTACCAGAAGACGTTCATAAGCTAGAAAGTCTATGTTTAGTATTTGAGCGCATGCTGCGTCTTTCGCGCGAGACAATTACGTAGTTTATTGCGAACCAATGATGGCGTGAACGTGCGATGAGATTGTTGCAAACTGTTGCAAATTACGGTTTTATTCGGACGCAGTCGGTCGCGAGCCGATCAAAAGCCGCTAACAGCAAATGCTTCAACGCGATTGGCTACTGGTTCGAGGAAAAGCCGTTCTAAAAATAGGCTTCTCGCGAAATAAATATCTCAAGGCCCATTACTAGAGATGTAGACATCATAAGCTAGCTAGTAAAAATAGAAATCAACTATTGTTTTTTATTCAAATGAAGAAATCTGATTGGCTTAACTGCTGGACGTCTATCAGCAGAATAAAATCGAGCACCTCAATTTCACCGCAAAGATTCTCCATTGGAGTTATCAAGCTACTGGGATTCTGTCACTAGTCGCATTTTTAAAATCATGTGAAATGCTCGATATTCTCTTACTAACTGAGTCGTACATAACGTGACAGAACTATGGCCAGGATTGCAACCTAACGTGACAATATTCTTATGTCACGCAATATACTCACCCTGCCGTATTTGCCTTTTCCCATCCTTACATGAGGCCCTATCACGATCTCCCCACCCGGTACCCACTTAGGTTTCGTCACGTTCCCTTCTCTTTTTGTTACTTGATCATAAGTTTTCACATGAATGCCAAATTCCATTTCCCATCTCCCGAGCTCATTCACTGTGTACCTACAAAAAAAAACATTAAGACTGAGCGGTTTAGGTATTTATGAAGTTGCCTCTATCTTGCGCCTAGCTAGCTTGTTTCGTTAGTAGATGTAAGTGCTTCATCTCATTTAAGACAAACACGTCGTCACATTTCCCTGAAATTCCCTCAAAACGGTCAGGGCCTGTGAACTAAAGACAAAGGGAAAAGGACTTTACTGATCAAGATCTGCGCGTGTTTAGAAACATGCATGCAATTTTGTTTTGATTTTTCTATACATTGTCTACAGTGTGTAAGACGAAGCAATCCGCATGAAACTTTATCCAGAAAAATGCGTGACTGCAAGCTTTCTAGTACATCCTGCAATTAACATCAGCCCTCAGATTTCATCAGTGAAATCTTTTGCCAAGTTTACAGTCTTTTATGAATAATAAAATTACGGAAATTTCTGGATTGTGCAGTCTATTTGCTCTACTTCGAAAATGGAGCCAGCGACCAATCGTCTGTGATTGGTCTATAAAACTCGTTCTCTAGTCAATCCGAGCTAAGCTGCTGTTGGTTTTTCCCGCGCTTGGCAGCAGCGAGTACACTTTTCTTTTTTCGTTCTGAGTTCTGATTGGTTTACCATCTCCTGATTGGCAGAATTCTTGGTTTTCATGTTACGTCATAAAATTCTGAAATCAAAATTCAAGAGGCCTGCTAAACTTTCGATGCCACTAGATGTAAGATGAACTAAAAATATATGTTTTTGCAAATTTCCAGCTTGGTTGTGCCCTTCGTTTTTAAAACAGAGCATTTTGAATATTCGAGTTCTCCGCCATATGTGATATCAAGCTGAGTGCCGTGACAAAGCTGTTTTGATTCAAAAAAGGCCTTTCCCTTCCATTTTTGCAGATTGAACATTCCCAATGTACTAAGTGCTGTTTATGTAAAAGTAAAAAAGATCATGAGCCAAAAGTAGTCGCTATTAATAGTAAAATTAAGTTCCAGATGGTTTCTCTGACATCACGGCGGCCATATTTGTGCCCCTCGGAAGGACACAAATATGGCGTCTCCATACTGAGCTTTATAAATTCGCGTCGAACGTTTCGGCAAATAACTCGCAAACCGTTCACCGCACAGACCTGAGACTTGGACAAATTGTTTATCTATTTCTCTTCTATAATATCTGAAGCTCATAGCTTCTGTCGTTGAATGGTTTCGATTTTATTTTTTTATTGCGTGACAGTGAAAACCACCAATAGGCAGCCAGTGAGAGTGATTCAATTGACACGTACCATAGGTCATCGTATTTCATGCAGTGTGCTGCCGCCTGCGCTTTGCCAAACACTTTACACGAGAGTCCAGCTCGGCTGAACGGTGTTGTGTCTTTGAAAGAGCCACGCCATTTGTCCTGTTCACTACACCAACAGCAAAATCCCTTAATCAACAAAAAGAAGGAAAATAAAAACATTCCGAATCCTGAAAGATTTTAAAAATCTAACAACAGCCAATATAAAGCACAACTATTAAACGGATTTTTAGGCTATCTCGTCAAACCAGTATGTGAGGTGCGTGGTGACCGAGGTGGTCCAATGGTTACTGCGCTGGACTCTGGTCCAGGCGGTCCGGGTTCGAGCCCAGGCCAGGCTCATTTTGCTGAGTTTTTGGGTAAGACAATTTATTCCATCAGTGCCTCTCTCCACCAAAGTGTGTCAATACGTACCGGCAAATTTACTGCTGGGGGTAACCCTACCATGGACAAGCATCCCATTCAGGTTGGAGAAGAAGTGCTCCTAGTCGCTTGAGACCGGAGATAACCGCCGGCTTGACACTTCAGAAATGCACGCAAGTATTGTTTACAGAGTACTTCATGTCCTAATGGGCTTTTAGACATTTTCATATACTTCATATTTGCTACAATTTTGTGTGTTTTGGTGGGAATTCATTAATGAGGACATGCCTATTATGAGGAACATGAATCTCATTACCGTGCATTTCTGGACATATCTGGTCCAAGCTAGTCAGGGGGATATAAGAGCAATTTTTGCTCTTTGATTGACCAAAAGGTTATCAGCAATTTAACAATATCTATTTATTTATCAGCCATATTAGTGCTTTGTCTATCTACCTGACTGTCCCAAATTTTGTTTCCTTCCGCGTCTCGGTCAAACCCACAAGTAGATTCTTCATTGTCCGAATCCCACATGTCATCACAGAGATTGCGTGACCCAGTCGCCAGCCAACCATTGTCACTCACTTTAACTTTCTCTTCTGGCTTGTTATTCACCATCTAAAACAACAACTATACTCAGTGAAACAAAAAAGGCTGAAAAAGGTGGCAAAAGTGTGCCAAATATCGACTTGCAAATCTCTGACGATACTTGTTTCGTCACGTGATGCAGGGGGGATCCAGGATTTTTCTTAGGAGGGGATGCACAAAGTTTTCTTTTTACAGAATACCAGTTGTATTAGAAATGTGCAGATCATCTCAGCGGGGGTGGGGGGGGGGGAGAGTGCGCACTCCCTACGCCCTCCCCCCTAGATTCACCCCTGTGATGCGGTCCAAGTGATCAAAAATTTGCGTTTTCTGTTCCTAGTATTCCCTTAGAATAGCAAGATTATGTAATGCCAACAAAATTATTTTGACTAGATTTAACAGCTTGAACGAGATGTCGTACAGAGTGACTTTGTGTCAAAACATTTAGGGACATACTGATAGTCAGCAGGGTTTTCAATAAGGGCCGGCAGCCGGCGAAACTCGCCGGGTACTCCACACGTTTTCGCCGCCTACTTTGATTAACAACTTACTCGAATTTTATGAATGAGCATGATAAATAATTTGCCACAATGAACCGCGGATCGGCCAACATTTAATTCGTTTAACACAAAAGAAACTTGCCATAATTCTTGGTTAAAATATTTTGACTGCAGGGCTCGAAATTGCGACCGATACGGTCGCCAATGCGACTAACATTCCATAAAAATTCTGCTTTAGTAGCCAAAATGGCCACTACATTTCTGTGTGTTGACGATGAATAACAGACATTTCCTCAGACATTGTGCCCTTCCAGAAAGTTATTTCAGAAGATCTTTGCCTCTAAAAAATCCAAAATGAGAAAGAAGTCAATCCATCCTCTTCCTTTGCTGTAAAAGATTTTATCACTATCCATGATTCTATCACATCGGAAAATTAGGACGGTAGGTAGTTTTCGTAGTTTCAATTATTGTATATTTTATATTTTTAGATCTGTGACATTTGTACTTCCTATTTTTAGTTTTTAGTTTTTAGTTTTTAACACTTTTTTATTTCTATGGAGGACCTCCCTGAAAACCACGTATTTACGTGACGGGCGCTTCCTCTTTAAAGATTGTTTTATTATTATTATTATTATTATTATTATTATTATTATTATTATTATTATTATTATTATTATTATTTATTATTATAAAACTCGCAAAAAGCTGACCGTGTCTGAAATCGCCCTATAATGCTTTGCAAGCCCTGGAGCATGTCATGTATGCCTATGGTTGTGTCTCTTGTTGATTCCTTCGATAGTGGCCATATATTGTGTTTGTGTTAAGCTAGTGATAACATTGTTTTGTTTTTCCTTTTGAATATTTATGTATTCAGTCCTTTTTTGGATTAAATTCTTTCAAATGATTTTAAACACTTTTGAACTAAGGCCCTGTTTGATTTTGCAATCTGGCGACTAAAAATTTGCGTTTGACGACTATTTTGTCTGCAAGATAATTAAAACTGGTGATTAAAAGGCTGGAAAATAAAGCATGTATGGTTCTGTCAAAAATGACCTAATTCTTGCCCCAGAATGCAGGAAATGCACTCTTAGAGGCTCTGATTTTAAAAGTTTCCCGGGGGAGCATGCTCCCAGACCCCCCTAGAAGGTCGCGCCTGCGGCGCGAGTAACCCCTTCGCCGCCTACTTCTACATTTTTGTCACCTACTTTGATTCTTATTGAAAACCCTGGCATAGACACAGTACCCTGTTTTCGGCTAGAGCATTCTTAACTCCCAAGATCATCCCCTTGGGGCTTCATTTAGATGCTGTTACGCTACTCACTCCTCTGTAGTAATATGGATAAACAAGCTGGACTGGTGTTTTTGCCAGAGTTATAATGAATGGATTGTACAGGCGAGCTTGCTCTTTCTCGACTTCGTCGTACACCTTGCTAACATTCGATACTGTCTTCAGCATCTCTGTTCCATTCTAAAACCAAAATAATAAAAATAATTTCCAAAATCTTAACTTTTGGAGGCATATCATAGATAAGCTTATTTTATTTCTACAAACGGAAAGCTTATCAGTACTTAAACTTAACTAATTAAGCTTGCTTCAGGAATATGAACCGATTATCACTCTGAATTAGTCAATGAATTAGTGACAGCATATTTGCGAAAAAACTATGAACCTGAATTCGTTCTCTTCGCCGTTTAGGTGGCAAACTTACAGGTCATACAGAGAAACTAGACACGAAACGGTTTTTACCTGTCCACTCCGGACTGACATGGTAACGATCAGCTTCTTCTCGCATGCTTTCTCGTATACAACGCTCATAGGCTCATCTCCGCCGCCGGTGTTTTCACAAATGGTGATGCTACTTTTAGCGATCAAATCCTCGCGTGTTGGCGGCGAACAAGCCAAAAGCAACAGAACTTTAAATATCCTCATTCTGCCGCATGGCTTGGCTGAGATTTGAGCCTCCTGATACGTGTACAAGACATATTTCGAGTAGTCCTTCGTGGGAGTTCGTTAATTTTGTTGGTTTGTTGTTCGCGATGAATCGTTCGTGATTTGAAAAATCCGCCAGACGATCCGCGCGCGCATTCGCGCGTGCATGTGTAACACAGCAGCTGCCACAATTTATCGCGGGCGACCACGCCTGGAGTATACAAAGAAAAAACCGAGACGCCGCCAAAGCTAGCCGCTGCGAATAGCACTTAATTAAAAGAAAATAATGGTTAAAATGTTGGGGTTTATAGGTACTTAGGATTTATTTATATATTTATATATATATTTCAGTAAGAAATCCGGGATTATGACAATCTGCCAGCTGGTGGAAGCGATGATTGAAATTCGCCTTCAAAGGCATACAAAAGTTCAAAGATTTTGGCATTTTCTTTAGAAATTAAATGAATTTAAATATAGATGTTGCGTATAGTGTTTGTAATTTGAGAATGTCCACCTGTCAAATATTTTTTGTAAAATGCCGCCGGTCTAAAGCCGATTCACAGACAGTAAAATTATACCTAGTAATTTGATAAGCTTAGGTAAAAATGTATTGGAAAGAGTGGCTATCGGGATCATATCATCCTCAAAATAGCGGTAAAAATTAAGGCGAGGTGGTCATTTTGCGGTTGCTCAATAAACAAAACGTGCTATACAACAAGACAAGCTGTCACCCGCTGTATGGCTTCAACTGTCGCCTGCCGGAGGTATTTGTTTTCAGAAATTTCAGAGATAACCTTAATTGAAGTAAAAGATCTTTTAATTTCTTCCGGCCTTTTGAACACATGCAAAACATAAAGCAAATTGCAGCTTCAAGTAAATTTAATGGCACTATAAACTGGAAAGGAGCCATCTCTTTTGAATGAAAGTGTAGAAACCGGCTATGACCGGAGAAGAGAATACGACGCAACCCTTTCTTTTGAAAAAATATGACCGCAAATTATACTTTGAGAGCATCTTGCAGGCTAGGATTCACTCGAGATTAAAATTCTGTTTTTAGCATTAATCTTGGCAACTGCTTAAATTGTTCATGTCGAATTAAAACTATCTTCACCACACATTACTGCAAAAAGTTGTTTCCACGAACCTTTTACTTAAAAAAAAACTCCAAAGTATTAAAATCCGTGATTTCATCTGAAGGAAAACAAATCAAAATAAAAAATCTTTTTTGTTTGTTCAGTTTTATGACACTTCCGAGATAAAACCATTTGCAAGATCACAGAGTGTTCATCAGTCATTTAAAATGTCGACTCAAGATGTTTTTATGCAAATATAAACTACAAACTTCGCCCTTTTAAAATATATTTTTTCGCATCACGCGCCATTTAGCGGTTACTTTTTCATTTATAGTCGACACAAATGACCAAAAGGTCGCGTTTAGCTCACCACACTCATGCCTAAATCATTCTTAAGTCTAGCGACGAAAAATTTTCCAGGTTTACTGCACCAATAATAAAATATGGCGGCAGTTTTAATAATCAGTAGGTCAGAGACAGACAGACAGCCAAAACTTGTAAGTTCGTCGCCCGCCGTGAGGTCACTCTGGTAAAATAACACTATTAATAATTTATTATTATAAAGAGATAAAAAAAAAATATGTTCGCCTTAATGCTGTTGCAACTGTAAATTGAATGTGGAAAAAGGCTCGCTTCTTGTGGCGCGCGGAAAACGCAGTGTTTCCAATTTCCTTTCCCGCCATGACGGCCAAAAATTGCTGTCACGTGATAAGGTCTTTCATTTACATTCACCTGCCAAAGCTCCGGAAAGTGCAGAGCATTATATTCTTCCGTACAAAAACAAGCTTTTCAGTTCAGTCTTGCGTTCCTCAAACGCCCCAAAACAAGCTACTAAAAGTGGTTCCCGCACTATAAGAACCTATCATCTCTCACTTTTTCTCAGTCTGTACTGACTTTTTTTTTTGCGTGAACCATTAACAATCAAAGTTGATATTGATAACAAAACAACTGGCATGCGCTTGTATGCAAACAACAAGTTACTTCTCGAGGTGTGCTTTTAGGAAACAGTGTCAAAGCTTACACTTTGCTGGCAGAGCTTCACTTGCAGCTTTATGGTGAACCAAGATAAATCAGAAAAAACGATTCTTATCGTTGGTGTGTTCTTTGGAGTGCTGGCTTTGTGTGTTATAACCCTTATAATATGCTGTCTTTACTGGCGACGACAACTTGAGAAGGAGCGGGCGAGAGGAAACGCCAAGTTTGGCTACAACAGCGACTTGGACAGAAATATGTCAACCGGTGTCACTTCTCAAATTGAGATGTAAAAGGATTCAGCGTTCTTAAGGTGGAATTCACTTGTAAAACTGAGACAGCATTTCAGCTACAACGGAATACAGAGAAAATCATCTTAACGAAAGAAAACAATACTAAATCTTCTTTGCCGATATTAGTGTTTTATAACCGACAAAACAACTATTGAATTTCACCAGATGCTACCATCGCATTCATCCACAATGTTGAACTAAACCAACCTCTTCAATGCATGTTCTTCCTAAACTTTAAACATTATTATATTAATACGCAAATGGAAACCCTTGAAATTAGCGTTTTTTGCACTGAATACAGCCAGCCATCCTGTGTTATTCATAGAATAAAATTGAAATGCCCAATTTACAAATCTCCTTTTGACACGAGCTGCGTAGAAAATTTTAATGTATTGAAAATTTAGATTATAATAGCTACAAAATCGTTTATTTATGTTCGTATTTAACACATATGGTTTAATGCTTCTCCGTTGTGGTTGTCACGATTTTTTTTTCAGTGAATAAAAATTACACTTTTTTCAATGGTTTGTGCAAAGCGTTCATTCTAAGCTGTTTTCAATTTTTGAAAACTACGCGCTTTCTCAGCTTTCCCGTGCGAATTTTCTCAGCACGACCTTTATACAATATTCCATCAACATTAGCGTGAAATACTGAACTCGACACGTTTGTCTAATTTTCAAATCTGTCAAATTTTGAAGTGGAACAGATCAACTTTACAAACTAATTTGCAAAAATGTGGTGTGTTAGTTTCCAGTATCGTCGTACGAGAACAGAAAGCTCAATCGAATTTTTAAAATGTAATTTACAATTAGCTCCTAGAAGGATATCAGAAATCGTTGTTTCAAATCAGGAAACCATTTCCAATTTTTACCGAACGGAAATTGATCAAAAGCAACAAAGCAGAAAGTAAATAATCAGTAAAATCTAAAAAACTATAACAGGGTTTTAATTCCTGTGTTTGAATTCTAAGTACATATATTTTCGAAAGGTGACAATTCTTGATATTTCTCTCAATACGTACAACCTCAGCTTTATTTAACTTTTGACGACGGGAAATGCGCAATGAAACAAACATCAGGAAATCAGACAAGCACAATCGACGCCAAAAACCTGAATCGATTCGATAAAAACAAAAATACGTCCCAAAACGTTAACAACTGCAACAATTTTCGGCTTTCGTTCGATGCGATTTTGTTGATGTTTATTTTTCCATTTCTGCCGGTTTTGTTCATCCCAGCAAAGGGTCGATTCCATGTTTTTCTTTTATTGCTTGATAGCAACTGCACCTGTCAAAACTCCCAATCAATCGACAAGTGTACCTCAGAGGCAGATATGCAGTTCTTTTTATCTTTTCAATGACACGAATTTAAGATTTTCTCACTTTTGAAAATCCAGTGCTTAATTTAGTGAACGTTATGAATTTGAAAATTGGCTTTTTATTTTATTACTCTTTTTGAGAATGGACCGAATACCGCTTTGGATCCTTGAATGATAAACATTACTTTTTGCCGGCCAGGCACAACAAATAGATGAAATGGAGAAATAAAATTGAAAAATAATTTTACCAGAGCAATGAGCTACAAGAATTAAAACGAATCCTATAAAGGAATCGAACAAGATGCGCTTATTTGAGGGGAAAAATGGCACCTGTACACAACAAAAACAACGGATCAAATGCGTGCATGAAGAATTGAATACGCGCAGGACACCTACATCACTATAGTTTTATCAGGAAAATCATTTTTGCCAGACAGTGAATGATATCAACTGTTTCTTTGGCATCGCCGTATAGACTTCTTATTTTATACTGTATTTCGCGCCGAGTGCAATTTACACCACTAACAATGGCCAAGCTTACCGCGACCGGATAACATAAAGAAGGTTACGAGCTCGAGAGACAATGAACACATTTCCCAGCTGTCTTTTCGGCCGCTTTTGCACCATCTTTTGATCTATTTTCGTGAAATAAATTAGTTGATGGATTACAATTCAAATGAAAAACGCGCGTAAAAAAAAACATTGGAAAAGTGAAATTAAAAAGCGCAATGAGCAAAACAGTGCAACAAATTAAACGATGAGAATCAAAAGTAAGAAATGTGCTCTATTTTAGGGAGAAACTTTTAATATTAAAAAAAGCAGAAGTATTAAGTCTGACTGCGTGTGAGAAATATTTAGAGTTTATTGTTATTTCTTTGGTTAAAAATTGTTCTCCTCGCTTCTTGTTATTTACTATTATTTATTACTTTCATTATAACTGATTATTTTCGCTTTTTTTTCTGAAGGTTTGGTGCTGAAACTTTCACTTTCCCAGGGATGTAACGTGACAGGTCGTTATCCTAAAGACGAAAAAAATACACAATTAGTATTACTCCAAACAGACTCTGGTGTTCCACAAAGGTTCTAAAATCGGGTGGAAAAAGAATGCTATTTTCATCTTTCTGAACCAGTTACTCAAAGTTTGACCTTGGCTTCCAGAAAATACAAGAGATCGCAGAAAGACTAATTTCAAGTGACCTTTTACATTAGCTTATATGTAAACGAAAAAATGAATTTCAAGTAACTTTAATCACGAAACATTTCATGTTAAACGCCTAAAGGCTATTACCGCAAGAGCCATTAATACAACTGGCGCCAGAAAGGGAGGATGTCACGACAAAACTAATTGAAAGAAAACAAAACAATTAAGCTGCTAATAAATAAAGAAAAAAAAGTTGTGCTTTTCAGCACGACCCTCCAGGCAGTTAAAAGATTCAAGCTCAAAAGTGTTCTAAATGTTATCAACAGCATCATTTGAACTATGCCTATGGTTAGCCTTTATTGATACAAAATAATCACTCTGGCCAATCACACAGGAAACAGACAATCTAGTGAACCAATCAAATTTGAAGTAAGTACATGCAGCCGGCGCCAGGTGTGTCAGCGGGTCAAGATTGGTTTTAGTTTTTTACATTTGATTGGGCAAGAAAGTTGCGCGAAATTTTTGAACCAATCACAAAAAAATAAAACAAATGCGTATCATTTTCGACACTCGAGTGAAAACCGCTCTATTAGAAACACCCGATCTAAAGATGAAGTGCAACAAATCTAGTGTTATTATCGGCATTGTGAAAACTAATTTTACCTTCAAACTTTTAATCAAGTCTTTCTCTAGTTGAGAAGCTTCTTTAGAAAACAGAAACGTATTTAACGCTGTCTTGGCCGCTGAAAAAAAAAAGAGAAAATTGAATTAGTAATTCGGTACTACACTACAAAACAGATAAACATTACGAAACCCGGTGAATTTTTTTTATGCTGTATTGAAAGCAAGACGCCCGAATATGATATCTTTATCAAACTCTCGATATTAAAAATGTTTATATGTCCAAGAACACTTCATTCACAAAGACAGAAGGTTGATTTTTTTTTTCGTTATCTGCGTTTCACGTATAAAAAAGGAAATAAAAATAAAATAAAATATAGATTCTGAGTATGGATTTATCTCTTATCGCAATAGTTCCCAGTCTCTAAGAGCGAATGCGCTGCCCTTGATTCAATTCTCATTTTAACCAAACATGTTCGTCCGACTATCAGTGTAAATACTGGCAAGCTTTACTTTTTGAAATGATTTTACCTTTTCCTCTGCGAGCAGTTCCTGGGGTGAGTTTTACTTTATACCTGACAGAGAAAAATAGTGTAAGCCTGGCTGCTCTAAAGCAAAAGGTCAGTTTAAAACACCAACATGAACAATGAAACTGCGCAACTCTCTATTTCTCATTTGTGATTTCGACCTGGAAACTCCAGGAACAAATAATCCTTTCATGGAAGCAAAGTTACTATAAAACCTCAGCTTGGCTACTGCTCAACTGCTCTTTTCACTTCAAAATCAAGGAAGTTAACATTACCACCGAAGGTCGTTGGAGTTCCTTCAAGTTGCATTGGTCTACCGGATCATCATGTCTCATGTTATTCCATTCCAGTTTTCGCAACAAACCGGTAAACAGTAGCACATGCGATGTAAAATGTTCAGTATATGTCTTACTTGTAGTTTTGTACAGCCGTGTAAGGAGCGCAAACCGGGATTGCAAACAGCAATAAATCTTCAGACAACGGAGAACCCGTCAAAGAATCAAGCAACGACACACCTTCCTGTAAACAAACAAAACGCTTGTGAACACCACTGTAACTTCTCCTAACTAACTAAAGATTATTGTCAGGCAGGTGGTGAGAATACAGAAAACCATCTGTTGTCTGCAGGTTATTGTTTTTATTAAGCACCAATTTGGCCTTTTAGCTCCTTTTGCATCAGTTGGTCACTTGACCAATTATCGTTAACATGTAGCTGGAGCTGTATGATTTTCAGAAACGGAAAGAACATGTTCTAATGAACCCGAATACAGTGCTGAATGACAGTGAGATTTCATGATGGTTTAACTAATTGAAAAATTAGAAGGTTTTGTATGGAAGTACGAAAGCCTCGCAATCCAAATTCTATATTACCAGTAATCCCTCCAAAGCGACTGTAACTGTAAGATATTGCGAGAGCGTGAAAAACCTACCATAACCGAAAATTTACAAAGAATATAACAAAAAAAATAGAGCGAGACTGAGATAAAAGCTTGTTCTTCCCATACAAAATCCTTCTTATTTCAAACGGCCAAGCATATGCCCCCTTTTGAGATAAAAGCGTGAACGTTTGCATAGCAACTTATTTCTAAACGTTCTTTCTATTCCTGATAAGAAAATATTTCTCCAAAGTTTGTTGCTTTTGGGTTTACAGAATGCTGTTTTCTCAGCGCAAAATTAAAAGACACGGTAGGCAATCACTGAGTAGAAATATTTTTATCTGAAAGAAATGAACAAACGTTTTAACCAAAGGATATATCGTTTTACTGCGTACTTTTCGTTGAACATCTTCTGCTTCATCATCCGATGCAAGCTAAAAAAAACAAACAAACAAGTTAATATTTAGTGACTAAAGGTGTAAATAAAAACAAAGAAACAAATAAAAAACGCGACTTTCCATCAGCTGTGATTGGTTTACAAGTCTCGTGCAACCAGCTGTAGCCAATCACAGGGAAGAGCTAATGTTTCCACTCGTGGCCAGTCGCGGCTTCCACGGGTTTCCCACGCTTGACATCAGTCACGTGCTCTTAATTCAGAGCTCTGATTGGTTTATTTCCCTATTTGCGGCTGCCCGTAATGGTCAGCTCTGACTAATTTGGTTTAACTTATACGAAAATCATTAGGAATCGAAACACTCTATTAATTTATCTTTCGTCAAGGCCCTCTCGCAAAAACAATAATTCAATAGTTTCATACTTACAATATCCTTCTCTTTCTCATGCGTCGAAGACTTGTCGCCTAAAAGCAGACGATATTAAATACAACTAACTTTTGATACTAAAGAGCAACTTAGGCAAGATACAAGCAGTAATAATGAACAAGACAATTTTTACTGCAGTTGTTTAGGCTACGACTCGAGCAACTCTTATACACTTCCTTTGCCTTTCCCATCTCCCCATGTGCGGCATCTGTAACTCGTAAAACGCGTGCTATTACAGAATAAATTCTTAAACAGTTTTGCAATGAATATCGTACCTTCACTGTGAACAGCTCCCGCAGACTTTTCCTCTATATTAACCTGTCCAGGATGGCTTGCTTCTTCAGTACATTTCTCAGAAGAGATCATTTTCTCGTTATTTTCTGTCTCGTTATCAATATTTAGGTTTTCTTTGTTGTCTTCAATAGCTCCCGTTTCTTGATTACTGCTTGAATTTTGATCAGCAAAGTTCGCTTCGTCGCCCTCATTTTTGTTGAGATCTCCCGCATATTGTGAGTTATTTTCCTGTTCTAATTGATTTCTGCCTTGTTCCGCAGGCAAGTGATCTTGTTTTGACGTCGTCAATTGGTCTTTGTCTGTCTGTAAATCCCTCTTTCCGGGTTTACCGCTGACCGGCCTGTTGGCTCCTCTGCCACCTTTCCCGCCTTTTTTCTCCTTCTTTCTTTTGTCGGCTTTGCTTTCCTTTGCAGGCCCAGCAGACTTAAAACAATAAGAAATGATAGAAGCATTAGGTAATGAGCAAAGATATTTGGCATTAACCCGCTCGAAGAATGATCAGCGACATTCCAGTTGCCGTCGATTTTGTGGTCTTTCGAAATCTCCCAATTGAATCTGTGAATCGTCCTGGCGGTTTCAAATCAAATGTAAAACATCTCAGAATCAGCAATTACCGCTAATATCTCCATCTTCATCTGTCGTTCTTCTTCGTCCTGTTCGCCATATTTCTCTTTGATCTTTTTAAGTTTTGCCTTGAAAAAAAAAAGAAATATAAATAGCGTGGTTCTGTGTCTCATGAGGAAACAGGCAAAATGGTGTTGCTCGTCATCCAAGTTTTTGCGAAATGAAATTTGAAATGCATATGTACCTTCTTTCCTCGCTTAGGTTGTTGTTGCTGCTGCTGCTGCTGTTGCTGCTGCTGCTGTTGTTGTTGCTGCTGCTGCTGCTGCTGCTGTTGCTGCAGTTGCTGCTGCTGTTGTTGTTGCTGCTGCTGTTGCTGTTGCTGCTGCTGCTGCTGCTGCTGTTGTTGTTGTTGCTGTTCTTGTGGTTGTTCAGAGCTCCTGCTGGATTTCTGTCAACAAAGAATGAATTAAAAGAACTTGTACAGTGATCAGAAGCTAATTTGTCCTCCAACTAATGAGATAAAGTCGGGCATGCAGGTAAAAGGAATAACGCAACTCATCGCCCACAGGAAATTGTCCTGATATTTTTTTATATTCTCTTATGTAGCGCCATAATACCTTTATAAGGAGAGATTTTGTGTACCTTATTTCCTTGCTCGTCTCCTTCTTTAATTTCTTCATCTTCTTCCTCTATCTCCTGCGTAGGATCGTCGTCAACTTGTTTTGCTTTCTTCTTTCGGATTTCCCTGGTAAGGTAAAATGTAAAGTCTGCGATGGAGTTCAGTGGCCCATCAGCACCCACGCTTATCCCTGTAGCCGGCATGGAGTGATAAGAAGTATTTCTACTTCCCCCTGGATGGGATGCTAGTCCATCGCAGGATTACCCCCCCCAAGGCTATTCCTCGGTAACCATTTATACATCTTGGTGGAGAGAGGCACTGTGAGAGTAAAGTGTGTCGCTCAAGAAATCGGCACGATGGTCCAGCTAGGGCTCGAACAAGGACTCCTGGATCACGCAGAGTCAAATACAACACCGCCGCGCGTCACATTTTGTAACTCCCTTCATATTCTGAATAAGGATTAGACTGCAACTGAGACAAGTTACCTTCTCTGTTTCGCTGATAGGCGCTGTTTGCTTGCGGGCTGAAAAAGAAAATCGGCGAACAGCATGAGGTTTATTACAGATAATTCACATTCGGTTGGTAGTTCGTTCAAATCTAATAGCGACTGCCCGAAATCTAAGGCATCTATCTAACCCATACAGTAACTTTCTTAAAACCATACCTGTTTGATTTGCTCCAAAGAAGCATTTTCCCCTTCCTCGCTGTCTTGCCGGCTGCTGCTTCTACTCGTTCCGCGTTGAAGTTGTACTCTACCGTAGAAAACGAAAACAAAAACAGCAATGCTACACGGGATGCTAAAATCTAGAAATTACTGACTTAAAACAGAAGAAAAAAAGAAAATGATAACGCGATTTTCATTTGAGACTCAGAATTCAAACTCGCTTTGGTTTTGCATTACTACGCTTAGTAATTGGTTAAAAAAAAACTTCGCGCCATTTTCTCAACCAATCAGAAGTGAAGCTAAAACCAATCGCGATTCACTCACACACGTCTTCCCGCGCTTCGTGTCGGCTACGTGCATTTGGGTCGAGTTTTGATTGGTTCATTGGATTGTCTGTACCCTTTGTGATTGGCCCATAGTGATTACTGTACTTGGTTTTGGTTTACGACACTCAATCGAAACTCGCTCTTTCCACAGCGAGCATCGGGGAGGATCGGGAGACCGTACATGTTATACTACATTCAATTTAGAACATTGAAACATGTAAAAAACAAACATGTACTTACTTTCCCTCCTTGGTGAGTTGAAGGTCAATGCTAGTGTCAGGGAACAAGCTTCCTTCCTCCTCATTATCATCTTCTTGGTCTGCTGTCTGTTGTACAGCTGAACTTGCCTGATTTTCTCCTTCGCCTTCGTCACTGAGAATAGACAGCTCTTCTTCTCCCTCAGCATCCTACAATTTAATACTGAAGAGTTCATATTAAAAAATAAACAAGTAATTACATGAAGTCACGAGTCGCCTGGTGAGACATAACATAGATGTTGTGGTTTAAATTTATCATCGGTTTAAAATTTTTTAAACCAGTTTGATTTTAATTTATTTTCTCCTATTCATTATCATAATTTGAAACGAAGGGAAATAAAAATCAAACTAAAAATAAATTTAAACCACAACATAGACAGCCGGAAAATTAACAGCTATGAAGGAGTGATTGTTAGTGCGCTGAACTCCAAATCTCTGCAGGAGTCTGGGTTCCAACACTACCCTGGATTGCTGTGTTGTGTTCTTGGGCAAAACATCTCACTCATAAAATGCCTCTCTCCACCCGGGAGAATAAATGAGTACCGTCGAACTGTGCTGTGGATGACCTGGCATAGAATAAAGTTTCATCCAGTAAGTAGCTCCGTCACAGTCGCTTCATGCGCTGACCTTGTTTGCAGGGAAAAAAATTAGGACCATTCTATTGTTTGGTTTGATTTTGTTCCGTGGTCTGTGATAGGGGATGTCTGTTTCTGTACAAACTGCCAGAGAAAGTTTAAAAGCTCAAGGATCTCACCTCAACTGATTCGGTATCCTCCACAGTTCTGACTCTTCTCTCGTTCAAGTGATTCGCGATACATGTTTCATCCAGTTTAAACATAAACCCGAAGCCCATCATCAGGTAACAAGGGGGCAAGAAGTTCTTTTTGCCCCTTATCATGAAGCTCCCTGTGGTGAGGTACTCTCCTGTGGGTGCTGTCTTGGACACCTGTGAATGATGTACCCACCAGGCTGAGGTCACAATCCGTGCCTCCCACGCAGCACTATAGGACACTGCCATGCACCCGGCTTCATTTAAGGTCTTTGGTGGGACGGGCTGGCCCGTGGGGTTCTTTATTATGGCACTTGTAGCACCGTGGAGATCCGCGTGAACGTAGAGATCACCTGTGGAAGAAAGAAACAAATAAACAATTAAAGCTCACCAAAAAAGATCATGCAGGCATCACTTAGCGCAGGAAACATGCAAGTGTCACCAAGCGTAGGAAAACACGATAGCACCTGTTCCCTGA
The DNA here is from genome assembly GCA_963693305.1 of Meandrina meandrites. Lineage (NCBI taxonomy): Eukaryota > Metazoa > Cnidaria > Anthozoa > Scleractinia > Meandrinidae > Meandrina > Meandrina meandrites. Next base: position 38,459,653 of record OY855909.1, on the reverse strand, counting down.
TTGGTAAGCGCACGTTGCGCGATTTTTTTATACCAGACAGTAGGCCTAACAAACGTAATCCAAAAAGGAAACAGATTCTTTCAACGCATCGATCTTTGTCAAAAGCCCAAGCCACAGGCAAGTCAATTTGGAAACCCGAGCATCAGGCAAGCGTTTCGAATTATCCCAAATTTTTCCAGTGTTTGAATGACGTTAAATAAACAAAGAGCGGCCAATTTAAATAAAATTCATCTAACACAATGCAATTCAGTGAAAGGTAAAACGACTACAAAACCAGTCTGCGAAGAGCGTTTTACATGTAAACGATCAAATATGATTTTTACCTAAACCACAACAACCACATGAAAGTTGATAGTGTTACAACATACAGAGTGAGCCATCGACTGACCTTGCTCCAAGTGCCGTTTGACCACCAGTTCATTCTGTTGTTGATCGCGACCACCGATAATAAGATAATTCTCAGAACTGATGAACCAAAAAAACTTTTCAAACCTAAAAGGTAAAGAACAAAACAAGACTCGGAACATTTCTCCAAATGGATACAGAGCCACCGGCAAATGAAGCGAATGTGATAAAATAATTGTCCTAAAACTGACTTTGCTGGTGCATGCATCAAGACCATGTCCTCTAATTGACCAGCTTCCTAATTCCCACCACCTGTCAGCTTTGCAACGAATTGATATTGTCAGGAGACAATATCAATGTTGATGTCATCGAAACAGTTTTCAGATACTTGAACAGGGTTCGTACTCTTTTGAGGTTTTGAAATCCGTGACCTTCCATGACCTTTTCCATGACTTCTCACAGTTTTCCATGACCTAAACTTTACAAAATTCTTGGAAATCACCATCCATTTTGGGTACGTTTTGAACATTTTCTCCGTTAAAAAACCTAATTTAAATTTTCACTCTTTAATAAGTATCATTCTCCATGACTTTCAACGACCCACACGTATAGAATAGTATCGATCTGGAACGCCCTGCCACAAAATTTAAAGTTAAGCCAATCGTTAGCGCAATTCAGGAACAAGTTGAGGAAGACACTTTTAATGAACTGTTATTAGCTTAATTTAGTTTAACTTTAGGAATTTAACTTTTGTAATTAATTTTGAATATTTATTATTTATCTTTTTATTTATTCATTCACTCTCTTATTTTTATTTATTTATTTATTTTTTAGTCAAATATTTCACTGAAAAGCCCCGTGGGGACGTGAAATAAAATTAATAAATGTATGTCAATGTATGTCGTAAATTCCATGGCTTTCCAGGTCTGGAAAATTAAGTTCTAAAATTCCATGACTTTCCAGGTTTTCCATGACCCGTACGAACCCTGTAAAAAGAGTTACGTGGCTTCCTGCGAGGAAAAAAATTAACAAATGAAAATATAGTGAGAAGATGATGACGAATGTGATTGTTACCAGTATGTCTTCCGTGCTTTCTTGATTCTCGTTGTTGTTTCAACCTCTTTAAGAGTTTCCTTTGTTTTTCGTTCTGCTGACTTCAGGGCCTACAATTTAAAATAAAAAAAAGAATTCCATTTATGATAAACTCAGGCCAACAAAAAAAAAATCAAAATCAGACAACACAACATACAATGGTATTGAAAGTTCTTGTCAGCATGCCTTTTAAAACCTCAGCAGGCCGACAGTTGCAGTATACCAACCTAAACAAGAAGAACATGTAGCCTACCTTCTCGGAAGCATCTATTGTCTTCTGTTCCTTTTTAGAAGAGAATTTCTTCTTATTGTAAAAGCTGAAAAATACAAAATGAGAGACACTGACAACTGTATGAAATGGTGAGAAATGCAAACCAACAATCTGTGCAGACTGCAAAATGCCCTACAGTGTTACAGCAAAACGATTGTGAAGGGTACAGTAGTGATAAAGACGGCGATTACAAACATCAGTTGTTGAGAAACTTGCACACTTAGCTTAAACAACGGAAACTACTGGAGCCGATTTAATGACTGCTGAGTAAAGATGGAATTTTATTAAGTAGACACAATCACAATCCTATCGCCGAGAATTGCACAAGTTTATAAAAGCTGGTCACTTGGCGGATGACCGCCATTCAGTAGCAGTTAGCCAATGCTTCACAGCATACTCCTTACAGAAGAATTTTCAAAAATTCTTCAGCAACGTCTCCCTTAGATTAACCGAATAAAAAAGAAATAATAACGATTTGGTTACCCTACCTTCTTGCGTTTGCATATGCAGACAAAGCCAAATTTACATCAACTTTTGTAAACTTTGGGCCCTATAATAGAAAATATAATAATAATTACAAAATAACTCAACTACAAAAACTACAATGTCAGTGAAGAAACGGTGAAGCAAACAACTTAATATTGTCAAAATAATAGTGCTAATATGAAGTGAATTATATACATGTATTATGTGAACTGTGGTTGGAATTAAAAAGAAAAAATATTAATGTAGTTATGTACAGGGTTCGTACGCTTTTTTGGACTAAAAATTCAAGGACTTTTCAAGGACATATTTTCCATTTTCCAAGGACTCCACGCACTGCAAAATCAAAGGATGTTCAGCTACTCATAGAGGCGATTTTGCCGAGCTAACAGACAGGTAAAAGTCTATGTCTTTTTGAGTTCACCCACAACATTCGCAATTTTGTCCTCAATGTCTTTGCGAGTCATCTCCTTTTCTTTTGCAGTTCAAACTATTTGACTTTGTAATCCACACAAGTTTCCCAGTATCCTCTGCTTTCTGTGCAAACTCATCTGCCGATTTAACAAGACCGTCAACAATTTGCTCGTACCTTCGCATGATTTATAGCAGTAATGAGACATTATCGCTTTCAATGCCCACAAAGATTTCTGCCTTCAACGTCTCATCACGAGTGACACTTTTTTCCATCACCGATGAACCAGATGAACTCGCAGTGATAGACTTTGTGGGGTTAAAGGTCAAATGAACCAAAATTTCGACATTCTTTCTTTAGCGATTTTAAAGCAACCAAACGCTAGAAGAACTCATTATTAACTAAACTTAAGAAGAAATTTTGCTTTCTGAGCCTTAAACAGCGAACTATAGCAAAAACTACGAAGATTTCCGAAGACTTCACGAAAACGTTTCCAAAATGACCGCGCACTGGAATGGATCGAGCTTTGAATTTTGTGACGTAATAGTTTTATTTCACGGCTTTGCGATCGAAGAGACGATCGTCGTTTAAAGAGCGAATAATGTAAAGTTTGAGAGTTTGAGTCAGTCTAAGTAATTCAAGTAATTCTGAAAGAATCTAAGCTTTTTTTTAAACATGGTTGTTATATTTTTTTACTACATTGTAATCCAGTTTCAAAGATAAATAATTATCAAAGCACTGAGTAAAATTGTAAGCATTGTACGATATAGGAGGTTTTCAAACACTGGATGGCGTATAAAAATCATCAGTCTGCTCAGCTTGGTATAGGACAATTAGTTTTGTTATATACCCCAATCTAAATGCAGTTTTTGTGGATTTGCACGTAATAGTTATCCTTACGCTCGATTTCCGCCGTTCGGTTTCATTCCCCGAACAGCGGCTGGTAATCGAGCCTAAGTTATGCTAGGATGTGGCCAAAAGCTAAGATTAAATTCACTGTCTCTTTTCTGTACTCGAGAGTCACATAAAACACAAAAATAAATTTGTACACAAAAATTTAACTTGAATGAAAGGGTATTTCTCAATGCAAATTCGAAACTGCAAAGCATCACGCAGGGTAAAACTTTCAATGAATAAATTCGTGTCGTTTTCAGTTGAAGGAAAATTCAGTGTTGAAATAAATACTGAGAGTTTGCACACTGTCCCCGCGGACACTGTGAGTTCTGTTTGTATTAGCTGTTTTTTGGTCCATATTTATTTAGCCGGTACATGTTATTTAGGGCTCGAAATTAACGGTTGTAAATCCAACATAAATACAACATTTGAAGCTTAAATTTATACGCGTCAAAAAGCACGTGCACGTGCATGGAAGCAAATTATTTGGCAGGGATATTGAACTAACGAACTCAAATTCTAATGCTTGATTATGGCCAGCCAAACCAACAAAGTAAAAGTGCTAATAATCATAACAAATACTCTATCTAAGCTCTAGGTAGAATAGGAAAGGTGCAAAATGCATACCTCTAACTTCCTTCGTTTAGCAAAAGCCGAACGAACAGTGGGGTCTTTGTGCTTCCCCGTGATTTCTTTTCCGAACACCAAAAAAATAGTCTGCGGCACAGCATCCTCTAAAAGACTTTGAATTTCCCGCAATTTCACAGCGCACCAATACTGACGTCACAGTTTTATGTTCCGAAAATTTCCCGACAATTTTCCCGAGCGCTCTACGATTATGAAGGCCAAAACTAAGCATTTTTCAACTTGAAATTTCTCTGTTTTGCAAAGTCCAATTCCTTTGAAACTTCGGAATATGTTTATTTGGTTCTTAATCAACAAATTGGCCTAAAAAAAAGAAAATTCGAAATTTTGGTTCATTTGACCTTTAAGCATGTGTTCGCCACTTTCAGATGAAGCGGATTTTGAAACTACTTTGTAGTTGCTGGTCGTTGAGAAGAAACGCCAAAAAAATCTGGAACGCTTGCTAATGACCTTTTCTGGGGTGTCAGTGTTTGATGCTTTTTTCTTTTCAAGTGACTTGTGAGCCGACTCTCCCATGCTCGAAATGTCGACATCCTTCATGCCGCACACGATGCATCGTGCCTTGTGCTTGTCACCCTTGACTTCTCGTAGCCACTCCTTTATACAGTGATTTCTGAAGCCACAAGTTGCTGAAAACACACTTGCCCATTGTTTTAAATGTTTCACTCTGAAACAACACGCAAACAATCAACACCAACCCAAACTAAGGAAGCACTCGAAGCACATGGCTTTTCGAAGAAAGAGCGAACAGTACAAAACATTTCATTGGCCCTTAACATTCCAGACATTCAACCAATCAGAGCGATAAATATAACCAAGAACAGGACAAATGTGCATGGGGCGTTTTGATTGACGTTCGGAGAGGTGTTTATCGTTTTTATTTGTTCTTTTACTATTATGTGTTGCTACGTTTCTGCCAGTAGCATATATTTTCATATAAGGCACTCTAGAATCCAAGTTGGATGACATCAGCTACAAATTTCAAGGACTTTCCAGCACTGACTGCAGTTTTCAAGGACTTTCAAGGCCTTGAATTTTTATTTTGAGATTCAAGGACTTTCAAGGCGCGTGCGAACCCTGTATGTAACTTTTTCTTTCAACAAGGCTCCTTTTACTCAATTATTTCAGATTATATTTCAATAGTTACCTTTTTTTTCTTTTTCTTCTTTTTAGTCTTTTCATCTTCTTCCTCATCATCAAAGTCGGAATCAGAATCAGAAAAGTCATAAGGGTTTCTATAAAATGGAACCAGCAAATGATGAATACAACATTTTTTAAATATATCACTTTCAACATGCAATTTTGTACATGATAACTAAACCTAACCTGATGTACAAAAGTATTTTTATTCTAAGTGACGAGACTTTAGCCTGAATTTCAGACGTCTGCTCCCGAGAAACTCAAAACGTTGTCTTTTCGCGGGAACGCACAACCAGAAGAAGACGTCTGAAATTCAGGCTAAAGAGACTTGTTAAACAGGGCATAAGTAACTGCAGACTATGAGTAATCAAGCGAGGGAAGGAAAAAGACGAGCAAGAAATATGGGCAAAGAAACAACTGGGAGCAGCTTTATTTTCGCACTTCTCATTTAATGATCTTGGCAGGGAAAAAGGGACCGCAACTCACAGAAAATGTTTAAAATGTTATTAGTAATTAACACTTAACAAAATAATGGTCCAGGCAATAAATTGATATCAGACCTGAGGTTCATGGTGATGTGGTTTGTTTCCAGTTTAAGGCCAGCAATAGAACATGCTACTTGGTCTCCCTGTGACTGAGCTTCATTCACGATGTTGTTAATTTCTGACCAGTCAATCTGATTAGCAATGGCGCTATTGACAATCAGGATCGCCTTATCCACCTGGAAATTTGCCAATATAAAATATATTTTTGTCACTACAAGGAAATATCTCCTTGTATGGATTGTAGATTGTGTCATTACTTGAATATACTCTCTGAAAGAACACAACTTACTATTATGTAAGACATTTTCTTCCATGTACTAAATGTTGCCGTTCAATTTTATCCTTGGTTCAAATTATATTCTCCTTTGTTTTTGGGTATGGTAATGTATGATAATGAGTTAAAAAAAGGAAAATAAAATTTGAACCAAGGATACAAATGAACCACAACATACAGATGCTTGTACAACAAGTCCTGAAAATGAGGGTGATCAACTGACCAACCAAACTTCTGTAAACACAGACAAAGTTAAACAAACGTTTTGTTAATGCGCTAAGTAGGAAAACTGTTTACGGACGTTTCAAGACTACTGTCTCTTCATCAGGGTAAAAATGCCATTCTGTAAACATGACTGACCGACTAAACAACCAGCTGATCCTCACTTGCCTTTGTACATGGCAACCAATGGAAAGGCTAACAGATAGATTGACTGATTGATTGTTCATTTACATGTTATTAAGGTGATTCCACTTATTTGCATTGCGCATCCTTGCTGCGCATAATTTTTTGCACCAGCGTGCACACACAGAACATTACAGGATTTCCTTCAGGCTAAGCTAAGTAGACAAATAAATGGTCATTTTCTTCTAAACCAACACAGGGACCCCATTTTTTAATGCATTAATTTAAATGAGATATGGGTGACTACATGTACAATATATCACAGTTTAAAGAAAAGTCAAAAATTCTACTTTGAGATATTTACAATACATATGACTCACCAGTGGTAGATTAAGCTCTACAAGTTCTGCTTTGAGCATGTCCAGATCCTGGAGAATAATTCAATCACATCAACTGAAATAGTTAAGCCATTCCAGCACATGCATGTTTGCAAATAGCTGTACGCCTCCACTAATAACTGCCAGTGGGTTAGATCACTGAGGATGTTTGTCAATGGTGTTGGTAACTAAAATGTGAGCTACAATGCAAAAAAAACAGTGACAAGGTATAATTGAGCCAACCTACCTGAGACTTTTGCAATGATTCAATTCTTCGTTGATGGTCGTTTCTGACATTTTCTAACTTCTTTAGTGCAGTCTTTTCTTGGGACAGAGCCTTCATATCAATTTTTTGACTTTCCATTTTTGAGAAGAACTCATCCACTGCCTAAAAGTGCACCCCAAGATAAGATATGTTTAGCAATCTTGAACAACGCTTTAATTATAAACAGATAAACTACATGTGAGATGCATTACTGCAGCAGTATTTTTTTTTTATACATTTAGAAACAAAAACTGTTGTCTGTTCAATATAATAATTCTGTACATTATCTTCTTCATTCAATCCATATGAGCAAAATGTTGTATAACAAAATAGTGTCAACATATTTTACTTTTAATTAATATTACCTTGTCAAATGATGGAAATTCTAAATATGGCCCATTCTTGTGTTGATTTAGCAAGAATGGGTAGAATTCATGATACCTAAAGCATCACAAAAAAATAAAATATTAGATATTAGGTTGGAAATAAACCTGATGCAGTTTGTAAACTTCCATAAAAGCCCTTTTATGAGAAAAATACAAAAATCAGTTTGTTTGGTCACAATGGTGTCAATCTGATTTCAGTTTAACTAAAAAAACTTAACTTACATGTACGTAAAATCATAAAAAGGTACTCAACACATTGTTTAATTGGCACTTTACACTCGACTACAACCTTTTTATGTTTTTAGTTCAAGTGCCATGCAACCAAGGAAATTTCTCCATATTTTTTTTATCAACTTACGTAAGAAGCTCGTCTTTAATTTCACCATCATTTATACTGCTGGATGGCTTTTGTTCTCTTTTTTGAACAATAACTCCCTGTAGAGAAAAAAAATCCTTGTTAAATATTTATCGGACAAACAACTGTACAATTATTATTTAACCATGCGACATTGCTTTACCAGACATTCAAGTTTTTTTTGTATTTAATTAATGAACCCATGATCCACAATAATTATGTTAAAATGGCAAAAGGCAGTTCTTACCTTGCATTTCTCTGTAAGAGTCAAATCTAGTAATTGTTCTGCTTTCTTTAATGCTTCCATTACCTTGGGCAGGTCTAGACCACCAGAGCAAAATGCAAATTAACTAGCAACTTATATCCTAAGATATTTACAGTATTAAACAGTTGTGATCGTTAAATACAAATTTTGTAAATATTGTCAACCGAAAGACCTACAGTAAGTAAGTTACCAGTATGCTGAGAGTTCTATACAAATTCATTTATTTTATTAACAAAATTGAAAATGTTTGTAACATATATGTTGTATTACTGTTGGTACAATTTGGTGTTTTCCTTTGTCCTGGAGTATGGTTTAATAATATGAAATGAATAAAAAACAAATGGAAATAGTATTGATTCACAACATCTAGACATGATACAGTTTCACTGTACATGTTTATTCATACTTATAAATATTTTTGAACAAATAGTCATGTTACTCTGGTGGACTTGGAAATAATTTTTAGACATTTACAGACTTTTCCAGGCTTGTCGATAAATACATGTAATATGAAATCTTATTAAAAGTCCTGGGAGGGGGAACTCCCATATAAACTCCCAACATTAATGAGTGTTCATCTGGCACCTAGTAGTTACTTAATATTTAATACTTATTTTCTTTATTTAGCTTTTATATATTATTTTGCTATAGAATGTTTATGTTAGCTATTAACATTTTCCATTAACCGTTTTATTTATTTATTTATTTATTTATTTATTTATTTATTTATTTATTTATTTTATTTTATTTTTTTGCTTCATTGCCAACCACCGTCTTCGCTCAGCTCGATAAGCTTTTTAGTTTTTTTGAGTGTTGTTACCAATATTCTGTTTTAATTTTTTTTTTTTTGAAGCATTGCATGAAGTCTTTTTTTGGTAATAAAGTTGTTGTTGTTGTAAAAGGGCGGGGATGCTTGTTGGAAATTTTGAATTTAACCCCAAAGGAGACCAATCTGAGCGTGGCTTGAGCTTTTCTGGACCCCTAAAAGATACCAGTTCAAAACAATTCAAAACATTATATTTTCATATTTGTGCTGTGTGCAACCCTAAACAAGACCTTGGCAGCTAAAATTACTGACTTTTTAGCCCAAATTAAATCCAAAATTTACAATCTTTAGTGAGACAATGAGCATTCCCACCCCTTTTATATGGGAGTCTTCCCCCCTCCCCCCCAGGGTAAAAGGTACACTGTACAATTCATTATTGACCAGTGCACCAAGATACACATCTACTAATTAACAAAGCTGTCTGTAAATTTGACCCATTGTAGAATCATACAATATTAAAATCTAATTGTTATTAATATTGCATATTTTGGAGGACTAACCTTCGTCTAAATTAAATCCTTTTCCAACCTTGGCATTTTCAGGGAATCCTTCATCCATGAGACAATGCTCCAATACCGCGGCACCATAAACTGTCAGTCAAATAGATCTTTATGATTTGACACCACAACCATAACAGCAGAAATATCAGAACTTAAGGGCACCAAAAATACATTATACAGTGAGTATGCTAGACATAACTTTCTTACCGAGATGGGGATTTAAGACCTTCTTTAACTCCATTCCTTCCTTGCTTTCTGCTAAAATTTCGTGTAGTCTAGGAAACAATTTTCAGTAAAATTTGTTTAACTATTTAGCATTTAAGTTGATAAGTATCAGGTTTACCTTATCCCAGTAGCTTTTCTTTTGAAATTGTAAATGTTCTCAAAACTCAATGCCCCAATAAACTTTTTCAACTTCAAAGAAACTCACAGCACAGATGTTTCATCAACTTCCAATACTGGTAAAAAAATTACCTTAACTATGCTGTAGATTTAATTGTTCTTTGTGTTTTCCTGATTTGAGCCCACTATTTCCTTCTAAGGAATTTGTAGTCTTCATGATTAACAGATGCAGTGGTTTGTCAATTCAAATAGTTTAGGTTGGGGTTGAGTAAAATATTGTGATTTGTCAGTGGAGAGCACTGGTCATTATAATTATTTGAATAACTGAGCTGCGAGACACTGAGACATTAGCAGAATATTTTTTGCAGCAAAATCATTGTCACACACTAATTAATGCACATGAGCAGACCATCATTTGTAGGCAGTTACTTGCAGGTCACGTGTAGGCTCTCAGCCAGTGAAAAGAAAAAGAAAAATGCATTTAATGAAATTAAACTTGTGTAAGGATATAAATTCACACAGTTACCTTTCCATGCCCATCAACGGCTCTCTTTGTCTTGCAGAATTCACTGGGTATTTTTCACGCACTGCAAATCTGACATCTTCAGTGTCTGTTCTTGTTCTCAGAAGACTCAAGATTGTGTATTCATAATCTGTGAGCACAATGTTGCCCTAAAACACACACAAATGTACTATAATAATGTAATTACTAATTAATATTGATCACCAAACTTGCAAATAATCTTGAACCACTGTAAGTTGAGGTATTCCATTTCCCAGGTCAAACCATGAGTCCAAGTCAGACTGAGTAACTTGTCAGAGGTATACCTTTCAAACTCCAGGGCCCAATTGTTCAAAAAAGGATTAAAAAATTAATTAACCTTGGGTTAGACCTTTAACCTGAGGTTAAATTTCTTAACCGTAGGTTTGTTAACCCGAGAATAAAATTGTGTTGTTCAAAGCATGGTTAGCAGATCAGTTAGTTAACCCCGGATTAAGCACAGTTAACCTGTGGATAGCACCCTATAATACTCTTTGTTGGTTTTACTTTTACTTCGAATCGGCAATAAAAGACCCATAAAATGGCTTCAACAATGCCGGCGCATGCACACAAGGCAAAAAAACAAAACTCTACCGCAACCGAAACACTTATGTGCAGGATTGAAGCAAGTACTCCATATATGACTGGGTTATTGACCATTTTCATACTAGTTCATATTTGACTGAATTATGTGTATTTAGGTGAACCTTTTTTCAGTGAGGACACTTTGTGATGCTTATTATAACAGGGCATCTGACAGGATGCGGTGGTGCGGATCCGCATAATTCGCTGACTTCCGCATCTTCCGCATCTTGAGAACATTTTCCGCATAAAACAGAGAAATTTGTTTCATATTAAAATTTGTTTCATAATAATATTTGTTTCATATTCATATATGACTGGGTTATTGACCATTTTCATACTAGTTCATATTTGACTGAATTATGTGTATTTAGGTGAACCTTTTTTCAGTGAGGACACTTTGTGATGCTTATTATAACAGGGCATCTGACAGGATGCGGTGGTGCAGATCCGCATAATTCGCTGACTTCCGCATCTTCTGCATCTTGAGAACATTTTCCGCATAAAACAGAGAAATTTGTTTCATATTAATGATTAAGCAGCTGTTTACCATCCTCACAAACATAAATTTCGAAGAAATTGATTATTTTGACACAGCTTTTCTCCTAAAATAGCGACGAAAACACGGCACTTCGATCGTAAGCAATTTTTAACCTCCAGGCGTTCCACGCGTCTTTTTGTGATGGGCCTGGACACCAGTTGATTCGCTTCTTTCGATCGTTCGGTCTATCGAAATTTCTTCTGTGGTTACCTATAGTATATGGATAAATTTGTCATCAAAGATACCAAGAAGAAGGATCGCCACTTCGCTGTACACTTGCCACAAGATGACCTCATGGGCTAGATGAGCGACGAATTAAGTGAAGCGAGCTTGAGGCCGCAAACTGGCCTGTGAGCGACATGCCATAATAAAGACGAAGGACTTTGTTGAAAGTCTAATATCAGCAAAGGATTGAGTGAACCAGTATCCTGGAGTTTTCTATGTAGATAATGGACTGTTATTTTGTTCAACGTGCAATGTTGTAGTAGATCACGTAGCACCTTGAATTGTATTGTTTATGCATAAGAAGAAAACCAACTTCAGCCAACAAAATAACGGTTGTGTTATTTTCATTGAACATCACATAATTGATAAGATAATTTCATAACATACCAAATACAAATGAAAATACCGGTAACTGGAAAAGCCCAAATACCAATATAATTTTTTTTGTTAAAGTTAGCCTGCGAGCAGACTCTCGGCTTCGGGGGCAGCTCGAGTTTGGCTGCATGAAAAGATGAAAGAAATTTTCCGCATAATCCAAAGTGTTTTCCGCATAATCAACACTTTCTTCTGCATAATGTTCCTGAAAATTTCCGCATAATTTGTTATTTTTTTCCACACCCTATCAGATGCCCTGTTATAAAGAGCGTACATCTCATTAGCACTCAATCCTGGACATATCTGAACCGAAATTGCTGTTTAAAAGACAAAGTAAAGGAAAACTTAAGCACTTTAATTACTGTGCGTTGAGTGCTGCAAAGGATATCGCCAACAAGAAAATGAGTAATAAAAAAGAAACCCAGCCAAACCAATAACAAGTATGTAGCTCTTTGTCCGTGAAATCATCAATTTCCTCCTGACTTCGGTATCTTAACTTTAACAATTATCTATGATGATCCATGCTGATACAACAAACATATCAAGCTTCAGACTAAAAGATTTTAATAACAATTTAAAATGTTTTACCCTGTCATAAAGCTCAACGATCAAGTGATAAGCTGCTTCATCTGACCCAAACTGTAAATCCACTACACGATCAATGCCCAACTGACTGATGTTCACAAGCCGTCGTGATCGGATATGCTTGCGGCACTGATAGAAAATAATACATAACAATTCATAATAAATTTCACTCAAAATCTAAGCATCCTTTTGTCAAAACTCTGTTTCTAGGAAGCTACTAATGGTTAACTCAGTGAAACATGACCTAATGACTGTTACATTAGCCTTGGAAAGGGCACTATGATAAGAGTATAAAATGTATGGAGACTGGCAAATTGTCTGTCCAATTTCAGTTGACAAACTGAAAGTACTGGAGGTAACCTAAAATGGCTGGCTAGCATTCCTTTCAGAGCCATGGATCAAGCAGCATTGCATCAAATTGTTTCTTTTTTTTTATTATTGTTTCCATTAGGTACTGGCAGTGGTAGCCTAAACGTTAACTATGTAAACGGTAACTATGTAAATACAATGAGCATAAAATAATGGCTCATTAGAACGCAAGGAATACTGCTAAGACCAAACAGTATTCCTAAGCAAGCAATTAGTTAGCTACAGATGGGTTACTGGATGTTTCATTTACCTTCATTGAAAATCCAGATGGCATCAAATTTTTGGGCCACTCAAATTCTGTTGTATTTATCCTGTTGCCAGACTCAACCAATAGCATGACTTTGACATCAGTCCTTCAAAATTCAGTAATTACAAAAGAAAAGATTAATTACAAAAGAAATGGTAGAAGTACATTGCTTTGCACAGTTAGCACATCGCTAAGTCTATGCATTGGTATAGATTAAGATATCAGATGCTCTTTTTTGATGAAAAAATGATTTTTTTTTTTTTTTTCGCATTAAATGGAAGTTCATACGAATCTGCGACATAATCCATCGTAAAAAAATATGTTTTTATTGTTTTGTATTTGCTTTTTTTTCGCAAAAATATAGAACTGCATTGTTATTCTTTCGTCATCAAGGTAACTGATGCATGTCATTAATCACCCGGCACGCAATATCGAATGCATGAGCAGAGCTGCATCATCTTCGATCAAAAAGGAACATGCTGTGGTAGATATTTTCTCACTTTAGGTCTCTTATATGTAAAATGTAAATGGTCGTATTTGTAAATAGATGTCAGGAAAGGCGAAAAGCGTAAACAGAACCCTTTGCACTTTGTTCCATCAAAAAGCGGAGGGTGAAGCCCAAAAATTTTTTCAGGCTTCTTTATTTCAATAATTATTGGTTAAATTGGAAAATCACCGCGTTGATCATTTATCACTTTCATATACAATGTAGATTCAACACACTGAAACTTTCTATAAGCCTTTGGGACCAGCACAGTGTCCACTTACTGAGGTGTCCACTTATGGGAATTTAACATCTAGTCTTTACATGTGGCTGCGACCATTACTACCATACATGTGAGTGTATGCTTGTAAGAGATGTCAATGTACACATGTACATGTACATGTTTATCCCCAATTCACTGTGAGACAAGCAAAAAGACTCTCATATCAAGAGAATAAAGCAAAATCAAATATAATATAAAACAAAGAGAAATGTCAGATTGTTCCAACTGAACCACAACATACACACATGTAGTTCGTATAGTGTGATCGTCCGGGTGAAAGTAGTTCTGAGAAGAACTGTTGTTTGTGACTGACGTTTCGACAACCTGTGCAGAAGTCATCTTCAGAGTCAAGTGAAAAGTTGTTGTCAGTCGATGATGTTATAAGTGTGGTCCGTTGAAACTGATTGGTTAGTTTAGCCATGATGTTATTGGCTGTAAGACTCGTGTTAAGTCCGTCAACAGTAATTGGTCAGTTTTGATCCGTCTATCTACCCCTCCCTCCCACCTCAATCTGGTAACAAGAGTAAAATAGTAAGAAACATCATCATTCAATGTTATATTTTTGCCAGTCTAATCACTACTTACTTTCCCAGTCTAATGAGGTAGGTCTTGTTATCAATGTCATAAACATTGGCTACTCTCATACCAAGGAGGCTGCCATTTAAAGAGAACATAATTGTTAATACGTTAGAATGACTACAGTACAGGAGCCACGATCGCCAAGTGGCTTAGGGCCCAGTGCCTGGTTGTAGGACCCTCCTATATAGATGCAGGACCCCTCCCGCTCCCCTCCCCCTATGTAGATGCAGGATCCCCCTATGTAAATGCAGGACCCCCCTTTGTGGATGCAGGATCCCTCTATGTACAGTAGATGCTTTGTGAATGTCCAACTGGTCTGTCTCCTACCAATTGGGATTTTGGACCAATTGCAGAATACCCCACAAATGAGATTCCACCATCAAGTAGGAACTCTTTGAAGAATAAAGTATGAAACAATAGGAACAATTATTATTCAATAAGATGAATCTCATTTGCAGGATATTCTGCAGTTTAGCCAGAATTTTTAACCATGCTATCCATTCGAGTTCATGTGGGCTCCTGTGCTGTCAACTGGTAGCAATCTTGCATAGATAAGAGTCTAACTCAACTCAACAAAATGCAGGGACATAATAGCCCTCCAGATCACCACCATCTTTTGATAGTAATCGATACCATTATCAATGAATCAATAGTTATATTTTTTGCATCGATTAATCTTTGATTGATATCGATTGCTATCGATTGTTATTGATTATCGGTTTATCGATTGAATATAAATCTGGCCTACTACTACAATCATAATTTTTTTTTCACAAAGTCTGATAAATGAAAGAGTATAAGCTGGTTGTTTCGCCAACGAGTCATTTCGCTGACGGCCAGTTCGCTAACGTCTCATATCGATGTAAGCTTAATATATCAACTGCCTGAAAACCTGGAATATTTCTCGTTCTTTTATAGAGTTACTTCGTTAACGAACTGCCGTTGCACGAAAGAAAGAGTTAACAAATTCCTCACCTTTCCCTTAGTTCCGTTATTACTGCACAAAGGTCTACTGTCGTGAATCTTGTCTTCATCTTGGCGAAACAAATTTAGGGAAGACAACGAAAAAAACTACGATAAAATGCACAGCTGAAATTTTAGGACCAATTTTCGCCTTCGTCGGCTTCGTCCGCCATATTGGATCTCGGACGCACCTGGCTTGCAGTAGTGAAACCGCTGGTAATGTCTTGTGCTCAGACGTCACTCTTCTGCGGTGCTCCCCTTCCTTTCACCGCGGTAAAACGTAAAAAATAAGAAAACTACTTCAAAGATAAGGTTTTCATTTTCACTGTTCAAAGTTTGATACTTAACAAATATTCTCCTGGTTTACTAAGTTATTTGGAACTTAACTAAAAAAGTTCTAAGTGTTTGAAAACGGCGAAATGCCACTGTCGGCGCCATTGTCAAAGCAATTTTGTTTGGGTACGGGGCATTTTAAAAGTAAAGAATCCCGCTTGAGGGAACTGAAAAATATATTTACCCTCAGCAGCTGTTTTACATATCCTTACTGATGCTTCCACGTTAACGTGAATGATTTCTCACGTAATAAGAAAACAAAAACAGCCTCCGGACGTTTGACCGCGGTGAACCCCTTCCTGGGCTTTGGCCATCAAAATAGAAAACCATGCTAAACCCACGATCACCCCATGATTACCCTGCTATACAGATAGTCTTCTTGTTTTTTTGTTTTTTTTTCTGTCTTGCCACGCAGGGAGGAAAGGTTGCGTGACATGCGGAACAGGAGCGAGTAGACTTGCTCCAATTCATTCATGTTATTCAGATATGACCATATATTTTTATGACGAAGAGTTTTTTCCCAGCAGGAGGGAGACTCCCATTTGAAAGGGACGGGGATGCTCGGCGTCTCGCGTAGGGCAGGGGTGTAAATTTCGGATTTTGGACTCGCTTAAGGTGTTCTGGGAAAAATGTCGTTATTTTTAGCCGTCAAGGTCTCCTTTGGGGTAGCACGCGATGAAATAGCAAAAAAGAAAGAATTTTGATTCGTTATATTTATGCACCAGTCATTTGAAATCCCCGACCCCCTCCCCCCTCGGGCATAGACGGGGTAAAAGCGGGGCTTTCACTTCAGATTCACTCCATTTTGGTTCCCCGTTAGGCGGGGGATGCGCCAGAAATCACTGCCTTCACATGCCTTACCGGGGAATAAGCGGGGCAGTCACTCCATGCTCAGCGGTTTGAATTATTTGTGTTGACTCGCTCGGTTGATCGGTTGCTTTGCGGTATTTCGGTGCCTAATAGCGCGAAGTAAAAATTGTTTTGTAAAGTGTCGTACCTGAATTCAAAGAAGGCTATATTGGCAGAAGATATTCAAAGTCTGGTGACGAAAGGTAGGCTTATTTCAATGATATGGTATTGATAAGTATGCTTAAGTCATTCCAGACGTCAGAAGACTGCATTGCTATTGAGTTTCAGTTTGCTGTGATCTTGCATTTTGTAACATCAAGTTGTAAAACAGAAAAAGTTTTTAATAACCTTTATTAAAAATAAAAAGTTGATTTGGCAATAGTCGTCTTCTTCCTTGTCTATCGAGGGGCCTTTGCAAGTGTATTGCTAGCTACTCTGAAATCAACGTGTTAATTTCACGGCTACCAACGTTTTTATCTTTCCTTTTTCTCATCCATTGTTGCGCTTGGCAAAAACAAGCTTTCTACAAAAGATTACTTTTTTATAGCATGTGTGTGGATCATGTGGGGGCGGGGGAGTTCACCATTCACTTTTCTTCCGGGGACCGGGGACTTCACTTGCCTTCACTTGCAAAAAAAGTGAATGCCCCGCCTATGCCCGAGAGGGGATGGGGGGGGGGGGGGTTCGGGGATTTCAAATGACTGGTGCATTACTCGATTGGTATAAACAAAGTCTATTTTAGGGGGGTCTGCAGAAGCTTCGGCCACGCCCAGATTGCTCTCTTTTAGGGGGTTAATTCAAAATTTCCGACGAGCATCCCCGTCCCTTCCATATGGGAGTCCCCCCGGGAGTTTTTTATTTCCTTTGAGTACAGTGCTCGGAGTTACGCGAGAGCGACACGCAAGCCTAGCATATCTCCTGTACAAAGCACGAGTCGAGTATGAGACACGTTCTGTTCTTATTGCAAGGAAAAATGTGCGCGCAAGGCTAGAAGGGAAGGCGATTCTCATCCCTCCTCGCACTTTGCGAGTCCTTCGCGCTCGTTACCAGTCGCTCGCGCTTCGCGTTCGTTATATTGTCCGCAGCAAAATGCCACGCGCCCTACGGGGAGGCTGTTCTGTTGCCATGCTAGTGCGTCGCTATGTGCATGCATGCAGCCTACGTATGCAGCAACTTTGTTCCCAGGGCTTTTGCCTTGGTAACGAGGTTATGCATGCAGGAGACTGAGCTAGTAAACCTGATCTGTAAAAGTGGATCATACACTGGAGACCCTGCCCACCAGTGAAGTGAAGTGTATGCTTCATTTATCCTTGGACTGTAGGGTAAGTAGCTCTAACAGAGCTAATATCTCCCAACATTTTATCACCAGGAGACGTGCATGGCGGAGGAGCGCTGCACAGATTCCTTTAGATGAAGTTTCAATGGTTCTAACTAAAAAAACCTGCTAGGTAAGAGCAATGGCTCATACGTACAGGGCTTAGCCAAACCGAAATGTGTACAATAATTTCTTTAGAAACTAATAAATTTGTTCATGATGTCAGGTGCGGCCACTACTTCTGGGCATGCGCGAAGCACGCTCAGACGCACGCTCCTGCCATTCTCGTCCCCAGAGGCCGCAATCCTTCTGGTCTGCGCCAGGAATTGAGACCTCTGACCGCCTCCAAAACCGGAAGTACGAGATTCACGGACTCATTGTCAAATCTGACAAATCTGATTGGCTGAAAAACACAGGACGAGTACTCTGCGCATGCTCAGAAATTGGGAGCGGCCAGAGGTCTCGATTCCTTCGCAGACCAGAAGGAACGCGGCCTCTTGGGACGAGAACGACGCTCCTGCTAATCTGCCAAGCAGATTAGCTGGAGCGTTGATGTTGAGCGTTGATAGTCCTCTCGTGTGTTCCTTTCCGTCTTTTCACAACATCTTAGGCAGACCGAGGCTATCATCGATTTCCGACTGGAAGAAACGTTAACCTGATGGCTTTGTGTGAGTGAATTCTGAAACAAACTTACACTTCGATGGTTGGCCTGGGTTGGCATTAACATATTCATTGAAAATACCACTTTTGAGCACATTGTCAAGTTTGCTACAAAAAAGAACGCAAGATCATCACACAGAAGAATCGACAAGCAACAACAAGTACAACATGCTTACAACAAACAAACAAAGAGTTTACTTTATTTTTAAAATACACATTTGATCTGTTACAATAGTTGTTTACCATTTTATATATTAATCAGTTCGTTGTTCAAGTGCCTAGCACTGTTTAAGGTGTATACATGTATTCAAAAATCTATTTATTGTTACAATTCGGATAGCAGTTTTACAAATATTTAATCACTTCTTTTGTACATGCATAAAACCTATTAATAACTAAATACCCTCACCAAACATAGGACATTTTATATGTAGACTTTAAACTACTTGTCGATGTTTGATTCTCAAGCACGGAAAGCATAGCAGATCCGTAGCTATCTTCCAAAGGTTAAAACCAAAGGTTTTCTTAAAAAAAGACGTTTACATGGGAATTTTTGTGGAAAAAGTGTCGCAAAAAATAAGCGCCTAGAATTAAAACACTGTAGCGAGGGATGCTTACTGACGTTATTAATTATTTCTCAAAAATTTGTGCAACATTGTTTAGCCAAACGAAACAAAGCAATTGTTTTCTTGACCAATCAAATACAACATGGTGACGCCACTTTTCCCGCGCCTGCTATGGGCTACATGTTTTTGCTTCGAGCTCTGTTTGGTCAGTATCACTATAATCCCTTATTCGCTGATATACAAGACCAAATAAGCTCCCATTAGAAGGGCAAAGGATGACATCATGTGCCATAGATCATGATAGTCAAAAAACCCCACTACTGCGCAGTCTTGGTTCAGATCACGTGATCCTTCAGGAGACTTCACCTTATCTGTGGTTGCCTTGGCGGTAAATATCCAGACTGCGGTACCCATAACCCCCAGCGTGACCAGAACATACGAGCCTTGGAAGATGCGAAAAGCAACCTTTTGAAATGTCCAATGAGAGCGCTCGCTTCGCCAGAACTGAATCACAACTTTACCAATAATGGCAAGAAGGCAAGTTAAAATGCAACTGAACAAAAACATGTTCGGAAAATTTGTTTCAAACAACACGGGAATAACGATACTAACGAGCGCCAAGATCAAAATAAAGATGACAGCTTTCGTTAGGGCATCGCATTTTTTCAAATCGCTCAAACGTGATACGTTGTCGAACAGCTTTATACCTGCCCATGAAAATATGATTATGTAATACGCCACTAAACATAGTACAAAGAAAATTTGTATTCCTAAACCCAGGCTTTCAGGGTTTGAATAATACAAAGAACCGAAGTAATTGAACACATATAGGGGGACAATGAAGTACAGGAAGAAATTGTTGGCTTCCACAGGCTTTTGGATTCTCTTACCATATGTACACTCCTTAAAGCTGATACCATTATACAATGAAAGAACGATCAAGCCTGAAATGACGAACATAAAAGCGGTATCGAACTGGAAAGTCAATCTAGAAGGGCAAAAATGGTACAACATGGAAAAGCAACCCTCGAAAATCAGCCCCCAGGCAAAAGCGTACCCAATGGAAAATGTGTACTTCCTTTTATGTGCTTCAGCGTGCAGCAATACGGCCTCCTCTGGGTCGGTTTGTAGATGTGGGACACACATCTTTGCTAGGTGGGCATTGATGTTGGGGCATTTTAGGATGTGTTTTGGTAATTCAACTTGGCCGGCGGGCAAGCGTCTAGTCTGCATTCTGTTTTTGCGTGCAAGTCGTTTACACCACGCAAACAGCTCCGCTTCCATGACCCACACGGACCAACCGAGAATCAAACCATGAATCATGTACGCTAAGTTACTTATCATCAGATTGAACGGAATATCATATTCACTTACTCTATAACAAAAGTCATTGTAGTAACACTTATCCCTGTCGCCATCGTCGATCATCAGATGCCAATCTTGGAAGACAAATTGGAAAGCGCCAACCAACAGCACGAAGCCCACTATGCATGTGGTGTAAGAGAAGGTCTTAGGGCCTTGGACAAACCAGTGGTGAAACAAAACTTTTTTCATGGCATGGGCGATTTCCTTCCAAGTCAATGGTGTCTTGTCCCTTGGTCCGCGTAACAGTGGACGCAACTCATCGGCTTCTCCTCCCTCTTTCCTTCCCCAACAAGAAGAAAACAGGCTTTTAAAATTGTCTTTAATGCCGGTGCTTGGAGCAACTGAAGAAGCAGAACTGAAACTAACGGTGTCATCAGTGTGATTGTCGTCGTGCACAAGAATATACGGCTCCCTGAAGCAAAACAACGCCCATAGCGCCACCACAATACCGCCAAAAAAGGACGTACCGATTAAGAAACAAAACGGTCTACTGTAGTCATAATCAAATGAGCTTGTCAGAGTTAGTTTTACATTCTTCGCGATATTGCCATCTGTTTTACCTTTCAGTGCTATACCGATGTACCAGGCTTTGTCCGAATCTTCCAGAGGGGGTGCTGAAGCTCTAGATAGCGTAATCCGCCCCTTTTCAGCAAAGGTCAACCTCAAAGACCCACCCTTGTAGTTCAGATACTTTATGTTGTTAACTGCCACATCTTCACAAGTATGAGACACTTTTAAATAAGCTGAAATGTTCGAGCTGGATTCCACGGTGATATCGAGTTGTTTCTTGGAGATGCCTTTAAATGGCTTGAACTGAAACACTTTGGATGGGTCCTTTGCAGTAATCTCGAAACTCGTTTCATTATTTAATACTACTGACGGCACACCATCTGAGATTTCGGCTGCGTAACTAACTTTCGGAGTTCCTGTTAATAGCACAAGATATCTCTGGCTGGAATGCTGTGGGCATGTCGTCAATGTTTTCCAAGAATTGCCAGAATCAGAAATGTCTAGATGACCCAACGAAGACTCGTCTGCACCATACACTGCCACGTGAAGTGCTCCTGTCAAATCAAGGGACATGGAAATTAGTTTCTAAACTGTTGCACTGCGTCGGTGACCAAGTGAATGAGCTCGTTTTGTTTGCTCGATATTTATTTTTGTTTCTGTTTTTTTCTTCAGGAGCACCCAACAGGGGTGTTTCGCAAAATAGGTGTTCCGCAAGAGTCTTTTTGCTGGAAATGCCTTATGCAAGTATATTCTTAAAGTTATCAAAATATGTTGCCTTCTTTCCCCCCTGAGAGTATTCTCGGCAAGTTTATACTTCTGAGCAACGCGCTTATTTCAATTATTGTAACACAACACCAGTCACGCAACGCTGTTCGACTGATGCTGAAGCGAAAGATTTCCGCGAATAGATAATTTTCCACTGGCTCCACGCGTGAAAAGGTGAAATTTTGTTATATTACCAAAAAACGCTGCAAATGTATTATTAGTGATCACTGTTTGGTGGGAACTCTTTTAGAGATAAACATCGTAAGCTAAGTCTCAGTACAACTGAGGCAGACGTTGTTACCCGGGTTGTTACTGCTTTGCCACCAAACTTTGTACCACGGAGACGAATCAGACGAATTGGCGATTTAATAAATTGAAATGAACCATACGGGAAAACAGTAGGAAGATTTTACATAAACAATACGCACTTCTTCCCGAGCAAAACCAAGAGAATAAGCTCCATATAAAAGCAGCCACTGCGACACAGTCAAGTATCATTTTCGGTTTGTGTATATTCCGTTTGATCGGCATAGAGATCAAGTATTCTACATGTACACGTTTGAGATGGAATGCAACTCGACTTACCGCGTGTTTCTCCGTAGGTCTTGGCTTTAACATGTAAGAAACTTTCTTTTCCGTTCGTTGTTACGATGCATGAGTGAGAAACTGTTCTGAAAGGCGGAAGTTCCCTGATAAACGCCAGTGGAGCACTTGGCGACGACAAATTTTGTTCCAATCCTTGTTTCAATTTCGTACCATCAAAATTGCATTCATAAACAAGGCCTGCAGCTAATACAGGCCATATCAAACAAAGCAGACGGGAAAAAGCAGAGCGATTCATTGTTGATCAGTCGAAGAACCAACTTGAATCACTGTCTCTTCGGTTAAGGTTTGCTTCGAAAGCGGAAATAGTTCCGGATCAATGACGTGACATGTGACTGCTCAAAAGACCAATACGTAACCTCCTATTTTTTCCGTCTTTCTGGGAAAACGATGCGCCCTAAATTGTTTCACGTCTTGGATTTAAAAAATTAAAAACAAGTACTATCGTAATCGCTACCAATGTATTTCGAACCACCTGGTTAAAGAATTTTAACAGAATGCCGTTTCGTTTTAACTGTGGTGCGTGCAATGCAATTTGGCTCGTCACGCAATCAACAGTGATGGATGCCGTCACCGCGACCACAGTTATCGGGTGTAGTCATTAGTGGTGCCAACTGTATATTTCTTTCTGGCATCCGAAATGATTCCCCGACTTTTTTGTGGTTCTCTAATGTAAATTGAAATACACTGCCGTGTAAGAAAACACGAAAGTACTCTGAAGTTACTGTTCGCCGACTGGGCAAAATAATACAAAGGATTTTTTTTTGCTCAATCAGGAGCCAGCATTCGCAGAGTAGCTTGGAAATGGTCTGGAGAGACTCGTTTCCCAGGGGCTCTTTTACGTTTATAGAAAACTTTTGCAGCTACGATTTTTGCAAGGTTTACTTCGTTTTGCCCCGACTAACTGCCCTGGGTCTCCGAGGATGGATCTTAAGATGATCTTCTGGACATCTCATCTCCGAAACGAATTCGGTGATCCCCCATTTTTTTACATTTCTGACATGAGCAACCCATAAACTCACAGTGGTGAAAGTTTTAGAAAAAAATCAATGTTTGAAGATTTTCGCGCGAACGTCAAAAATCCGAGCAAATCAGAAAAATCGAATTTTCTATGAAGGAAAATAACCGGAGACCCATAGCTGTACCCCTAGCCCCTTTTCCTATAGCCAAACATGGGTCAAGTACCCCACCACCCTCCCGGGCCCGTAACAAATTTTGTCCATTTTGTCAAGGGCAACAATCTATCCATACTTGCAAAGCAAAGAGATGAAACTTTGTTCGGAGAAAAAATTTTTTTCTAGTGCTGAGAGGCTCAACTGTCCTGCTCGTTTCGATATTGTTTAAACATTAACTAGTAATTTGCAGTTCAAATAAACCTTGTTGTTGTATTGTAAACGAAGAAAAGCAAGGCTGATTGAACAGTTGGGAACTATATATATTTCCAATATTTCGGAAGGCACGGCCTTCCTTCTTCAGGGTGTTACAAAGAATGACTCTAAAAGTTAAACGTTACAAATTTAAAATATAGGAAATACGATATAACAAGCAAATAATGATAACGTACTAATCTAAGCGACGCGGCTAAGAGATAAGTAACGGTAGAAAGAAACGTTAAAATTTGAAATTTAAAAATAAGGAGAAACGTTACAGTATGAAATGCTGTGAAAAAGCTAAAAATGGCACTTAAGGTAGAATGCTGATACTAAAATAACGTATTTCGGAAGGCACGGCCTTCCTTCTTCGGAAGGCACGGCCTTCCTTCTTCAGGGTGTTACAAAGAATGACTCTAAAAGTTAAACGTTACAAATTTAAAATATAGGAAATACGATATAACAAGCAAATAATGATAACGTACTAATCTAAGCGACGCGGCTAAGAGATAAGTAACGGTAGAAAGAAACGTTAAAATTTGAAATTTAAAAATAAGGAGAAACGTTACAGTATGAAATGCTGTGAAAAAGCTAAAAATGGCACTTAAGGTAGAATGCTGATACTAAAATAACGTATGAAGGAAGGCCGTGCCTTCCGAAATATTGGAAATATATATAGTTCCCAACTGTTCAATCAGCCTTGCTTTTCTTCGTTTACTATTTTGTTATAGCTGATTAGATCTTCTACATTTAGAGGATCCGGTACTTCTGTTTCGTCACGGTGGTCCTTGCAAATTTAAATTTGTTGTATTGTCACGTCGTTTCGATTGTGGAATTAAAACATACAGTTTTAACAATTGTCTTTAGTTATTAAATTTCTTCAGAAACTTATGCCTTGAAACTTCTCGGCAGTGGCACGCAGACCATTCGACATGACAAGGTTTAAAATTCTGTTTTAAAAATTCTTCGTTTACAGAAGAACAACGGACCGGACTCAAGAGAGCGGCGGAAATCGAGGTCAGAGAGAAACCCTTGCCACTGCTTGCTCTTATCTGTGTTCAGCATGGAAATCCAAACAATTATCCTTGTGAAGGTCCTCATGTGCTCTGTGTACTTAGGCAAGTTTGAAATCGCAACAGGTTTTCCAAAATTAAACCCAGTTTCCTATTTTGACCCCCAAGAAGATTTCCGACGAGCTAATCATAGTGATGATCATGTGTAAGTGGAGGGGGGGGGGGGGGGGGGGGCGGGGGAGGGAGATTTTTAGGCTGCAATAACTTTTTTATGCCCATTGCCTGGCAAAAATTTTTTTACAGCAACCCTATGCACGATTTTTTTAGGAAGTCTGCTTCATGCACAATTTTTAATTGAATTAATTAAAAACAGTGCTAATACGATCGTTCATTGAACACATAGCTTGTATTTAACGTTACTTTCCATTTTAAAGTGGCTTAAAGTTTATTTAATAAACATCTGCAATATCACAGCGACAAACCGATGAGTGGTGCCGGAGTTTATTTATGAAATAAAATACTTTTTTAATAATGCTCACTCTACAAATTTAATTTACTGAGGGAGATTCGAAAAGTACATAGCAGTTTATAGCGAAAATGGTGTAATTAAGGTGGGGGTACACCCGATTTTGAGTAAAATTTTAAGAGGTTTAAGGAAGGGATAGAAGAAAGAAAATTATTTTTTAAACACCAACAGACAGTTGACCCCCACGCAAGAGCACCCCAGGTTGTCAGGGGACTGTTTGGGTGTCCATATACTAATTTTTAACTTCAAATTCTAATTTTAAAATCACATTAAATCTTTAATATTTCTTATTTCTCCAAATTTTACTAATCCTTTGAGAAAAACTATCTCTTCCCAAACATCCCCAAAAATCACCAAAAAATTTACAAAACACCGCTAAACATTGGAAATGAACATAGAGTTTCTGGATTACTTGAAACACGGACGAGATATTCGCATCAAACCAAATTTTAGCGGTGGAAAACAGGCTTCAGGTGTACCCCCGCTCTTAAGAACGAGCTTTTCAAGAAATCGAAGATGCAACGGACATTGAGCTAAAATACATCGAGAAAATCCTCGGATTCAATTCGTCTGCAAGAATTATAAACCAAAACAGTAATTTCATGACATTATAGGACTAAAACAAGCTTAACACCAAAACGAGGCGTAGTAGCCTCGCAGAGTCCAAGAAAATGCCTCCCACATATGGGAGGGAAAGAGTTGAACAACTCTTATATAAAGTTATTCGCAGAATCAGGGTGTCGGAGCTCCCTCGTGCGGGTGGACCGGTGAGGGTGGGACTCTGCAGAGACTCTGCTCCCCGTAACTCTACCCCATGAGGGGGTAGGGGGGGGGGGGGAGCAGAGACGGGGGAGTATTTTGCTCAAAGTAGTTTCATTTTTAGTGACTACTGCGCTTGCGCATAGTCACCATTGCGAACACGTAAGATTTCCGAATGTAAGTACCGATGGCCCATGATGTGAAACGAACATCTTGGCTTACAGATTGTGTTTGGAAGGTGATCGATTGCCAGGTGAGTGTATTTATATTTTACAACATTTACTTCTCACAGCTTTCATATTTTGTTTCTAACCGATCAGCTGAAAGGTTTCGTGAGTATTTTTCAGCTTTTAGGTCGGTATATACGACGAATTTCTAGGGTGTTTCATCGTTATTTTGCAGCACGTGATAATCAACACGTATACGCTTGTGGCTCCATAAAGAACCCGCAGGCTTGACGATACTCCGAAATTTCGCAGTACATAAGCTTGGTACAGGAAAATTTACTTAACTGAGGCTCTCCCGAGGAATGTTAAGTCCTATTGCGGGATAATTAAGCTTCTTAACCCGACGGAGCTGTGATTATGCAAATGAAAGCTTCTTCCAATTGTTTATTTAACATTTGAGCGTGACAGCGTGTCCGTCTTTCTTCGCGCTTCGCTTATAATAATGCGAAGTCACGAAAAGGCTCAAATTAAAAGTTTGTTTCTTACTTGCTGAACGTTTATTATGATTGACTAAAAGTTTCACATAAGATGAAGAAATTGGTGACAACATTTGCAGGGAATGTGTGATCTTTTGGATCACATTCAACAAAATGCTGACATACATGTACCAGTGATTATGCAAACGTAGCTTCCTCCAAGGTTTGTTTGGACTAGAATTTTTGACTCTCTTGTGGTCTTTGAGGTCGGCTAACAATTAAAGCTGTCCTTCGATGTGCTGCCGGACGTGTCACATAATCCTCGGCGGTTTAGACTGTCTGCGACGCAAGATATGAGAAGTAAATGTTGTAAAATATAAAAACACTCACATAGTTATCGATCACCTTGCAAGATCACCTTCCAAACAGAAGCAGTAAAACCATGCCAAGATGCTGGTTTTACATCGTCGACAACAGTGCCTTATTTAAACTTTTTTACATACATTCGCATCCACATAAGGGACCAGTCATTATTTATGTAGAGGTGTTCACTGGCCAAGGTGGGTGAAACAGTTAATTAGTAGAGTGCAAGCACTATCTGTGAAACAGTAATGCTAAATTGTATAATTTTATGCTAATTCTATTGTTCTTCTTTTGCATAAACTCCACTATTATGTACAACTTAGTGATTTGTATTTTACAGAAATACTGTTTGCACTCTAAACTCCATTGTTATCTCAAATTTTAGTTAATAAAGAATCCAGACCTATCTGGTTTAATATTTGGTTTGACAGGCCTACACAGACTCCTACGTTCGTGAAATTTGTAAATTGCCGTTTTGTATTGGATTTGGTCATCCAATTTATTTTGCTTCTCACTTGTATAGAAAGGGCACTATATGCTGTCAGCTGTATTATTGGAAGGCGTTTTTAGTTGAGAAGAGCCGTAAGACTGCCGCCCAAGAAATGTTTTCAGAGGTCATAGGTCTGCACGGTTTCCTGTTGCTAGATTTTGGACACCTCTGTATTTAACTTGTCATACGTATTGCTATAGCGGCTAGTCTCTGCTCATCCACATATGCAAGATAAGTTTTTAGCTCTCAAAATGTTAGAAAAAGTGGCCACTGGTCCACACAATACGCCGATTTTGTGATATAGTAGGTTAGTTCCATTGTTATGCAAAGTAGCTATTAAATCATCTTATGATTGTATGTAGCGTGCATTTATTAATTACTTAAGGCATATAAGAGGACATATGAGGTAAGGGCAGGGGGGGGGGGGTCATCACGTAAATATTGCAAAAAGGGGGGGGGGGGTCACTTGCTAATTACCTGGCCTGGAGGGGGGCCTTAAAGAAATTTGGATCTTTCCAATATATTTTTCCCTCCCCCCCCCCCCTCTACATAAATAATGACCAGTCCCTAACAGCATATTTACACCAATTATACTTTTCATTCTTTTCTCCTCCAGCAGTAGTCACATGCGCCTATAAGGCGGCTATTTTTTTTGTTGTTATATAAACAAGTTAAAAGGCGCGTTTTAACTTCTATTCACATCTAATGAATTTATCTGGCACTGTAAATTGGATGTAAATGTCGAAATTAAAAAGCTTTGAAATTGTCCGCCTTTAATATGCCTGTCAGGCCCGTAGGAACAAAGTTTGAGGTGAGGCAGCCCAAAAATTAGCACTGATTGTGATGTATTAAAATGGGCCTCCGCCTCCTCCAGGAACATTTTGAAAATCTAGCTAGACACGTTCTGTGCATTTTGGAACACTTTTCGTAAAGAATTGTAATTCTGTTAATATCAAAATGCGGCCCATCTTGTGCATGAATTTTTTTTTTTTTGCGTTTTTCCTTGCATGATTTTTTTTTCGGACATTTTCCCATGTATGATTTTTTTTTTCCATCCCCTCCCCCCCCCCCCTCCCCCCGCCAAAAAAAAAATTCACTTTTCTAATGGTCCGCCCTTTAGTAGTCATCATGTTGTCGGCAGCTGGTTTGTTCTGGCCGTCTCTGTCACGCAACGCTCGCTCTGCGTAAGCGTGATCGTCCTCGAGTTGAGCCCGCAATCGTCATTACATGGAAGCTCGCCGGCTTTATTATGCAAGGTAACATTACAAGTCGCTAAAAAAATCAATAAGTGATTTGACAACAGACAGTTCAGAAGACGGATGCGATGACATATTCTTTTGCGTAAGACCAACGCAAAGAATATCATTTTGTAACTATAGACTGTTATTTTAAAACGAATACCCAAATTTCACTAATAGAGGGTCTTAAAATGTCTACGCTTTGCGAACCTTTTGCTTCTTACATGACAAGCAATGCAATGCTGATAAAACGTGACAAGGTAGACTTTGCGAGTCACCAACATGTAATGGATTATTGTTGCACTAGTTTTTAGCAGGAACGTATCCCGTTTTTAGTACATTTTTACTTTTATCATATATGAAACATTCATTACAACGGTAACAGGTTAACGTGATAATTTACTTCGTTTGCTGATCTAGCCGTCAATTCTTCTAATCTATATGGTGTGAATATTACGAGGAGAATTCAGATAATGATCCAAGCTACGTGGGCCTGTGATCGATCAGTGACTGATGTCGTGATTCTGTGCCAAAAGATAGTAACACAGTAGAAGGTCTAGAAGGCGTGGTTAATATTTCCTTCCGGTTCGATCAAAATTGGGACTTATCTCTCTCTCGCAAAGACCAGGCAAGTGACGCGTGGTGTAAAGATAGCTACAAGGGAAAAAAAATTGCAAAAATTCTCGAATAACTCTTTGTACGACACAGCTTTGGAAATCAAGCGATGAATACCATTTTGAAGGCACGCGTCCTGTTGTATTTGTGGATATCTTTTGTGCTTAATGGCGCCTCTTCGGAGACATTTACCAATGCTCGCACTTCATTCCTTCAATTGAAGAGATGGAATGTGTCTGAAACCAAAGGGCTTGGATTTCGTTTCAAAACGTTTCTGGCAGATGCGTTTCTCCTGTATATGGACGATGAAGGACAGACGAATTTCTTACGAGTTGAACTGTTTCAAGGAAAGTTACGACTGACTTGCAGCCATGGCTCTCGATTCGGGGCAATGGCGGTCGAAATCGGCGGCAATTTGAACGACCTCAAATGGCATCGTGTGCTGTTAGAGAGGAATAATGGCAAAACAACAATCTCTCTAGACAATCGATCGAAATCAACAGTCAACAGTCGCGAGAAGACGAGTTTAATCATTAAAAGCCCGATGTATTTTGGCGGATTACCACCTAATCTTAGCGCACAGCGAGTCACCGAGCCTTCGGTGATACTTCTCAGTCGGCTGAGTAGATTCCTTGGATGTCTCACAGACATAGAATTGTTTGAGTACTCGTCAAGGCAAGGGAATAGAAGAAACGCGATCGAGGAAAGCTCAGATGGGATAAGTGCCGGTTGTGTTGATATGTGCGAAAAGGAAAATAAATGCGAGAACAATGGAACATGCCTGAACAGATTCACCACAACTGCGTGTGACTGTACAGCCACTGGCTACAGAGGAGCGGCTTGCGAACAAGGTATCTAAAAGATGAAGTAGTTTGGTAATAACATGATTGAGTTTAACCAAAACAGCCCTGCGTATTTTGCTATTTTTATCCTGTGTTGTGATGTGACTTGCGTGCGTGGCACATTTGTTTCTGGTAAAAAAAAGAAAATATTAAATATCAGATCGTAACACGCACAGTGTGTCAAAGAATGTTGATGGCTGGCACTTTATGTATAACAAATATTTAAGCTTTCCTTTGATTTTAAAAAGCCTTCTCGTAATAAACTGTCAGTACCAGGTTTGTTTATCCTAATATCAGAAGTTAATTTGCCTATTTTAATACGACAAACTTGTAGCTTTCCAGAGTCATCGACGATAGAATCTGTCTTGAGTAAACGTTGCGTCAGTCGATAACCCGGGGTCGAAAGCTCAATCAACTGATCGTTTCTCTTCTCCTGTTACGACAACAAAACTTTTACGTTATTATTCTTCGCCGGCATAAATCAATGCTCTTAAGCCACCCTATCTGCTTTTGCTAGCAGCTATTTGTGGTTCAAATTGAAAGTAATTTATGTAGTTGGCAATCGTAAACTTGCGGAACATTCTTTCTGGCTGTAATTAATTTGTTTTCATTTTGACATCACATCACGCGATCGAATGGCTGATCCATAGTAAATTGTTTTCATGTGACATACTTATTAAGAAACATTTCCAAAACCGTTAATTGCAAACAAGCTCGCAAACTAAGCCTAAAGTATACGTGTCATCGCTCACTAACATTACAAAATAACCCGATCGAACTACCGGATCGAACATAACAGTTTATACTTTACAAAAGAGAAAAAACAGTTAAAGAACAGAAGGAATTAAAAGTTAGAGAACATTTACGAACAGCATCAATCGCAAATTTCTGTCAATCAGTTACGTTCTGAGAAGGCCTCCTCTACACGATTAGAGTAATAATTATATTGCAATAATATTGCGAATATTCTCTCGAACCCAAAACGTTAGGTCGCGTTAGGTTCTTTTTTGGACGTTTTAGACGGTGCAATATATGAAAAGGTGTAGGTCTTCCCAAATTTAAAAGGTTGGCCCAGTTTAGACGTCGTGCCTCTACCGTGCCGAACGTATAAAATTGCCATTAGGTTCGACTGTAGCACGGCACCAACACGACTCTGACTCAAACGTCGTGCTGGACTCGTGTCAACGTCAGGACTTACTGAAGTCATATAACAATTAGTCAGCATTCTACTCGTAACTACCCGCGGGAACGCAATCCCGTCAAACACATTAATATAAGCAATCTTCGTTTCCTTGAAGGTTCGAGAAGTCGTGACTTATTCTGCTGTTTTGCGACGAGTGTGTTGAAGTTCCAAATAAACACAAAATTGAGTGCAAATTAACGCCACCATATTTCTAAACAAAGACAAGGATGTAGATTTGAAGACAAGGATGTAGATTTGAAGACTCAAACATTTCTGTTCCAAAAAACAATTTAAGGATGATCAACATGTGTCAACGACTCGAAAGTGGAAACAAGATCAAAGAGGTTATTTTTAAATTAAACTATTTGGTATACTCGAGAAAGATGTAATTTTCTGTTGTCACGAGCGTGGGACAAAGTCCAGGACGAGCATCAAACCCTTGACCTACCACAGACTGCTCAGGTGATAATATATGAAGTGTTGTCCAATCACATTCACAGTGCTAACATTAAAAAAACTGTTTGAGAATTTGAGAAGGTAAAAGGAAAATTATATGTCAAGGTCAATAATATAAGCGTGGGTGTGATGTACTAGGCACCGTTTTCTGTGAGGCATGGTTGATACTGCATGGGGTTGGTGGCGAAAAGTCAGCTATCATTTTCCTTAGTTTTCAGTAGTCCACTGATTTTTAGTAGAGCGCTTAGGAATGACTTTCAGTGAATTTCGATGAGCAGACCTCTGCTCATCTGTGATGTGTTACTATTACAAACAGTTTTAATGAGGCTCTTTTGAATTTTGTAACATGTAGTAAATCTGTTTAACCAAGTGATTAAAGTACATTTTGTCCTTAGCGATTTCTGTGTACTCATATTCAAGAAAATATAACAAGAATTGTGCTTTTTAAAATGTATTTCATTACACTACCACTCCACAATAAGTTAATGTGTTGCGTGACTGGCCATGCATAAAATCATACAAACTACATAGTCACGGCACTTTAGTACAAATGTTCACCACTGATCAACTTTTATATACTAAATGTCCTTGTACTTGCATCCACAGCACTTCCGGTTCTTGGTCTTAGCCAATCAGATTACGTGGTTTTCAATCGCTCCATCAACAGCATTTCAACACAGCAGGACAGGATTATTTTGAGATTCAAGACAGCCAATCAAAATGGATCACTTCTGGAGAGTGGACGCGGAAGAGACTATTTAGTAATTGAACTAAACGGCGGCTACGTCCTTATACGATGGAACCTTGGCTCGGGTGAAATCTACCTGCACGCTCGAGAAAAAGTGTGTAGTGATAACAAGTGGCATTCGATTGACATTCGAAGAAACCAACGCCAGCTCGACTTAATGATTGATGGGGTCGTCCACATATCAAGGAGTTTCCCTGGAAGATTTATATCGTTCGATTTGAAACAAGGTGAGGGGGACGTCTTCATTGGGGGAGTGGGGACGAGTGGCTACTCTTCCAGACGTCGTTCGTCTGGAATACCCTTTGAGGGATGTCTGCAGGAGATGAATTTTAACAATGTGAGTATTATTCAAGGGTTTATCAACGGAAAAGAGGCCTTTACAACCCAAGGTCACCCTAGACGGAGTTGTGAGATTTCAGAGGACCTATATCCAACGACTGCTGCAAAGATATCTACTTCACCAACTGTAACCACAGAACAAACAACAACGCCAGCGGTGACAAATGCAAAGCCTTCAACCTCATATACCACCACACGAATGGAAACCACGAAGGATTATACAGATAAAATTCCAGGCATCTCAACTTTTTCCGGAAATTCAGTGATTCCATGTTCGGATGACGAAGACGATTGCAGCACTGGTTCGGGAGAGAACGAAGATCACTCGGAAGAAAGCGGTTCGGTCGTAGAGGAGGCCGACACATTTTCAGCCAATTCAGGGGAAAATGAGATCAAGCAGCCCCAAATCCCCAAAATACCAAACAATAACAGCAAAGGTATTTTAACTGTGCTTCCGTCAAAGGTACCCGACGGCGAAACCGAAGGAGAGCCGGACATTTCGCAAACGCCATGCGCAGAAGATGACGAAGATGCGTGTGAAGACATTGATGAATCAGGCCAAGGTTCCGCTGACCCAGGTTCCGCGGGCGGAGGTGCTTCTCCTAGCCAGCCCACGACCTTGCCACGTGACGACGGTAACAATCAAGCGAAAAGAAGCGTGACCGTAAAGCAAGACAGCAGTAAAAAATGGACGCTTGTCGCTGGCATCATTGTAGTGGCGACCCTGCTCATTGCATTTTGCATCTTTGCTATTTGGTGGCTTTGTAAAAACAAGAACAATCCTGAGTGGACTGGAATGTACAATGTCAAAGGAAGTAGAGAAAAATGTCTACAAGCAGAAATAACAGACGTCTAAAAAATTGTTTATACTTTGGAAAGTATTTTCCGCGGTGCATCTGGCTTGATAAATAAGTTTCACTCTACATCCTATCTTCCTCCTGCCTGCCTTCTACCTTTTGACGTGTACTTATCCAAAATATTTCTTTGAATTAAGGCTCTAGAAACACTCAGTTGAAGGTTTTGTTTATAAAAAGAACTTGTATATTCAACATGCATTATGTTCGTAAATGTTTCTTTCATAGTTGTCATTTTTAACGAATTTTTTGTCGCTGGTTAGAACTACTAGTAAAAATGCCTTAAAAGTTGTATTGGAAATGACAAACTAAAACTGGACACGCTTGGAATAATTCGTTTGCAACGGATGCTGAAATGCGATGTTTATGAAAGTAACTAAAGAGAAGTTAAAATAAAATACTCTAACTGTCAAAATTATGGTCAAAGCATTTATTCATTTAACTGACAATAGGTAAGGCTCGATGAGCAACCGCTTTCCTTGAAAATGAGCTCGCGTTCTTCTCGATGAGGTACAAAGATTGGACTCGAAAGGGCGGCGGAAATCGATCTAAAAATGCGACCCAACGAAAAAGGAGACCAGTGGCGGTTCTCCCCTATTTTGTTCACGCATGAACTTCCCCCTCCCCCCACGTGTAAGCACCTCAGGGTCCTGACACTTGCCAAAACGTCCGTGATGCTAAAAACAGCGCGCTCTTCTTGCGTGGCGAAAGTAAACTCACAAATACAGTTAAAGAACTCAGCACAATACTCAAAATACAGTTAAAGAACCAGCACATTTATTTCCATCTTTTAAACATTATAGGAACAATTGTAATTACAGTTATAAAATTACCAAAGCTCACAAGAACTGTAATCATATGCTGAGCAGTATGGGTTAGAGACTGTTGTGAGTGTTTTGTTTACAAATACACGCACGCGCTGGCTGCACAATGAACGAGAAATTTTCAATACTGCACGAGGCGTAGCCGAGTGCAGTATTGAAAATTTCGAGTTCATTGTGCTGCCAGCAAGTGCGTGTATTTGTAAACAAAACACGAACTAACAGCCTCTAACCCTTTTAATATACAATCTGAGTACACTGCACGCAATACACAATTTCGCGAACTTTGAACAAGAATTTTTAATAAATAGAATAAGAATTCAGTTCTAGTTAAGTAGCACAAAATTATATTAGCGTAGTTTAAGAATATAGAAATTACAAAGCTAAATTAAATATAAGTGAGGCTTAAAATCATTCACAAAATCGTTCAAAGTTCATATTTGCTCTTCCACTATTTCTGCAAATCTGTCAGCTGAAGCCATTGTCAATAATGCACGATTTTTATGCGTTATTGTCAATAACGCACTGTCGGAGTTTGCTGACGACAGGTAAAGTAAAATCACGTGTTCGATTTTAACCAATTACGCGCGTGGATTTTGGACAGTGAACGAAGATTGTATATTAAATATCAGATAAAAACTCATTACAAACATATCGTGAATTCCCGGTTATATAAGCCTTGGGTCAGAACTGGGAGCTTATATATCCCAGGGGGCTTATAAGCGTAATAAAACAACTTTTGGAAATGAGCAGAAAGAAATTAAAAAGGTTTGGATATGAATGATAAAAAAAAGAAAAGCGGCTAATTTGGAAACGTTCGATGGTGGAGCCTTGAATCCAGAGTAGGTTACACCAGAGGGCTGAAGTGGGGTTGGGGGAGTGGGTTAGGGGCAGGCTATCATAACCAGAAATTACGGTATTTGATAGGTATTCAATAGGTATTCAATACAGTATAAAATGCAATATACAAAGCACGCGATAACAGCTAAAAACGTTAAACTACTGTGAATAAAATAAAAAAAATGTGGTTTTCAGACAAGCATTTGATGGGTTCACACTTTTCTTGTTGTCATCCTCACTCGGTGCTCATAAACATGACAAAATATATCATCATAAGTAAAGCATGAGACGATAAGAAATGCCAAATGTCATGGTAATCGAAAAACCCGAGCAATACGCAGTCGTAGTTTAGGTTCCGAGATTTTTCAGGAGTTTCTACCTTATCTGTTGTTGGTTTCCCCCAGAAAAAATAAAGAGCTAAAGCCCAAAGAACTCCCATTACCAAGACATAAAGAAGTTTGAAAAACGAGATACACGAAAATTTGCATTTTATACCTTTACAGCAGCATGTGCATAAAATGACAAAAACGGTTTCTGCAATAATGACAATCAAAAACGCTTGAGGGAGATTTTCCCAGTACAAAAAGCAAACGATCGGTGCACCCACACACAGGGAAAACCAAAGACTCTTGCATAATTCGGCCTGAAGGTTTTCCTTTGAACATTGAGGCGATGTGAACAGCTTTTTTCCCGCCCAAATAGCAATAATGACCTCCCAGCACACCAAAAGAACTAAAAGACTTACTTCTACTGGTGTAGCTAATTCTGTTTCGGAATGACGTAGTGTTCCAAGATAATTAAAAATGTAAAGTGGCACTAAAAAATAAAGGAAGAAATTTGCTGCTCCTACAGGACTTTTAGGAATTCCATCACTAGAACACTTATTCATTTCAATGCCATTGTGCAGTAAAATAACAGTAAGGCCTGCAATAACAAACATAAAAGCGGTATCGAACTGAAAAGTTAACTTACTTGGGCAAAGATGATAAACTAAAGAAAAACTACCTTCAAAAATCAAAGCCCAGGCAAAGGCGTAACCAATTGAAAATGCCTGTTTTGGTGGTAGGTCATCACGGTTGGCCAATGTTATGGAGCGGTTCATAAGCCTGTGTCTTTTAGGACGTTTTCTATACTGACGAAGCAATTTTGCCTCCATATACCACACAGATAAAGCTAGAATCAGGCCATGTGACATGTATACTAAGTTACTAATCATTAGGTTGAATGGGATGTCATGCCAGTGACTGACTCTATAGCAAAAGTCATTGTAGTAGCAGTTATCTCTATCACCTTCTTCTTTCATTAGATGCCAGTTGGCAAAAACAAACTGCCCCGCACCAATCATCAATGCAAAACCCATAATGGCAGTGGTGTATGAGTATGTTTTAGGGCCACGAGTAAACCAGTGTAACAGAGCTTCATGACAACACGTAATTCGCGCTTGTTGTGTAAGCAATGAATCTGTTTCGCTTCTAGTACTAGAAATCTCTTGATCACATACACTTGCATATGGCGGGGTGGGTTGCATCACACTTTTCGTGCTTTGTCTCGCTCGTTCATTATCTTTCTGGTCTGATAGCAGCGCTGTGTGTTCTGTTATCTTCCTCCTGGAGGCTGGTGAAGAGTAGGTGTGAACCCTACTGGAGGCTGGTGAAGAGAGGGCAGGAACTCTGCTGGAGGCTGGTGAAGAGAGGGCAGGAACTCTGCTGGAGGCTGGTGAAGAGAGGGCAGGGACTCTGCTGGAGGCTGGTGAAGAGAGGGCAGGAACTCTGCTGGAGGCTGGTGAAGAGTAGGTGTGAACCCTACTGGAGGCTGGTGAAGAGAGGGCAGGAACTCTGCTGGAGGCTGGTGAAGAGTAGGTGTGAACCCTACTGGAGGCTGGTGAAGAGAGGGCAGGGAACCTACTGGCGGCTGATCTACTGGTAGATATTGCTCGAGGTAGTCTTTGCATCGAACTTGAATTTCTACTAGCAGCATTGCTATATAATGGTCGTGGAGCCCCCACCGACATTGACCCATACGTCACAGGGAGTTCAGTATCAGGTACATTAGATGAAGATTGTTGACCCTGTTCCAACTGGTTTAACGTGGGTTGGACGTTAGTTTGTTTGGATGTGGTATCCTTTTTAAAGCAGAAATTAGCAAATAACCATACCCCAGCACCCAACAATGAGGAGACTACCACTAAAATAGCTATGGGTTTAGCGTAAGAGTAATCAAATGATTTTCTCAGTTCTAATGTTACATTCTTTCTTGCTTTGATTGCCGTGCTTCCTGACGCATTCTTAATTGCAATTCCAATAAACCAGCTGAGAGTGGAATCAGTCAGAGGAGGAACAGAAACCTTTGACAAAGTAATCCGTCCTTTCTTTGCAAACGAAAGACGAAGTGACTCGCCCTTGTAGTCCACATCATCTATGTTGTCTTTGACATCCTTACAGTCACGTGATACTTTCAGATAAGCTGGCACATCCGCTGACTCAGAAGTAACAGTGACGTCAAGTTGTGTGTCTGAGATATCTTCATTTGGTATGAACTGGAAGACGCGAACCGGAGGTACCTCAAATGTTTGTGGCTCATTAAGTTTTATCTCCTGTGGATAACTATCTATTTGTACCGTAAAAGCAAGATTTGGAGTTCCAGAGAACGATAAATATTTATCTTGAACTTCATTGTTGTAACGTGGAGGGCAAAGGGTTAGAGAACTCCAATCGGCTTCAGACTTGGATACATCCAAATGGCCTAACAACTGCGACTCGTCTGTTGCATATGCAGACACATGCAGGAACCCTGTTGAATGAAACAAATTCAATTATCTCCGGGCAGACTACATGCAAAAAATGCTGGTCCAATCAACTGTGGCACTGATTTACAAACTATTGACATCATATGACCTGCATATAAAATCGCCTCTTATCGCTCCCAGCCGGAGGGTATTTTCAGGCTATTCATATCAGAGGTTTTTTACACGAGCAGCGAGGCGACGAGCGAAGCGAGAAGTCACTATTCCCACTTCGCTTGCAAGCTTGTTTTCCCGGAGCGTGCGATCCGTGGCCGTAACTCCTAATGTGCGCCCTCGCAGAGCTGATTAACAGTGTAACTTCATATGCCCGAGTTTCTAAGAATTCTCTTTGTTGACATTTTGTCTGTCACACTAATGACACTAATTTTAATCACATGCTTAGCTTTCTAAACAGACGGTGCAATGTTTGTTTTTCTTTAGACGACGCTTTTTCCACGAATACATCACATAAATTAACGCTTTACTCGCGTTATTCCCAATGAAATATGCAATAAAATATCGAAACCTATGCTGAAACAAGAATCGTATTCTTTTAGTATGCAAACACAAGTCGGCAGCTCGTTTGTAGCCGGGCTTGGTCTCATAAGTTCAGTATCAGATCGGTGTTGTTTAGGGTGCTGTAGCGTTACGAGGGATATTTCATGCTGGGTGTTGGGCAACGCTGTGGCTCTCTACCTTATGAAAATGCTGAAAATAGCATTTCAGAGCCTCTAGATTTCAAAATTTTCTGGGAGCATGCCCACAGACCCCCCTAGCCGCTCGCGCCTTCGGCGATTGCAGATCTTGCTTTGTCTATGCCAAAAGATTGGCTACGGCCCTGGAATATACGATTTCAAACACAGCTGCTTCCTTATAACCGTAACTGATGGAAATTGCATTTGTCAGCGAGATTCGACTTGACCCCGAACGTAAAACGCGTTCTCACCTTTTGATTCCTTGTTCCTTTTAGCTTTCACGTGAAAGAAATTGTTTTGATGGTTTAGTCCGTCTGTCTTCACGACGCAGGAATGGCTCATATGTTTGTACGCTGCAAGTTTGCCAATGAATGTCGCGGACATTCTCTGGCCGGCTGTAACATTCGCCTTCCCAAACGTGCAGTCTGCAACCATTTTGGCTTGAGCTAGAAATGGCCATTCCGAGATAAACAAGGCAGTGAACAGAAACATTGCGTGGTAAACGGCCATGCTGAAATTTACTAAGAACTGAGATCTTATATGTCCACTTGTTTTTTCAGTCTTTTACTCGCTCCCTTTGTTTGCGTTGTTACCCATGTGGCAAAGCAAGTTGTAAGGCGGAAGTAAGAAAAGTTCTCAAAAATTCTATTGTTGACCATAATATTTTTCATACAATCGAGAAACGCGCTCCAGTAAAGCAACCACCGTTCTGAATTTTGACAGCTAAAATTCTGTTGGTATTTATTTTCGCTGTTCCACAACAGTTTCCACAAACAATCACACTTATTTTCAATCTTTGTTACCTTTAATATATATATTTCTTATTATAACAAAAAATATTTCGGCAATTATTAAAACGCATAATCTTTGTTGCAATATAAAATAACTTTTAAGTTATTTTTGTCACTTTTTTATCAATCTTTGCAGAAAAGTATTATAAGGTGATATGTTCTATACACCTTATTCCAAAATGACGGAAAATACATTATTCTTTTGCCTATATGTTAATTGGCCCTCATGGCCTCGTTTTAAGCCAAAGATTCTTTTGAATTGTGCAGATGCGATCGAGGCCATGAGGGCTAATTAACATGAAGATAAAAGAATAATGTATTTTCCGCCATTTTGGAATAAGGTGTATGTCATATTGTAAAGAGCATCGGGACTACGGTTTGACCCATTTGTACGAATTTATCATAATCATCATTATTATCATCTGATTAATTCTTATTGTCATTTCATATAATCATATCGTTCACCTGTAGTAATTTGAAACGGATCAAAACTATCCTAGTCATTTTAAATAAATTCAAATACTATAGAAAATGCATCAACATTGTTTCATAAGTTCAAATTAAAATTCCTAACTATTAGAGTAGACAGATAACAAAACCTTGGGTTTAAGTGAGCTTGTTAAACATAAAACCGTTCTATTTTCTTTGTCCAGGTCTTATCAAAGCAGGCTTCACTATTGTGCCACGCCGTTAGTTGACTTTTCAAGTAGAAGAACTGTTCATCTGACCACATCTCGCTGGAAGTCTGGACACTAGTGTCCCACCGGTTGAGCCCACTGTCATCTTCCTCAGCGGATTCATTTTCTTTTTTCAATGTAACCTGGCCTTGTATGGTGACCTTTGCTGTGTTCGGCTCGCCTTCTTTGACGGTAAAGGTTTCAGTTCTTACGTCGTCGTAGATGGTGTTTGTATGTTTCAAAAGAACACATCCAAGGTCGTTAGAAAGCGCCAGTTTGTATTCGTCAGACAGTTGAGTAATCTCTAGAATCCTGAAAAAAAAAGAAATAAAAAGAAAGTCAGTAAAATCTTCAGCAGCTTGTCTAATGCTCTCGTTGCAACACACCATGACCCTCACCTTGTCTTCTGAGGTTTTCTCCGCCACTCAACAGGTAAGATAGCGTGCTTATATTCAGGATCAGGAGGTGCAAGCTCTCCCACCTGGGCATCCCTTGCACTTACTTCGTCATTCGAGACACGAACCGGAAGTAATAGCTTACTCTTACTTCCTGTCTGTATCGAGAGACATGACACGTGTGGAGAAGGCCAGACATACGGCCAGTGGACTGAGGAGAGCGCCAGACGTATTTTATGGCCAGCGGCTACAGTGTACGCAGTGGAATCAAATATTACCCGCGCATGGTAGATTTCATGAGGCTTCAGTGGCTGGATATCCTTTGGCGAATGGCCATGAAGATGAGTCAAGTTCAGAACTCCTGCAGAGAAATTCAAACTCATTTTCCTTAGAAACAGAAGGGTTCAAGCGATTTAAATATTACATCTAAAGCTTTACAACGAGCCTACTATAGGTTCACAGCCAGGGACTAGTAAAAAGGCGATCAAATGCAAGCAAAACATAATAAGCAAGCACATTCATATTTTGAAGTACGATTTCTTCGTTAACTATTAATAGAATGTAACTTAAGTTCTCAGTATACATCAATTTCGCTCATGTGGTCTTTCATCGAAAACGAGTTAACCTGAGGTGGTCAATTAAGGTATACTGATACCTTAATCTTTTAAATTATTTTGTCCAGTTACATCTTTTTGTGAATACCTGTATCATGCTTACAAATTAAAGTTTTACAGAATTTTACCGCGAACTCGTCGCTCCAAGCCAATGATCACATGCACCACAGAAACTAACCAGTCAGACACAACACAGACGTACGTAGCTTTACGTCACCCGTATAGAATGCAGCTCGATCAGCCTGATGATAATACCGCTCGCCTCGCACCATGCCAATGTGGCCCGGGCTCGAATCCTGGCCCTGGTGTCATTTGTGGGTTGAGTTTGTTTCTAGTTCTAATCTTGGCTTAGGGTTTTCCGGTTTTTATTCTCCCTCCCAACACTTCAAATTCCAATTCGATGTCGAGACACCGACATTTTATAGCGAGCTCTTGAGAGCTCTAGCTTGTTACATTGGAAAATAAAATTAAACGTACATTTTTTCTTCTCTCTCAAAAAAGGGGGAAGGACAAAGTGCTGTTCCCTTCTGCAATTTTAATTGCTATAGGATTATGCGGTGGGTTGGATGCCAATACAAACACTGCAAAAAGAAACTTGTTTGTACTTTACACGATGGAGGAAGCAACCGCTAACTGACCTTCTAGACGGTTTATTTTATTGGTCAACATTTTGGTACCACACCAAATTCCGGATTTCACAAAAGGTATACGGGTCCCTTTGCATATTTAACTTACCCCGTGTTATTAGGGAAGAATCCCCATTCGGAAACACGTCACACAATCTAGCGGCTACCAGAGCACAGGGCCTGTCACAGCTTAGCTGCAGGTGAACCTCGGCAAATCCAAGCACCTCAACAGGATCCTTTAGCGTTGCTGTCTCCCAGCACTGTGACAAAGCGTCCTCTAATCTTTGTTCCTGTGGCACGTCCTCGAGACTACTTGCAAGCGGGAGGCCACCCCATGATCCATTTAAAAAAGAGGACTTAACTGATACCTTGGATTCGATTGGCTTGTCGCTGGCGCACCGTTCTGGGTTGCTCTGTCCTATGTTCTCTGATGTTAGTGACAGGCCTCTGTCATGTTGTAAAATGAATTCTTGACACTGTACATTGGGCGAGGGCCACCGGTCCTCTGCAATCCATTTCCCCGGCCAAATGTCTTCCTTGTGCGCGTTTGAAATTCCTGTTAACGACACGTGTAAATAATTAGTATGAAGTAGAAATCAAGAAAGGTGGACTCACCGTCCTAGAGAAAGTGTTGTGTCGTCAGTGCTTGTACTAAGTTGCGCTTCAAAATGTCGAGAACGACAGCGCGCGCTTAAAAAATTAATGAAACTGATGAGCAGTCGTTTTACTGGATGACCGGGTTGTTATTCTCGTATTGGTACTCCGTAAGTTATTCTTGAAGGCCTGTCAGATAGGATTTCTAGGAAAGTCAATGTATCATTTTATGAACAATTAGTCAAACCATAACAGTTCGATTTTAACTCCTTTTCTTTGATTCATGGGATATATTTAGTAAATAAACTCCTTCAGGCGACTGGTATATTGGAGGATAATACCCGAGGCTGAAAGATTGTCCGAAAAATGAACAGTTGGCCGATCGAGAAGCGAAGCTTCGAGGGTAACTGTGAAATTATGAGGACAATCTTTCAGCCAAGGGTATTATCTTCCAATATACCAGCAAGCCAGGAAGGGGTTTATTTATCTTATAACCTTCCGATTAATTTCTTCAACGCGCTTCATCGCG
Organism: Meandrina meandrites; assembly: GCA_963693305.1. Classification (NCBI taxonomy): domain Eukaryota; kingdom Metazoa; phylum Cnidaria; class Anthozoa; order Scleractinia; family Meandrinidae; genus Meandrina; species Meandrina meandrites. The sequence continues at coordinate 38,416,348 of OY855909.1, read as the reverse complement.
GGAAAAAGGAAAAACCTACAGCGCGTGATAATCACGGCATAATTTAGTTAAAATAAATGCAAGTCGATAGGTTTCGAATTTCTTTTTTAACACTGTGATTTTATTAAAACGTTAGACCTGAAAAGGTCACTTTTACGTTTGTTTTGCACTGCTATAAAAAATCGGACGACGGATATCAAATCGGACGGGGAATATTGGCTGATACCCGTCGTCCGATTTTGTACCACGTGATGTGTTTTGTCCAATGAGCGCCCGCGGAAATTAATCAGTGGGTTATAAAGTCTGATATACACTGGCAATTGAACAACTATTAAAACATAATAAAATCAATTTGATTCATAGATAAACTCATTTGAATGTGAGCTGTGTTAACATACCATCCCTCATGAACACCCTTATGGCAGGTTCGTCCATAACACCTGTGGACAGGCCCTTCAAATGACAGTCCCACCATCTAAGGCACTCTTTTAGGTGGTCTATCCGAGGCCCTGGTGAAGAGAAACCAGGCCATTTATGGGACCATGGTCCAATCAACGCACGGACAGGACACTTGAGATGTTCCACCATACGGAACACTGTGTCAGTATAGAGATCAGAAAATCCACCAATCAGAAACACAGGACATTTGATGGCGGTGTAATCTTCAGCAATGGAACCATGCTGCCAGTATGAATCACGAGTCTGATGTGACAGCCATTTGTGTACCCATGGTTCACTTGATTTATTCAAGCGTTCTAACCACACTTCTTTCCATCTACAAATTCATTGAGCAAGATATTTTCAGATAAATAGCTCTACCTGTCAAAAGGTTATTTTTCCCTGGTTAACCAAAAAAAGGATCAAAATTGGCAAATCAGTTAAAAATCAGCGTGAAAATTCACTGAATGTTTCCTACCAATTTATTATGTGTAGAAAACGGTATTAAATGTTGTTGTTGTTATTATTATTATTATTATTATTATTATTATTATTATTATTATTATTATTATTATTATTATTATTATTATTATTATTATTGACGAGGCATTGTGGGGAGGTTGAGGGAATGGAGACGGTTATAAGTAACCTGGAAGTGAAAGACTATACGATGACAACCTATCTTTCAAAAAAGCTGAAAGAAAGACTTAAGACAAAGTGGGTGGACGTTTCTCGTGAATTAGGCCTTATTGTCGGGCAAGTGCATGGCAGGACAATAGGAGAGGGGGATATTGATCCAATGAGAGGAGGCTGCTGCAACAAATTTCGATGTAATTGTTCATTAGTCAAATGTTAAACAATGCATAACTCGGCTGCTGACTATTTCTATCGAGATTGAATTTTGGACTAGACCTGGACCAATACCTGGGACCCAAGCTCTCTGGATAAGGAGGGCGTGCATTCCAAAGGAACATGATGTGAGCCCATGATAGCATTTCCCTGGCAAGAACACAGCCACCGCGGTAGTGAATGTCATCAGCGTATCGGTCATCACTGGAATCAGCAGATATGATAGTCTTCAGTGCAGAGGGTTGCCTGGCTGCTACCTGAAGGCCATTAAATCCTCCCCAGCTTTTCCCATACATGCCTAGAATAAAAATCACGAGTATTAGATGGATCTTAAATCAGACCTTGATTTCTTTGACATGTTCTATTACAGCCAGTTATGCAGAACAAGAAAACTAGCTTTTACATAGCAGAATTTCAATTCTTTTCATTTCAAAGTGTGGGACAGCGGTGGCCTAATAGTTAGAGAGCTGGTCTCTGGATCGAGCGGTCCGGCGGGTTCGTGGTCAAGACACCATCCTCTCAACATGTCATCTTTAAAATCATGAATGATCCATTAAATGGAGTGATTTTCACTTGAGTGTAATTCGCATTTTCTTTGGTTTTGCATTACTACGCTTAAAAAATGTTTTACTAAAACTGACACGCCATTTTCTCAACCAATAAGAAGTAAACCCAAAACCAACCGTGACTCACTCACACTGATTTTCCCGCGCTTCGCGCCGGCTACGTATTTACTTCGGGTTTTGATTGGTTCATTGGATTGTCCGCACCCTTTGTGATTGGTCAGAATGATAACTTTGGTTCTGGTTTTACGACACTCAATCGAAAACGCTCGACTATAACACGTTTAACACTTTTTGCGCATAACTTACCAACATTTCCAGTACACCAGTATTGCTGTGAAATCCAGCTGATGACATCACAACAGTCATCCTGCTCTTGTTTTTCATATTCGTCATAATAAAATCCCTCCGAGTCCCCAGACCCCCGCATGTCAACACGGACACAGACATAGCCATGGGAACAAAAATACGAATGGGTCTTTTCATCTCTCTGTGCTGTGTAGTCACCGCGCCGATATGGAAGAATTTCTGGAAAGCAAGTTACAATAGTTAATGTCACGACATTTTAAGTAATTTTTCTCATGTATATAGTTAGCTGCAAATTGAAGGTCGCCTGAAAATAAGACTCATCATCGGTGTAAAAAAAACCTGCGAAACTCACCAGTGATGGGAAACAAAGATCGACCAAGACGACAAAGAACCTCGCGAAAGAGCTGAAAAACAATAGCTCCAAAACAAAAACTTCGCAAGTTTTTAAATCGTAGTAAACCCGAAAGTAATACTAAGGTAAACCCTTATCCTGTTTAGATTCACAGTAGCAGACCTCGGAATACATATCATTCTCACCCAGTATAGCGGGATATTTTTCACCTTCTGCAGACTCGTCAGTACTTTTGTCAACCAATTCTGGAATCCAGAGTTTAGCCGCTAGTTTGGTACCATCACGCATTGGGATCCAAGCCAATGGTGTTCGATTCACAGTATATGACATAATGGTTTGCATTAGATTCTACAAGAAAGACATTCAAGGAAACCGGTTTTTAATAAGTATATATTGACCTCCATGGCATAATTAAACAAAAAAGACAGCAGTGGAACTAGCAATGAAATGAAGTGGTATTTTGTGAAATTCGTTGAAGCGCGATTATGGTCAAATCCTGGGAAATCTCGATGTATACAACAAAAAGTTCTGGCTATAATAATAGACAAAATTGTGAAATCTCGAATCATGTCATAGGTAATGGCATAACGATTCAAGTTAATGAGTCAAACTTGATGGTTCTGCTCGAGCATGTCAGTTGCTTTTTAAAGTCTTTCTCGCTGGTTGTTTTGGCGTTCTTCGACCAAACAAACACTGCAGACTGCTGCAGCAATATTCACAAACGAACCCGGATTTTCGCCTTAAGGTCGCGCAGGACCCTTGCTCATTAATAAATTCATTAGCCAAATTTCTCGAGGGGGTGTTATCTTGTAAAGCGTTAATTCTCCGAATTTTGAGCATCGATTACTCTAAATCTTATCAAGGATATTAGGGGATGCTGTAATTACATCATAGTCATAGTTTTACTGGTAGCTCGCCGGTTACGGTGATGTTTCAAACTCTCAAAGCTAAACTGTAAATAATGCGATTTTGTGTCCAAGTTTTCTGCTAGAATAGCGCACCAAATTAAATGACTATATAACCTAGTGATAAATCATAACCTCTTTTGTGCCCTGACAGAAAGAAATTTCTCGAATTCATTCTAAGGGGACAGACCACGAACACAATAGTAGCTCCTGTAAATATCTAATTGTTGTAACCGTTCATCAGTAGGATACCTAAAATGCGTGCATCTCTACAATTGGTTTCGGCTCCATTAAATCCTATACCAATTGCAGAACATTTTAGGAGGAGCCACCCACGATGTGAGCACAGTTACTACAAAAAATAATAATAAGGAAAATAACGCAAAATAAAAAAAATAAACTAAACCGTTAAATTCCTAAAAGTTATTGACTTCGAAGAGAGTAAAAATGTGAAATCTTAACTTTGTAACGTTATATCTTCTTTTTGAAAGGGAGTTTGGTAAATTCGTTTCTGTCAGGGCACAATAGAATACACCAAGTTTATGTTCCCCGCTAATCAACTCCCGAAAATCTGTATCGGAGGAGAAAACTTGGACACAAAATTGCAGGTTTTGCCGCTCAGAAGACCTTCCGAGTCAATGTTTACAACAACGTGCGCTTTATTCGAAGCTCCGAATTTAATTATGCTGAATTGTGATAATTCGCTACGATCCAGTTCACGGGAAACAAAGCTGAGAACAATAACGTATAATTGCCTATACAAAGAACTTTAAGAAATATTTTCTCATGAATATTTCGTTTGTTGTCGGCTTCAGTCGTCGCAGTTCGTGCATACTCTTTAAATAAATACATACATAATGATAGCAGAGGTCCTGCGCGACCTTAAGGTGGCCGTTTTGATATCTTTGTTTGTATCCCAAACGTTTAAGTTTATCCCGTATCCCGTAAACTTTTCCCCAAATATCCCGTATCCCTATAATTTTTAGTGCAGAATGCACTATTGTGATGGTTGTGTGGGGCAGGCGTCCGCTAACACACTAACACACTTAAAGGGGCTTTGTCACGGATTTTAACAGATTTTTGAAACATCAAAATGTATATTTGTGTCAAAGGAAACCAAAAAATAATAGTCCATTTTTATTAACAACTGCTATATTAGAGCACCGAAGCTGTTAACAATCGTCTTTGGCTGCAGATGGCTACGATGGAAATGGATTACAACTTGAAAAGTTTAGCTAAACTTTTCAAGTCGTTTCCACACATCTACAAAAAAAATCAATATTTATAGCAGTAGCTAGATTTCTATCTACATATTAAGGTTATATCTTCCTTTAGATGTTCAAAGGTAATGATTTTCATGGTTTAAGTTGCATACCACTAATTTCAGAACAGTTTAGACCAAAAATCTGCGAAATCCCTGTGACAGAGCCCCTTTAAGCGCTAGCGCGTAAACTTTGATAATCAATTAATTAATTAATTGATATTAATTAATTATTCTTGTAAAGGGGGTAAGGGGTGGGAGTAACTGACCTTGTGCACCAGGTAAAACGTGGAGTGTATCGGCGTTACTTTAATGGGAAGAACACAAAGACTATATATTTGTTTCGGAAGACTACCTTCTTTCCTTGTGGTATTATTCTTCCTTGAGCAGAAAACTTTGCTCTAAACGCATGCGCAAAAGATAAATCTATTACGTGCTTGAACTCACGAACGTCACGTGCTTTTCTCTGCGGTACGATTCTTGTAGACTCCGTGGCGCGAAGTCAAAACCGCAAATTAATTAAATTGGACTTAAGGCGTGACAGTGCTTCATGTAAAAAAAAATTCTTGATATGGCACATTTCGTAAACTAGAATAAAAGACATTGCTTCGATTAAAAGATAACATCAGTGCCATAACTGGTTTTGTTAAAGCAAAGCAACTACTACCGATGACGCCGTCTTTGCAAAAAAAAAAAAGCCTTTTCATCGCATAGCTGTGGTAAATATTACAAGACGTTTTCGTAATTGAATATGCAAAGGTTTGAAGCGAAATTTTTGGCAGAAATTTCTTAAAACCACGAAACAAGTACTCCAGGTGTACTGCGCTTTGAAAACCCTTCCGAAAGAGATGTTTTCTGATTTGATCCGCTAATTCCTTTTCGAGAAACGACTTCCATGACGGAGTGTTTTGTTTTGGTGTTCGGTGTTTAAAATCACTCACTCGCTCACTCATGCCCTTTACGCCTAAGTGGCATGTAGGGCAGCAACGTGCTCCCTCCACATCTGGCGGTCCCTTGCCATGAACTTGATGCCCTCCCAGGTCTTCCCCATCTCCTTTATTTCTTTCTCAATCGTCCGTCGCCATGTGATCTTGGGGCGAACTCTCTTTCGTTTCCCTTCTGGCGTCCAGTGCATAGCGGTTTTTGCAATGGAGGCTTCTTGGCGAGTGACGTGGCCAATCCACCTCCAGCGTCTCCTCATCAGGATGGTAGCCATTGGTTCAGTTCCACACCGTTCAAAGAGATCTTTATTTGAGATTACATTAGGCCAAAAGATGCGTAAAATCATTCTCCCAGATTTTGTCCATCTACTCTCACTTATGCCTAAGATATCAAGTTTGTAACGCTTCATTTCAGCAATGACCTGCGCCATCCTACCTTGCTCATACATTGTTCGCACATTCCAAAAGCCAATCAGTGTAGTTGTTTTAGCGCTGACGGCTCCCGTTGTCGTGACAGCGGCTTCCTTTCGGCTTTGGCCACTGTCAGTCATTCGAATCCTATTACCTGCAGAGTTTCTGGTGTTTTCACTCTCGGCATTCACTGCTGCCCATGGCATGGATTTCGGAGCCTCGTTCTGCACAGATGATTCATGTAAGTTGCACGTTGCTGTTTCCGTAACAAAGGTTTTTTACATGACAGGGTTGTTAACCCTGTGCAAAACCCCCAAACCTGGAGGACCGGTAGATTGCTCTTTGTCTGGCCCCTAACCTTTGACCTGTCTGGCATGGGTGACCCTAACAGGACCTCGAGAGGTCCAGCCAGAATAGCTCTCAGGCTCACTGGAGCACACAAGACCCCCCCCCCCCCCCCCCCCCCCCCCACCACGGCAAGGTGGCAATCTTATTCGGGGAAGATCAGTCATGTGGAAAAACGAGACAACTCATTAGGGATTGTGCTGATTGGCCAAAATATGACACCTTAGACAACCGGAAGAGTCGTAAATTTCGAGGCTAATTTAAACAAGCTGCAAATTTCAATTCACAGGACAGGTCGCTGGGCAAACTTTTCTGAATCATTAGACTCAATGATTCCATAATTAAAATTATGAGTAATAACAAAACAGGAAGGAAAAAAAAAGTATCACGCTACATACGCTGAAGAGAAAAACAAAAGTGTCATGTTACAAACGAATAAAAGCATCGTGTTACGATTGCAAAGACTGTTTCACGGTTCGGCGCATGTGCAAACTATGACGCAAGCAAAATAAATTCTATTGTTTACAGACCAATCGGAAACGATATGTCAATATGCAAATCGAGCGCGAAATTTGCTCGTGTTGTGCAACTTTCGCGTCAGCCGGCTGATCGACTCTTAATACTCAATCGATTCTGTTCACGATTTCAAAGTTCATGCCTAGTCAGTGCGCTTGAAATGTCATCAGCCTCTGGCAAATCGTCCAGCTGCCAGCGTTACTCAAGGAAAGATGGGAACAAATGGAAAGATTGTCCTTGCACGAGGCTGAATTGTACTGCGGCGTGATTGTTTCGCGGCTGTATTGCTTTGTGTAAATGTCTATTGTCTAATACCTGAAGCAGAATTTCCATGTTTCCTTTTACTACAGAAGTATATATTATATGCTCCTGATATGATACAACATGAAGTGGCTGTGAGGATAAATCGACTGAAACACAAGTTTAGTTTTCAAATTACCGTAGGTGTTAGCGTCTTGATAGCGACAGCTGGCAACTAAATATAGCCATGATTTCTATATCAACAATAATTCATTGCCATTTTGTCAGACCAGTGAGAAAGAAAACTACGGAAGGTAATCAAGCTTCTATCTCAAAACAGAAACAGCGCAGTTGAACGCTTGTGAGAGATGCAGGCATGCATCTGCGAAAGATCCGAAAGCGTCGCCGTGGAGGTGACATTTCTCAGCTTATGCCAGAGAATTATCAATCTCGTCCCCAGAGCCCGCGATCCTTCTGGACTGCGCCAGGAATCGAGACCTCTGGGCTAGAATGAAAGCCCGCCAAAAAAAAAAACGGCCAAATCTCATTGGCTGTTGAAACTTGTTCATTTCAACCACAATCTCCGACGCACGCGCAGAATCAAACCGGAACCAGGATTTCCTGGTTCCGGTTTTGGATTCGACCAGAGCCCATGCGCTTCCCGACCGCTGGTCGAGGGGACGCGGGCTCTGGGGACGAGATTGGAGAATTATGTGTTGTGATCAAGCAATCCGTGTGATCGCTCGTTTGTATCTTTATCACTCTGATCACTCCCACTGTCACATCAAACCTATAAATTTTATTCAATCCATACCAAAGCACTGAAAGCACTCTTCATACTAACCCGTACATTCTACGATTATGAATTTCCACGTATGATGAATTCTTTTCGTAAACCACACACGACTTCTGGCACCTCAGATTGATCTATTCAGCTTTTGGATATCCAAAGACTCTTGAAAATGTCCTGTCGCCGGTCGACCACGAATTCACTTCCGAGACCTTCATATATGAAAAGGCTTTTTCGCTGCCTAAACGCCTTTATCGGTCAACAAAACAACACTCACGATTACTTGAGAAATAGTTGACTTCAATTTGTCTAAGCGGAACGGCGGATGACAGCATTTAACGGCAGATTCATTCGGATTTAACAGACGATGGCTACTTCGAATTTAGTGTTGACCCGTATGATTTATTCTTGAAGCTGTCACGGCACGCATGCGCATAACTCTGAAACCGACGAAATGAGGCAAACAAACAAAAAATGGAACGTCATGCTTTTAATTTATCGGCCCCTTTTCATTCTGCACTATCCTTTGAGACTCTGAGTTCAATTCAATATCCTGTATCCCTAACCTGATAACCCCTCATACATAACAAGGTGGCAGGTACTGCAGGTGTTGCGTAACTCGATACACTTATTTAACTTTCTCGTGAGAGGAGATTTGGGGACGAGATAGACTTTCTGAAAGTCGTTCGCTTCTCGTTTTCGGTCGCGCTCGCTTTCTAGGGACGAGTCGGCACTGTCAGCCAAAGAAATGGAGAAAAACAAAACACTTCTAACGTGTTATGTCACTTCCTTCCTGAAGACGCAAGAGTGCTTACCGTATAGCGTATTTCATAAAGCAATATCCATCAGAACCGCTTCAATGGTTTATCAGCAAAATAAGCCCAATAAGCCACTTGGAGTTAAAAGATCACTACACTCAAAAAGCGCTTTCAACCACTAGTCGCTTCGTCGCCTATTTTGGTGTTCTTCCAGAATTCTGTGTGGCGGTTTACTTACCACTGAACCAAAACAAATCTGTAGTCTGCTAGTATAAAAAATATGTAAATTTTTCATTCGCGTGTTTTCCTATCTGTATCTGTAAACAGGCCGTGTTTTACCGGAAGCTATTCAATACCCAGAGAATGCCCGGTATGATCTTTGCACGCCGAGTCAATACTGGTTTTCCAATTACTAGTTTTATCTCGTTCTTTCCATCTCTCCCAGATTGTTCACTCTGAGGATTACGTTTGTATAAAAAATTATATTGCAACACGACCAACTTGAATTTTTTAGCATTAACCTCGGCTGATCACAGAGATCGTAATGCAAGAAGAATATTTTTCGGCGAAATGAAGCGATCGATCGATCTCGAAGATTTCGGCTCAACTAGCTTCATCAATCCGTAAAGTGATCAACTGTTTTTCGCAAGTGATCGACATCGCTGTTACAGTTGGCTTTATATTCTATTAACTAAAAGTCACAATATAATATATTGACACTCGCTTGGCTCATTATCGCCTAGTGTTGCAACAGGATGTTCAGTTCACGATCTAGTAATTAGTAAAAATGAAAACGGTCTGAGCGATATTACCTTTAAAGAAATGCTAAATCAAAACATTTATACTCACCAGTTTTATCTCCACTGAATGATCCTTCCGCGATTCACGCAACCTTGACTCAATGGCTTTGTTATTTTTGTCCCCAGTTCAACAAAGGATGGAGCCTGGAAGCGAATCAATTACCGGAAGTTGGATTGCCACGAAACGTGCGCGTGACAACCAGTTCGGTTCCAGGAGCAGCGCGGAAAACGGGATAGCTTGCGCTGCTCCCGAACTAATCGAACAAGGGTAACGGGGAAAGGGGGAGGGGGGGGGGGGGGGGGGTGGGGGAGGAGAGTGTTGGAGGAAGAATCGCCGTGGCCAAGAGGTCTGAAGTCAAAATAAGCAGATCAGTAACATGCGAATTTGCGCCTGTCCTTTATATATAATATCGCCCAGGGGGTGGACCATTACATTTTTGATAGGGGGGATTGCATGAGTTTTACCTGCTCGATTTTTTTGAGTTTAATATTTTTTTTTCCCAAAAAAGGTCTCTTGGTCGTTGCAATGGACCGTGTAGTGAGTGGACGATGTTTTTTGTCACACCAATCAGGCTTGAGGTACTCGTAGAACCAATGGAATTGCAGTGAAAGGGGAAGTAGTTTGGCGCAGTTCAGCGAGCGATGTCGTTCGAAGACTTTTGATTTGTAGGAGGCGGAATACTGGTGAGTTAGAAGTAATTAATAATCGTGGATTTGAAACGTATTTTAAGCAACGCTTGCCTTCTTACAACACACACGCCGTCGATCGGTGAAAGGTTCAACCGTAAATTGCTATTCGAAATTCGAACGTTCATTTTGGACAAGCTAGTTTTGCTGACCGTAGCATAAATGATCAGAAATTGCATAAAGCATTTTCACAAAGCAGACTTTGAAGAGTAATGTTGTCCTCATATGATGTTAATACCGTGGGAATAGAAGGGAGTCGTAAAAATGGTTAAGTCTTCTAGTCTTCTTCGGAGCGTGTTGTGGCCTCTTTTTTTAGTTTCAAGTGGTAATTTGACACTTTTGTTATTCACGTAGGAGTAGTTTCAATTAGAACTGACCAATCATTTACCGTTGCTCGACCTTGCTTCCAAGGGGATAAACAAGCAAAAAGCTAATTAAGCGGCACGTCAAGAGATGTTTGTTTTGGTCTCCAATAGCATTGTAATATCGTGTATTAAAGGAATTTCAAAGCATTGATATTTGCCGCGGTAGATTTTTGTAAAAATAGGGCCATGGAATTCTTAAAATATTGCTGTCGACTCTGTGGCGGCAAAATAAACCACAAATTAATTAAATTAGAAATATTTTATCACTCGTTCCGGGTCCACGCCTGGCTTAAATTTGTGTATTGATGGATATTTCACTGAAAATGAAAAGAGCCCTAGGAAACTTCCCAAATATTCCTGGAGACTCCGTGGTGCCCAATGAAACTACAAATTAATTTTCGCGTCTTGCTCTTTTGACTTCACTTCTTAATTCATCGGTATATGTATTAATTTTAAAACGGTTTGCTGCTAAAATCAAATCAACTTTGATCAATAGTGCCAACAAAATCAGGGCGTGCCATTCAGCCATTCCTTGACAATTTGATAATTCAATTAGTTCTTTAGTTGAATGAAACGTTACATTGCGAATGAAACAAAATCTTAGTTGAAACAGGTCTGACGTAGATAAATACACATAAAAATTGTTCTCTTTTTACTGCACGCAAATGTTACGAGATATTTTTATTTTTAGCTATGATCGGTAACTCGACACTCTTGTTTTCACGCACGAGTAGTTTCAATAAGAACTCCCTTACCGTTGTTCCCGCGAGAATATACAAACAAGTAGCCAATTTAGCGGTACTTTCTGAATGAAAATAGAGGTTCCAGCGAGGTAGTGTCTTACTGTACTTTCTGGCATTTTAGATATTTTATTCTAAGTGTTTCTCCACCAGCATCCCTTCAAATATATCTGTTGATTCTGTGGCGGTAAGGTTAACTGCAAATTAATTAAATTTAACTTTGAGGCGTCACAGTGGTTTTGATGAGCGAGAGTTGTTAGCAATGCGAGGAACGGCGGAACGCGGAACGAGATTTTTTTCTGTTTTTTTGTTTGTTTTTTTTAACCAAAAAGAAAAACAACAAACAAACAGTAAATATATCTCACAAAATAAAGGGCATGCATATATTCTTTATCCTTCGAGGTCGATCTAGAGCCAGGTTGTCGAGTTCATTTCGAGTGAGGATTTCAAGGAGGAGCGTGACTGTCCTTCGGACTTGCTCGCCCCAATCGAGACAATGAAACGTACAAAGTCGAAGCAAGTCAAAAAAGCCGTTGACAAAAATAAAATAGAAGGGCTAGAAAAGTTACTTATTTCGTAAGAAAAAAAAGAACAGAAATGAAAGGCCCACAACACGGGGTATTTTCAGTTTGTCACCCATCCAAGTACTAACCCCGCCCAACAGGGCTTAACTTCATCGATCGGACAAGAACCGTTGCTTTCCATGTGGTATCAGAAAGCGCGTAAATCAGCTCATAAAAGTTAAGTCCAGTTTTAGCAGGAAAGTGCCAAATTGTCCATAAGATCCATTTAAACTAGGAATTCCTTTTTCTCTATTTGCATGACTCTTATAACCTTTTGTCTCGTCTGACCTTCAGCGATCAGACGAAAACCAATGCTTTCCTTGTGGTATCAGTGTCAGACGAGCATCGGAAATAATGGGATACGGAATATTATGCTCCCCCCCCCCCCCCCCCCCCACGCCTAATGGCGCCTCAATAGCACTAGGACAGAGATGATGCGTTAAAGTTTTGGAGTACTGGAGGTGAGAGGGGATGAGAAGATCAGGCCGACCCAAAACAACATGACGGAGAATGATCAAGGATGAAAGAATGATAGCTGGGTGGCAGTCTTGGACGACTGTTACAGTGCTAGCAGCAAACCGGGATAGCTGGAAGAAAAATGCCAAAGCTTCAGGGACGTAGCTTGGATTTTCCAAAGGGGTGTCACACTATGTCACACCCAGGGTCCAACAAGATTTATGGCATGTTGATTCTTCGGATTCGCGCGTTTTCGCCACCTGAATTATAAGGTATGCTATTGAAAATCAAAGTTGACAAGTAACGTGTGATATAAATTAAAATATTCCGTGGATTGTCTGACGCAGCGTTTCGTCCCGGCCAAGGGACTTTTTAGAGACCTTTCTGCTAGCAAACTTGTAATTTGTCAACTTTGATTTTCAATTGTTTCACTCGTGATTTTGAGCAGGCGGGACTTTGAGCGTGATTCTCAACGAGTTTGCTAGTAGAAAAGGTCTCTGAAGAGTCATTCTTGCCCATTTTTACTAAAAAAATGTAAAACAATTAATCTAATAACAATATATTTGAAAGCTTCGTGCTTTTCTCGCGACATATCGCAGGTGAAATGAATTTTAATCACGATCACGTATATAAAGAAGTCTCAAAGGACAAGCCGAGGATTTTGGTGTTGGTCACAGTTGCGTGCGAACCTTCGTCTTCCTCGATGTGCTTCGTCTTTGGGTAAAGCCACGATTTCTATCTTCTACGATGTTTCTTCGTCTTGTTTTAACATCTTAATATAGCTTTTCGTTTAATTAAGCTTTCGTTTCAATTTTGGCGGTTTAACGGTTTAACTTATAGTCATTCTGTGAATGCGAAATCGAGCGAAAGTTTAGCGTGCTTATCGGAGGCGCCATAAATAAATTGCAGAAGTTCTGATTTTACCAAACAAGTTTTATTCTTTGTTCGTTTGTATGGCCAAGCACGGAATAGTAGGTAAGGAGAATGTTTCAGCCGGCCGCAACTTCACATTTTCGTCCGTAATTTGTTAACTGAATGTTACGTTCCAAGTGCTGCTGTGTACATTTTCTCTCGCGTGAAAGGTCGCTTTCAAATTTAGAGTTGGCGGGAATATATCGGCTGTTCCATCTATTTCAAGTTTCAACATAATGACTGTAATTTTCATATCTTTTAACAAGTTATGCAAAATCAATGCTACTAAATTGTCAACGCTTTTCTTGTTCTTTTCTACAAGACGAACAGAAGTATATCGAAGGCAATTCAGTGCAGCCATACTTTGGGAGCGGTCAAGTCCAGCTTTGGAGCCAATCACTAATTCAAAGCAAGTGTGACGCTGTTATTCCATCCCGCCCGGCCTCTTCATGCTGGAAACAACTTCAATTACAGATAAGTCAAACAAAGTTTCCCTTAAATTATTTTAAATTTTATTTCAGTTTTTGTCCTTTACTTTTTGACTTGACTAATGTGAACGAAACATTAGCAATGAAAGGAAACTTTTATACTTGAGAAATAAGACCCATAGACCTTTAATCTTTGAATTGAACAACCGGGCCGAAATGTGTAAATTTGTGTTTGAGAGTATAGTTTTGTATCTGAAATTTTTATCATGTCTATATTTTTCACTGTTTGGAATACATTTTATACTTAAATTTTCGTGATTTCTTAAAATGATCTTTTTTTGCGGTTGTCTGACAAAGAAGTACAGCACGACACTGTAGTATTCTTACTGGTGTATATTTGTTCCACTTTTCTAGGAATATGTATGATGCCGTACATCCATTCTGGAACTCGGCAACCGCATGTATTGAAGTCACGGTCTCATCTGATGCCGAGGAAGTGTCTTGTCTTCAAAAGTTTTTGGCTCCAACATTTCATCTTCATGGGTATGTATTTTCACTGGGCAAGTTCAACTTCTGAGTAATTTGGTTTTAACAAGAGAGTTGTTTTAATAATAATCCCTAGAGAAGTTGACAATTTATCCGGACTTTGGTTAACTGACAAAGCCGGTAGTTTCTAATAATCGGTATTTTCGAGGCCAAAACATGCTCCACTGACAAGAAAAGACACTTAAATAAAGTCCCACAAGCTCCCTTGTTCGTAAAAATTCGATTAAACAAAGAAAAAATAACTTAATATAGTGTTTCTCTTTTATCCAGGTTGAAAACAAGTGCGCCATTTTGGATTGAAGTGTGTGCCTATTCGACTTTGGTGCAAGCTTAATGACATTCAGGTAGGTCCATTGATGCTTTTATTTACTGTTGTTTCAGTCCAAGAGTGATCAAAATCCAGTATCTCATTATTTACAATACCGATACATTGTCAAGTATTTCATGATGAAGATCGTCAACTAAATAAAGAGTATTGTCTTGATGTAGTACCATTTTCTCACAACTTACATTTTAGAAAAACTCGGGGAATCAGTCAGGAGAATTTCTATTTCGAGTGGGAGACTGAAAGGTTTACAGCTAAATCGTTATTTTTTGTGATCAACGTGAAACTGTCAAATATTGAAGTTTGACATATTATTGTTTTGTACACCAACAACAATGTTGTTCCTGGAAGTTTGACTCGAAAAAAAGCTTTATTTAAATATTTCTCCTCTTTTTTTTTCGAGGTTGAATACAGATGTGTTGAAAGAAAGTGCAGCCATGTTGGATCGCAGCTCGTGGAATCTGTTGCAAGTGGACCGCTATTAGGAACATTTTAAGATACGTTCATCATCAGTTTTCTTGTCAATTTTTTGTTTGTTTTGTTCGTGATTTAACGGTTTCATTCTAAAAGTGGGACAGGAGTGGCCAAGATCTTATATCTCCTTACCATAGTGGAAAATTGTCAAGCATCTTACCGTTGAAAATCGTTAATTAGAGGGTACTAGACGTATCGACAAATTCTTACAACTGACTTTGAAAGAAATTTTAAATGATCAATAAGGAGAGTTTTTACAGTCAAAATACTCAGCGCGTGCCGCTTAGAATTCCGGAAAAGTTTTGATTAACGGCGAACGGATTGCATTATTGGTTTCAAACATTCAAATTTAATTTGAATATTGTAGATCATCCAACCGTGAACACGTGAACACGTGAGCCTGTCAGAAATGAAGCAATTTGATTGGTTTATTTTTTACAGGTTCACGTGCTCACGTGTTCACTGTTGGATGATCTACAATATTCAAATTAAATTTGAATGTTTGAAACGAATAATGCAATCCGTTCGCCGTTAATCAAAACCATTCCGGAATTCTAAGCGGCACGCGCTGAGTATTTTGACTGTAATTTGACCCTGGGACTAAAAGCATTAAGGTTACTCCATACCTAAGCAGCACTACGTGTGCGAAAAAAAATCAAATCAATTTAAACCTTAATATTTAAACGAACATTTTCAAAAACTGAATAAACCAAAAAATCTTGAAACGCACGCCAGGTATTAAAAAGATTATATTTTAATAAAATTTAATAACCCAACGTGCATGCCCTTGTGAGCTGACATGTACATAACAACAAACCCAAGAGATCTTATTTTGGCAAACAGCAATCCAGGACCTCGGCCGCAACATTCGACTTGCCCGTACTCTGATTTCCGCCGTTTCAGAACAAGCCCAAGATACCGGCCACTATCCGCTTTGGAACGACGTAAAGTTTATTGATCAAGGCTCACACTGATACACAAGCACGGACAAGGAAGCTATTCTCACAAGACTTCGTCCTAACAACCCACATCTGAGGAAACAAATGCCAGAAAAGTGAGGATCCAAATTCACCAATCACAGTCTACCATCAAACTGTGGTGAGGCACATCAGTCGATCTCATCGCCTGATGAAGTCTTAGAAGTAACCAGTCCAAAGGTCGCGATCAGCATCCCACGTAATTACATCGCGGAACAAACAATAATACCTTTTAATGTACTTTACAACCATGAACAACAATAAACTTCTTTACTCTAATTGTTTCTAATGAAAATAATAATTAAGCCTGCACTTTTATGTGGCTTACAATACTTAAAGTCTACTTTAGACCATCCCGTCTTTGGTATTGTATGGCTAGCCTGAGGATGCGGCTGAAAATCGTTTACTGTAAACCAGTGAACCATTTATCAGTTAACGCATCCAAATCGAAATGACGTCAACATCTGTTGCCATGGCAATGTCAAAAAGGCCAAAGATAGTCTCTTTTGGCGTTTTGCCCTTGATCACCTGGAGCCATAATCATTATGGCTCCTGCTATAATAACTAATAAAATTTATAATTAAGGGATTCAGAAAGCATAACGTAGCTCGCTCTGAGCCCTACACACATTTTTCTAAAAAAGTGTAAAAATGATCCCCTAGCAGATAAAACAAAAATATATAACAAAAACAAAAACTTGACCGAGCAGTTTTTTATTATGTATCTCAACTCCTGGGCCGGGTTGTTCGAAAGCCGATTAACACTAACCCAAGATTAAAAGTTAATCAAGGGTTCAATTTATCTTGTATTTAAGTTTTTTTATTGCTTATGTTTTGTGGAGATTGTGATTAGTCGACGTCAAAACTGAAGGACATAAAATAGAAACAGAACACCTCACTGAAAAGTTAAAAAACTGAAATCAAAATTCAAGCTAATCATGGATTAGCCTAATTGTGCTTTGAATAACCCGGCCCTGGTAGTTATTTTATGTAAGCCCTGGGTTTTACAACACGGAAAGAGATTTTGGCTGGGATTATAAACTAAGTGGTTTAAAAATGCTTTTACGAAATGAGCTGATACTGAAGAAACTATAGTTGAAGATATCCTGACATACGGAATTATTAAGATACACTTCAAAATAAGCAATAAATTTTATGGAATGTAGATTCGACAGATTTCTGTAAATTTGGCTAAAACATTGTGGGAACAAATTTTTGCCAGTAATTTGTTCTAAAATATTACCCGCATTACAGGCCATTACCAAAAATTTTAATTGAGAGGGTTAGTAAAATCAGAACCAACATAAATAAAGGGAAAAAATATTCTAGCACGCTTTGAGATTTTGATGCTTTGTCCTTTGCAATGACAGTGTCGTTTTATCTTCACCCCGCTCCTTTCCGCAACGAAAAGAAACATCTTATATTATTCTCAAATTTTACGAGCAATAAACCTTTCATTGATATAACGTTTGTGGTAATTTTCATGTGCGACTTTTTTTCTGTTAGGCGATGGTATGGAGTAACCTTCATTCATTATTTTGGGGGGCCAACGCAAATTGACAAGCACTGTTCCCATGATCAGTAAAATATTAAAGTGTTATTCGTATGTCTGATTTATCACTAAACGAGCAGCAAAAATGTTCCTAAACGTGCTTCTAAACAAAGAAAAATAGTTTGGTTATATAATATTTCCTTTTTATAGCCAGGTTGGACGCAGGACATGTATTAAAAGAAAGTACAGCTTTTGGACTAGCTGCAGTGATTAGCTCTTGGACTCTTACGCAAGTTGACATTGGAAACATCTTATTTAAGGTAATTAAGTTCATCTTGTCTTTCTGTTCTGTCGTCTACCACAGTCCAAGAGTGATCAAATACTAATACCTATCAATTAAAGAAGCCGTTAACTATAGGAAATATCGTACATACATACATACATATACATACATACTTTATTGTATAGCTCCCCCTTGGGGGCTCTTCCGCCATACAGAAATTAAAAAGATAAAAGATTAAAATATTTACAATAAAGAAGAAAAAAAAAAGAAATCGGAAAAAGGGGGAAGGTTGAAATAATATTCGAAATAAAAAACTATGTACATTACATTTATAAAAGATTATTTACAAATTTAAAATATGTTTAAAAATTCTCTTTTTAAAAAGGTTCAGGTCATTTGTCTCTCTTATGTTCTTGGGCAAGTCATTAAATATCTTGGGCCCACGGTAGGCAAAAGATCTCTGCCCTGTTTTTAGTCTACACTTCGGCAACTCAAGATTGTTTTTTTGCCTGGTGTTACGTGGGTGTATGATTGACCGTCGCTGAAATCGAAGATAGCTTGGAGTGAAATTATTTTAACATTTCTTGACCATTACTAGGTCGTTAAAAAGCAGTTATCTTTAACACTAAGCCATTTAAGAGATCGTCTTGATGTACTTGAAACAAAAGAATTATTTAGTAACCAGTCAGGATCCGAAATTAATGAAATGATTCTAACAAGATGCAAGCAACTTAAGCTATTCTTTTCTATTTTGGAAAAAGAAAACATCAAGGCGACTGCGATAACAACGGGACCCGAACCGCAGACCTCCGCGATATCAACGCGTTGCTCAATTCATAAGTTCGAAAATTGATATTTCGAGTAGTTAATGATATTAATGCTATTCGTACCTGTCATATTCTTCAGTGAACGGGAGCAGCAATCATTCCTAAAATTTCTCCTGAACAGAGAAAAATAGCTAATGTTTCCTTTTTTCTCCAGGTTGAACGCAGATGTCTTGAAAGAAAGTGCAGCCATTTTGTACTGCGGTGATTAGCTCTTGGACTCTGGTGCAAGTTGACATTGGAAACATCTTATTTAAGATAAGTTCATGATCATCATATTATTATCTTGTCCTTTTGTTCTGTCGTTTACCAAAAAAAAGTTTCAGTCGAAGAGTGATCAAAATTCAATATCTCCTAACCATATCGATACATTACAATGAAGAAAATCGTTAACCAGGAAATACTTTTTTGAGTAGCAAAAAAACGAGATTATACAGTAATCAGTTAGGATCGAGATATTTCGAATTGATTTAGTTGCCAAATATTTTCAATATTAGTGCAAAATTGGAAATTTGTTCTTACAGTATATATGTTCATTGTTAAACGTTACCAACCGTGTTCGTAAAAGATATGCTAATGCTTCATTTGTGAGACAAACTCATGATGACTAAATGCATTGAAGAGAAATAGAAGTTTGCGTATAAGAACATAGTGGCAGCGTTATCGTAAAAACAACTTATCAAAAGTTAAATTTTCTTTGTAAGTAATAACAATCCTTATAAGAGAAAAAACCTACTGGTCTATTAAGGAAAAGATGGCAATTTAATAGTCTGGAGAACTGACATTAATATTAGTAATGAAAGGAAACCAATCGCGTAAGTTGTAGTCTGTCATGTGACCAGATGTTTGCTTACATGGCATGAAGTAGGTATAAGAACACAATTTTGATTAGACTGAATTCATCGTCGCTTTCATTTTATTTCAAAAGGAAAAAGACACCTTGAAAGCTTGCATGTTTTAAGATAAGTCAGCTGTGATAGGCCCGCAATATGAGCAAACAGTTCAAATAAAATAAATTAAGTCCAAGAGTGATCCAAATCTCATATTACCATATTGATAAATTGACAACTACCTTTTCCAAAAAGTCATAAAGTATGAAATATTATCTTGATATATGGCAGCAACATAAAAGAGATAAAGAAATGAGTAATTTGCTCGCAAAACATGCACTTAATTTGTAAATTTTAGAATCAATGTGAAACTGTCACATATAGTTGTTTCAGTTTGAAATTTAGAGTTCTAATTTTGACGTATTTGATGAATAACCGAGAACCAAATTTGTTCGTCAAATGTCTGCTTAGAGTAAGTTCATTTAATATGAAGGGTGGGGGGTGGGTGGGGGGGGGGGGGGGAGCTCCCAACAGCACACATCATCTACCTGGGATAAACACTTCACGTATATAGTTGACGAGGGCTGAAGAATTCCTTGTATGATTCAACCCACGCATACGCCTAAAAACTGGGTGAGCAATGAACTTGTCTATGTAACAAAGCAATGATTTAGACACACTTGAAATATTTGAACAAACAAATCAGCCCTTTGTACCGCTGTATCATTAACACTTACAAAATTAAATACTATAAGTAGTTATTTTAGTCGGGATACAGCTGCTGCTCAAGATAGGAAAAGAGTGAAGAGAGGAAAGAAAAAGCAAAGAAGAAACAACTTTAAACTGCAGAAAGATATGGGAAGAAAGCAAGCATATAATTCACAAATCCATGGTGAAGACCTAATAGAGTCTTGTCAGGAGACCTTAACCAGAAACTACGCGACAAAAGCTGGGGCATATCAACCCTCCTCCCAAGATTTTACATCAAAACCTTGGGATATCTAATCCAAGTTGACGTGATGGATGACGTGAGCAAGCAATAGTATATTCAGATCTGGTAAGGACAAGGAAACTGGTAAAGGACAAAAAGACAAACCGATGACAATGATCAAGAGTCAGACCCGTGAAAATTCCAATGGTGATGCCAGTGATGTACATGACAACGGCGACGAGGATGTCATTGAAACTTGTGTCAGAAATGATTTAATAAAACGTCAAAGCTAAGGTTTTAAAAATGGTTTTATGGGCTGGAATTGTTGATATCCAGAGAAAATAATCTACCCCGCCCCCTTGTAACGCCTATATTTATCCACAAACCCCCATAAATGCATAATAAAATTCAGGGCTCCCCTCAATATCTTGATATTACTCCCACCCATGCCCCATTCCCCCCCCCCCCCCCCCCCAACCCACTCCACTTTTCATATTAAATGAACTTTTCCAACAGAAGAATTTAACAAAATACTAGTCCTTGATTCTTGAGAAGCAAACCGAAAAATATACTAATACTTCATTCGTGAAACTAATTTAAATTTTTGTACTGAAGAGAAGACGAATTTAAATCTTTATTTTGGTAGCGACAAAAAGCTTTCGGCGTGACAAGATTTTTTGATTACAATGCAACTTACAGTGATCTCACGCTGGGACATATTAATTACAATAGCGCCTTTCAGATGACCAAGAGAAAATACATTTGGACATTTTGCATCATTTAGTATAAATTGATTGTGATTCGCCAACATGGAGTAAGCATATCCTAGAAATAAATTTTATATTACCATTTTAATTATTCAAGTTTTGGTTTGGATATCATATTTTATCATCGTCACTTTACTTCAAAATATTTCACGTTAGGATTTTGTGCCATTTAACAAGCAGGTGGAGCCAGGACAAAATTATAAACACTTATTTGTAGTCACCATATCATTTATTGACACACAAAATTTACAGATCTCTGGTAAAGGTGTTCAGATTAGCATAGAAAACTAGGACCAGGTTAATCGTTCAACCGACAGTTGGATGAAATTTGGGACCAGGAATCTTCACTCTATACACAACTTTAAAGAATAGCCTGTTTTGTACTGTGCTCTCTTTATTAGGATAATATACTTAAATCCGACAATCTTGCTTAGATGCATTTATAGGTTAAAATTACTTTATGGGACCACTTAGACGACAACAATTAATCACTTTACGCTATCAAAAAAACATTGTATTCACTTTTAACTTTTAGGCCGTCGGCATCTCTGTGAGTTATGGTGAAAGAGCAGCAACACTTGAAAAGTTTCTTTGTTTCTTAGTTTTTTAGATCTTTTCTAAAACAAAGGAAAATGGTATATACTTTCACTTGCATGATTGTAATCAGTTATAAGCAAAAAGGATCGTGGCAGCACGCAAGCTAAAATCAATTACTGTTCGCATTGCAGTTACATGTTGCTTTTCTAGGTTGAACCGCCAAATGTTTAACTTAGTTTTGGTTTGCCTCTTCTGAAGTTACTCGAGGAGAAATTAGATTTTGATCACTCTAACTTGCCTTTATACGTGTTACATAGAAATCATTTTTTCTTTCACAGAAGCTCAATTATTTATGTAGTCAGTACCCAAGTTGTTCTTCGTTACGAAAGAAAAGCTAACGCCAACAGTCTTAATATAAGCAAACAGCAACAACAAATTGAAATAAATTATAAAAACACAGAAGGATGCCCATTCGATTTGTTATTTACATCTTAGATTAACTCTCATATCACGTACTTTTATTCCATGTTATGTCTTTTAATATTTTGTCAATGTTTGATCCTCGCAGCAGGCACTTGAAGATTGAACTGCCAAGAAAATGAACAACAAAGCTTGAGTGAATTAAAGACAAATACAAGAACATTTCCAACGGATGGCTTGCTTACAATTGTTTGTAATTAGTTCAATAGTAATGATAATACTGAAAATGTAAAGAAAGAAACTTCGCAAATTTTCGCTTGTACTTTACAGAAAAGTATCTAACAAATGTATATTATTCTTTCTAATTTTTAAAGGGACACTGAGGAAGGAATTGCTTTAATCAAAGCAGCAACAATCAGAGGCAGGAAAAAATAGTAGAGAAAAATCCAGTAAAAGCTTTCAAACTTAGTGTAGTACGTTTCACATGAAATTTTAGCCAAGTTGTCCGTTTAATTAATAAATGCAGTTTCACGTAGATCATTCAATTTGGGTCAAATTTCCTATGACACTGAAAACAGAACACGTTATTCTGTAGCATAATATACTGAAATATATGGCTTAATAAACTGTAAGAAATAGTTTTATTGTACATTGAGTCATTCTCCTCACAGCTATCAGAAATCAACAACGCATAAAAGAGTTAATATATGTTTAGTTAACTTAACTGATGTAAAGAAGATGCTAAGAGCAAGTATTAAAGGCTAGACCCAAATGCTCTTTTAAAAACATTTCTATAATATAACAATAACTGGTGTGTGAAAAGAAAAAAAAGGACATAAATATGCCGCACCAATTGAAAGTGAATGCGGTGAAACTTGTGTCGATGTCCTTTACTTTTAAATTTAAATTTAGTTCACTCCCATGAACAATTCCTCCTGACTCAAAGAAGGTTTACTGCCACAGATAATTACGGCCATCGTGGGAAGTCCTATTCCCAAAATTCTCCAGTTTCTTTGGGGGGGGGGGGGATTTATGGAATTGAAATTAACTTTAATTCATTATCTTCCAATCTCCAAGAGGAGAGGATTGTGGGTTAAAGTTTAATTGTCATCCGCAATC
This sequence comes from Meandrina meandrites, assembly GCA_963693305.1. NCBI lineage: Eukaryota > Metazoa > Cnidaria > Anthozoa > Scleractinia > Meandrinidae > Meandrina > Meandrina meandrites. Next base: position 38,393,216 of record OY855909.1, on the reverse strand, counting down.
CTCCACCCTCCTAGAAGTGAAGACTACAGGAAGATTGTTGCCCTCGTCTACAATCCTTTTCTCTTCAAAAGGCGAAGATTGTAGGAAAAACTTTAAAAAAGGATGGAACTTAAACTTGTCATACAGTTTAATCGTCTGAGATAATAGAGGATTGTAGGTTGAAAACTTTTCCAATAAGAGTCGTTCCCACAATGGCTATAATTTCTTTAGAAAACTAACCTTCATTTCAGAAGGCATTACGGAGTTTACCAAATAGAAATGTAACAGAACGGAAATGAACAAAAGAGCAAAGTGAATATATGAATAATTTAACCCTGGAAGGGTGGGTGGGAGTACCTCCCACCCTCCCTCTCCTTCCACCGGTAGTGGGAGAAGGGTGGGTGGGAGTACCTCCCACCCTCCCTCTCCTTCCACCGGTAGTGGGAGAAGGGTGGGTGGGAGTACCTCCCACCCTCCCTCTCCTTCCACCGGTAGTGGGAGAAGGGTGGGTGGGAGTACCTCCCACCCTCCCTCTCCTTCCACCGGTAGTGGGAGAAGGGTGGGTGGGAGTACCTCCCACCCTCCCTCTCCTTCCACCGGTAGTGGGAGAAGGGTGGGTGGGAGTACCTCCCACCCTCCCTCTCCTTCCACCGGTAGTGGGAGAAGGGTGGGTGGGAGTACCTCCCACCCTCCCTCTCCTTCCACCGGTAGTGGGAGAAGGGTGGGTGGGAGTACCTCCCACCCTCCCTCTCCTTCCACCGGTAGTGGGAGAAGGGTGGGTGGGAGTACCTCCCACCCTCCCTCTCCTTCCACCGGTAGTATGCTATATTTAAATACTAAAGTAAGTAACAAGGACACAGGTTTTTGCCGTGCCTGCCTGTTTTGCCGTACGGCTTATTTATTCCTTTATGTTTATGTCTATATTTTTGGTAGAAGGTTTTAAAGAGTCTTTACAAAGACTTTTTATTTTGCTCCGTTTACCTCCTTTACACAAGTTGTTTTTGAAGTTGATGTTGAAGAAAGATTGCATGAATTATGTAAAAACAGTTCTTATTATTTTACTTGGATATGGCGGTGAAGATTGCTTCATACATTAGAACCCTTAGGTAGATATTGAAATTGGATTTTTTTCTGGAGAACTTAATGAAAGTTATTGCTTTAGCCTGCTCGCAGGCTATTATTGCTTAAGACAGGCTTACTTTGTGATGTTTTTGGGCGAGTGGAATTCACTTTTCCGATTCTTCACTGCACACATTGCCTTACGTATGCCCTGTCTTCTCCAAGCTTTGTGCCTGTCGACAAGATTAAACGTAAACCGTACATTTGATGTCATGTTTGATTTATTCTGAAAAGTTACAAACAATCTAATGTTAACTGGTTATGTGTTCTACTATATTTTTCTTCAAAATAAAACTCTTCGATATGACCGCTGTTACTTGTGGGGAAGATCTTCTGCAATTTTTCAACAAACGTATTCTTATGATCAATATAAGGCATTTAAAAATTAATCAAAGTCCCAAGCACTATATAGTCGGAAACTCCAATCATTCTGTGAAAGGTGTTTTGTAGATTGCTCGCAGTTCATTTAACGACTTACACCTTCACTACTTTTGTCAACTTTTATTCGATAAACAAGATATGTAAAAAAAACAATGCTGTTTTCATGTATCGTTGTGAGCTAAGCCCAATTCTACAAATCGTAATAGTGATTTTACTTCTGAATTTTTTATCATAACTGGGCCTAGTTGTTCAAAGCGGGATTAAGCTAATCTATGATAAGTTAACTTTGAATTCAGTGTAATCAGCTATGGATCTGAATTCTTTCTGATCAACAATTTCTAGGCTATTTCTGGGAACGGAGGTGCTCTTTTCTAAATCGAGTTTCTAAATCGAGTTTCTCGAATTTTTCTAAACCGATTACTCTGATTTTTGGCAATCAAAATAACAAATGTTCAAATTTTATAAAGCTTTGAACTTTAGGGCGAACAAAATAAACGAACACGAGATATTAGCGTTTTAAAAAAAATCAATTTATGAAAAAAACGCGAATATTTTCCAAACGCGACGATAGATTTTTTTTCTAATTAATGTCAACAAGTTCAAATTATCCAAGCTTTATTGTGAGCAAGTTTCAACGAAATCGGCTGGGTAGAAATTACTGCACAGTTGACTGTTGAATTTTTGCTTCAAAATATTATGCTTGTGTATAATTGGGAGCTGTTACAACAACGCTTAAGTAATGCTAAGATCCCATGGATTATTTGAAAGCTTAATGCCAGCTAGGTTCTGAAAAGTATGGAAAGATCGGAAACTCGCAGCAAAAGTTGTAGACAAATGAAGCAGAAGAGGTTTACGGTGCGTAAATTGAGAATTTTAAAATTTTCGATTTTTTTAGAATTAAAAAAAATCTACCGATTTTTTTTCATTTATTTTCAAGTATGAGAAAATACAGCATATGTGCAAACGGCTTTATCTACTTCCATGTGTCTAGTCTCGATGAAACTCGTGGAATTTGGCTCGCCAAGATAGCTACTTCTCGTCTTCCATTTTGGAGCGCTTAGAAAATGCTCTTGTTACAGTAAATTATTCAAACTTGCCGCATTCTCAAGATTATTTAGCACCTGGAAATAAACATGCCACGGATAAGATTGCGGCTGAGCTTTGTGCTTCACGTGCAAGAAAGCGAACCAGAGGATAGGTGTATTAATGAGACTCAAGAACTTAGTACCCACTGTTGCGAAACTACACCTTTTTAAGGCTGCAATTCTTCCGTATCTCACCTATTGCCATCTTACCTGGCATTTCTGCCGAGCAAGTGACAAGAGAAAACTCGAACGCACCCAGGAGAGGGGTTTGCGTGCAGTATTCAGAGATACCAAATCTAAATATGAGGTACTGCTAAAGAAAGCTAATTTAAAATCTCTGTACGAAAGAAGGCTGCAGGATATAGCTTGTTTGATGTTCAAAGTGAAGCATGATTTGTGCCCTCCAAACGTCAAATTTGTTCTCATTGAAAAGTTCCACTTACAACCTTAGAGGCGCAGATTTCCACATTCCCAGATTTAATACTGTCACCTATGGAAAACACTCGTTAAGATATATTGGACCTATGCTTTGGAATCGACTCTCAACTAACTTAAAAAACTTACCGTCTCTACAATCTTTCAAAAGACAGATCACGTTAATTAACCTTTCACAGAAAATCGAACATGAATGCAAGAGCTGTGTGTTATGTAGCACGTAATCTACTTACGAATAACTTATTTTAGAATTGTTAGAATTATTGTAAATAATGTAGTTAAATTTTAGTCTCTTTTTATTATAAATATCAAATTTAGGTTTTTAACTTTTATAATTTATTTTATTAATTTTATGTGTCCCCTATTAGTAGAGGGTTTCGACCCTTGGCTAGACTGCATCGACACATTAATAAAGTTATTGATTGATTGATTGATTCATGCATTTTATTGCGTTCGACGAAGGAGAGCGCAAGCCTAATTCTGTTTTGCGTCCTGTGTCTTTTGAGTTGGTATGCCTGTGCACTGTTATGCGGAATGAATCGAGCCGTAATGCGCGCGCAGATGTATGGGCTACAAATTGGCCGCCCCGATTGATTTTTGCAGGGGCAAGTATCGGCCGGGAAACTGGTGCGACGATATTTTAGTCTCGTTTTCGCATTGAATCGTCCCTTTTGTCGTCTTTGGTCGCTGTTCTGCACACGTGCTTCACGAATTCGCTAGAACATTTCGTTTGGTCGCTAGATTGTGTACTTAGTAAAACTGTTTACTTTCGTTCTCGTACAAGAATCGCCTCTTCTGTCGTCTTTGGTCGCTCAACTTTACACGTGCTTTGCTTCAACATTCCATTTGGTCGCTGGACTGTACACGTGCTTTCCTAAAATATTCCGTTTGGTGGCTCGATTGTGGTGCTTGGTGAAACTATTGGTCGTTTTGTGTGGTGGAATTTCAAGGTTCGGTAAGTTTATTGGTAGCCCTTTTAAGTATAATGTTATTGAAACGCTTCGTAGGTTGCATTTATCGAAGTCTGATGGAACTGTGTACGACTCCGCAGTTCGCCGTGTTGTTAGTGTCGCGCTGGACGAGAAACACTCCCACCTTCGCTGTCTGCAGGAATGTAAGAAAACTCGAACATTTTACGCAGCCAATAAAGTATAGCCAAAAAAACTGTAGGAATGTAAGAAAACTCGAACATTTTACGCAGCCAATAAAGTATAGCCAAAAAAACTGTAACTCTTCGAGGTGTGCGGCGCTGCGACCAAAACTGACCGTTGCTTGTGGTCAAATAGCAAATTTTCTGAGTTGTATAGCTCAGCGGCCATTGTGCCACTTGATCATGGCTTGTGATCAAATAAGAAACTTTCCGAGTTATGTAGCTCGGCGGCTGTTGAGCCACTTGATCATTACTTATGATCAGAACACGGCGTTATCGAGTGATGAGGCTCGCATTTGCGTTAAACATTTGCACGGTGTAGACGAAATCAGAGCAGATGAAGCGATCGAATACAACCGAACCACTGTTCAGTCAGATGAAGCGATCGAATACAACCGAACCATTGTTCAGTCGAGTAAATGCGGTACCGGAAGCATTCTTTTGAATAACGTGACCAAATCACGTCGTGCACAGAGTTCTGTCCAGACTTCGATAAATGATACCCACAATAATTATGACAGTAAGCTTATAAAGAGATATGAAAGAGATGTCCGTGCTGATAATAAAATCAACAACAACATTATAATTCGTAATTAAATTGTTTCCTTAAATATAATACAATTCAGGCTTAGAGATCAATTTTATCAAACAACATTCAACCAAAAGGAAACATACAGTATATAAAAGTATCAAAATTAAAAATAAGTCTTCTATTTCTATTAAATTATACAAATGTATATAATTTCCATTAACTAATATACAATATTTATGTTATTGATACAGATTCTCCAGCAGCTAGAACTTTAGACTGCTATGTTCATGGTACTTTGCCTGTGAAGAATTCAACATCATCACATAGGAAATACTTCAAATGCATTCTGCAGAAAAACGATGAAGCAGTTTCAGTTGTTTGTTTTTCCTCACAAAAACAACCAGAACTTAAAACTTTACAGGTAACAAAAACACCTGTAAGAGTTTCCAACTTTAGCACAAGCAATACAGGCGACATTATCCTTGACAACCACACAAAGATAACACCACTGGACAGCCTGCCATTTACATACTCCGACTCATTAACAACAACTGGTACAGCATCCATTTCATCCTTAGCTCAGGTTGCTGCAGAGCAACTCGTAACAGTTAAAGCCCAAGTATCCCATGTGTCTGGTGTCAAGAAAATTCCCACTTCACGCCAAGGTGTCCTGCATAAACAAGAAGTAATCATACGTGACCCAACAGGCTCCATCAAGGTAGTCTTGTGGGAATCATATGTTAACTCGTTGGACACCAACACAACCTACCTCCTGCAAAACTTGAAAGCAAAAGTGAACAAACAAGAAAGGTATTTAAATACAGCAAAGGATGAAAGATTTATCTTTCAAGAGGTCAGCGCATATCAAGAAGCCCTTGCAGAAGTTGACCCCACCGCAGATACGCCATCGATAACTGGGAAAATAATAGGAGTGCAACAAATCAACAATACAATGGCATGCATCACATGTTACAAGAATGTTGCCCCTTGTCCTGAAGATGCAACCCTTGGTGAATGCCAAGGGTGTAAACTTTTACAAGTTATGTCGTCGTGCACACCACATTGGTGTATCAGAGTTACTGTCCAAAGTTCATCTGACTCGTCCCAAAAGCGTCGTCTAACACTTTTCAATCAACAAGTGAACCAACTTTTCTCTGCCCTTAACTTGGAACTTACAATGGACTCTACAAATGAAAGAAAACTGACTTTGACAATTCTCAAAGCAAATAAAAACTTAACCTTCTCATATGATTCCTCTTCTTATAAAGTTACGGATGTAAATGAATAATTACTTAAAACATTTACCAGAGAAGCAAATTTGTACTTGTAAAATTTTCCACACATGCTGTTTTCACACCAGACACCTGCGGTCAACAAAGTCATGGGTGTTTTTACTTTATATTCCTCAATTACACACTGTTGTTGTTCCAAAATTAAAAACCTTGATTAAGAACTATAATATTTTTTCATTCATATTTTTAAACTAATATTTTTTGATCTCATAAGTTATGTACTTTATTGTACCATACATTTGTAAGTATTTTTAGTTGAAAGCAAATTCTGCAATATTAATTCATACTTCAATATATTGCTGTTTCAAGTTAAAAGTGCTTTCTATGGAATTCACATGTTGCTGTTTCAAATATAAAATAATGTTGTCTGTAACCTTAAAGGAACAGTGCCACAGCTGAGTTTAAGTTTGAACTTTTGAACTGTGTCGTTACTTTCATACTTGTGTGTTACACATAACACACATTCAAAGACAAGCAATTGTCATTCATTCTTAGAATTAATAAATTTATTGTTTACAGTTTATTCGCAATCAATGTTGTTAAATTATTCTTACAAACATTTCACCTTCCTCTTTTTTCCCATCGCCAACAAATTGTACAAGAAAAAGGGGAAATCTCAGTCAACACCAAAACCTACTCCTCCTTTCAAGCCTTACTCGAACGCATTCCCCTAATCACTGATTACTACTAGTTTAGTAATAAATGTGGCATGTGGCGTGGTATGTTCAATTCCAGGTGCTAAATAATCTTGAATAATTTGCTGTTACGCGAGGGTTTCCAAAGCGCTTCAAAATGGAAGACGCCAACTAGCCATCTTGGCGAGCAAAATTCGACGCGTTTCTTCGAGATTAGACACACGAAACTAGGTAAAGCCGTTGGCATATATGCTGTATTTTTCATACTTAAAAAAAAAGAAAAAAAATCGGTAGATTTTTTTTTAATTGGAAAAAAATGAATAGTTTAAAATTCAGAATTTACGCATCGTAAACCTCTTCCTCTTCATTCGTTGACAACTTTTTCTAGGAGTTTCCGATCTTTCCATACATTAAGCTTTCAAATAATCCATTGGATCTGAGCATTACTTAAACGTTGTTGTAACAGCTCCCAATTATACACAAGCATAATATTTTGAAGCAAAAATTCAACAGTCAACTGTGCAGTAATTTCTACCCAGCCGATTTCGTTGAAACTTGCTCACATTAAAACTTGGATAATTTGAACTTGTTGACATTAATTAGAAAAAAATCTATCGTCACGTTTGGAAAATATTTGCGCTTTTTTCATAAATTTTTTTTTTTAAAAACGCTAATATCTCGTGTTCGTTTATTTTGTTCGCCCTAAAGTTCAAAGCTTTATAAAATTTGAACATTTGTTATTTCGACCGCCAAAAATCAGAAAAATCGGTTGAGGTTTACATGCCCAAAACTTGATTTAGAAAAGAGCACCTCCGTTCCCAAAAATAGCCGCGGGCCACCTTAAGCAGTGTAAAACTGAAACTTAAAATTAAGAACGATGAACGCTTTGATCTCACAGAAATAAAATCCTGAGATTACTTGTAATGCCAGTATTAATCTTCTTTCGAACAACCTGACTAGTCATTAAACACTAAGGCTTTCACAACACGAAAACATGCTATTTTTAACGGAAAAAGGAACACCGTATTCACATGAAATTTGCGGAAAGTGTAACAAAAACAGTAATGCTTACTTTCAAACTATTGACTTAATATGTTGTTAAACAAAGTGAACTTTTATCGTGTATTCAATTTCCAAATATCTGAATTAGAAAAAAAAATCGCGATGGTGGAATCACATTATAGAGTTACAATTTGGACCAGATGCATCCATTTTGTGCCTTCTTTTGCATTTAACAATACGTACAAGGAAACCTTTGTTGCGTTAATTTTCAGCCAATCACGAGTAAGCATAAAACTAAGCTTCATACATGTCATATATTTGGTTTGATTCATATATTTGGTTTGGTGAAATGCTAATGCCCGGGGGTTAGCCCGGGGGGAGGGGATGGGCACTGCTGAAATTGACTGATGCATAAAGATTACGTTCTGTTCTGAGCTAGCTATGTGCTTCGCAAGGTATATATTTGAAACTTAATAGAGTAAATAGCAGCCAATCGACGATTCTCTCTACAAACTAGGTCTGAATATCATAGCTGAAAAAAACCTTGACCAGGTCTATATGTAATTATGTTCTACAAATCCTCTGACGTCACAAGCTTTGGTTTGCATATTTTGGTGCATCTGTAACTACAACACTCGTAACATCAGGCGCTCTGAGAAGGTTTTTATCGGTAGAAACCATCAAAGAAAGGCTGAATTTGATATGAAGTTCAATAATAAAATGCATCATTTCATAGCCACTTGAAAGTTTTGGACTCGGCTTCTAGGAATGTCAAAAGTCCAGTTAGTTATAAAAGGTGTTTAGCGGTACCCTTTTGGAGTTGTTCGCACCGACCTGGTTGCTTCTAAAGTTTTCTTGATATAATAAGCTATATCATTCCAGTAGCTAGAGCTTACAGTTCTTAGTTTGTGGATGAAAAATGTACGGTAATGAACTTTATTTCTCAATTCTTTTATTCTTAATGAAAATAGTCTTGCAAGAAAGCTACCACGTTCAATCCGGTGCAAAATTTTCAACATTTTCCCTACGAAAACGAGTTGAATCAGAAGCGATTGTTCTAAACATTTAACTATAAGAAATTGCGATAAAATATTTCGAAGCATTTTAAGTTAAAAGTTTGTTAAAAACGACGACGTTTCGACGTTAGGCTAATGTCATTAACAAGTCAAAATGAAAGTTGATAAAAAATGTATAAATAGTAAGTCAAAACAATAGTTCAATAGATGTGTTAAAATGTAGACTGTCCACAGCCTCTCGACTTTTCAACACAAAAAAGCAGACGAAGCGAGCGGGAAGCGCGAGCACGCCGAGGGAGGGGGCGGGAAGCGAGCGAAGCGAGCGAAAGAAAAATAGAGAGGCTGTAGACATCTTTGAATAAAAGTGCAAGCTTTAGACCCCTCCCCTTGTCATCGCCTTGTAATTTACAACTCCGCCTCTTGACCTTTCAATTAACCAATAAAATTGAGCGGTAAAGTGCTTGTTTATAAATTTAAATTCCCACAAAAAGAGGCAGAAAGCCAAATCAAGCGGTCCTTTCGATTTTTGCAGAATATGCGGGTGTTCCTTCGCAATTCGTTTGGGGAACTTCGGCAAGACATCGTACATCTCTACGGAAAATTTATTTGTGAGGCCAAAACGCGAAGGTGTTTTACGGCGAAAGTTGGCAGACGTGTTGCTCGATTTGGGAATTGCAGTGCAAGCAGACGAATTTCGTTCTAGTAGAGTGTGTTCATCGTGTGCATCTACAACTAGAAGTGCAGCAAGCAATATTGAATTTATAAAGAAATCTCTAGCGCGACCGATAGATGGCGTAGAATCTCCTAAAAGGAAAGTTGATCGTGACGAGCGATTCAAAAGAATCTCACGTTCGCCTCACACGTCTTCGGCGAAGCAAAGGTTATGCCAGCAAAGTGATTCGCCAAAGAATCGTGAACAACGCAAGCAAAACCCGTCAAAGCAGCCTCAGGCAAGAAGGTTCATTTCTTTTGACTGTAGTACCGCTACAACAAGAACAACAACATTCCCATCTTCTTGCATTTGTTTTGTCATAACATTCGGCGCCAGTCGGTAAAATTCCAACTACGTCCTTCGAACAAAGAAGGTGGCGAACAGCCTCTTTCTGCTTGTCTTTGAGAGACGAAACGTTTGGAAATCTCTGCAACGAGCGTTCCAATAAATTATCGATCCATCGCAAAATACAGCAATGACAACTCGAGCAAACCGCAAGACGCGCCTGCAAGCAATCATGATCGGCCGTTGTCAAGGTCATGACACTTTTGCCGCCTTTCAACCAATGGGAATTTTCCGTTTCTGGAGAAACGGGAAATTCAATATTTTCAAAGATGTCTACAGCCCCTCTATTTTTTCGCTCCCTGCCCCCCACCCCCTTGCTTCTTCCGTTTTGCGCTGGCGTCCAGTTCTCTAGTCGTTCTCACCGCGCGCTCATTGATCGAAAAAAACACGAAAAAATAGAGGGCTGTGAACAGTCTAGTTAAAATGTTGAAAAATTACAAAATGTTACAAAATTAATGAAGTGGGTGCAAGTTTTTTAGGTTATCTGTTGACTCCTTAATTATTGCTGTTTTTAAATGAAAGATAATAACTTTTTAAACTTGTTTTCCCCTGAAGAAAAATTTGGATTTGTTTGTTTTGCTTTGGTTTGTATAAAGCGTCTCAGTAATCCACCACCCCCACCCCCATCCCCACCCCTCCCCCCACCCCCGAATAGGGTTAACATCATACTAAATAGCAGGACTCAAAATTTTAATTCTCATTATCGATTGTTAGATATCTCTTCCAGTGTTCGTGTTCTGAGAATTAAGTATTAAATCAAGACAACATCCTCTAGTTGATCATTTCTTTACCATGTCACCTGAATATTGAGAAACAAAGACCTGGCGTTTCAATGTTTTCAGTCTTTTATATGAAGCTGAAGCTGCAAAAAATCGCGAATTGGTTTCACATCTGGAGCGTTGACATGTTTTTCTCTATCTGTTATATATTTTTGATTTCAATTCTCTCTTAGAATGAACGACCTCTGCGGCTATTTTCTAAACTTCTTGTTTGGTCAAGGAACATTATTTTTTAGTAACTTATTCGAAAAAGTTTTTGTTTGTTGATAACTGAGTCTAATTTTGCACTGAAAATATAATACAACAATTCATCTTTGACAGTTTTACTTTGAACATCGAAGAAAATAACTAGATTTTAACTCTTTTCACCCAACGCTCGAAATATTGATTCTTATTACTGACTCACTTACATTTCTTAAAAAGTAAGTTCGGAGAATTTTGGAAAACATCAAGACAATTTGATGAGTTTCTTTATAAAATAGTAAAAAATTTTGAAGAAAAGCATTTTTGTTTGATCACTCTAAGTCTGAAAGGGTAAATGACAGGATAAAATAAAACTACGATGTACTTATCTGATTGTAAGATGTTTCCAATTGTCAACTTGCGTCAGAGTCCAAGAGCCACACACTTCAATCCAACACGATTGAACTCAGGAGCCCATGCACTTTCTTTTAGTACATCATTGTGTAACCTGGACTAAACGGATTAACATCAATACAACTCGAGTTTTTTCTTTCTTTCAACACATTTACTTACTTTTAACAGTCGTTTTTAAATTTAGGTAACTTTTAAAAAGGACTTTGCTGAGCATGTGCCTCATACGATCGTACTCTGACCAATCATCGAGGAGATTGTCTTTTTAGCCAATCAGGTGTCAATATATATACAGGTCTGTATTTTAGCTTTGTTTTATCTTATTCAGTTTAATGAATTTTTCTGATTTCTCTGGGTCATTTTCCCGTTTAATTTTCTCAAACAGGGCTAATGTTAAACTTTTTAGTCCCAGTTCTAACAAATGTAATAATTCTCCTCAATAACTGGTTGATTACATTGAGAGTTTGATGGTTGATCGAGACAATAATATTGCTACATACACTGAAAGACACTCGACAATGTATCGGCCTTGTACACTCTTGAACTAAAACTGTTAAAGTGTAAACAACAACAACAACAACAAAAGAAAATTATGATGGACTTATCTGAAAGAAGATGCTTTCAATAGCCGGAGCAGACATAGGCGAAGTGCTCAGGCCAGACTTCGTTCTATCCAAACAGCGGTTGTAAGCAAAAATCCAAGTACTTTATTTCTTTGGCTTGATCTCTGTTCAGCCTGGAGAACAATGGAAAGTCCATTAGTTACTGTTTATAGTTTTGAGCCAGCGGCCCAAAACCAGAGGAGATGTTGTTGTCGTTGCCAAGGCGGTAATCAATCGAATTCGACTTGCATCAAACGATATTTACCGAAGAACGAACGTTCAACAACCTTTTTATATAATAAGTGCAGACTTCAATTAGTATTAAATCAGCTTTCTATATCTGTCCGTTAAATTTGACTTTGGTCACAATGGCATAGCCATCAACATGTAACTCGGCTTTTTTAGCGCCAATTTCTCTTGTTAGAAATCCTGTCAACCTAGTTCTTATATACCAAAACCTCGAAATCCTAACAAAACCACACAATCAGAAACACCACAAAACAAATCTGGGCAACACCGTGATTGACTCACCTGAAAATGAATTTGCTTTCAACATCAGGTCGGCCAGGATGAACTTGTTTGCTTGAATTCAAAATCCACAAAGGAGTGATTAATCGATCCTGAAGCCAAGAACCAGAATGGCTGTACAACATTTCTTCACAACTCGTACCCTGCACAAAAATGAACAACAAACAATTCACCAACATCAGCTAACAGCAATACTAACTAGCTCCTATCAAGTCGCTCTCAGTATTCGGAATATTTTTTGCCGTGAACGGCTGCTAAGAAGGTTTTGGAAACGAACTAGAACTTTTGTTAATTTGTTCGGAAAATCTAAAATCTATTTCTTCAGCAATGGCAAACGTAGAGGTTTGATTTATTAATAGAAGAGTGAAAATGCTCACGGCAGCTTTCCGTTATGGTTGGGAGGGATCCATGTTAACTGCGCTTGGCCAAACGAACAGTATCACACAATAATAGCTACTCACATTAAAGACAATAACTGACAATTTTGGTAACTCCGTATTTCAACAACTTAAAACTACAACGAATTCTGCTGCGTGGCCGATGAGTACCTCGAAACTTTACGGAGTGGCTATCTAAAACTATTAAAAGGCCAAGACTGGAAGGATGGAGAAACTTCAAAAACTAAAGCTATATAATTACTAGAGAAAAGGAAGAGAGAAAGGATAGACTTACCTAAACGAAGCACATGGAGGAAGATGTCCGCCGTTTGCGTCACAGTACAACAGTGAGACACCAAGCTTCTGGGTGTGTGATTTGACACTTCATTATATACGCAATTAAAATTCATTCCACGCCGCTACGAGAAAAGCGCTTTTCTCGCAAGCAGTGCACAATACGTTTTACGAAATGTTCAACATTTTTGTGCTTTGAAGCCAGCTTGGACAATGCCACAAGAAACGCACACACCCCAAGGACCAAAGTGTAATGTTATATTTGTATAAACAGGTGCGTGAACACTTTTGTATGTAAAATAATAGAAATAACTATGTGAAATTAATAAAAAAACACCCTTTTTTGCATTGTTCAACATTTTTTTGCGCATTGAATCCGACTTCGACTATGTCGCAAGAAAAGCACGCACCCTAACACAGGCAACCCACACACTCTAAACGTCCACGGAAGAGCTCCGAAGGGAACATAACAAATATCATACATACAATATGCATACAGTTCTTTGTTTATTGAAAAGAATATCCAGAATAATAGAGAGCCGTGGAAGTCAGTGCGTTATAAAGTAAACGGGAGGCAGGAAAAACAGTTCATTTACTTCGAGTCTGCTTTGTTCAGATAGAGCCAGAAGGAAAGGAAAGGCAAGGAGTGTACATAGTTTTTTTTTAATTTTACGTATCACAAGTTGCTTGTATAAAGAGAATAAAATGAAAAAATATATTAGGGAAAGTACAATGTTAGTTCACATGCGAGTGGCTTCGCTTTAGCAAGGTAGAGTTAAGGATTTTCAATTGAAAGAGAACTTTCATGTCGTTTTCAAAGAGTTTATGTAAACACGTTTATGACGCAATATTGTATTTTGTTGTTTTACCAAATTAAAATCAAAACGACCGCTTCCTGAGTGTAAAATCTGTTTTTTGGTGAGCACACTCAAACTCCGTCGCGGAAAGCATGTCTTTTCCCCCCGAGTTATGTTACTAGCGAGATTTAGAGTCCAACAATTAACTACTTTTCATAATATTCTTAAGAAAAAAGGAAGTAAACTCTTCCCGAATTGAGCCTGCTAAACATAAAACCGTTCTATTTTCTTTGTCCATGTGTTATCAAAAATTTCTTCACTTTTGTGCCATGCCGTTAGCTGACTTTTCAAGTAGAAGAACTGCTCATCAGACCACATCTCGCTGGAAGCCTGGACTCTAGTGTCCCACCGGTTGGGCCCACCCTCCTGCTGCTCAGCGGATTCACCCTCGTTTTTCATTGTAACCTGGCCTTGTATGGTAACCTTAGCTGTGGTTGGCTCGCCTTCTTTGATCGTGAAGGTTTCCACGTTTGTTTCGTCATACACGGTGTTCGTGTCTTTCAGAAGAACACATCCATCATCAATGGAAACAGTGAGATTGTATTCGTCGGAGAGCTGAGCAATCTCTAGATTCCTAAAATACAAAAAACAGAGCAGTTTTGAATTCCTGTTTTCTAAATACAGCGTCATAACGATTCAAGGCAGTTGGTCTTGAGAGGAAACGACCTCACAATCTCTACAAAATGTAAGCACCAGTGAAAACAAAATCCATTCCTTCAGGGGTGGCGCAGTGGTGAAAGCGCTCGACTCCCATCAGTGTGGCCCGGGTTCGATTCCCCGATCCGGCGTCATATATGTGGGTTGAATTCGTTACTGGTTCTCGTCCTTGCTCCGAGAGTTTTTCTCCGGGTTCTCCAATTTTCCTCCCTCCAAAAAAACAAAACTTCTAAATTCCAATTCGATCAGGGAAGAGAAGAACAGTAGATGAAGAGCCACTACAAATTTCTATTACACTGGTTCAGCCAGTATGGTTATGCGTTCTTGTTATGCGCAAAAGCTTATGCTTGCCCTTGTGCCCAGTGAAAACTAACTAGCTTTAATCGTGGAAAATGTACAAGAATCAAAACCCAACTAAAACTAATTGGGCATGATCGAATTTTTTTTTGAAGGGGGGGGGGGGGGGGGGGGTTAATCCTTAGTTTGGAGACCTAAATTCATAACTTTGCAACACCTCCCCAGTTTGCAGTACGACACGCTTACCTTGTCTTCTGCGGTTTTCTCCGCCACTCAACAGGTAAGATAGCGATCTTATATTCAGGATCAGGAGGTTGAAGTCCTTGCATCTGGGCATCCTTTTCCTTTACTTCGTCATTCGAGACACGAACCGGAAGTACTAACTTACTCTTACTTCCTGTCTGTATCGAGAGACATGATGCGTGTGGAGAAGGCCAGACATACGGCCAGTGGACTGAGGAGAGCGCCAGACGTATTTTATGGCCAGCGGCTACAGTGTAGGCAGTGGAATCAAATTTTACCCGCGCATGGTAGATTTCATGAGGCTTCAGTGGCTGAATATCCTTTGGCGAATGGCCGCCAAGATGAGTCAAGTTTAGAACTCCTACAGAGAAATAACAAATGGTGAACATACATTTATTCACTCCACGGTATTCCAAAGTTTGTTAACAGACCCGTTTACAGGGTCACAAAGTGGAACAAAATGCAATATTTGGGCATTTCATTTTCAACGCGAATATAAAAAAGAGCTCTGCATCTTACACTGGCACAGTTAGCGTAAGAAACGTTCGCCAGTTGGTAGCCCTAACATATTGTCTTTCCATTTTGTGCTTCCCTCCATAAGCTATCGCTCTTCTCATTTTCCCCTCCCTCCCCTCCCTGAGCCTATCGATACCCTATCTTTTTGCAGTTCCACTCACTCGAGCACGGTCGCACATATTCAGCTATTATTCAGACAGAATGAAACAGACTGTAACGAATAGTGTGCTGGTTTTCATCTGAGAATCTTTAGTCGGTAATTCGGTAATAATTATTGTCTCCGAAACACAATTCATAGTACGCATCTAAAACAGCTGAAGATCACCGTCACTCGGTTCAACCTCGTCTCTCTCTCCTGCCCCCCCCCCCCCCCCCCTCTCCCAAGAGCGAGGGAGGCAGGAGAGGGAGACCCTAGGAACGATGTTGCTCTCGGTTTTTATTTGCTCGGGCGTGCATTCAACATCGAATTGCTGTACAAACGCGCCATGTTTACCGGTCTTTTTAAAACTGGCGGAAGTAAACCACAAACTGGTTAACTTTGGTTCATCATATCATAATCGTTTATATTGTGGTTGCAAAACATTTTGTGAATAAGTCGACATGAAATGTTCACGTACCTCGTGTTATAAGAGAAGATTCACCATTCGGAAACACATCACACAATCTAGCGGCTACCAGAGCACAGGGCCTGTCACAGCTCAGTTGCAGGTGAATCTCGACAAATCCCAGCACCTCAACAGGATCTTTTAGCGTTGCTGTCTCCCAACACTCCGCCAAAGTGTCCTCTAATCTTTGTTCCACCGGCAGCTCTTCGAGACTAAACACCAACGGGAGACCGCCCCATGATCCACTGAGAAACGAGGACTTAACAGATACCTTGGATTCGATTGGCCCGTTGCTAGTGGATTGGTCCTCTGGTGCTATTACTAAGCGTCCGTCATTGTGTAAGAAGAATTCTTGACAATTTACATTCGCCGAGGGCCAGCGGTCCTCTGCAATCCACTTTCCGGGCCAGATGTCTTCTTGATGTGCATTTGAAATGCCTGTTGACAGAATGCAGAAATGGATATTTCACGGGCTAAGAGTCTATTTTAAAGAGCTTGATTTCTGCTGCTCTCTCGAATCGGAGAAAGGAGAGTCTGAGTGGGCTCATTTTCCCGAACAGCAGCTGGTAAACCAGCATAGAGTTGGGATAAGGTTACTATGTATTTGCGTCGAGTTTTAGCTGAGAAAAAAAAAAGATTTTCACATCTTCCCAACCTCCCACCCTCCCCTCCACCCGTCTCAACGAAATACTAAGCGTTCTAAAAAAACTTTAAAGTTACTTCATTTATCGATAAAATCAATACAAAGGACCTGTTCCACTGAATCCATATAGTTTATTTTGACTGCTGATGATAACTAACATGATGGGAACTGTACTAACATACCATCCCTCATGTACAGCCTTATAACAGGTTCATCCATAACACCTGTGGACAGGCCCTTCAAATGACAGTCCCACCACCTGACGCACTCTTTTAAGTGGTCTATCCGAGGCCCTGGTGAAGAATCAGCAGGCCATGCATGGGACCATGGTCCAATCAACGCACGGACAGGACACTCCAGATGCTCCACCATACGAAATACTGCGTCAGTATAGAGATCAGAAAATCCACCAATCAGAAACACAGGACATTTGACGGCGGTGTAATCTTCAGCAATGGAACCATGCTGCCAGTATGGATCACGAGTCTGATGTGACAGCCATTTGTGTACCCATGGTTCACTTGATTTATTCAAGCGTTCTAACCACACTTCTTTCCATCTACGAGTTCAGCAAACATTTCGTAGTTTAAATATAAAGTTCTTCTTCCTTAAGATCAGTTATAACGCTCACATCTGTACAGTCTCATGATTTTGACCTTAATTTACTACTATTACAGTAGCCTGTTCCGTTCGGACGTTCAGTTAGCGCGAAGAATGGCAGAAGACGACAAGGGTTACTCTGAGAACTGCGGCGAATGAACGCTCCCTTGCCCCAAGTCCCTCGCCAGTTTTACTAGTCCCCGTACTTGCGCCAATCCCGTTTTTCTTACTTCTCCACTTCTCCCCAGCTAACCGAATGCTTGGAACAGACTAAGACTACAGTCAATGTATCCTGCACTTGCTTGGAAAAAATCTTTGAAACTGATTGAACTAATCATAAATACACAATACCCTGACAACGCCCATACCTACCCAAGGTTAATTTACTGGAATCTGATTTATAATTGCTGGGGGCAACCTACATATGGACCAGAATGCCATCGAGGGTGAGTACATCTAGCAGTTCGCTAAGTCCTTGCATACACTGACACTGGCTCTTTGAATAACCTAGCCATGTGACCTTGTGACATGACCTCCATTACACGACCTTCTCAGGTGACCTTGTCAATCAAAGAAAATTGGTTGTGGACTGGAGCGTTTGTCAGAAATCGTAATAGGGTTATATGAAATAAGTAGACCGCAAATTATTTGAGACTGAGTTTGAAAAATTTATAGATCAGCATTTTTTTTTCATACAAAACTTCTAAATGCATTAAATTTTCAAACCACCATAAAGACAATTTACAATGGTCACAAAATTGGCAACTCTTTGGTACCATGACCACTTTTATTGATTTACAAGATCAGATGACGGGATTCGACAGAGGGTCTGTAGAGGAAGATTATCATTAAGATGACTACCTTGTACCCAAGCTGTCCGGATGAGGAGGCCGTGCATTCCAAAGGAACATGATGTGAGCCCATGACAGCATTTCCCTGCCGAGAACACAGCCACCGCGGTAGTGAATGTCATCAGCATATCGGTCATCAGTGGAATAAGTGGATATAATGGTCTTCAGAGCAGAGGGTTGCCTGGCTGCTACTTGAAGGCCATTAAATCCTCCCCAGCTTTTCCCAAACATGCCTGGAACCAACATTATACATTCTTCAGCACTACGGTTTTTAATGATTCAAATTTTCGCTTGATATCACAGCTTGTCTGAGGATCCTCAAATACAAGCAAACTGGAGTGGAACTTACCGCAAGCAAACCAGAGTAAACCATACGCAAAGTGGAGTGCTTCTAAGCTAACTTGAATACAGGCAAACCGTGGTTTACTACATAATAGCCTACTTTGTTTAAAAATCACCTTGACTCATGACTCATTTGACTCATAAAACAGGGAACTTTCTCTGGCTTGGGTCACATTTGAGTAAGAAAGTTGACTCTCACCTTGCTTGTCTCCATCCCAGAGTATATATTAATGGGTATTGCCAACTGTGAGAAAAACCTGATTAATGAAATAAGGGGTGATCTATAATGGCCTGGCATCCCATCCAGAAGGGGTAACAATACTCCTAGACACTCCATGCTACTAAAACCAGTGTACTACACTTTAGCAGCATAGGAGAGTTTGGCTATAAAAACACAGGCTTACCAACATTTCCAGTACACCAGTGTTGCTGTGAAATCCAGCTGATGACATCACAACAGTCATCCTGCTCTTGTTTTTCATATTCGTCATAATAAAATCCTTCCGAGTCCCCAGACCCCCGCATGTCAACACGGACACAGACATAGCCATGGGAACAAAAATATGAATGGTTCTTTTCATCTCTCTGAGCTGTCCAATCAACACGACGATATGGAAGAAATTCTAGAATACAAAAAAAAAACATCGACATCAAACTATCAGCCAAGGGAAGAGAGGAAAATTAAATTAATAAGTAGTGGCAGGAACAGAAAGTTAAGGAAGCCCCTTCCCCAATTACTGGCACAGGAAACAGTGTCAACAGTCCTTCTTCACTTCAGGGGCCCTTTGCGATCACTACTAGGTTCACCACCACTGTTTTGCCAACCTTCAGGTTTGTTTGTGTGGGCAGGGGAAATTGTTTTCACTATTTACTTTCACAGTTCCTCTCTCCAATCAGGCCTCGCTTCTCTGGATTACAAGTCTAGTGCCCTAACCACAAGGCCACGCTGCCTCCTGAGTTTAATGCTAGTTTCTTGAGCCACACAGCTGTAGGCTTGATTACCAGCCACTGTCCCCCTCAAATACATCCTCCCCTCTCTCCCAGAGGAGAGTGGGAACAAAGCCTGGATTGGGGAGAGCAGCAAAAATCAAGCCTTATGCTCAGAAAAGGATTTAAGGACATCTACAGACTGAAATGGTCAAAATTATTCTAAATCACTGATAGAAACTACACTTTTCCCTTTAAGGGGGGTCCTTCTTAACTACTAATTTGTTGCTTAGGTAGGTTTAGGTAGGTTTCTAACCATCATTTTTTGGAAACCACTGACCCACTGTGGATAAGCTTTTAGCACAGGTTTATCAGTGCTTCAAGAGTTTCAAATCACGGTAATATTTAATAAGTCATGTGACCAGAATAGAAAAATCCCTAAAAATGAAACTGGGCATATATATCTGAAAACTTAAACTCAGTGTCAATAGATTAAAAATGTCCACATGCTTAATGATTGCTTGGTTTCATGAAATCGCATTATTTACAGACTTTCTTCAGTAGTGTTCCTTTTTTAGGTTAACAGTAATTCCATGAGTAGGATAATAATAATAATAATAATAATAATAATAATAATAATAATAATAATAATAATAATAATAATAATAATAGGGACTGGAACTAGTTATGCATGTGCAATGTTATTTTTTAAAAAGCAAATGTCACCTCCTAATAAAATTCACCATTTTGCATTACAAAATGCTCTAAAATTGCTTGCACCAAATCACCACCTTCAACACTTCCTTAGCAACTGCTCTAGATCTGTAATTAAGAAGGACCCCCCCCCCCCCCTCCCCCAAACCCTTAATGTGATAACATTAATAGCATGTTAACTTCATAACAGAGGTGTGTGTGCAAATTTAACCTACACATGTCATATGCATAGCATGGGGTAAAATTCTAAATACAGATCAGTCTCACCTAGTATAGCAGGATATTTTTCACCCCCTCCAGACTTGCCAGCACTTTTGTCAACCATTTCTGGGATCCAGAGTTTAGCTGCCAGTTTGGTGCCATCACGCATTGGGATCCATGCCAATGGGGTTTGAGTCACAGTATATGACATATTGGTTTACAGTGTATTAATATTCTAGAAACGGACAGAGAATTATACATTATTCATGGTTTTATCAACAATATAACCATTTATACCATGCCATGGAAAAACAGCCAATCAAAATTCTACAGAAAAGGCATTGTATATTCGACATTATTAAACCCAACCTTCCCATAGGCATTGTGCACAGCGATCTTATTCTTGATTAAATTTATCAAGCGTATTTTCTATGGTGTGGTTAAAATGGCTATGCAACACTTTCTTGTGATATACATGGAATATCCCACTACTCACTAATACATCTTCTTGGTATGCACTGTAAATTACTATAAAATACAAGTGACTCATAGGAGTTTCTATAGTATACCACTCAAAAGCTAACTTGTATATAACATGTAATACAATATAAATTAGCATGAAAGTGATCTGACTGCCTCTACATATGCACTTAAAAAATTTGCCGCAGTGTGTATTAGTGGCTAATAGTTAGTGTTTTGAACTCTGGATTTAGCAGGGTCATTGTGTTTTGTTCTCGGGCAAGACACTTTATTCTCATAGTGACTATCTTGATCTCCACCCAGGTATATAAATGGGACCAGTGAACTAATACTGGGGGAGGGAGCCTGCTAGCCTGGACTAGCTAGCATCCCAATAGAAGTATTCGCTTATGCTTGAGAAACTGGGATAAGCTCCAGGGGTGTGGGCCACACTTGGCTCAAGTCAGACTTACCTTTACCTAGTAGTGGAATAGACCATCTACACTTTACTAAAGATGGGATAGCCTGTGAGCAAGCTCACCTTTGGGTCACACACACGAGTGATCTGTGAGTGATACAATCTGGCAGGCAGGAGTCTGGTGCCGCAGGGCCAAGAAAGTGAGCCTGCAACAATCTCTTTAAATTTTCATTTCTGCTTTGCCTGAGAAAAGTCAAATACCATTGGCCGAAAAGCACGAAAGGTAAGAAAACTGCCAATCCATTGTGTTTGGTGAAGTCGGTAATTTGCGTGATGGCAAGAAACATAAACAATGTGAATGCATCCTGGCAATTTGCCCGCTTACCAGCATCACCAATAACCAGATAACCGAAACATTAGGTCACTAGGAATCAAATGCGTGTCCTTAAGCCTGCTGAGCGAGTGATGTTTATCGTATTCCTGTGGTTTCCGGGGTGGAAGTGAAAAGATTGCAGAGATTGTTGCAGGCTCACTTTCTCGTGGCTTCACCACTCGTGTGACGAGGCTTTGCCGCGCGTGTGTGTGACCCAAAGCTGAGCCTGCTCACAGGCTAAGGATGGGCCAATTATAATCAATTATAATTTCTGTAAGATCAAGTCTGCATTCAATCCTAGTGGCCCATCAGGGCAGAGCTTATTCCGGTTTCAGTAGCATGAAGTAACTAGGAGTAATTTTCTACTCCACACTGGATGGAGTGCTTGTCCATCGCAGGGTTACCCCTCAGCATTAAATGTGCCGGTATCCATTTAAACACCTGAGTGAAGAGAGGCTCTATGTGGGTAAAGTGTCTTGCCCAAGGACACAACACAGTGACCCCAGCCAGGGCTTGAACCTGGACTGCTCAATCTGGAGTCCAGATCACACTAACCCACCACTGTTCTGTAGAATCCAATTGACACAAAAAAAACTCTATAGCAAGTTCTGCAGCAACTGCATCAGTTCATAGGCAAAATTATTGAATGATCTGCAGCTCACGGAATAGAAGTTGAGATCTCAAGGTGAAACTTATTACACTAACTAGTTAATTTAACAGTCGTTTCTAAATGCCTGTACCACTACATTATGCATCATCGTCAATATCATTTTAAAATCTTGGGGAACCTGTGGTCCTTTCCGGTCATACCCAACTTACAGAAAAGCGGGTTCTGACCATCTTAATTTACTATAAAAGTACAAAATCGACCACTTTTAGAGTGATCTTTTATAGGTCAACTTTTCTACGGTAGCTGGCTTAACGGGGAAACAAATATTAGCAACTCTCTCTTCGCTGATTTTCTCACGACACGTAAATATTTGGCTCTTCACTCGCAATACTGTTTAAGAACGATTAAACAGATTAAAGCCGTTTCATATATAATTTCGTTGGGGACCATGGGGGAAATTAATAATTTGTACATGATGTATTCTCTTGTTTAGGCGATTGTTTTAGCTAAGATAGATAATATAAGAAATATACACTGTATATAGCAATATTAATTTTTTTTTTTTGCTGTGCTCGCCGGCATATTGGTTAAACGTTCAATTTCAATTACTATGGCCCCTCGTTCAACCAATTTGCATCTAAATTCAATTGTGTACGAAAAAAGTACCTTCCTTACGAAGGAGTTTTTAAAATATTTTATGAAATGTTCAATTTACTCACCAAATCACGCAATGATCGCCTCCGTATAGTGTAATTTCCTGGTCCCTTGTGCACAAAAGACAGGGGACTGGAATGAGTGTCACAGATTAACCAAGTTTTATTAAACCACAAGCAAAACAGGAATGGCACACTCTGCTGGAGTGCTTGGTTCTAGTCTCCTAGCGGATTACAGATTTTGAAGTGTATCAGGGATCCATTTTAGGCACGATCGTTGTAGACTTTCTAAAAGTCGTTTGCTTCTCGTTTCTGTTTGGCAGTAGACGTTGATCTCGACTTTGCCGTCGAGATTTCCGAAGTATTTCCTTGGGGTACCCCAGAGAAGGCTTTGTATTGGAACACGTTGTGCTTTTTAGGGTGGGCATAGGTACCCGATTCTTGGATGTGGAAGTTGCACGCCTTGTGTAAATATTAGTATTCTATACACGAGTCGAAACTTAAACTCATGGAACTGCCTTTGTACGCTTCAAATCGTCAAAAAAAACTGCATAAAAATAGACTTGCACAATGCGAAAAATATTTCTAATTCATTTTATTGCAAATTGACAGCAGTAAAAGCCGATTTTAGGAAGCTTAAATATTTACAATAGCGATTAGCGAGAAAATTTGAATATTTATATGGGGCATGCTGTGACCTCACAAACATAGGATGGTAAGCCTGTGATTATATTTTCGTTAGAAAAACATTGTTCCAAAAGGGACCGCGCGAGACGCGAAAAGAAAAACAACTCTGGTTACCAGTCCTAATCCAAGTATTAATTTTCCACTCTCTCCAGTCTCCATCTTGGGATGCTGCGTTCGTTCATACAAGAACAAAAATAAGAACGCGCGTTGCGTTATGCGGCACGACAGTGTTTGAGTGAGATTACCTGCGTGACTGATAGCACTGCACTGGATCAAGTTCAGGTATCCACCAAGTTTTTAATCAGTTCAGTGTCAGTTGTCTTTGAGTACAAATTACTGTATATCCTATAAAAGAGGCAGGTATTATATATAATATATGATTAGTTCCGTTCTATGATTCATATGAAAAGTTTCAGAAGTTTGTGCAGCGACGAGATGAAAAATGCAGAGCGTAGCGTCTAGCGCGTAAAAGGTATGCACGGCCAAATTACAAAAACCACGCAAAAATCTTATAGTAATTATCCTGTTCTAGCAGAAACAACATTTGGCGCCAATATGCCACGATATGCTGTACTGGTTCCTTTAGCTGCGACACATAACTTACTTTTCACGATTTTCATGGCCAAACCCCAAAATATTCAAATATCTGTATTCTGAAATAAAAGACACATTACAGCTTTTGGATGTTGCTAGTATTTAAACAAAAATGTGATTGAGAAAATGAAATAATTATAAATAATTATAAAATCGACCATGCGTACTGAAGCCGAACGCCAGATTAATTAATTAAGTATTCATCGAAGACAAGTGAAGGTGAATTTTTTTTTTTTCTTGGGACAAAGCAACTTGTCACAAGTAACCTTCAACTTCTATTTTCAATTTTTTTTTTTTTTGGAAAATTTGTCTTGTTTTCATGTTCTCGTTATCTGACCGAGACGTGTAGACCGCGTACAAACACCGATAATTAACTGGACTATTTCCATTGATCAATGTTGATTCACTTTTGGGCAGAGGAACGATATTATGGTCCGCCTTATGGGGTCCCTTTTCGATTCGCTCGCGGTCACCTTGTCAAACTCAAATAGTCGAGCAAAAATCGAAATAAGGTATTTGATCTGCCGGTAAATGTTAAGGGATCAGTGAATGTTCAGTATACAGATCATTCAGTCATAGATTTGGCGCGCTCGATTTGTGCTGGACTCACTGATGCATAGCATTCAGCAGTGTGTATCAGAAATATTGCTCATGTTTATATTACTGCTGGGTTACCATAAAATATTGTTCCAGCATATGGTATTCTGTTGTTTGGTATCCGCTGTGGATTGGAGTTATCTTTTTAGTTTGTTTGTGCCGTATTTGTGTGTATGTTAGCAATGGGCTTTGATAAATTTTGGAGGCAGAAGTTAATAAGCATTATCAAATGGTTTAGTCTAGAAAATAATTTCCCTTGCGATTTGTCAAACTTCTTATAATTTTCCTCGCCTTCAAGCGCGCTTGAAATTTCACTCGTCACCATTTGATTACCAAAATGACTGATTCACAACTTTCGGTAGCAGCTCTACCGGCAGTATTCCGCATTTTCGAGCAGAATTTGCGCATAATTGAGGAGAATTAAAATCAGTAACAAAAAAAGAATACTTTGATAGATAATAATTAATACGCTGTGATTCGCATCTCGCATTTAATAAATAAAACGCGCTGGTTGTTATTAGTAAAACGCGTAATGGCGTAAAGGAGAGTAACGGCGTAACAAGAATTGGCGTAACCAGATTTTTTTGTTTGTTCTATGTTTTTTCAGTTTTGTTTTGGCAACGAACTAAATTAAGTGGCTGCTAATTTGTGAATTGGCGCCAGAAAGGGGCTCTTTATTCTGCATATATTATATTCCGCAAGTCATGAAGCCGTTTCGAAGATGTCGCGCAAAACTGCGATTTTTCGTATTTTTCATTTTGATAAAAAAAAACAACCCGGGCGGTAATTACACGTTATAACCCTTCAAATCGCTCAAATTCGCCATTTTGAGCCGCAGAGACGACAAAATATAGCAATTGAGGTTTATTTACGCAATATTTTATTATGATAAGACTCTCGATATTCTCATTACATTTCTTTATATTTCAAACATACAAACAGTCACACCGCTTCTATGGGCCCCCTCTGATAGAAGTAGGGTTTCTTTTGTTCACCTCTTTAAATTCTTCATGATCCATTTTGACCCTCAACGTAGACTCGTCCTTTGAAAATCGCTGAACCCGATCAGCTTCTAGGAAATTGTTGATATTGCAGCAGTCAGACATTCATATATTTTTCATATACATCTAAAATGGTTTCTCTTTTTCGCTCTTTTCCCCGTTTATATAGTAACCTAAACAAACTTAGACCTTGGAAGTGTTTGTAGGTTTATCTCAGTATTGTTTCGATCGGAATTGTGAAATCATGGTCTTGAAGCGTAGAAGTTTCTACTGATTATATGGCATCTCCTCAGGGGATGATTATTAATCACGGCATAGACAGCTGGCTGTTCACCAAACCGAAGAGAACTGTCGATATTGTGAAGAAGTCGGCTTTATTTTGCCCGTTTGTGGTCTATTAAGCTATACGGTAACGGTGATCTCACTGTATGGAAACTTGCAAATTGTATTGCAGCAAAGATTATGAGAGAGGTTACATAATAATTAATTAATTAATTATTACTTTCCTTGCTTTACCTTCTCTTGCAGATTGCAAGTATTCACATACTGGATCACCGACCGACTATGAGAGCAAAAGAAACGTATTGGCCATTTGACAGAACCAACTTGATATTTCAAGCGTTTTACTTTTTCTTTCTTTCTGCCTTCTCCACGAGGGTGATATATCTTCCCTTATATCTTAAACAATTAGGACTCAGTTCAAGTTATGTGGGAATTCTTACAGGAGTGATTCCATTTACGCGCGGCGCAGGAGCGCCTATTATGGGATACGTGGCTGATGAAACAAACTCGAGGAAATTTGTTTTTCTTCTCAGCACAGCAATGCACACTCTAGTGCCGATATTGCTGCTGATTCCACGACCGTCTAAACCAGAATGTCAATCAAACGCTGTCAAGGAGACGTTAGAAAAGCCATATAACGAGGCATTTCGCAACAAGACTGATATTAGTACGGCAAAGTTGCTCAATTCAGTTCCTACGAACCAAGATTACTCCTTTTTAAACGAATCCAAGCTTGTATTGGCTAAATCTAATCCCCACAATGCGAGCGATCAAGCAGATTTTGAATGGAGTCAAGATCTGTTGGAACTTTTCATTATTCTTTTGATACTGTTCATTGTTACGGAATTCATTGCTGCTCCCACAAAAAACCTTGCAGACTCAGCTCTTTTAGAAAATCTTGACAGTGAGTCAACTAACTATGGTAAGTTTAGAATGTGGGGCAATATTGGTCAAATACTTCTTTACGTTATAGTCTCGCCTGTGGCAAAATCCAACACCGTTAAAGTTTGCAACGTTATTCAAGATGATTACGGATTGACGATGTTCCCCTTTGCAGTTACAATGCTGGGCGCTTTTGTAATGGGTTTAAATATAGACTTCAAGCAGGATGAATTAAGGATAACAAAGCAGTCTGGTACAATCACAAGAGAGTTGCAAGAATCATCCTTAAAAGATGTCTTGGTCAACTTTCGTAACATGGCATTTATCGTTATTATCCTATACCTTGGAATAATAGATGGTGTATTCGCCAACTTCATGTTCTGGTATCTGACCGATCTCGAGCCATCTCAAGCCACGTGGGTTATAGGAGTGGCTGGTGCAAGTCGTAACGTCGCAGCTGCCTTTGCGTTTGGTTGCTCAGGAAGCGTGATACGAAAATTAGGAATTCTATGCACAATTAACTTGTCCCTTGCTATTTATGTGACAGCCTTCGTTTTCTATGGACTGCTCTCAAGCCCTTGGTTAGCCATCATCCCAGAAGTTATGCAATATATCGCTTTCGGTATTTCCATGCCAGCTTGCATTGTGTACTTCAAAGAGAGGTCACCCGAGGAATATTCAGCAACAATGCAAGGTGGGTGTAAAATCAGTTTTAAAAAATAAAATTCAGTAGAATCCCGATATAACTCGAACCTTCAAGAGGAATCGAAAAATGTTCGAGTTATCGAGGGTAAAATTTGGTAAGAAAATGACCTGAAGGGGAATCGAAAAAAGTTTCAGTTAAGTGAACGGGATTCAACCAATGCAATGCAATATTAGTTATCATAATCATAATCGTAGACATAATAATTACAATAATCGTGCTGGAAATCTTCGTCTCTGATTGGTCCCCCCGTGATTATGTATACAGCTATTTCAATTAACGTTGTCGGAGTAAATCTTCAAACCTACGAGTCAAGACCGAATGGTGCCATGGGTATTTACTGCAATTTGCATTTCACCATTCAGGAAATCTACAAGTTTGTATTTTTGCACGTGGAATATTTGTTTTTCTTTCCGTGAAACCTTTCTTGTATCTTTTCTTTCGCCGTTATGTGGTTTGGATTATTCCTTTTAAATGAAATGAGGCGAAAAAGGATCTTTTCTACACATGTCTGAAGAGAAAGGAAACGAAAAACGTCTCGTTTGCTATATCGCTGTATCTCATTAGTATTCAGCACGCGTGGAACACTCTTTCTTCGCCCATACTACCTTTCGGTCTTGTCTTTAAGCTTTGAGCTTCAATCCGACAACGTTAATTGAAATAGCTGTATGCGCTGATAAGAGTTAGCCGAAACGTCTTTTGGACAACCCCTTATGAGTTTCTGATGGACGACGTTACTCACAGTTGAAACTAACCTTAACCTGGGCTGCGAATACAGTAGCCTCTCGTCCCTTTTTGCTGGTTTCAGCTGCGTTCAACAGGACACTAACAATTATGAATCGTTTTTCTGTTTTCAGGAATCGTGGTCTCGTGCTACCTTGGTTTCGGTTTTGGATTAGGGGCCATTATCTGTGGGTTCCTTATGGATATCATTGGAGGGTCCTGGACGTTCCTGGTGTTCGGAGGAGTAACAGCGATCATGATCCTTTTCTTCCTTGTTTCTTTGGGCATATCAAAACTGCTTAAGCGACGGGAGAATGGCACGAGGGAACAACGATCAGATGATTACGAGCCGAGCTAGACAAAGTTAAACAATTTATACCAAAACCTAATTGCAATTAAGCTTGATTTCCCTTTAATGAGACACTACTGTCAATTAAAAATGTTAAGCATTTACTTTATTCCTGGCCAAGTGCGCCCGATTTTTTCAGTCTTTCTACTGGGCAGATTTAAGACTGAATGTCGAATTAAGAAATTGTGTTTTCACTGCCTCTACGTAAAGAAACGTCAAAAATGTCGGCCTTGTAAGGGGCTTCCCGGAACGTGGTAAACGTGTTGTTTTGAGCGCTGATTATTTACCAAACTCCCGCCTTTGAATAGACTGATATTCAAGAAAGAGTTGTGTCTAATTCAATTGTATTTCATGCAGGACGGCGATTGTAATATACATGGGCCAACCAATAGAACTGCCTTTTTACGCTTCAAATCGTCAAAAATCTGCATAAAAATAGACTTACACAATGCGAAAATATTTCTAATTCATTTTATTGCAAATGGACAGCAGTAAAAGCCGATTTTAGGAAGCTTAAATATTTACAATAGCGATTAGCGAGAAAATTTGAATATTTATATGGGGCATGCTGTGACCTCACAAACATAGGCTGGTAAGCCTGTGATAACACATGGAGTTTTCTCATCATTTTGTTTGTCAGTCGCTTTTTTTAACCCTCTCATAATACGAAAAGAGAGGCAAGAAGTTTCAATGCACTAAAAAGGCTCAAGAATACTAATGTTTAAACAAGCAAGCAACCGTGGACGATGATCCTACTGGTATACGTTGGATCAATAATGATCTGATCGGTTTAAAATAGAAAAATGAAGACTATAAAAAAGCAGAGACCGATACAACGTAGAAAGGTTTTAACTTTGTGTACTATATTTCGGCTGGCCATGCATGACATGCAACTAATCCCCATCGAAAAAGTCTTTTCAAACAGGGACTCAATCCGTAAGGCCAGGGAAGCCTTTTTAATCTTAAAAGGCAGGACAATTGATCCCGAAGGTCTTAACATTCGCGAAGAAACATACTGATTTACTTATCTGTACTGTTTTATCAGCTATTTTATTATTTTTAGTTCATTTTACTTTATTTTTATTTCATTCTACACTGTCAATTTCATTACTTTTACGTATTTCCGGTATTACGCAAAATACCGCAATCACTACATATAAAACCCCTCCCAATGTAATTTTCCATTGTACCTGAAGAAGGCTGGTTTGGCCAGCCGAAATATAGTACACAAATTTAAAACCTTTCTACGTTGTATCGGTCTCTGCTTTTTTATAGTCTTCAAGAATACTGCCGGCAGGAGAAAAGTGGGAAAAATGTTGTTGACCCAGTTTTTGTTTTTATGCAAATTATGGATATTTTGTACCACGAAGCCAGGCATTATGAAATCAACATTTTTGTTTTGAATCGAGTCGCCGTTTGAGCTTTGAGCTTAAATATTTACTGTAGCGATTAGCGAGAAAATTTGAACATTTTATAGGGCATGCTGTGACCTCACAAACATAGGATGGTAAGCCTGTCATTATATTCTCGTTCTCGAAAGTATTAATTGTCCACTCTCTCCAGTCTCCATCTTGGGATGCTGCGTTCGTTCATACAAGAACAAAAATAAGAACGCGCGTTGCGTTATGCGGCACGACAGTGTTTGAGTGAGATTACCTGCGTGACTGATAGCACTGCACTGGATCAAGTTCAGGTATCCACCAAGTTTTTAATCAGTTCAGTGTCAGTTGTCTTTGAGTACAAATTACTGTATATCCTATAAAAGAAGGCAGGTATTATATAAAATATGTGATTAGTTCCGTTCTATGATTCATATAAAAAGTTTCAGAAGTTTGTGCAGCGACGAGATGAAAAATGCAGAGCGTAGCGTCTAGCGCGTAAAAGGTATGCACGGCCAAATTACAAAAACCACGCAAAAATCTTATAGTAATTATCCTGTTCTAGCAGAAACAACGTTTGGCGCCAATTTCATACCGTCTGTCACGATATGCTGTACTGGTTCCTTTAGCTGCGATACATAACTTACTTTTTACGATTTTCAAGGCCAAACTCCCCAAAATATTCAAATATCTGTATTCTGAAATAAAAGACACACTACAGCTTTTGGATGTTGCTAGTATTTAAACAAAAATGTGATTGAGAAAATGAAATAATTATAAATAATTATAAAATCGACCATGCGTACTGAAGCCGAACGCCAGATTAATTAATTAAGTATTCATCGAAGACAAGTGAAGGTGAATTTTTTTTTTTCTTGGGACAAAGCAACTTGTCACAAGTAACCTTCAACTTCTATTTTCAATTTTTTTTTTTTTGGAAAATTTGTCTTGTTTTCATGTTCTCGTTATCTGACCGAGACGTGTAGTCCGCGTACAAACACCTAGTCTGAAATGTCATCCTCGTGCGTAACTCTTCCTTTGCCGTGTGTTATATGAAGACGACTGGGGACGAGTCAGCCTCGTCAGTACCGCCCGTGACCGCCCGTACCAACCTGCTTGTAAACAGGCCCTAAAATAGTCATAAACGCTGGCTCTACACGACAAATTTACACTGTTGGAAAAAGTTCGAAGCGAGTACAAAGGAAGCAGGGACTAATTATATCAAGAAAGATAGTTAATACACGTAGGTACTTACTTAAAGCAGCAATTTTCTACCTCAAAATCAACTGTTTTAATCAGTAACCTAAATGCGTGAGAAATACATTAGTCTTAGCTCGAGAGCGTGAGATTGGATTCGTTTGCTTGAGTCTCACGCTCAGTGCGTGAGACTTGACAGCTCTGTATTATAATTTGCTTTTGGTTGTTGTTTGATATGTGTTTCTCGGTGTGCGACAGATGGAGACTGCAGACCAGCAGACTTTTTAAGTATATTATTGTGTTACCATTATCATTATTGAGGGCACCGTCGCCCCCAACCGATGAACATTAAGCTTATGCAGAAACATTTACCGCTAACCAGAGCGCTATTCAGGCTAACAGGAACGTTCTTCAGGCTAACCAGAGCGGGTTAACCGGAACATTAGTCTGCAGGACTACAGTTTGACTTAAGCTTTACATACAAATTCTACCCTTACAATTGGAGGAAATATGTTCGCGTGCCATAATGCACTTATCATTGGCTTTCCCGGGGATTGACCCCGGGGACACCCCCGGGAATTTGCTTTCAGGCTCAAACAAAAACCTACTAAATCCCTGGGGTATGGGGCAAAAAAATCACACCAATTTCCCCTCCCCCAGGGGCTAAGATGAAGACAAAGTACCTCTATTTACAAAAAAGACAGACAAATCTGTCTATTTTTGCCGCTTTCTGTGCACTGACTGAAACCTTTCAGTACACGCATTTCTCTTCTTGCCACGCCCCCGATGTGGCGAAGGGCTTCATCAAAGGTCAAGCCCTCAGACTTCTTAGAACTAACTCTTCAAAAACACTTTTTGAAGAAAGCATTAATAATTTCAAGTCGCGATTACGCGACAGAGGCTATCCAAACAACATAGTTGAAAAGACCCTCGCAGAAGTCAAATTCACAGAGAGAAAATACGCGCTACAGGAAAAACTGAAGGTGCGAAAAACCATATTACCTTTCGCAATACAACCCACTGGTGCGTGGTGCCAAATCACAAAAAGGTTTTAATGAACAAATGGCATATCATTGAGAAACAACCCCTACTTCGAGAGAATTTTCGGGAACCACCCATTATCTCTTACAAAAGAGGCAGATCTCTAGAAGATATACTCGTTAGAGCAAAACTATACAACATCATGAAACCCACAGGAGTCATGTCAGGCCTGTCATACTTTTAACACCAATGTCTAACAAATCCCGGGGGTGCATCCCGGTGATCTGGCGCGTTCGTTTCAAAAACAAAACAATGCCCCTACCCCACAGGACAATTTTTTTTCAAAAATGCACCATTCCCCGCATGTTCCCGGGGGTGTCCCCGGGGTCAACCCCTGGGAAATCCAATGATGAGTGCATAAAATGCAATGCTAGTGGAAAGCAAATTAAGGCACGCTTTCATTTTGCAAATGCCATCTTGAGTAGTTTGGAATTAGTTTCTAAAGCTCATAAATACAAAAATGTGTTAAACCCAATCACTCTAGCCTGCTTTAGGTATCATTGGAAAGATCTTTTCCTTCTGCAGAACTTGAGCATAAGTGATGCCTTGTTTGGTCAATTACAGTATCAGAAATAGAACAAAGGCACACACTCATAGTAGGTGGTTTAGGGAGTTTCAGGTGTCAGTATGTTAACATTCAGTTGAATGTGGACATCATGCTCAGAGCAAGGACCCATAAAATGCACAATACACAGTGGTTACATGTTTGCAGGACGATAGCCAGACTTTTGACATGAGCCTCTAGGAGGTCCCCCCCCCCAAAAAAAAAAAAAAAATTGAAATCTAGATGCTCTATTTTCAGCATTTTCATAAGGTATTTCTTTAGAAATTTCAATCTTGTTCAATTTGGAATTATTTTCCCAACTAAAAGTATTTTGTTTTTAATTTTGGGTTAAAATCTAGACGAGGCAAGTGCCTCGTCTTGCCTCTTGCTAGCCATGGCACTGGTTAGTTGACTCTCCTGGTTTATTAGCCTGTTCCAGGTGTTCAGTTAGTTAAAAAGCAACTCGAAAAACAGGACCAGGGCAAAAAGCAACAAGTAGAAACATCTGGAACAGGCTTCCAGATTATCTGGGAGTCTCCTGGATACAGACTAAATAAAATAAATCTCCTGGTCTCCTGTACAGGTCACCAAATCTCCCAGAAATTTATAACTTAATATGTGTTTTCGCACTCATGTTTAGGCAATGTTGGTGGTTGGGGGGGGGGGGGGGGGGGTGCAGATGTTTTGGTATTTGGCATGTTTTTGTGGCTGAATTGGTGGAGCTCTATTGCCCTGTTCTAAATGAGCAGGGGACTGGGTACGAATATTTAAAAGAGCATCCAAACATTAGCAAGTTTACCAAATTTGAGAGTTATTGGTTTAAACGCAAAGGCATGGTACACTTTTAAAAATCGCTAAAATAAGAGAGCTTAGTATGGATTGGAGGGATGCCAGGATGTTTGGATGCTCTTTCAGATGACAGACCCCATTTTTCAATTCAATTGATTTTAAATGTTCATACCCAGTCCCCTACTTGTTTAGAACAAGCCAGGGGACAATTTCAATTTCTGGGGTCAAGAAAAGGTACCCTCAAGCAAAATTGGTGATCTCCCATATTTCAATTTCTGTCAGATTTGGAATCTCTGTGGTAAAGCAATTAATCAAAACAAATTTTCTCTGAATACTCTGATTTTTCGTCAGGAGAGTAGGTGGGCAGCTCAGTATACAGGCTAGTCATACAAGTTGCTAGTCTGCATATGTGAAGGAAAGTTACTCAGTAACACTTGTAAGTTAATGAGGAATTCAACAATGTCAGGCCAATAAGACAACTAAAATGCCAAAAAAGGTCGTAGTGCAAAATTTTGTCTGGTTTATAAAAATGAGCTACAAAAGCAGGAGCAGCAACAGTTCACTGGCAACTAATGGCTAACCACTTAAATCGCTAAAAATTAAACCACAGGTGCTTGAGCTACAATTAACACAGTGCACCAGATGCAAATATTAAGCACGTGGGGGTGAAGATAGAAAGCTTTTCAACACATTTCCATTTTTCTGGGAATGTACTCTAAATGGTGGAATGCTAATTGAAAACATCTTGCTATCGAGGTACCAGAGGGTATCTGTGATACCACCAGTTGTATCAGACAATCCAAGGATTAGAAAGTTAGGCTAAAGCTAAAATACAATGTACTATAGATCTGACTTTCTTATTGTTGTCTAGACTGCACAAACCCAATATGTTATATGCTGTCAATCGAACGCCTTTGGTTTGGATACCAATGCGTGATGGCATGCAATTGGCAGCTAAACTCTGGATCCCAGAATTAGTTGACAAAAGTGTTGATGGCAAATCTACAAAAGGTGAAAAATATCCTGCTATATTAGGTGAGATAAATTATTAGCTGCATTGTGTTGTTCCAGAAAATATCCATACCCCTCCCACGGAAGGCTTTTTGGTTTGAATCCCCCCACCCCTCTGGAAATTCCAGTTTAGCCTCGTACATTCCTTTTAAAATTTTGGCTTTTGAGACCCCTACCCCCTCGGAATTTTCATTGACCTTCCATGGGGTGCCGTGGGTATGGGTATTCTCTGGAACTGCACATAATTTATGCCATTAATCTCTTTTTACTTATTTATTTATTTATTTATTTATTTATTTTTTTTTTTTGCAAGCTGAATCAAGCTCATTTTTACAACTGTTTTTGTGTATGCAACACAGGAGTATAGTATGTGGTGGAGAATTGGTGGTGGCCAGTCGGTCGGTCAGTCATAAACAAAAGGTGTTGACTGATTGTTGACAGCCAAGTAATGCGACTCCCATAGTTTCGGGTGTTTTGGCGTGACATTTGCCTATGCTCTGAAAATTTGGTCTTCCGACCGTTTTTTCTTCACACTTTTATCGTAAGGGCATTATATGCTTGTATTTTGTGCAAGTCAATAAGTCCACAATCTAAGACAGGGATGAGAAATCCGTTTCCATGCCTTACTTTCGGCCTCTAGAACACTAAGGTTTAGTTCTTGCATTTGGTTGTCGGTATTCTATATCGGGCTGGTATTGTTTTCGAATTGTGACCTTCACTAAGGAGAAATACATAGTCTATTCTGTAGTTGATGAGATCGTTACTGCCATTCAGGCAGGACTCTGATATCATGATATTGATAAGAGGAAGATCATTCATCCTAAGTTCTAGAGCCAAAGGCAGAATTTTGGCTTCCGAGCGCAGCTCCCAGTGGCTTTGCTGAGTTGGACATTATGGCTAAGTATATTGATTTCTTTGCCGATGGTTACTCATGCCAAGTTGCCGCGAACTCTGATTTTGTGGTGAAGTTGATGACACATGGAACGATTTTTCTATGGAATTTGATTGTGAGTACTTACATCTGGATAACTTTAGAGGCAAATTGTTTCCTTCTCTCTGTAGTTTTATACGCATTTATGTACCGGCGCGATGGCTTTTATCGATCAGCACATTTGTTGTGTTTTACAGCAGCTTTGAGCTGGCCGATGCCGTTGTAACATTTACATGGGAGTTTTAATGTCTTTCAAAATCCGCCATCACAATTTATAAGCATAATTATATGTTTGATTTTACCTTCTTCGAATGTTGTAAAAAATTAGTGTTGAATAACATTTATTATGAAATCTGCTGCGTTTTCAAGTTTGACCTTTGTGGCACACAGCGTGACACTGATAATCTTCCATTTGCTAGCAATTACAGAAACTTTGCTTTGAACTTTAATTTATTAAAATGCTGAGGGTCTGAGGGTCTTTTCACAGAAACAACATACACCTGATTGAAGACTAAATCGAACCAGAATATCTTGGCAATTGGTCTTCAAATTATGATCACATGCAGCGAAGTACATCATCAAAACAATAACATAAGCGTGCAAAGCACAGTGGTCCATCATGGGTCTTTAAAATGTCTTACTGGACATTTTTAGTGTGTAGTGTTACAGCTGTACATTCCGTTGCTGGGCAAACGAGAAATTCGAAACAAATTCAGTGTATGGAAAGCCAACAGCCTTATTTTTAGCGTTTCTACCCAGTCTCACACTCTCCGTTTTGACATTGGCTCCAGACCTCGCGTTCGAAGACCGCTCGAGCGCATTCGCAAAAAATACAGCTGTTTTGCAGTCTAGACTTTCTCACATGCGACAAGCTTGCATGATACACATGCGTCTGTCTGTCGTAAGGATATGTAGGTTGATTTACATTGCACAATTTGTGTTGTAGCCATGGTGTAAGCTTGTCGCATCCGAGAAAGTCATGCCGTGTAAATCGTCCTTAACACTCCACTGGAGTTCACCAGTTGACCAAGTTGACTCCGAGTCCGTGTCAAGTGACCGAGTCACTGGTCAGCGGTTTGTTCATTACAAAAATGGCACAAGTATTATCCAAAAATTACATTTATGTAGGTTTCACCAAATTGGATTTGGTACTGACTGAGAATAAACCAAGTTCATATGCTGTAAGCATAAATATACATGCGATATAGTGTTGTCGTAACCAAATGAAAGCTAACTGCAAGCAAACCAGAGTATAACTAACCGCAAGCAAACCGGAAAGCTCGAAAGTCCAACTCAAAGTCCATTAACCAAATCCAACTGTCTTGAAATCCTAACTCAGTAAATAGGCAATGTCTGCTCTTTAATACCACTTGCCATCTTACAAACGACCTACGAACAACAAAACCTCGTGGTCAGGAGTTTGAAAGGTATACCACTGATGAGTTACTCGGTCTGACTCGGACTTGGATGTGACTCGGGCTCAGAGTTGACTTCGGAAATAGAATTTATCCATCTTAATTTATAATGACTTTGTAAGTTTTAACGTTTGATTTAAAACTATGAATAAAGACTTTTTATTTATTTATTTATTTATTTAATAGCAAGCAATTTTGGATGCCTTCAGAAAAGCCAGAACTAAATATTGTATATAATATTATACCTATCATTAACAAATTCTCAATCCCTTCTCATCATGAGGGTTGTTTTGAAAAAAAAAAAGTCAGATTAAATGTCTTGAAGTAGTTGAATTTCATTGATAGAGGACTTTAATTATTGTTTACATTCTAGAATTTATTCCATATCGTCGTATGGACTGGACAGCCCAAAGAGATGAGAAGGGCCATTCATATTTTTGTTCTCATGGCTATGTCTGTGTCCGTGTTGACATGCGGGGGTCTGGGGACTCGGAAGGATTTATTTATGACGAATGTGAAAGACAAGAGCATGAAGACTGCTGTGATGTCATCAGCTGGATTTCACAGCAAACCTGGTGTACTGGAAGTGTTGGTAAGTGCAAAAGGTGGATTTAAATTGGCCATGTTCTAAACGAGCAGGGGACTGGGTACGAACATATTTTTTCTTGGTGCGAATATTCAATATCGATTGAATTAAAAATAGGGCACGTCACCTGAAAGAGCATCCCAAAATTAGTAAATTCAGCAAATTTGATGGTTATTGGTTTAAACGCAAAGGCATGGTACACTTTTAAAATAAGAGAGCTTAGTATGGATTGGAGGACGCCTGTCCCTCCAATCCATACTAAGTGTACCATGCCTTTGGGTTTAAACCAATAACCGTCAAATTTGGTGAATTTACTAATTTTTGGATGCTCTTTCAGATGACGTGCCCCATTTTTCAATTCAATCGATATTGAATGTTTGTACCGAAGAGAAAATAGGTTCGTACCCAGTCCCCTGCTCGTTTAGAACATGGCTAATTCCTTTTCAATTTATTGGTGTTCCCTTAAATAACAAATTTCTCCTTAAACCCTCAGGGAGGAGAAGCCTGTTTTTTTTTTTTTGTTTGTTTTTTTTTGGGGTGGGGGGGGAGGTGCCCACTTGCATTTAGTCAGGATTTGAAAGGTGGTAATCCAAAATGTTATTTGAGGCTGGCTCAAGCCAACAATTAATAATTTTTTTAAGCAACTATAATGCAGAAGGTTATAACTTTGTCCAAATCGTTTTCCTGTGGCTCAGCTTGCTATCGTATCTCAGCAGCTCGAGAATGCTTAATGGTAAACGGTTGGCTGTGAACCCCGTTCTGAAAGAACTTTTGAAAATATGCTGATCATTATTAACCAAGTTTAATTGGTAGATGTAAGGGAACTCTCCCATACAGAAAGACTAGGCTCAGTTAATAAGATGTTTATTGAATGGCTCCCAGACAAGAGAACATTTAAAGAAAACTTTTAGTCTGTCATGTCATCACAGTGTCATGCCTGTCATTCAAATCAAGCTGAGAGATACATCAGTTCATGATTCTTCAATATGTGTACTGAGTTTTGCACTGGCATCCAGTTCACTCGCTGCTCTTTCCCCGCGTTCAACAAGCAATCGAAGGAAAACACGAAAAAATAGAGGGCTGTGAACAGTCTAACAGACAGACAGATGTACTGGTGCATAAAACAAATTAAGTGCATAAAAAGTAACTCTGACATTTGTTTTTAGGCATGTATGGGAAAAGCTGGGCAGGAGCTAATGGCCTTCAGGTAGCAGCTAAACAACCCCCTGCTCTAAAGACTATCATATCCACTTATTCCAGTGATGAACGGTATTTAAATGACGTACACTACCGCGGTGGCTGTGTTCTTGCCAGGGAAATGCTGTCATGGGCTCATGTCATGTTTCTTTGGAATACACGTCCTCCTCATCCAGCGAGCCTGGGTTCAAGGTAATTGCTGTGTGAAGGATTCTTAATTGTTTTGTCGTCATGAAAAGAAAGCCACCTCTAAATTCTGAGTTTTTTGCATACTTTATTTCTCCCAAACGAAGCGCAAACCAGGGGGAAAAAAAATTCGGGACAATGTTTCTCATGAAAAAGGAAGATCATATGCCAAAATTCAGCTATTTTTGAGCACTTTCAAAAATGGCCAAAAAATACAGGTGTCATTCCTGCCGCCGTTGCTTCAATTGTACTCAGTCTCCTGGCCGAGACTTCAAACTTCTTTGTCATTAGGCTTGAACCTTCAAAGGCATTTAATTTTATGAAAGTGTGTCTAAACCTTGTACAACAAAGAATGGCATGGAAATGTCTTTCTATGCTTAATGTCACGGACAACAGAAAAGACACTGTTTATGTGGCACCGGAGTGCTGCCTGCCACATGCGAGGCCAGTATTCGGAGCTAGTGTCAGCAAGATATATAAGACCATGTCGAGATGGGTGTCACACGGAACAAAGACAGGATGGCATGTACCTACAATGTATGCCAAACTGCTGGAGGGTTGATAGCAAGGGGAAGTGGATGTGACCACCAGGCAACCCAGGTATTGCTTCAGTGTGGGACTGAAGGGCTGTCACCAGCAACACTTTCAACCAAACCATTTATTAAAACAACTGAAACAGTATTACAAGATACATTTCATATACATGTATATAATGTAACAAACGGGGCTGATACACAATAGCAGCCCACATAAGGTGGTACCCTAGAGATATGAAAGAGATAATCACAGAGAGTGGGTGGGGAAATAAATGCTTGACTCGAGCAACAAGAAACTGAGCTGCAAGCGAAAATTGACTGCGATCTGTGAACTCGAGTGTGAACAAGGTGAGACTGTGTGGAGCTGATTGGCTGATTCTTTTAATTGGCCGATATAGAGGAGGATACAAGTACATGTTTACAGTTCAAACTGCAGGAAATTGATTGCCAGAAAAGCACATCAATAGAAATGAAGGGATGTTTACAAAAGAATTAATTTAAAAGCAATGAGTGAACAGCACTCAGTAGATGTTGGCCTCTTAAAGTGGCTCTGGAAATTTTAAGATCATTATAAGCATAGCAACGTACCTTTCTTAGGTAGGAGAAATTGCTTGTTTCTCATACGCTGTCCATTCCCCCGAATGCTACACAGTTCAACTCTTTTGATACGTGACTGTATATCTTACATTGAACTCCTAGATGGAAAGAAGTGTGGTTAGAACGCTTGAATAAATCAAGTGAACCATGGGTACACAAATGGCTGTCACATCAGACTCGTGATCCATACTGGCAGTACGGTTCCATTGCTGAAGATTACACCGCCATCAAATGTCCAGTGTTCCTGATGGGAGGATTTTCTGACATGTTTAAAGATGCAGTTTTTACTATGGTGGAACATCTTAAGTGTCCCGTCCGAGCATTAATTGGTCCATGGTCCCATTCATGGGCTACTGACTCTTCTCCTGGACCTCGGATAGACCACCTAAAAGAGTGCCTTAGGTGGTGGGACTGTCATTTAAAGGGCCTGCCTACAGGTGTTATGGACGAACCTGTGTTGAGGCTATTCTTGAGGGATGGTATGTTATTACAAGTCCAATAATATCCCTGTATTTAATTTGCAAATTCTTTAGCTTTCTCGTAAATAAATATTTTTCTTAGGCTTTAATTTGCTCGTTAAGTTTATAATAACTTCGGCCCAATATTCTCCCAGTATGGCCCTCACACTTGGTTAATAACATGTATTATTAGTACATTATTAGTACAGTACAGTATGTGGGATACCGCAGTACGTGGGATACCACAGAATATTTAACAGCTTTCTAGGCTCCTGATTGGCTGCATTTATTCTTCAAGGCATAGATAACAACTATAACCCAGTGCGAGGTCAATACTGGGAGAACATCGGCCCAAGGTCTTGACAGTACAAACTGAGCACAGCGAGGTCCATACAATAAAAGTAGAGAGCTGACATTCTCCCAGTATGGTCCCAAG
Source organism: Meandrina meandrites (assembly GCA_963693305.1). Taxonomy (NCBI): domain Eukaryota; kingdom Metazoa; phylum Cnidaria; class Anthozoa; order Scleractinia; family Meandrinidae; genus Meandrina; species Meandrina meandrites. The sequence goes on along the minus strand of OY855909.1, from coordinate 38,352,272 downwards.
CAAGCTTGGTTAATAAAACATTTATTATACAACTGAAAAATATTATACTAAACATAGCAGAAAGGAAAAAAGAATGGGAGTCTGATCAAGGACTTACCGAGTGTTTTGGTCGGAAGTGAATTCCCAATCAGACTGATGTTAGAGCTTTGATTATTTGGTCATGTCATGTTATCACAGAATGCATGATGTCATGTAGCTTCATGTTATAACAGAATGTGTGAATAAAAAATTGTATAGTGTATTTTCTGCAAGTCTAAGAAGCGTCTGCTAAATTTGCATATATAGTAAAGATGCAAAAACTAAGTGACACATTAAAGGGACTGTTTAATGTCTCTGTTGGTGTGCAAGCTATAACGGGAGCGTGCAGATGACTCTAGCAGGATATTTGCCTTTGAAAATTTTACAGTCATTCGCAAAAACATGGCAATATAGGGGTGTTATTTCTCATTAGAATTCTTTTTGTTTGACCCAATTTCGCTAAAAGTACCTTGTTCACTTTATTTCACTAGATTTATTTTGGACACACACACGAGTTATGTACTCGCATCTAATTGGTTCATAGACAATAGAATTGAGTGGACCACATAATAGCTTACACATGTGCCGAACCCTGGGACTATCCCTGTAATACTTTTGCAAACAGGGTATAAATTGAGTCTGGTGTGAGGTGCAGGATTGCAGAATAATTAATTTAGTGCTTAAGGAATGAGGCATGAGACAAAGTTAATGTGTTCTATGACTGTCCCCAAGGGAAACAGTGTTTCCCTGAGACCCTCCATGTTCCCCGAGGCGAGGCAGAGGGAAACACCAAGAGAAACAAAACTCACGTCTTGCTGTCTCTTCTAACGTTTTATTTTACATCCCAACTGAAAATAAACAATATTTGTTTTTACATTCCATCAAAAGGTATTTTAAATGCGCACAAAGAAGACATTTGGCCAGGGAAGTGGATAGCAGAGGACCGCTGGCCCTCACCCAATGTACAGTGTCAAGAATTCTGTTTGCAAAAGGACAGAGTTTTGACGATGGCATCAGAGATCCCAGATCCATCTACCAGCAGTGAGCCGGTCACTGCCAATTCCCCTTTTCTAAATGGATCATGGGGTGGTGTCCCGCTCATAGTCGGTCTTGAGGACCTTCCAGTGGAACAAACATTGGAGGACGCTATATCAGAGTGCTGGGAGACAGCAACGCTTAAAGAGCCTGTTGCAGTGTTGGGATTTGCTGAGGTTCACCTACAGCTAAGCTGTGACAGGCCCTGTGCTCTGGTGGCAGCTAGATTGTGTGACGTGTTTCCTAATGGGAAGTCATCCCTAATAACACGAGGTACTTTAAGGGGTTGAGCAGGTTCTCTTGCTATTCTGAAGTATTTCAGTCTTTCCGTGTAGTCTATAAAATTTAGGTCAGCCCTCTATACGGTTTTGTCCCATCCAAGTGGTTTTTGTCGCTAGTCACATGAAGTCACACAACACAGTGGAATGACCCCGACCATGGATGACTCAAACCAGGTCCGCTTAAACGGAACCTCCATTCTTACGATAAGTTAACGCTGAATTGTTAAAAAAGTGTTATTGCATATATTGGAAGACGAAATGTTGCTCTTTCGTTGGGATATAATATTTTTATAGCACCGGCTGATTTACCAAGTTGCGTTTTTTTTTTTCGCTCTCAATTTTGCCATTTTTTGCCGTGCTGAAATTAAAAATCTTGAAAATATTATGTTTTGAGTCAAATTGTTCATTTAAGCCGAGCTTAACCTGAAGGAAATCGCCTAATGCTGCGTGCGCGCGCTTGTGGCACGCGCTTATGCGCGCGCTAAATGACGCGAAAAGTTATGCGCAGCAAGGATGCGCAATGCAATACAGTGGAATCACCTTAACCATTTAAATTGTTAAGCAGTATGTCTTCTTTTCAATGATCAATGTATTAATTGTTTGACTGTGCCTTTTTGTTCATTTTTGGTGAATTTTTAAGTCATGTGTTGTATGCACCCCTTGTTAGAGCTTTCAAACTGTCATCGTCGCCGTTCGCGTAAAAGAAAAATCTGATTGAACTTACAGTATTACACTAGACCTACATTCTGGCCAAGTTTGAGAATTTTCGATTTTTTTCAAATTGCACTCCTCCAGGCGATATTTACGGAAGCCCGCTCTTACATGCTGAACGAGAAGAACCTAATGAAATATGAAAGTGATTAAACAGCAAATGACAAGGGTATGGAGATAATAGTCATTCTTCTGGACACATGGAATCAAGAACAAGATTGCCCGAAGATTGACCGGAGATCTGAGTTTATCGAGTTATGAATGTCACGCTACAATATAACGCAACTGTTATCAAGCGACATTTTTTTTTTACATGAATCGAGTTCTAAAGAATGTTCTTTTCTTTATCTATCGTAGCATTTCAGGCTAATTAAAATCTTAGAAAGAGCGGCAAGTATATCGGGTTGTGAATCTCGCTACAATATAACGCAACTTTTATAGAGCGACAAGGACAGTTTTAATTTTACTTTTTAGTGAGTGAATGAAATTCTAAAGAGGGATAATGTATTTGGGGTGAACAGTTTCTTTAAATTAGATGTACGCTTTTCAATTTTCGAAATCTCTGACACCGAGTATACTGCAAGGCCGCCAGCAAGCAATAAGAAGACGCGCAGAAAGTGTTCAATGTTTAAAGCTTCAAAAATTGACACGAGACATGGAGCCTGACGAGCTTTTGATTATTTATTGTTACTATTAAATGTTATTTCTCTCTTGTCCTGTAAAATTGGAATTTATGCATTATTTCAAATAATTCGAAGTCAACTTGTCATAAGAGTAGAGGTTCCGTTAGTAATCCAAGTGAAGCGCACTAACCATTAGGCCACCGCGCCTCCCACGGATGAATCGATAGTAGTTATTTTATTTCGCGTGTTCTCATAATGGAGCTAGTAGAGGCGACTGCAAAGTGTGACGTTTGTCACAAAGTCTCAAACATGTCTGCAGATCTAACTTTACCCGCGCTGCCTTGCGACTGTTTCTTGTTGCATGTCCAGAATGGTGGAGAAAACAGTGATTGACTGCTTTATTTGAAAAACAAAACTAATTCCCTATTTTGCATCGCAGATTTTGACTTCGAAAACGACTTAGCTCCAAAGTTGTTTGCGAGGTTTGAATGTGCATTTCTCTTCACTTGCTAAAGCCTATTTATGTTTCCACAGGCGTGTTAAATTTGACTCATCTTGGCGGCCACTCGTCAAAGGATATTCAGCCACTGAAGCCTCATGAAATCTACCATGCGCGAGTAAAATTTGATTCCACTGCCTACACTGTAGCCGCTGGCCATAAAATACGTCTGGCGCTCTCCCCAGTCCACTGGCCGTATGTCTGGCCTTCTCCACACGTGTCATGTCTCTCGATACAGACAGGAAGTGAGAGTAAGCTACTACTTCCGGTTCGAGTCTCGAATGACGAAGTAAGTGCAAGGGATGCTCAGGTGCGAGAGCTTGCACCTCCTGATCCTGAATATCAGCACGCTATTTTACCTGTTGAGTGGCGGAGAAAACCCAAAAAGGAAAGGTAAGCCTCAGCTGCGTCACAGACGAACAAAACTGCTGTAGGTCTAGTTCGTTTTCTTTTGCTCTCTCCTGTGTTGCTGGCCGTTGGCTCTAAGCAATTTGCAAATGTAGTAGACGATCGCAGTCTTTGACCGTGAGGGTCATGAATGTTTTCGGTTTCTAAGGTAGCTGCTAGTACGAACGGTTTACAACAGTTGTGTGTTGATTGATCAATACTACCACCCTTTATCCCATGCCTTGAAAAATACAGCCAATCAGGAGGCTGAAAATCCGTTGCATATTCTGCGGTATTCCACGGGCCATATTCCACAAGAGTTTCCCGGAGTTCATCACGGCCTGCAAGTTTTTACGCCGAAAGCCAAGCCGGCAGCGCGGCCCATTTTTCATTCAGCTGAGTAGGTTGGATTTTGCGAAATGGATTGGATTGTATGTACGGACTCGTGATACATCACCACTACTATGTGGGAGGTGCAGTGGCCTAATGGTTAGTGCGATGAACTACGGATCGGGCGGTCCGGGTTCGAGCACTGCGTTGTGTTCTTGGGCAAGACACTTTACTCTCATAGTGCCTCTCTCCACCCAGGTGTATAAATGGGTACCGGCGAATTTACTGCTGGGGGTAACCCTGCGATGGACTAGCAACACATCCAGGGGGGAGTAGAAATACTCCTAGTCGCTTCATGCTATGGAAACCAGGAAAAGCTCCGGCCTGATGGGCCCCTAGGCTCGTATGCAGACTTTACCTAACTTCTACTAGAATTCTACGCTGACAAATACTATTACAATACAACTAGCAGAGCCGCGCAATTAAATTCAGTGTACGTAATCATACACCATTTAACAATCAGACTACCAGGCTGAGTTTTCTATGAGCGAATAGTCAACGAGGCGCAGTAGTGTAATTGTTTTAGTAGAAACTCTTAAGAATTGCAGGCAAAAATCTACAATTTTATGCACTTTTAAGCCAAAGATCAAGAATATAGTCAACTCTCGCCTTGCGGACACCCCGGTATTAGAACAAAATTCAGATCCCCGGCGAAAGCTATAGAGGTTTGACTGGAAATAATTCCCGTTATTACGGACTCTCGCTATTACGGAATTACGGACACTTTTGTGGTACCAAAAGAACAATTTTATTGTTTAGACTCTCGATAAAGCGGACACTGTGAACTTCTCATATAACATTATTACGTAAAATTGCAGTTTGTTGTTGTTATTTGTCAAAACACACTTAAGGAAACTTCTGGAATATTTATTTTTGCATCAATTCCTTCAGTAGCTGTACAACAGACCTGGTTTTTCCTTTCAGATTTTTTAAGAGAGAACAAACCCTTATCCTCCATTCCTAACGACTGCTTAGCAGTCTCACCATTGGCTCGCCATAGTCTATATTATTTAACGTATTTTAACGACACTTTTTTTTCTCACACCCCTCTATTACGGACTCTCGCTATTACGGACACTGAACGATGTCCCGAGCGTGTCCGCTATAACGAGAGTTGACTGTAATTGTCTTTGTAAAGAGGAACGCGCGCGCAATCGTCTTCTATGGACGAATAGAAAACAATGGGAGAACCAATCAGATTCGAGAACACGACTGAGTTTCTTCTAAAATCCAATAATGCACGCTGACAGCGTGAGCAAATCGCTTTGCCAGAAATATATTTTTTCTAGTGCGGGTTTTGATGTACATTTTCACCGGCAGTGTTATAAAACAATTGGTTTTGCGCTTGTGATGTGCTCTCCAAACTTCCTGCGTGCACCATAACTCGATATTGTACAGCTAAGTAAAAGCATGAACCAATTGTTAATTAATGTTGTCTGGCGATGCTATTATTTTGTGTTTTTAGGACTCTCGAGATTGATCAGCTGCGTGACGTATACAAACTGACTCTTAGCACTGATTCAGGATGTGTTTTACTGAAAGATACATACACCCTGTATGATGAAATGAACACGGAAATGTACACAATCAAAGAAGGCGAGCCAACCACAGCTAAGGTCGCCATACAAGGCCAGATCGTGCTGAAGGTAGAGGATGAATCTGCTGACCAAGACGATAGTGGTCACCACCAGTTGGATACTAGAGTCCAGGCTTCCAGCGAGATGTGGTCTGATGAGCAGTTCTTCTACTTAAAGAGTCAATTAACAGCGTGGCACAAAAATGAGGAATGTTTTGATAAGACATGGACAAAGAAAATAGAACGGTTTTACGTTTAACAAAAAGAAAATCAAACCAATTTATTTTTTCACAAGAGTTGTATTACTAATGTAATCATATTTCAGAATCTGTGTCTGATACTCTATCATATTAACTGTGTTTGTTTGTTGAGGTTACTGGCTAATGCGTGTGGGAAATCTGATCTCCGTCACGTGACCTAGCTATTATATTATTAAAATTAAATAATCTAGCTCTAAGAAAAGTTATGATGTCAAGATATTAGGTAGAAAAATACACTTTCGAAAACACCAGTAGCAAAACTATTGTTTACCAGTGTTACTCGTAACAGGAAATTTGTTGAAGTACCACATGAACGCAAACATAACCCCAGCTGGTTTATGCTTAGTTGCGTCAAATAAAAACTCTCGGCTCTTTTCTAGGGGCAGATAAAACACCTCAATCCTGCCGCCTTCCCGAAGATTCCCTCCTCCCTTGTTCACACACATGTCATCTGTGACTTCAACAAAGAAACAGGTCTGCAAAGCACCTAGACATCCCACAACATTGTGGAACGATGCAACTTCTTGAAGGCTTTCCAATGGAACATCATAGCCACATTCCTCAAGGATTTCCTGTTTCATCAAGCTTGTGAGGCTCACGTTTTTATCAACGATGCCAGCGCAGAGCTCATAAGTAACCCCTTCACTAAAAGGAGCAGTAATGGGCAGTGACGTGTCTTCAGTTGTCATGGCAACTGCACTGCCATCTGTAAATACTTTGTTGTGCAGGTTTCTGTTGAAGTGCATGTAAACAGCTGAAAAAATGAAAACTGAAAGGTTATGTCTTTGCCGTTTTGAATTGAGGTTTGTGTTAACCATAACGTGGTTAATTTAAAATTCAGTCGCAATGATGTTAAGTGAACAAAAAAGTTGGAAACTACTCCCAAGACGACCGTGAAACAGGCGGAATCAAGAAACATTTCGAGCCCCAAAAGAATATTCAAGTCACTTGCACCTTAACCGATGTATGCCTGTGGGAGCCGGACTGGTTTTCACAAGCGCGAGAAACATACCGTAAATCCCGGCTTATTTATTTCTTGCATGATGATTTTCCGTGTTTAAATAAAGTTTACATTACATTACGTTTCATGCACGTTTGACGGAGAGGGAGAGGGGGCGGGGCTTAATATTGATTTAGCGAAATGCCAGTAAGCTATCAGTTTAGCACTCGACTATTGCACCATTCTTTATCAATGAAGTTTTGGTGTGAAGTGGAAGGGCTTATTTGAGAGAAAAAGGAGGGGGGCCGGGGACTTAATAGAGGATTTTCGTCACGTAGACCATTAATATGTTAGTCTTAAGTAAGAAGCTTTTGATTTTGAATTGCTCATTTCAAAAATGAAATATTGAACGAAAGAATCAAATCAAATTACCATAAATAAATTCATTAAATTCCGTTATTCATTAATTTACTGTTCAGGGGGACGCTTGTGCTGTTTTGACTGACATATTTTGCTTCCATCCTTCAATTACTTTCAGTTGTCAGTCCAGATAGTCTTATTGAAGCTTACACTACGAGCACTCTCTCTTTGACGAACTCGAAAGAGAGCGAGCGCGATATGAGCGGCGAAGCGGGCGCCGAAAGAAAAGCTTTTCCATCGGAGCCCGCGTTAATTCGCCGCTTATGTATCGCGCGCGCTCGCTCGCTCGCTTTCGAGTTCGTCCCCACGGATTTTAAGCAGAAGAGAGAGTGCTCGCAGTCTACTTGAAGCTAAGTCTATACTGTGAGTACTACCTGGTCTAAACTGCTTCACAAGGATGAACGCCCTCCTTGTACCATTGAATAACAACGCAGATACACTGTAGGAAAACATTGATACTTAAACATACAAACTTAAACGTATTATGAGAAAATGTAACGCAACGTATTGTATGTGACGTTCGTAAATAAGTAGTGTCGTCTATTGTAAGTAGGTTAAGTAAGGTACTGTAACGTATTGTAACGAAGTAGGTAATTGTGAGGTATTGTAACTAATAATGTATGTGTCGTATTGTGAAATAAGCATCGTGTAGTGTAAGGTAGTGTAATGTAAAATAGCAAAATGTATGAAGTGTGAGTCAATTTTCAATAAAGCTTTAAACGTTAAAGACCTAATACACACTGCCATGTATTTTGCGCTACTTCTGAATCTTTTCAGTACCCCGCTTCTAATGTCCGCTCACTTTCTTGATAGCCCTCTGCGCGGATGTATCGTCATATTTTGCAAACGAAGCGAGGTAATTTCGGGCACATGCTGCAAAACATTGTGTTATCTTGACTGTTTTATCATAAAAAACACACGACTCCTTTGAACTAAAAGAGTTGTATATGAAGTTCTTCTTCGTTTCAAAACTGTATATTGTATAAACTAAACAAGCTTTGCTCGTTTGTATGTTAACTGTATTGTTATACGAAGTCTATTCAAAGGGTTTTAGACTGCGAAACGTGATTGCAAAAACACAAAAAAATTAAAGGCAATGGTTCATTGGTTCTTGTCGTCGCATCTACACGTTTTTAACAGATGCGCATTTTAAGTCATAAAATACACATACATACATACCTATTGTGAACTTTAAGATGGCCCAGCGTCTTTCCCTGCCATTCTATGTAGAGAAAAAGACAAGTTATATACTGCACCCAACAGTGATACAGCCTGAAGAGTTTCCTTTCCCGCCCTGCCCTTTTCCAGATCCACATTTGAAAAACCTAACCGTTTTAGCCGTACCGCTGACTAAAACAAATGAAGGACGAGACCAACTTCTGGTCAGAAGGGGTCCGTGTGTGTACGTACACACGTCGTGATTTTGTGCCTGCTACAAGATGCCCACGACATGTGCCTGCGCAGATTCTTAAAGTGCCTATGAAGTAAAAAATAATTGCTTATTTTTAAGGCTTTTCAAAAATAAAGACGAATGGCGTTTTCCTTATGGAAATATCTTCTTTCGTTTTAGAGATATGTAGGTTTTTGTATAATGCAAATTAGGAAAGTGATGACGTCATTAACCGTTCCACAAAAAAGATAAATCACTGAATCAAGCATATCTCTAGGAGTATTACAGCGATTATCAATCACACGCGCCCTTCAGAGCAAAAATTCTTGACGCAAGTTTGAGTTTAAATGGATGTCAATCATCTCCGCCTCCCGAAAACTGATCTCAAAATCTCAAGAATATTTAAAGTCCTGTTTTCGAAACTTGAAAAAAAAGTTGTTAAGTTAACAAATTATTAGTTTAAGTTCTGTTTTCCGTAACCAGAAATAAAAAAAAATAAGTACTAAAATAAATTTCGTGCGTTGTAGATTTGCTAGATATTGTTGTGGTCATTCATGCATGCGAATGACTGTTGAAGACGGCCGGCAACATTCTTCTTTATCAAAAGCCGATGGACGGGAATTTCGTTGCATTTACCAAACCAATTGATAGTCTTTGGAGCCAAATATAAGTGAGTTAATTTTTAGAGGAATAGCTACAACTCTAACAACTGAATTTTTATCTTATTTTATTTTATTTTTTGTGCGTGATCAAAAACGCATTAAGATTTGAGCCATCGGGAAAACAGCTGAAATAAATTGTCTGCTTACCGAAGAAGACATGCCGTTTCAGTAGAACATGATTTCTAACAAATTATTCGATTCCAACTACTCAAACAGGCCCGTAGGGAGGGGGGTGCGATGGGTGCGTCCCTCTAGTGCAGCTATCGCCACAAAACAATTTTTCTTATATAGCATGTTCAGGATCACTAACAGTAAGTCTATTTTAAAGTGCTACTGTGACGAAAATGTTGTTGTTTTTTATTGACTTTTCCTATGTCAATTTCATATTTTGGCCCTAAATAATAAGAAGCTTAGTGGAATGCAAACGAGGGTTGAGCGTACACTATGAGCAGCCCTCTTTTTTTGCTAGTCCGGATATCCCTCAGATTTCACAGCGATTTTCTTTCTTTCGCTCCTTTTTTTCGCTTCACACTAGACGGACTAAGGGACGGACCATTAGAAAGAACCGGAAGGGGTGGGTGGGGGGGGGGGGGGGGTAAAAAATTGTCGGTGCAGGAATTTTTTTTTTTCTCTATTGCACCAGAAGTCCTGATTGCACGAATATTTTTTAAGGCACAACCGCTGGCAGGAATTTATTTTTTTGACAAGTTTCCCTTGTTAGAATTTTTTTGGGAAAAGTCACCACCTCTCCCCCCCCCCCCCCCCCCCCTCCGGTTATTTCTAATGGTCCGTCTCTATTAGAGAAGTAATGACGAGACTGCTTGTAATCTAAGTTGAGAGGTGAATAAATACAGTCGACTCCTGATAACTCGAACCTTCAAGGGAAATTGAAAATGTTTCGAGTTATCGGGAGTTCGAGTTATCGAGAGTTGAGAACAAATGACTGGAAATATATAAAAAACGGTGTTCACTGTATTTGATTCATACAATGTACATTTTTTAACCAAATCTAATTGTATAGAAGTCGAGTGAAAATGGAACAATACATTACTCCCGAGATTACTGTATAAATCAGAACGTAACGTAACGTGAAACAAAACGAAGCAGCAGGAGAAGTACAGGTACTGGGAACTTTGCAGGTTTCAAAGAGAACAATGTTGGGCTACTGCTACCGAGTTCATGTGATTTACTTTTTCGAGAAATACAGTGTAGTCATAATACGCCCTGATGCTTCTCAACTAATCTATTACTATCGATTATCCTTGAAAGTTTCTAGCATTGGATTTAAAAGAATCGGTATCAACCTAAAACAAAAGTAGACTGTACACGTTTTGTGTAATGCAAAAAAGAAAAGAATTAATACACGGTTGCTTCAGTACACTGTTTGTTTTGACTTGTCACGTATTGGCAGACATGGTTCGAGTTATCGAGGGTAAAATTATATAGAAAATGACCTGAAGGGAAACGAAAATTGGTTCGAGTTAGCGGGAGGTTCGAGTTATCGAGTTACCGAGGGTAAAATTACAATAAATGTATGACGGAAATCCAGGGGAAATCGATTTTGGTTCGAGTTAGCGCTTTGTTCGAGTTAGCGAGGGTTCGTGTTATCGGGAGTCGACTGTAAATAAATAAATAATTATTTTGTTTAAATCCCCTGAGGGGCAAAGCCAACTGAATGACACAACATCCGATCATTGCAAAAAACACCGGGAAAAAAACATGCCATTGCACCTCAGAAAACGAGGAGGGACGTTATCTTGTAAAAGAAAAAGCCAAAACTTGATTTCAGAATACCCCAGCCACGCGCTTAATATTCCACTTCAAAAAATCATCATAATTTACATATGCATATCATTTGAAAGGTTTAGGTTTACTTACTTCTTTGATAAATGGGGGTGACAGCCTACACGACTCCTACGTTCGTGACATCTGTAAATTTGCCGTATTATATTTAATTCGGTCATTCAACCTTTCTGCTTCTCACTTGTTTCTGAAGGCCACTATATGTTGTATTATTTGGAGGCAGTTCACTTGCAGTTGAATAGAGCCGTAAGACTGTGTCTAGAGGTCATAGTTTGACACCTCTAGCTCTGTAATTTGCCTCACCTTTCGCCAGATATGCTATAAGCTCTCAAAGTGTTCGCTCTGGAAGGACGAGGTCTGAAATATTCCTACTGCGAAACGTTCAGAACGTTTTATTTATTCCGCTTATAAGACTCCCCGGATATAACCCCTCGTTTATAAGCCCAACCAAAAACCATAAAAACCCTTACGAAGTTGTTAAAGCCCAGGTAATTACACGATGTATACCAGTATTTTGAACAGACATAGCCTAAATGAAACTTTTTGTGAAGCTTTATCGAGCGAATCAAGTTTTTAAAAACGAGTAGCGATGTCACTATCTCACCCAACCGTCTCTCACTTGATCTCACTTAGCTTGAGCCCAATGTCAATGTACAAATGCAATTAGTATTTTAAATTTGTTATGGTTTATTTGAAGTAAAGTCGAAAAATTTTGGAAATTTTTCTTCCCTCGACATACTAACCTCACCCTCGACCCTCGACCAAAAGGTAGACTCATTGAAAAAAAAATCAATTGCTCTTCGCGTTCCGTGATCACTTCTAACAGCAATAAGCTTGATGTTCAACAGACCGTAATCACGAAAATAATTTGCATTTTTGTTATTATTATGTTACACCAAACATCACGATAAGAACACAAGATTGTGTTTATGCTTCGTTTTGCAGGCTCAGTAGCTTGAGCGCACGCTATGCGCCGGGGACTGCAGGTCTACAGGACTGCGTGATCGCGCGAGTGTCTCGAAACTTGTATAGATATGGCTTATTGCCTCCAACGGCGGTCCAGTTTTAGAAACGCGCGCAAATGCGAATGTTTGTCGAGACACATACTTCAGTACATCAGGTATTGAGTATTGTAGTTTAGCTAAGTTCAGTTAAAAAATAGCCTTCGTGTAGCCGGATCTGTCACAAAAATGAAAACCACAGACCCATATTAATATTGGCGATTCGAGTGTCTGCAACGCAGGCTATCAGGCCTGCACATGTTTAGCTGTAAATATGTTTAAATAGCTGACCTGTTTGAATACAACTCTCGAAGGCTTAATAAAGCGTGAATCTACACATGGCTCAACCCGCATCTCAGAGATCTCCAGTCCTTCCATTTCTAGTCAGCCTACAGCCTGCAGCCGACACCTCGCCGCGACATTCAAGATGGCGGCTAATTGGGGTCAATCTTTGATTGACAGAAGTTAATGTATTGAGCGTAGCCCTAGCCTCGCACCGGCACAGCCTCACTCCCACGGGAGGTCGACTTCGCGCGCCGTTCTGACGCGTACATTGTGCAGTTTGCTCGCTGCAAGTTGTTTATTTTCGTCGCTCCCACCCTACCCTGCTTCCCTTAATTACTGTTTCTTTTTTTTTTTTTACTCCACTGGCTCCGGTCAGTGTGACTTATGCAAAGGGCCTCTTGCTGTGGCGTCGGTTTCCATAGCAACCGTCCAAGCACCTACCCCCTCAGTCGGGTCCCCTACCTTCGCTCCGGGGGCCACTCCTCTGGTGCCCAGTCCCTTTGCATTGCAGGCCAAACACCGCCTTCGCTTTGCGTAGCGTAATTAGACATCAACAAACAGGTGTATTCCGGCAGGCTCACCTTTGGGTCACACGCGCAAGCAGGCTAATTTATGGACCCCTTTATGAAGCTCGAAGCTCTTGTACTTGCAAAAGTCAGAAAAAACGCAAAGAACTAAAGAGCACCAACGTTGTTGAAAAATTCTGATAACACACATGAAGCCAGAGAACTACTTGATATCGTTTGGAATGTAAAGCAGTTCTAACTATACAAAACACAATAAAATTCATCACGATATCAGATCTATTCAACGCCAAAAATAACAAAAAAGATGGAAAACGTTTCGGTTTTGTTTGTTTAATTCGGCTTTTGTACACAGAAACCACAAAATTAATGCGTGGCGCGAAACAATGTATGATTTGGGGTATCACAGGCTTAAACTGAATCACACCCACAAAGTGGCCAGAGAAACGTGGCTTCGTACGAGGTAAGTTCTTACTCATTGTTACATAAGAATTTTTCCAAACTAGTTTTGATTCTGTCAAATTATTTGACCCCATCCTTTTGTCGGCTAGCAATTGACAGATCTGTTTTGTCCACATGTGGAGTATAGATATTGCTTGCAGTTTTATGTGATAACACGTATGGCACTTGCTTGAATTCTAATGCAAACCAGCTTGGGCTGACATAAATCTTTTACTTATTAGTGTTACAGTTTCAAGAATCAAGAGCAATATGAAATACAACTTTTCTAATTTTAATTAGTAGAATTCTACTAGTACACTAATGTAAATGCTGCAATGTGATTGGCTGAGCTGTTGAACACTATCAGCCATTAGTGTGCAGTTGCCGAAGGTCGTCCACAAAATGCGACGTTTTTATCGTTTTTCCGACGTTTTGGAAGGAAGTTTAAATGTAAATGGATAATAAAATTCCCGAGAAGACTAAAAGAAGGACATTAGCGGTTTCTTGACTTTAAAAGCTTGAAATTATTATTATTCTATGAGGTGATAGTTGATGAGGCCACAGGCCGAATCAACTATCACCTCATAGAAATCTCGAGCTCATAATCTAATTGTTAATTATCTTTTCGGATTTTAAAGCACATTTACCCTCACCCCTCACCCCCGGAATAGACCTGCCGGTGACAGCCGATTTGAACCCCCTCCCAGCTGCCCGCGGACATGGACCCTCCCGTCCAAATCCGTTTGGACTTTATCATGTCGTTGTCCCGTTAAGTTTTTTCATTTCTACGTAGTGTCAGCCTTGCAGTTCTTGTCTTTGTATTCACTACATTGTCGGAATCATTTGCGGTCCACCCTGGGGATCATTCATTCATTTGCCGTCCTATATAGGATCATACGCGTTTCAATTTGGGGATTATTTCCGATGGGGGGGGGGGGGGTACTCATTATTTCCGATGGGGGGTAATCAAACATATACAGGGGGGAGGTTCGCCCCGAGGTCAAAACCCTTACCCCTTCATATACCATCATTGACAGAAACTCTTTCGTATACCTTGGTAGGAATTTGCACGTCTTTCATATACCTACCGTAGTGACACTACATCTCTATCTTAATTTTTCACTTGTATAACCCTATGAATCTAACGTTCGGTGGGTCTTTCCAAGATAATTATTTTGAAAGGCTCCTTAAGGTGGGGGTAGAAGAAGGGATGGAAAAAAGAAAATTACTTTTGAAACACCACCAGACAGTTGACCCCAACGCAAGAGCACCCCAGGTTGTCAGGGGACTGTTTGGGTGTCCATCTACTAATTTTTAACTTCAAATTCTAATTTTAAAATTACATTAAATCTTTTATATTTCTTATTTCTCCAAATTTTACTAATCCTTTGAGAAAAACTATCTCTTTCCAAAAATCCCCCAAAATCACCAAAAAATTTACAAAACACCGCTAAACATAGCTTTGTGGGATGAACAGAGGGTTTTGAGAGTGTTTGAAACGGGAGCGAGATATTCGCATTAAACCCAAGTTACGCGGTAGAAAAACGGGCTTCAGGCGAACCCCCGCCTTAAATACCTAAATGACATTTTTCCTTCCCTTTTATATACTCCACATAACGCATGAACTCCCTACCCTTCAGTACATACCTACACCTACTGAAAAAGGTCCCCCTTTTGGGCGGAGCCTCCCCGTATTATCCAGTATAGGGAGTATCCACCCCACCCCCCAGGGGTATTCGTTTAAGGTCTCATAATCGTTCCAGGGGTTGTGCAGTACCAGTCTTGATTTTTTTTCTTCTTTGTGAATGAAAAACGACACAATTTATTTTTATCCAAAACAATTTTACATGTTGATACTCCAATTACTTCTTGCAATTACAAGTTTTATATTCTACTGCTGATTTCTTTTCCTCTCGTCAGTCTTCTTTCCTACAAAACAATGGATTATTGACAAGTCAAAACTACAATCAACCTAAACCACCTATATTAACTTTGGAAAAAGTAAACGTGGCCAAACACACCTCATTGATGATATTTTTAAACTGTTCCCGTTTTAGGGCCCCTCAAAATGCCAAAATATAAGTTAAAAGTTAAAAGTGGACTTCCTTAGTGAAGTGCGTGCAGAAAATTTTGGTCATTAAATTTTCTCTATCATTTGTCTGCAATTATTTCCTCAGTAAAATTTCAGTTTGAAAACTTCTAATAATTAGAAGTATCAAACTTAATTTCTTTTGAAAAAGGAAAGAATAAATAGAACGTTAATGTTGCGCAGTGCTATGTTTGTTTTTCTCCACAATCCTTGTGCACATATTGCCACCATCAGCAATGAGATCCACAGAGCACATGCAAATTGCTTTTGGTGGAAAGCAGAGCTGTTGTCTAGTTCCCAGTGGTTCATTTACATATCCTCATATGCAGTCACTCATTGCATTTAGTTCTTGTTAATAGTTATTCATTCAGCTTGACGCTTGTGCCATTCATCTTGTGCGACATTGATGGTCTAGTTGAGAGTTGAGTTGCAGGGTTGGTGTCACAAATTAGCCTAGTCACGCCAGAGCCATATCACTATGTATTCATACCTGGATTCTGTTTCTTCCCGCATCCTTCGAACCTGTTTCATGCCGACACGTTTGGCAAACCTAAACAAAAATAAAAAGACTAAGGTACAAAATGGTAATTTGACTGTTTTCTTTGCTTCATTTGTGCACAAAAAGGGGGAATAAATCTGCACTCAGGCCAAAGTTGGCAAAAATGGTAGAGATAGTCCCAGTTTCTGTGCTATATATACATCTAGTGACTAAAAGTGTTGCTTCTTCCTTCTGGCTGAGATGGTAATTGATTTACAAGTTATCCTCTGTGCTTCCCTTAACCTGGAATCTGCCATAACAGTTTGGCAAAACCCATTTCTTAAATAGAATCACAATGCATGCAGAAATATCTACTGGAAAAACTATTTGTTTATAGCCCTTTGTAGTACACACTGCATACTCATGATGCTATTTAACATTTATACTTCTTTTGCGGAGAGGAGTACTGTGAATAGTAGTTTCTTGCTCAAGAACACAACACAATGACCTGCCTACTACTCTTTAACACAGACATTCAAACCGAACTTTGACTGGCCGAAACCATATTTTGCTCCAACAAAGGGCTAATGGTTGAAACATCAGCTTTTCAATTTTTTTTTATCATCTTGACTGAATTCTCTCTAGATCCTTTTTCTGTGTCACCTTTCCTTATTGTAATAAGAAAGGCAGGTAGTTTTTTTTTGTTTTTTGTTTCACCATATCTTACTTAGATTAATAATATGTTACATTGTTTAGGTCAAGTGAAATATTGTAATTTGTTTGGTATGTAGCTAGCATTGTAATTAGTTTTTTTTGTACATATTTTTGTACTTTGTTTCATAGTAACTAAAAAACAAATACAATAAAAAAAAAAGTTTTTCAAAATTCCCTATTGTGGTTTATTTACTTTTATCGACTTCCAGTTGATAATCCACTAAGTGTGTCTCATGCCCACTGACACAGCACAACAGAATTTGTCCATTATGTTCATGCCTCCCTTCACACATACATGAACACAATCATCACACATCATGCTTTACTTGTGAAAATAATACACTTAGCGGCAATGAATAAAGACACAAGCAGCGTTGACTTACCAGTCATACACAACAGGACAGTACTGACTGACGTATACAAACAGCAGAACAGGCTTGGGAGAAATCCACACTTCATCAAGCCTGTTTGCCATTGCTATGGCCATGAGGTGTGCACACCTTGCAGGGGGCATCCTGTTGCTGTCTCGTTGAACTGCTGCCTTCTCCTTAAATTGCTACACAGACATCAAGAATTTAACAAAACTTAATACCAACTGCACAGATATTTAATTTTCATTCTAGTTCATTTTCTTTTAAACTAAACAGGCTTACAACTTTCTTTTTTTATGTAAATCTTAGTACTGCCGGGTAGGTTTTCTTTTTTAACTTATGTAAATTTCTCTTAGCTGCGTAGTTCTGCAATTAGCACAAACAAAGGAAGTGTTCTTGGGTGCCTCTAGTGTTGTTACACCAGATGAGGGAAAGATAAATATTAAGATGGTATGATGGATAAACAAACACAAACATTCAATTTCTAATGTTTGTAATGTTTAAAATTTCAAGGGGAAAAATTTGGCATGGGATTTTTGGGGGGTTAATTTTTGATCCAGGGATTT
The DNA here is from genome assembly GCA_963693305.1 of Meandrina meandrites. Taxonomy (NCBI): domain Eukaryota; kingdom Metazoa; phylum Cnidaria; class Anthozoa; order Scleractinia; family Meandrinidae; genus Meandrina; species Meandrina meandrites. The sequence goes on along the minus strand of OY855909.1, from coordinate 38,334,808 downwards.
TTTTGAGTTTTGTTGGAAGCCCTAGGGATTTTTTGGGGTTTTGATTTTTGCCCCCATTCCATCATCTCCCTCACTTGAAATCCTGAGTACCCCCCTCGCTGGGCGAAAAGGTCAGAATTCAATCCAAATAACTCACTACGAAACTGAAAATGCTATTGTGTGTAAGTATTTGTGTTCAATTCTTCGAGTTTCCAAATACAGTTCTTAGCAAATATTTAACTGAATGTTCAAAAACTGTGAACACGTGTGACATGTTTCAATCCCTTTACGGGTTTTTGGTGCCTATCCATGATCAATTACCTTGTTGACATCTTCAGTGAAGGCATTTGCCACCACATCAGTTTGGACAGGCCCAGGGCACACCAGGGTCACTCCGATATTATGTTCATTTACCTCCATGCGCAGTGTGTTGAAAAAACCCTACAAAGCCACAATAAGATTTGTCAATCTTTCCCTCAAGTGAAGGTACTTGTAAAGGCACTTCAAACCTTCTGTAAAACATGGTTGCCACTGACATCAGTTTGCAAATTTCCCAGCCTGACTTTTCCATGATTAAGACTTTTCCCTTCCAAAAAAGAAACATTGTGGCAATCACATTGACCTGAAATGCTACTTCCAGCTTTCAAAGGTATTACATCAGAGATGTTCTTTAGAAATATTTCAGTTTTCCCTGTAACAAAATAAAATTCCCTGACCTTCAAGAATTTTATTTTCCAATGCCATTTCCTGACCACTGGCAACCCTGTAAAAGGCTATTATAATTATATGGCATGGGTGATAATTTCGCAATTAGTTCTTTATATTAAAACTAATGTAATATTTATTCAAAATATATACAGCTTTCAAACCTGAATGGCAAATTTAGTTGCACTGTATGTGGCTTGACCAGGAGACCCTGGTAGAAAAAATAACAATGATGAATATTTTCATAACAGTTTGATACAGCTATTTCAAGAAAATTATGCTGAAAATTATTCTTGGTAGTGGTAGCTTACCATTACCAGAGATGCCAACATGAAAAAAATTTAATGCGGGAGACTGCCAATTGTGCATCAAGATACCTCTTCTCAATCCTCAAATTGGAGTTTTAAATAGAGCTGACTGCCAATTCACCCACAAAAATATATCAATTATTCCAAAATTTCTTCCTAAAATCAGCCAATATAAGGGTAAAAACTAGTCCTTTGGGGGCCTTGATTTTTGCCCTCTTTCGATCATCCCTGTCATTTGAGATCCCGAGTACCCCCCTGGGGGAATACCCTTCTACAAACAGCTGTATATAAAGTTAAATAATCTAAACAGTAATCACAAAAAAATTTAAAGAATAAAGAGAAAGTTCTCAGATTAGCCACGCTACAATAGATCACTATTAGCAAAATAAGAACAGCAGAAAATTCACCTTTATCAACTTCAAGTTTTTTTTTCACTGAAAAAAGGAAATTGATTCTTTCAAAGTGCATCAGAGATTCAAGTTGATGATTAGCTGAGTGTTCATTCACTTGCTGCCTGATGCAGCAAAACAGTTTCTTTACAAATTGATCAGTTTGTTCATTTACATGTCAAAAAAGCCATGTTTTGTTTCAAGTGCAACTTACCAACTTTCCCAGCCACACTGCTTGTGACAACAACTTGTCCCGCTTTCTGTTTGATCATGTGCGGCAGAACAGCCTTGGTCAAGGAAATCGGTCCAAAGATGTTAATATTCACCATGGCTTCGTCAACCTCCATGCCTGGTGTGTCAAGAACAAGACCGCGCTGAGATCGACCACTGTTGTTCACCAAGATGTCAATCTGTGAGATTAAAAGAAAGAACTTATTAATCACTTACTTTTTTTAAGTCAGGGGCAGTTACAATTTGGTACTTCCAAGCTTAAGGTTGTCAGAAAGTTTGAAGTATACAGTTTTTAATTGCTGAAGTAGGTGGCTGATCTTGTCATCTTTTACTAAAGAAACAGAGGAGCCGGCTAAAAACACATTAAGTAGGTGGTGATTTTACTTTTGATGACCCTTATTTTCAATAATTTGTATTTTGTGTTATATGATAAAATAATATGAATATAAAACAAAGGAAAAGACCATTTGTACCAAGGGTAAAATTGAATCATGACATGTCCGCCTTCTTGGTCCTGGCATTGTGTTGTTTACATTATTTTGTTGTGAATGACCATTGTAATCCCCCATAACAAAAATGATCCCAGCTGTAGAACATTTTTCCACAATACCTTACAAAGCTAACAGCCAATAGGCAAACCCATATTTTTTTCAAAATTTATGAATTCATGTACTAACAACATTGCATTATGCTAGCTTTGAAGTTTTTAGAACTTTTATGTGTGCTTTTATAAGCATTTGTAGGGTTTTTGTGTACAGTCTTCAGTTGGTTTTACAACATTCAATCAAAAACTGCCCTTACATACTACTTATTAACCGAGAGTGAGGTCATTACAGGGAAATCTCAGACCAAGGCCTTGATGTATTGACCGAGCGATAGTGAGGTCAATACATCAAGACCGAGGTCTGAGATTTCCCTGTAATGACCGAACAGACACACATATAACGGACAAGGTTAATAAGTTATTTATTATATGGCCTTTCTAGCGCTGAAAAAAGGGAAACGTTTTTCAATATCCGCTTGCGCGCGCAAGAGGTCATTCAAGGTCATACAATCCAAACCAGAAGAAACGGTTTCTTCGACAATGAGGCAATTTTTGTCTTCATTACGCCAAGATCTAGGGCAAATTTAACCACTTTAACAAACTGACCTGTGTTTACAAGTGTTTGACCCTTAAAAAGTTATAAAAAGCTAAGGCAAGAAAAATTTTCATAATGCCCGGTCATTACAAGAAAATCTTGCCCGCTCATCAGCCAATCAGAGCGCGCGTACTATTGTAGCCATATAATAATAATTATTAAGGAGGTTTCCACTAAAAGTTCAAGCAATAAGTGCAAAAACCAAAAATCCACTCAAAGAAAGGTACAGTAACCTTTTCTATACTATTTGAAACATCTCACTGTAATTCATTTATATAAGTGACCCTGCGGTTTAATTCTAAAGCCTTCTTGAGTAAGTTAATGTCAAACCTTGCAAAAATGCTTAAAATGCATGTTTTTTGGGGGGTTTTCAACTTATGCGAAACGTCCATTTTCACTAAAATGTGGATATATAACTTCAAATTCATTTTTCTCTTGCATGGTAAACTTGAGGGCTGAAATTTCAATAAGTTCTTCTCAACTGTAATAATGCAAACTGTTACCATTTTATGAGTTCTTTTTGGTATCTTTATTTTTGCCTTTATTGCTCGATTGCTCAGTGGAAACCATCTTAAATACTTATTACATTACCCGCTGAAAATGATTAATAACATCTTGGGCAAGATCCTTATGTAGTTTATATTCTGTGACATCTAGTGGCAGAACCAAGACATCGATAGTAAGTGATCTGTCTCTTGCAAGGGCTGGGGAAATAAAACAGAAACTGTGCTGATTCCTCTTGATTTGACGCAACTGGACTAGCAGATACTATAATACAGTTGTGGATCAGGCCACACATAATTGATAAACACTACTAAACATTAATATTATTATTCCTAACCTCTAGGCCTCTGTTGTTTGAAGGGTTGATGAGGTAATAAAACTAATTATATAATACTGTCTACTGTATAGTGTATTGATCCAGTGGATAGTGTTATCAATCCTTTGAACATCCCAGACCAGCAGTAAAGGGGAAAAGTCTTATAAAAAGATTTTATACTTAAACATAATCCAAATTGTTTGATTCCAGAGAATATTTACACCCACAGCCACCCCCACAGAAGAACATAAATTCCAAGGGGGTGGGATGTCCCAAAAGCCAAACTTTTACATCATCTATGAGGCTCAACTGGAATTTTCCTTTGGGGTGGGGAGGGGGGTTCAAACAAAAAATGTCTTGTGGGGGATGTATTGATCCCGGGGAGCGGGGGTAGTCCCTATTATGGCCTATACGGGGAGGCTCTGCCTGAAAGGGGTACCTTTTTCAGGCTTCTGGTATATAAAAGGGTAGGGATTTCACAGGTTTAGGTATATGAAAGGTTAGGGAAATCTGTTATTTAGGTATTTAAAAAGGTCTTGAATTAAAACATTCTGAACAGACACACCTTATGGCTGTATCATACTTGATTTTCTCCTGTAATGTTGTTCATTTACTTCATTCCAGGAGTTTAGAAAAGGAAAGCAAAAAGTAGGTGTACGAAAGGGGTACCTTTTCTGTCAAAATGGTATATTAAAGGGTAAAGGGTCCTTGGGATGGAGCCTCCCTGTATACTTTTTGGGGTGGGGTGCTACAGTAGCCTACATGTAGCCATGCCCACCCCCATGAAAAAACAGGAGGATGGGTACAGCTAAACGTAGGCTATCATTCAAGAAAAAATTAACGAAAACTGAAACAACATAAATCTAATCAAACAGAAACTCTCCCTCCACCACCCCCACTGCACCTGCGTATAAAAAGACTGTTGAAGTCTCATGTCGAAAATCACCACATCCCTTCGGTAGGGATGGTAAAACCTAATTTTGCAGTGGTATTGTTTAAAAAAAGTAGTACATCAGTGTCTTACTACTTCATCCTTCACTACATAAAGCTTATATACAGTTGTGAGAGGAGGCCTAGGATAATGTGGATAAGAGGTGGCATGCTCCCTCAAGCACTGCTATAATTAAGCTCACCAATACATCCTTCCTTCACTCTCTCCAATTCTTCTTTCCTTCTTGCAGACAGCACCAATTTACAGCCACATTTTGCCAGCTCGTAAGCTAAATGCTCGCCAATACCGCTCGAAGCTCCGGTGATCCAGACTACTTTACCACGAAGTTTCTCCTCCGGTTTTGCACCAAACTTCTCTTTGAACTTGAGAATAAAATCGCAGTCGAGGACGAAATTTATGATCACAATTATGACAATGATAGCTATACAAAGAAACATGATTGCTCAGTTGCTGACTCAGCTACAAGATTTGCAAGTGTGCAACAACCATTGACTACGTTTTGTAAGATGTCATGAAATAACGCACTTTTTTACGGGCCGCGCCGCGGTGCCCCTGCTTCTTCCCAAAGTACTGTGGTCAAGAAATTTATTACGAGGTTAAAAGGTAAGTTGCAAAAACAAAACACAATAGCTCTCTATCAGAAATCTTTTTAGAATGCTATATGGCCAAAATAAATAAAACGCCGTTTTCGCTGGATACCATTAACTGAGGACATTACGTTTCCTTTACATGACTTAACTACATGAGCTGTCCAGAGTCAAGATGGCACCCGATGGTATGGAGGATTTTGTGAGGAAAGTTTAACACTTTTACTAAGTACACTTGAAAGGGACTTTTTTAAAGAATCTGAAATAATGAGGGCACTTTTAAGTGCTAGATTTACTTCACAAAGTCGTTGTTTAGCCTTACAGTGGAGACGAACAAGACAGGCAAAGTTTACCCTAACCACATGGAGTCCTTTGGCGACAGCTTTCAATTCCCCACATCCGAAACAGGATCGTTATTTAAAGCCAACTGGTCTGTTTGGCGTACAGGAATTAACTAGTACGTCTGGGTTTTCTGAACTTAAAAATCGAACTTTGTCTGAAGGGGTCAAAATCGTGGACGAAGTTCTACAATCTCCCCCCACCCCACGGCTGGTGGGGCTGTTCGATCAGTTGTCTGATACTCTATGTGCTGCGGCTGATTTAGCAGAATTTGTGAGATTGACACATCCTGATCATCAGATCCGAGATGCAGCGGAAGACACTTCGAGGGGAATAAGTAACTATGTCGAAGAGCTGAATACAAATCCAGGCTTGTACCATGCATTGGTGAAAGTTTTGTCCAGTGATAAACATCAGATGAGTGAAGAAACAAGAAGAGTGGGAGAGCTATTTTTATTTGACTTTGAACAAAGTGGAATTCACTTGGACGAGGACAAACGGAGGCATTTTGTTGAGCTTCAAGAAGCTCTGTTGGTAATTGGCGCCCAGTTCTCTCAAGCAGCATCGTCACCCGCCCATGTTCCACTGTCTCATTTTCCGATTGATGATGAGGTTGCTCACATTTATCCAGTGAGTGGTGATCATGTAATAATAGACTCTGCATTTCTTGATTCAAACAATGAAAAATTGCGTAAACTGGCTTACATGGCTTGTTTGAAGCCAATAGAGTCACAACTCAAGACTCTAGAGCTTCTCCTTGTGGCTCGCCATCAACTTGCTCAGCTGGTTAACTACCCAAGCTATTCACATCGTGCATTGACTGGAACAATGGCAAAAACTCCAGAAAATGTTACGGACTTTTTAAAACTAGCAGCAAACATGCTTCATAGTCCAGCAGAAACAGAAATGAAAATATTAACCACCCTGAAGAAGGACAAGACAAAAGATCCAAACCTGAAGCACATTAAGCCATGGGATGTGCATTATTACTCTGGTTTGGCAAAGTATCAGTCTGTCAAGCTGAACAGTTCAACCTTATCAGCATATTTTCCTCTTGGCGCTTGCATGGATGGGTTAGATATGTTGTTTAAGGGTCTGTTTGGAATTTCACTGGAAGCCGAAGAACCAGCTGAAGGGGAATTGTGGTCGTCTGATGTCCAAAAACTGGGTGTGGTGCATGAGACGGAGGGACTGTTAGGATACATCTACTGTGACTTCTTTAGCAGGGAAGAGAAGCTACTACAAGATTCACACTTTACTATCAGAGGTACAGTGTAGATCAAATACATGTTACACAATTCTAAGTTATCATTATTCTATCTTATACAATAAACATCATGACAAAGCTCACTGACATGTACCTGTACAGGGCTGCAGGTGCGGATGCAGAGAAAATCATGACCGATTTCCAGAGAGTTGAAAAACTTTCCATGCCATAGGCATGGTATGAGTGCCAAAGGTGGGAGCTTCTAGGGGGGTCCGGGGGCATGCCCCCCGGAAAATTTTTGAGATTTTGACCCCCTAAACTGCCATTTCGGGGATTTCCGAGTCACTCGGACATGATGTTGGCCAGTTCCATTCTCCTGGGATGAAGCCTTGAAAAGCAGCTGATTATTTCTTCCAGGTCAATTTCCATGGTGTAGTGAATATTAATTACCTTATTTTTTATTCATTTATTCATTTATTTTTACCAGAAATCTGACCGATTTCCGTAAATCGTTGTAAACGGGTGTGGATCCGCACCTGGGCTGGATGGGTTGACATGGACGGTCTGTAAAAAGTAGTGCAGGCCTGTACATGACAACAATTCATAGAGCATTTGCTGAGACATTTTTACAACTTTCCAACAAAATTAAGCTCAAAATATGGTGTTATGATGGGAGGGCTACATGAAGGAATAGTATTTGGTTTCTGATCATGGCATGCCGGGCATACAGACTGACTGAGTGTAACCCTGGATTAAATATTTTGTAGTCTATGTGGCCAGAAAGGGTGAACATACAGATGAGGATGTGATACATGACAGTCTTTGCCAAGATAAAAATTGCCAACACTAACAATGTGATGTCAAAATATAATTCTGTAAGATGATGTGATATTTTTCAACACTGTGAATGAACAGGCTGACATTTAGATTAGGTCATTCCAACAGACATGTATGTCTTGCTTGCATTTTGCTGATCAGTGTTTTTGTTTTGATGTTAGGTGGTCGCGTACTTGACGATGGCTCCTACCAGCTTCCAGTTGTTGTAGTCGTCTGCAATTTTCCTTCACCTGGGTTATCATCTCCTCCACTCCTGAGTCACAACATGGTAGAAAACTTGTTTCACGAGATGGGTCATGCAATGCATTCTATGCTAGCTCGCACTCAATATCAGCATGTCACAGGTACAAGATGTTCCACAGACTTTGCCGAGGTACCCTCTGTGCTTATGGAGTACTTTGCATGGGATCCAAGAGTGTTGATGAAGTTTGCCTGCCATTACAAAACTGGTCAAAGCCTGCCAGAAGAATTTGCACAACGCCTTTGTCGGGGGCGGACTATGTTTGGTGCTTTGGAAATGCAGCGGCAAGTTCTATATGCAATGATTGATCAGATTTATCACGGCAAACACCCACTTGATGGCTCAACTTCAGATATTTTAGCCCAAGTTCAGGAACAGTACACAGTAATTCCACATGCAACAGGTACATGCTTAATCAGATTCTTGGCACATCCACAATTACTAAATAATAATTATTTATATTCCCACTGTTTTCATTGACATGCAACGTTCAAAGTCGAAACACCCCCAGAAATGTTTCCAAGATTTCCGTCAAAGTTTGAAGTGACATTTTGCTGGGGCGATCAATGTTATGCTTGATTAAGGTGGCTCCATATTTATTCCGGGCGCACTTGTCCATGACAAACTTTGCGTTATAACTTTTTAGGCTTTGACACGATGGCGGTGAAACTTTGGGAAAATGTTCACCTATCATTCGGTAATAGTAATATGAAATTCGATTTAACTGGATAAAAATATTTTTGATATTACTGGCAATTAATTGGACCCCACTTTTTACAAAAAATCGAGTCTAGAAAAAAATTTTGCTGTTAGATTATGGCTAAACTTCTAAAATCAGCTTATATTGACTAAATACATATTATAGTTAAGTTTTAGAAAAATCGTCGGAACAGAATCGCTGAAATATTAAGGTCACCTAAATTCGACACTTAAATTCTATTGAAATGTTCTTTTCTTGGCGCCTGTTGTGAAAACAAGCTACGAACCCAAATTTCTGCAAGAAGCATCCCCAATGCTTGCTAAATCAATGTGCCTCGCCGATTTGCAATCGTGACAACCGTTAAAAAGTATTTGCTTTCCCAGTAAACATTACAAAATGATCGAAAACCTTCTCAAACCAACAAAGTTACATTTGTCATAAATTTTTCAAAATTACACCGCAGTTTTGTGTCAAACTCCTTCCAAACAAACTTCAGGATACTGCAATGTTTTTGCATCGATTTTTGCTGCTGTACGATGCTGTAAATTGGAGAATTTATGTTGGGATTTCAAGCGGCTCAGTGACTGTTCTCTGGCCAAGCGGACGAGCAGTTTTGTTTATGTAGTTCTGAATATGAAATGAGCACGTGCGTTATTTATTGCACGAATTCGCGCCTTTTCAAGGGGGGTGTATTTGATATGCGAGCCCAGGAGGGGAGGGAAGATGTACGCTCACTAAAAGTAACAATGAGGTGTATTGTAATTTATTTCCCTGCACTATTCCGCACAGGCTTTTCTCAAATCAAACATTGAATGATCATGACTTAGAATCACACGAAAAAATTCAGGCCTTCCCTCACCTCCCGGGCTCGTCGAGTCGGCGCGCATATCACGCCCCCCCCCCCCCCCCTTGAAAAGGTGCGAGTTCGTGCAATAAATAACGCACGTGCTCATTTCGTATTCAGAACTACATAAACAAAACTGCTCGTCTGCTTGGCCAGAGAACAGTCGCGGAGCCGCTTGAAATCCCAACATAATTTCTCCAATTTACAGCATCGTACAGCAGCAAAAATCGATGCAAAAACATTGCAGTATCCTGAAGTTTGTTTGGAAGGAGTTTGACACAAAACTGCGGTGTAATTTTGAAAAATTTATGACAAATGTAACTTTGTTGGTTTGAGAAGGTTTTCGATCATTTTGTAATGTTTACTGGGAAAGCAAATACTTTTTAACGGTTGTCACGATCGCAAATCAGCGAGGCACATTGATTTAGCAAGCATTGGGGATGCTTCTTGCAGAAATTTGGGTTCGTAGCTTGTTTTCACAACAGGCGCCAAGAAAAGAACATTTCAATAGAATTTAAGTGTCGAATTTAGGTGACCTTAATATTTCAGCGATTCTGTTCCGACGATTTTTCTGAAACTTGACTATAATATGTATTTAGTCAATATAAGCTGATTTCAGAAGTTTAGCCAAAGTCTAACAGCAAAATTTTTTCTAGACTCGATTTTTTGTAAAAAGTGGGGTCTAATTAATTGCCAGTAATATCAAAAATATTTTTATCCAGTTAAATCGAATTTCATATTACTATTACCGAATGATAGGTGAACATTTTCCCAAAGTTTCACCGCCATCGCGTCAAAGCCTAAAAAGTTATAACGCAAAGTTTGTCATGGACAAGTGCGCCCGGAATAAATATGGAGCCACCTTAAGTGATTTATCTTTTTGTGGAATGATTAATGACGTCATCACTTTCCTCATTTGCATAATCCAAAACCTAAATATCTCTAAAACGAAAAAAAGATATTTCAAAAAGGAAAACGCCGTTCGTTTTTATTTTGAAAAGCCTAAAAAATAAGCATTAATTATTTTTTACTTCATAGGCACTTTAACTGGTGATAAATTATATGCCAACAGAAGACTACAGAAACTTGGTCAAATTTAACATTATTACACAGCAAAGACATTTTTAAGAATTTTTTTGCTGAACATAAAAGTTCTGTACCTTTTATTTTTTTGGTGTTAATTCCAACAGTTTAGTGAAACAAAACCCTTGAACTACAAAAGGGTTTAATCTGCACCTCTTGTGGAGTTTTCAGTAAGACACTACCTCTCTGGAACCTCTATTTTCATTCGCCCGCTGTAAACACTACCTCTATTGTTATTCAGGGCTAGGGGCATTGTTATGACCTGTTATCTATTGTTTTAAGAACCAGTGAAGTAACTCGTTCCGAGAGGTAGTAGGCAACCCGGAGTTTTGGCTTCAGAATAAAATTACTTCACCACCAGTTCACTTCCATGATCACTCGTCCAAAACATTGTTGGAAACCCCTTCAAACTTTGATTGATGGAGTTCTTAGAAACATTTCCACAGATGTTTTGATTTCAAACATTGCATATCAATGAAAACGGTGGTAATTTCTCTTTACTTTTCAAAACAATTTCAAGCACCCAACAATCAAGGACCTAATCATATCACATAAGATATCATAGTTTACCCTTACTAACTGTGTATCTACACATCTTCTGGGCAATTGAGCTATGTACATGTACATGACCATTATCCCACATCAACGAGTCATCTAAGGCAGATCCACTGGATGCACTGGAAGTCAATTTGTTCAAGACTGACACAAAAATACAGTGAACTTGTCAAGGGGGAGGGGAGGGGGTAAAAATATGTCAGGTGAATCAACTTGAGACAACACAAGCTGTCTTGTCATGGATCCATCTCAAGGAAGGTCGATTGGTGTTAGACCTAGGTAGTGAAATGAGTCAACTCGCTGCCCAACATTTGGACACGACTTTGGAGAATCTTGGCAATCTATGTACATGTGTATCACAGGATATCTTTACTCTACATATGACAGATAACAATGACACTCTAACCACATAAATCAGTGTGTGAATTTTTTTAAACAATTGTAATATTAATTAATTTTTGTTTCTTTAATTTGCAGGCACAGCTTGGCAGCAGCGCTTCAGCCATCTCAATGGTTATGGTGCCAAATACTACTCATATTTGTGGTCCAGAGCTGTAGCATCTCGTATCTGGCAACAGTGCTTTGCCAAGGATCCTTTCTCACGAGAAATGGGTGAGAGGTATCGCCACACCATGCTGGCTTATGGAGGAGGAAGGGAACCTAACTGCCTTGTTGAGGATATGTTGGAGAAGAAACTAACAATCAGTGATTTGGTGCAGTCTCTGCTGGATGATCTAAAAGCTTCAAATCCCTTTTATCAGTAGACTGTAAGCTTTCTAGCTGACGTTTCAAGGTTTTTCCTTGTATTTCTTTGGCACAAACATGGTCAGGCCAGTGTTACAAGTGTAATTTTAAGTTCTAAACCAATGTTATTTGTAAATTGTTAACTAAGGTTTTTAAATTTTGTGGAAGCCTGAAAGTACATATCATTCAGATGAAAAGCAAATTTATGCAATGCCTGTCCATTTGGTATGTTTTTTTATCAGAAATAAATCTACAACTTACAGAGACCAGATAAAATGGGAACAAGAGTTGACAAGACTTCAAACTTTTTCTCTCGTCAGCATCTGATAGCCTGCGTGCAGACGGAATAACCGCTCAGGCTAGTGTCTGACTGCCAACTGTCGTCTGCCTCATTGACATGACTTTGAGCCTACTTAAAATTTAGGGAGTCCCCCCCCCCCCCCCCCCCCCCCCCAGTGTTTAATTTAAATTAATTAACATCCAACAGAAAATATAAGTTTCTTTATTTGAAATGAGACACATTAAGTAATAAACAGAATTATTTTACACACTAGATAAGGAAGTCTGAGATTCACTCCAGTGTCTTAATACAGCTTTAAAAAGTCTCTGACCCCTGGTGGTCTTGAATACATGGTTTTCAAAAGATAAACACTAATTATTACCCTTGAAGTGTGGTGTTATGTGCAATTGGGAAGTATTGTAGATTCTCCCTTGGCCCTTGCGTTCTCACACGTGTATTAAGGGTGAGTAAAAATTTTGTTTGGCCGTTTTTCGTGTCTTTCATTCTTTGCTTTTCGCTTGAAAGTCGGAAGGATAGCAACCCTAACTAGCTGTAGTACAGTCTGGAAGTGTGACCTAGGCCGAGTCAACCTCCATTAAAGAAAATCTTCTGGATTGTTGCGCGAAAACAGATGATATTGTAGAATAATACACAGTGAATGAACAATGATCCAAAACAACATCTGCATAGGAGGTTGAGGCTGAGCATGGTACTACCTTACTCACTTGTAAACGTCTGGGCCCAGCACGCTATCCACCGGATAAATCACTATCCAGTGGATGAGTATCGACATAACAAACTACGCTATCCACTGGACAGTGATCTATCCGGCGAAAAGCGTTATCCGCCTTTTGAATAACTTGGGCCTGGGTACGAGAGTTTTTTTTTTGTTCATTATCATAGCAAAACCGAACGCCGAGTAAGCGAGACCGAGACGAAGGCAAATATTTTCTGCTTATTCTACTGTCAAACGCAGGAAAATACTACTACGTTGATTTTACCCTGAGCGACCGAGCAAGCTAGGAAGCTTGGACTCAATCTATCGCTAAATGTTCGTAGGAGTTTTGATTTGAATTACCGTAATGATTCGATTTAGCGCCCTCCTTCCAATAAGCTCCCCCTTCCAAATAAGCGCCCACCTTCGAATGTGTTTTTGTCAATAAGCGCCCCTATTCCAATAAGCGCCCCCATTCTTACAGTTTTTTGTTATTGCTAGTTACCGTAGATAAACTCATGAACATTCACCACACCGTGCATGTATATATTGACCGCAAAAATAAACAGTTCTTTTAAAAGTAACTGAACTTTCAACAATTTGTTACTGTTACAGTTTCTGTTATTGTTAGTTATTTTATTATTTATTTAAGATTTGTTTTGAACATTTGGTTGTTTCTCAAAAACTTAAATAAGCGCCCTGTCTTGAATAAGCGCCCTCCCTTGAGGTGCCAAAAGTAAATAAGCGCCCCGGGCGCTAAATAGAATCATTACGGTAGATCGAGTATCACTGAATTCACTAAAAACGGAATTCGTTGCTCCATCAGATGCTGTCAATTGAACCAATCACGACCAAGACATGGGCGTCAGCACAGGGAGCAGATCTAGAGGAGTGCACTTGGAACGAATGAACGGTACACAATGTGTACACGTGCATGGCTACAAAAGACAACCAACATTTGCACAGTGCACCAACACAAAATTAGGTTTGTGTTCTCCTTGGAAAAAAAAAACAAATCGGCGGAGAAAAATCCATAACAGAAAGGTTTTTATCGCTCTTTTAGACTTTCTGTTGCCCCTAATAACTGCCCCTGGGCCCTGGGTCTCCGAGGGTGGGAAGCCTGTTAACTGCGGACCTTCAAATCTTTTAATAGTTAAAAGTAGCTTCGAAAGTTACATGTATGAGATTGTACATGGTGGTGAAAGTTTCTCCGCTGGCATATTTGCTGCCAAAGCTGCAGTGCATGACAAGCCTAGGAGAGACTGAAACCAGCCTCTCTTTTGCTTTAAAATCCGTTGGGACCCTCCTCAGGTTGGGACGAACGCGAAAGCGAGCGAGCGCGATGTGCGAGAGGCAAAGCCGCGAGCATTGATAGCGCGGGCGCTTTTCTTTAAAACACTTGGGTAAAACAAGGGGGTCTGGATGTTGTCCTTTGTCCGAAATAAGCGTCTTATACAGCCTCGTTCCCAGGGGGAAGGGGAGGGGGGGGGGGGGGGGGGGGGGGCGAAGAGTGGTGATTGCTCCATATCCGCTATCAGATTTCAAAATCCGCGGTGGGTGGGTCCAAATCCGCTGTGACGCCGGCCCCTGGGTAAGTGCGTGACTAGTGGCATGCTCGTTGTTTGTTTATTGTAAGAAAGCTTTTGATTGCAATGGGTTTAAATGTTCGCTGGAAGTTCCAAAAGAAACTTATATTCGTCTTTCTTATATTCCTTTGGCACCTTTCATCGACGTATGGTCAAGAATATTTTCCGACATTAGTGGATCTTGCAGAACTAAAACCTATAACTTCCACCTCAACGTGTGGATCGACGGCTAGCCAATATTGCCAGTCTTCGACTAAACAAGCATTTTTGCAAACTTGCTTTGCACAAACATGTAAATTTGCTTGCTGTGCCGACTGTGGGTCAAGTAAGCCCGTTCCTTCAGATTTAGCGAAATTCTCGAATAAAGTGCGTGTAACACAAGACGGTGATCCGAGGAATGGATCTGTTCTCAAATCGTTCCGTTTTCAAGGAGATTCTTATATACAACCTCTTTATAGGATTCAACCAATAAACTACGTGAAGCCAGGGTTTACTATCAGTGTGTGGATTAAACAAAAGCAAGGAAACAAAGGGTAAGTGACATAGAATCGTGAAACGGGCATGAAACTGAGGCAAAAAGCAACTCGGAAATGGCGTATTAACGCTGTACACGTCTACCCTCCGTCTACCCTGAATTTCACTCGCGGCTCTGCCGCTCGCTGACGCGGGCTTCGCCTGCGCGAGAAAAATTCACTCGTGCCCGCTAATCCCGCCAGCTGCGCAGGTTAAATCAAAATAAGGAATGCAAATCTGCGGATTGAGTTAATATGAATACGGACACCAAAGCTATACGCAAGCGTCCATATTAAGCGGGCTCTGAAAGTGAGTTTTTGTAGATACAAGGACTAAAACATACAACAACAGAACGATGTGTAATAGTGCCTTTATTGACGCGGCCTTGAATCTTGGCGACACAAGAATTTCTCAGTAAACAATCACAGTAAACAATCACAAGCGACATGGGGCGACAGTAACAGAATACCAGAATACCTTTGGCAAGTAAATACCGTTAAGGTTACTGATAACCTTTTCGGGTTGGAATTTTGCAAAATTGCAAAAACCTACCATTAGATCGCCCACTCTTCTGGTTTTCTTTTTTCAAAAAAATTATTTTAGTACGAATTTTTCTGGCGGAGTTATTGCAAATTTTGTGTTTTGCGTGACTAAAAAGTTAATCCCCAAAGGTGTTATGACATGTCAACACTTCGGACCTCCGGCTTATCCCGCTTATAAGCCTTCCCGTCCGTGATATGCCCACCTAGATACATTCGATAGTAAGTTTCAAAGCAACGGCCAGTTTCATCTATATATCTATATCACTGCTATATCACTTATCACTATATCACCTATATCACGGCTATATAGGTGGAAACTGGCCGTTGCTTTGAAACTCGCAAGAAAGAACATATCAGGAATGTCAAAACGTGTGCTATAAATGGCTCAAACATTGCGAAACATGCGTGGTCATTCGACCATCGCATAGACTTTGACAATTCTAGCGTCATTAACAAAGGCTCTTTTCGCATTTTTCGCAGAAAATCTTTGGAGGCTTGGCACACCTCTGCTACTGAGCATGCTGACAATAACTCCAAGCCGATTCCAAACCAGTATTGTATTCTTTTTAAGAAATAGTCACCTAATTAGCACTTTTTCACTTTGTTTTTGTTCTTATTATTGTTTTTATGTCACCTTTTTTGTATATATTACATTCATCTAGTATTCCATTTTTATCCGTCGAAGGCTGTAGAGCGACAGCCGAAAGCTTATATTCTTTTAAAACATTTTAAGCCAGTGAACGTTTTTTATTGTAGTTTTTATCATGTCTCACCCTGGCTGCGCATCAATCTTTAAACATAGAACTTTTGTTTATCCCAAATTCTATAAAAGCATGACTTAACCAAAACACTGGATGATCACTGGATTGACTGATCATTCACAAGCGAAAAATAAAACGATAGAGTGAATGCGCTTCAGTGACCTTATAAGTAAAAACTACCGTACGGTCGAATTTTTATTCGTGAAAGCGTATTGCCACGAGACTACAGTAATAATTAAACACTAAACACACAGATAATAAGTCAAGCAAAGCTTTATGCTTTTCGGTTGTTTAATATGAACTCTTGTTGTAAATCGACGAACTGATTATGTTTAATAAAAACAGTTTAACGGATAACTAGTTAATTCATTGAGCGTCTTTTGCAACATAAATTTTACTCCTGGTGCTGGTATGCCGGTAAGACATTCAGAGAACTTTTGTAAATATCAAACATTTCACTGAGTAAAGTATGGGTAAAGAGCCTTTCACCTACATTTTTAATATTCAATGAACTCATTTTGAACTTTTAACTTAATCTTTATTGGGATTTATTTGACCAAAGACGTGCTCCTGTATTATTTGCATGTCACTGTGTACTACTTCAAACAGAAAATTAGGAAAGATTGCGGTTCAAGTAAGCGGGAAAAGTTTTAGCTGCCGTGTTATAATTAAGCGGCCGTTTTCTTGCGTTCCGGATATGTTCGTGTTGTTACAGTTTTGATCTTGTTTCAAATACAAAAATGAATTCGATTTTTGTGACATTTTAACGGTTACTGAATAAAAAAGCCAGTCAATGAAAAACGTACTTCATTCAACACTGCCTATAAGACCCCTCCTCCCGTATATAAGCCCCCCCCCCCCCCCCCCACCCTCCAAAAAATATATTTATTCAAAACCCCCTTCGAAGTTGTAAAGGCCCAGGGCCTATAAGCGGGATTTTAAATATCGCATGAAACTGACCCAGACTACAATTTCCCAGGTGAGCCCGTTTTCTCCGGACGCCCAATAATAATAATAAGGAGTAGCGAGAAATTCATGCAATGCTTTTCTCAACAGGACAATTATTTCTAAAGATCAAGCCACACAACCATTTGCCAACATATTTCAACTGGTCATTCAAAATTATAACCTGATGTTTCACTATCGACCCGCTACTGGCAATGCCTCTGTTGCCTCATACACCCTTCTGCAAAGCCAAAGTGAAAAGCTTCAACCAAATGAGTGGCATTTAATCATTGTAGCGATTATCGACAAAGGGTTGTCATATTACATTGATGGAGAGCTTATGAATGCAAATGTTGCTACTCTGACCGGTCCTATTTCTGATCAAGGGGGTGGTGTTCGAATTGGGCAGAAATATGGAGGTAAGTGGCTGGCGAGTATAGTCATGCACCAGTCAGTGAATGTATTTGTGTATTGTTATCAGCAGATGCTTAGGGATGGACCATTAGAAAAGTGATGGGGGGGATGGGGAAAAAACCAAAAAAAAATTCATGCAAGGCAAAATGTCCGAAAACAAATTCATTCATGGAAAAACCCAACGAAAAAAAATTCATGCACAAGATGGGTCGCATTTTGATATTAAGCCAGAATTATAATTCTTCTCGAAGAGTGTTCCAAAATGCACCAAATCGCATTAGAGCATGTCTAGATTTTCAGAATTTTCCCGGGGGACAATTCCCCCGGACCCCCCAACGGAAATGGGCCTCCAAAAATTCTAATACAGCAGGGGTAATTTGCAGAACACCGAACGCACAATACACAATGCCAAATGCAGAACGCGGACCAAAATCACCGAAACAAGCAAAAACCAACCGGAGTGCTATCCAGGCTAACCGGAGTGTATCTTGCACTCAGGTTAGTCTAAAGATCACTCCGGTTAGCCTGAATATCGCTTAGGTTAGCCTAAAAAAGGCCCAGGTTAGCCTGTTTACGGTTAGCTCTCAATAATGGTAATGGCTTTGCTTGCTTCGGTGATTTTGTTTCGCGTTCGGCGTTCGGCATTCTGTGCTCGGTGTTCGCAAAGTTACTCCTGCCGATTTTAATAGCGTCACAATCCGTGCTAACCTTGGGTCCCCTCACCTCAAAATGCAATCCTGCGGGCCTGACAGGTATATAAATTACGCAAATTTCACTATACACCTGTAAACTGCTGCTTACTTTTTATGTCATAAAATAGATGGAAAGTAATGTTAACAAGCTATGTATTTAATAAATCAAAGTACCGGTAGCACTGTTTTTAATTAATTCAGTAGCAAATTGTGCATGAAGCAGATTTAATTAAAAAAAAAATTCGTGCATAGGGCTGCAGCCAAAAAAAAAATTCTTGCACAGGCAATGGGCCAAAAAAAAAATTCTTGCAAGCCAAAAATCCCCCTCCCCCCCATCAGTTTTCTAATGGTCCGTCCCTTATGATTATAAAGTTGTTTGTATGCACCCGTATTTGCCATCCATGAAGACTGTTTCTACATGTAATAAATGGACATCTCGTTACATGTGATGAATAAGGAGTCCCCCTTGACTATAAACTCAGAAAATTGTATACAGTGGTAGTTGATGACAGGCTAATGACAGGCTTCATCCACATGAGGTTTCAGCTTGTTTTGTTGTTGTCTCTAATTTGAATTCAACTCAGTTATTAGTAAATAAAATTTGAATTAATAGTGTGTGATTATTTTTATTAAGGTGATGATCAGTATGAAGGTTTGATGCAAGATATTTTGATGTATTCCAGAGCCTTGACCAACAGGTACACAATATTGGACAACCTATATACTATATTTTATTGATCAAAAGAGAAACAGCAGTTACCTCTACATGTATTATATTAATTAGCTGTTGACTGTTCAATGACTCAGGTTATTAATTGACGGGGGAGGCTATTCTGCGAGCCTTCGAGCCCGAGCCCCTTTTTGCGAGCCGTGAGCCTCTTTTGCGAGCCACGAAAAATTACCGCCAAAAAATCCCAAAAAGGACACAATGTCCTACTGTTGTCTTTATTTATACGATCAGAAAAGATGGCCTTGCAACATGTTCAACTGTGAGCCGAAATCTTTCTGCCGTTGAGGGTTATCTGTCGGTGAAGCACCCGTCTGTAAACAATATACATGTGTATAGTCTCGGTGATGTATTACTGCTCTCAGTCCAAAACTCTGCAAAGTTCCTTTTGTTTTATATGTAAGGAAAATACACCTTGAAGAACAACTTTAAAGACAGCAGTCACGGCGTAGATAAAAAAGTTAACAATCGTGTAAGGCGTACGGTTATGAGATTTTATTAAGTAAAAAGTCGATGCATGATGGCCACGCTTTTGCTATGCCGAGTTCTTGCGAGTGAGCTTTCGTCACGCTTTTGTGGATTTTTTTACATGTAAAACATCGTTCCTACAAATAGCCAGACAACTTCAAGATTTAAATCGCCTATAAAATAGATTTAATCAAGCCTAAAAGCGGAGCTCCCAGCAATTTGCCAGCCGAGATGCGCGATGATCACGCTTTTGCCATGCTTTTCGAATGCTCTCTCGAATGTATCACGAACTCAATTTTGTTTGTTCTGGCTATATATTTATATATCCAATATTTTTATGACAAGCACATTGCTTCTCACCTTTATTTATTGCATTAGTTTCCAGCTTTGATCGGCCTGATAGCGACGCCGTCATCTTTTATGATCACTCTGTAGCGATTAGTGTGTCACACGCAATCTTCGCAGTAGATTGCACGGTGTACGTGTGATTAGGCGACTTCCTTTTCCTCAGCAGGGTTGTATATCGGTTAGCGTGCATTTAAATTTAGCTAAAATACAGAATACATGGAAAAATAAAAACAAAAAACCGGTGGCTCGCAAAAAGAGGCTCGCGGCTCGCGGCTTGTGGCTCTGGCTCACAGGCTCGCATATTAGTCACTCTGTTAATTGACTGACTGACTGACTGACTGACTGACTGACTGACTGACTGACTGACTGGCCTCCTGATGGACAGACATACAGATAGATGGAGTGACTGACTGACTGACTGACTGACTGACTAACTGATCATGGCTGACTGACTGACTTACTGACTGGCAGACTGGCAGACTGGCAGACTGGCAGACTGGCAGACTGGCAGACTGGCAGACTGGCAGACTGGCAGACTGATTGACTGACTGACTGACTGACTGACTGATCATAAATGACTGACTGCCTGCCTGCTGATTGGCACACTGATCGACAGTCTAAGCTACAGGCTGATTAATTGTTTGACTGGCAGACAGACAGACAGACAAATAGACTGACCTACTAATTCACATACGGAGCTGCTGACTGAATGATTGACCGACTGACTGACTGACTGACTGACTGACTGACTGATCATAAATGACTGACTGACTGCCTGCTGACTGGCACACTGATTGACAGTCTAAGCTAGGGGCTGACTGGCTGACCAACGGATAGACAGAGAGACTAACTGACTCACATCCTGAGCTGGTGATTGACTGACTGACTGACTGACTGACTGACTGGCCTCCTGATGGACAGACATACAGATAGATGGAGTGACTGACTGACTGACTGACTGACTGACTAACTAACTGATCATGGCTGACTGACTGACTTACTGACTGACAGACTGGCAGACTGGCAGACTGGCAGACTGATTGACTGACTGACTGACTGACTGACTGACTGACTGACTGACTGACTGACTGACTGACTGATCATAAATGACTGACTGCCTGCCTGCTGATTGGCACACTGATCGACAGTCTAAGCTACAGGCTGATTAATTGTTTGACTGGCAGACAGACAGACAGACAAATAGACTGACCTACTAATTCACATACGGAGCTGCTGACTGAATGATTGACCGACTGACTGACTGACTGACTGACTGACTGACTGACTGACTGACTGACTGACTGATCATAAATGACTGACTGACTGCCTGCTGACTGGCACACTGATTGACAGTCTAAGCTAGGGGCTGACTGACTGACCAACGGATAGACAGAGAGACTAACTGACTCACATCCTGAGCTGGTGATTGACTGACTGACTGACTGACTGACTGACTGACTGACTGACTGACTGACTGACTGACTTCGACGGATAGATGGACTGACTGTTTCACTAATCAATCCATGAATCCATGACCGTCTAATTTATTGATATTATATCAATCAATTACTAACAGGTATTTGGATTAATTTCTTTTTCAGGGAAGCAATAGAGGCCTTCACAGGTGTCCTTCCAGTAGCATATGTTGCCAGTAATTGTCGTTGCCCACCAACTCATCCAAAAATAAATGTTGCTGAACCAGCTAAATGTCTGAAAAACGTAGAAGGAGATCTCAATACTGTATCCCGTTTGGCTGACACAGCACACCCAATTGAGCTTGCCACTGATGGCGACACACTAAGCTTCTGGCTGTCAGAGATCACAGGAAATGCAACCATTGACATTAATTTGTCATATTCAGGATTACTGGTGTGTTTATTTTTCTTTTCAATACTGGGGGGTCAGTGGCACGATAGTAGACCTGTGTCACCTACTTACTTGTGTAAAGATAACAAGGCCAGGAATACAATTGGTTATCAAAAGTTAGAATTTGCTGCAGAATTTAGAAGTGCCAAATCAGTTATGCAAAATTTTTAACTTGATTGCATATTTTGCATTTGGCTAAAATCTGACCTGATGAGCAGCCTCCTGAATGGTTATTTTTGTGAAATAACTGCGTGTATAGTTGGCAAATAGATGTTTGTTGTTTTTTCCAGGTGTTCTACATTGTCTTGACGTTTTATGGACCTGTGCCTGGTGGATTGAAAATCGAGCGATCATTAGACAATGGAAAAACTTACCAACCCTGGCAGTATTTTGCTGAAGATTGTTCTTCATTTAATTTGTCAAACGATGGTAATCTGACAGAGCCTGACTCAGTTAACTGTGTTCAATATGTCAAGTGAGTTGTCTTTTCTGTAAAAGGGTCGTACAGTTGAAATTAATGATCAAGATCTCTGAAGCTGAACCTCAATTCTCTGGACCGTGTATTGATCATAGTTTTTTAAATAATATCCTGGAATTTAGATCATCCAGACTGTTTTGATGACATTTAGTCTGCTAAGAGGGTCGTACAGGGGGCTCTCTGGCACGATTCACGGACGAAAAAAATAACGAATCACGGATCACGGATGGTAATCTGACAGAGCCTGACTCAGTTAACTGTGTTCAATATGTCAAGTGAGTTGTCTTTTCTGTAAAAGGGTCGTACAGTTGAAATTAATGATCAAGATCTCTGAAGCTGAACCTCAATTCTCTGGACCGTGTATTGATCATAGTTTTTTAAATAATATCCTGGAATTTAGATCATCCAGACTGTTTTGATGACATTTAGTCTGCTAAGAGGGTCGTACAGGGGGGCTCTCTGGCACGATTCACGGACGAAAAAAATAACGAATCACGG
The DNA here is from genome assembly GCA_963693305.1 of Meandrina meandrites. Taxonomy (NCBI): domain Eukaryota; kingdom Metazoa; phylum Cnidaria; class Anthozoa; order Scleractinia; family Meandrinidae; genus Meandrina; species Meandrina meandrites. The sequence goes on along the minus strand of OY855909.1, from coordinate 38,312,315 downwards.
ATCACGGATATTGAAATTTCATTTTCCCGAATCACGAAAATAAGTACTCTTTTATCCTGTTCTTACGCTACAAATAGTGTTTGAAGAAATCAAAACTGATTAAGAAATTACGAAAATAAGAAAGAAACATACTCTTTTATCTTGTTCTTACTCTACAAAGAGTGTTTGACGTTACGATAATTATATGGAGATCACATTTGAGGACTCGCGTCTCAAAATCACGCAAAATAAAGTCAATAAAGTGGTGAAATCACGAATATCGGTTATTAATTCAAGCTCTTCACGTGTCACGCAAAACCTTCTGGTCACGGGTCACGAAGAATAAATTTATCAAATTTACGTTTCACGGAAAATAAAATCAGCTAATCACGCGTCACGAGAATACCCCTGTACCACCCTCTGCTAACAATTGCCAGATAATAGAAACTAAGATTTGACCGTACATTACATCAAACACCTTTAATTTATAATTGCCAAAAAGTAACGTACCTCTTTGGACTTCTTCGTTTTCCCCGTTTTACTGTCTTTTATTATATGGCTACAATAATACGCGCGCTCTGATTGGCTGATGAGCGGGCAAGATTTTCTTGTAATGACCGGGCATTATGAAAATTTTTCTTGCCTTTAGTTAGCTTTTTATAACTTTTTAAGGGTCAAAACACTTGTAAACACAGGTCAGTTTGTTTTGTGAAAATTAAAGTGGTTAAATTTGCCCTAGATCTTCGCGTAATGAAGACAAAAATTGCCTCATTGTCAAAGAAACCGTTTCTTCTGGTTTGGATCGCATGACCTCGAATGACCTCTTGCGCGCGCAAGCGGATATTGAAAAACGTTTCCCTTTTTCAGCGCTAAAAAGGCCATATAATAAATAACCTCGGCCTTGATGTATTGACCTCGCTATCGCTCGGTCAATACATCAAGGCCTCGGTCTGAGATTTCCCTGTAATGACCTCACTCTCGGTTAATAAGTAGTATATCTTTTTACTGAAGTTGTTGACCTTCTACTGGGCATGCTTTCAGTTCAAAAATTCCCGAGAAAGCATCAACGATACGGATCTTTTTCTTCGGCAAAGTTTGGGTACGCGTGCTGCCTTATTTGGGTTTTGGCGGCACAGGCGTCCAATATTGTTAGTTTTTTTAGAATTTGATAGTAAATCAAGACAATATCCCAAGCTGATCATTGTTATTTTCTATATTTTGGCATCACTCATAACTGTCAGCTTGATAACTAATATATTCCATTACTGTTAAATGGGCAAATCTGGGGTTAATTTATATAATTATCGCAACTTCAAATACGCTCAGACTATTATTTGAAATAAATTTCCAATTTTTCATTTTGATTGTTTCATTTTAGGCCATTACAATCCAGCCGTCAAGTGGTTACTTTTCAGACTGAATATCCCCCACCACCAGGCTCTAACATCCCTGTGCGGCCATTTGGTCAAGGTTGCAGTAACCTGTACTGCTCGCAGAGACTGCTGCAGTTCTTAAAAGCTACGCATGTAAAATTTCATTTGTACAATCACACTCTAGTGCAGAATCCTCAACATCGATACTTTGGCTTGGAGAGAATCCTTGTCACCGGAAGGTTAGCTTAAACATGTGTGATTTTTACTGATGCTACTGTATTCCCCTTACATTAGAACTGTATTAATTGTTTTAGTAACTATTATTATTTTTTAAAGGGAAGGCAGTTCACCTAAACAGATTGGAAAATAATTTCGATATCTCACTTTTTGAGAAAGAAGGAAAAAAGAAACACTTGAATAAAATCGTTGTAGCAATTCGACAACCAACATTAAATTCAGTCTACCAGCTGGAATCAAAGCCAGCCTTAGCTTATTGGGCCATCCCTGCTCACCCAAGTGACTAACTTAACCTACTCACCAAGTTCAAGAGAATTCCAAAGACTATTAAAACCTGAGAAATTAAAATAAACCACTTATAATCAACTGTACGTTGACTTAAAATAACTGCTTTCATTTAATTGTACCTTTTAAGGTGCGAGTGTTTTGGGCATGCATCATCCTTCAGCTACATTGAGGGGAATGCTACGCACCCGGGACGATGTGTCTGTGACTGTCATTCATTGACTAACACAGAAGGAGAAACTGTAAGGACTTTCAGTTTATTTAGTTTATACATAAAAATTCCCTGCAACCAGGTCAGCAGCTGCATTCGTGGAACCAGCGAGTTTCAATAGTTTGTGGCTGAGTTTTGTGTTACCTGGTTTTAGCAGACAACACAAACCAAGGCAGGCCGGTAGCTATTTAACACCTGGTAAAAGTGCACTAGAAAAGAATTGAGGGTGGATTATTTTTGAGATGCACGAAAAAAAACAGAAAAGTGCAAATCAAATAGATTTTCCTTTTATATTCAAGATTGATTGATTAATTGATCGATCGATCGATCGATCGATCGATCGATCGATCGATCGATCGATTGATTGATTGATTGATTGATTGATTGATTGATTGATTGATTTGCAAATCATTATTTTCAGTGTAATCGATGCAAGCCATTGTACAACAAGAAGCCATTCCAACGAGGTGACCAAGATGACTCATACCCCTGTGTGAAGTGCGAGTGTAATGAACATGCCAACAGTTGTGTTTACAATCAATCTCTGGACACCAGTCCCAACTCACGTACCCAGGGGGGAGGAGGGGTGTGTATTGACTGTCAGCACAACACAACTGGACGTTTCTGCGAGTATTGCAAGGAGGAATTCTACCGGGAGTCTGGGAAGAGTCTCAAGTCACCTGGCGTGTGCTCACCTTGTGGATGTGAAGGGCCTGGGGTTCAGTCTGGAAAGTTGGATTGTGTCAAGGTAAGTACATTGCTCAGTAGGGTGGGGACAGTTACAATTCACGATTTCTTTTACATTATACTGATAAAATACAGTTGAATACACCGTCCCCTTGAAGTCAGTGCAGCTTTGTGACAATCAGTGTTGGATGTGTCCACAAGTTTAACACCAGTGAAACTTGAAAACGCAGTAAGGAGAAATTCTGTTCATAAAAAAGGATTTTTTTGATAACAAAAGCACGTAGAACACATTAGAAAATGCAACAACTCATTAATGTTATAAATCTGTTAATTTAGACACTCAAATAAACTAATAGAACACGGTGTATCAAACCAGGTATGGGAAGTCACACCAGGCACGAAGCGTATAAACTCATGCAAAGCCAACCAGTTGGAACGATCGAGATTAAAGCGTGGAAATGCACACCGAACGAAGCAAATATCTTAGTGTTAACTCGTCTAGTAAAACCAACCATAAAATGTGTTGAAAACACACACCTCTCTCTGTCGACAAGCGAAAGTAGATGAGAAAACAATACGAAAGCGTGCGCAAAAGGATCGTGTTGCCCACATTTACGGCCACAATGCCTTTTGCTTTTGATCTAGCCGCGGACCGCAATACCTCATTTTGCAGGAAAGCGAAGGGAGGCTCCTGCGGCCGCAATTAAAGAAACGATCAAGTAACTCAATTAACTTATAATTTATGTAATTGTATGATTGCGTTTAATATTTTTCTTTTGTTTGTAAATAGAATGATTCCATTTCAAACGTCATTGCTGGTCAGTGTGAATGTAAAGCTAATACCCAAGGCCGTCATTGTGATGTCTGTAAGGATGGCTTTTTTGACCTCAAAGCTAGTCACGCAACTGGTTGTATTTCATGCGGCTGCACACTGGATGGAACTAAAAACAGGAACAGTTCATGTCACGCAACATCTGGGCGGTGTGACTGCAAAGACAGAGTGACAGGTACCAAGTGTGACACGTGTAAATCTGGATACTGGGGGTTGTCTGGTCATGAGCCTTTAGGCTGCAAAGAATGTGACTGTGATCCATTTGGAACAACAGCTGGAAATGTAAATACATGTAACTCAGTTACAGGGCAGTGTTCTTGCAAACCAGGTGTAATTGGAATGAAATGTGATCAGTGTAAAGATGGATTCCACAGCCTTACTCAGAATGGTTGCACAACGTGTAACTGCTCTGTTGCCGGAACACCACCATCACTCTTGGACAAGTGTGACAAAAGTACTGGCCGCTGTGATTGTAAGCGTAACGTGGAAGGTAACAACTGTGACCAGTGCAAACAAGGATTCTACAATCTGACTGAGAGCAACCCTCAGGGGTGTACACAGTGTGCATGTGACCCCAAAGGAACTGTCGGAAGATCAGGACAGTGTAAGCAGCAATCTGGAAACTGTACTTGCAAGCCAATGGTGGTTGGTCAGACTTGCAACCAGTGTAGGCAAGGAACATTTGGCCTAAACCAATCAGATCCTAATGGATGTCAACTCTGTAATTGCTTTCCTAAGGGAACAACAGATGGCGACAGGAAGAAACCAGGTAAAGTCAGCGTACTGCTTTGCATGATCAATTTTCATTCTTCCACAATGGTTCTTAAGATCACGGACTTAGACCTCCTCCTGGGCGACTTCCATCAAAAATTTACCGGGTGATCATTGCAGCTTTTGACAAAAAATGCCCCTAAACCTGTTTCCAAAAATTTAAATCATCCTGGTCATACTTTTGAAAACAGCGTTCGCGGACTTTCTTTTCATCAAGGTAACACTAATATTCGAAAAACTTCAGACAAAAATTTATCTTTCAAATCGACGCTTTGGCCGAACTGAACTGACTTGTGAAAACTTTAATTACCCTCGGATTGTATATGCAGTGTAGCTTTATCATGGAAACTGTACTTGTTTCTGTACAGTTGTCTTGCCGAAAGCTCCTCGTTTGATTAATTTATTAATGTATCATCCTTTACTATGCTTACTTCAATAGCAAATTACTCTACACTCTATAAGTATATAGGCACACACAACCCACGATACTCCACTTTGCACAGACGAAGGGCTAACGGCGGTTTATTTACCTTTATCAATTTCCACTCAATAAAGGTAAATAAGAAACAGAAGAAACAAAGTATTTCTTGGCCGCCTAAGTAGCACAGATGTTTCTTTATTAGAAACGTTGCGCCTTTTGCCCATTTGGTCTAGTACTGCTTAGGATGTTTCAAATTAAATGACCATATTTGCCTTAGACATGTTACAGTGCCAGTGACATGTAACACCTGGATTTACTATCACTGTTAACCCTTTCCCACATAAAATTAGAGCACTGGTTAGAGCTACAATTAGAATATGTTGAAAAAGCACAAGAAAGTATAGAAAAAATATAATAATAAAGTAATAATAAATAATAAAAATAAATAATAACAAAAATAATAGAAATGATAAATAATGCACAAGAAAAAATAAATGCAGAACGTATTTTTTAGCGCTCTCTTAATTTATGTTTTCTCCTTTCCTCGTGTCTCAACTAAATTACTAATTTCCCTTTTCCTTAGTTATTGTTGACATTTTTGACACTCTTGTTGGGAGCCAGTGATTGTCTTCATAATTTTTTTCACTCTGACCTTGATGCCTTGAAAATGGACCAAACATTTCAAGATGCCGCACTTTTTGTGACTTAATTTTTTTAGTATCACCACAGGGAGGCCAGGCTCACGTTATGATAACTCGCACAAAATGGCGGCGGCAAAATCAGAACGATTTGTATGAAACATTATACTTAAGAAAGCCCAAGGCTTGCAAATCATGTTTACATTTTCCGTATTCTTAGAACACAATAATTGTGCGAGTTAAAACTTTGCTGCTTTGAAAGCGAAGGTTTGGAGTGAGTGAAACCGACAGTCGAGTGTTACGCGCATTGCGACTGTCTTCCCCTGCAATATTTTAGGTAAGAGTAAACAAAAGTTAAAATTCTGTTAAAGCGGTTTAAATGCTTTAGAACAGTAAAGAACATAGACAACATGTGATGTGAAATTTAAACGTTACTGGCTGTTTATTATATTTCTTTCGATATCAATTTTACTTACAATGTTTCATACAAATCCTTATGATTTTGCCGCCGCCATTTTGACTGAGTTGTTGTAACATGAGCCTGGGCTCCCTGTGGATAAAGTAGAATGTTTACCCTCTACCTGTCCAAGAACTTAAACCTTTGTCATTCTTAATTTCTCCAGATGAACTGCCGTGTTCCGACAATGGACAGTGTTTCTGTTTGTCCAGTGTATCTGGACTGCGCTGCGACTCCTGTGTTGCTGAGAACTACTGGAATCCTTCAGGGCAGGGCTGTGTACAGTGCCTGTGTAACCTCGCTGGGTCTGTCGGAAAGAACTGTAATGATACTGGGCAGTGCACATGCAAAGCAAACATCAGTGGACAGCAGTGTGATAGATGTATTGATGGTTACTATGGATTTGAAAAGTGAGTAAAATACGTTAAACGTCGGCCACCGGAATTAACGTTTCCGGTCAGAATAACACTGGTTCACACGGGTACTTTTGCTATTTGGTGATACCTCATAAACGTTGTCCTCTTTACTTTTATTTGCGTTGTCATGCAACTATTCTCCCCACGAGGTGGAGGACAATGCTTTTGTCTACAGATTCCCTTTTAATCATCCTCGGAGACCCACGGGCAGTCGGAACTGGAGGGAAAATCAGCGAATAAATTTGGAGTGAAAGTGAAAAGCCCCAACTTTTCTTCTCAGATTGTTTCCCATTTTTTGACTTTCCCTCGCCCCTACTCACTGCTCTTGGGTCTCCGAGGATGGTTTTAATCAACAACGTTAATATTGGATAACAATTGTGTGTGCTTTTTTGTTTAAATAAATTATCTTAATTTATACACAAAGATTGTCTGTTTGTTTGTTTGTTTTACATTGTTTTTCGAGTGTGTCGTGTTTTTGATATTCCCAGCTGTGTGCCTTGTAACTGTAATGCAGCTGGCAGTCTGACCAGTCAGTGTAATGAAAGAGGAGAGTGCGAATGCAAAAAGAATGTTGAAGGTGATAAATGTGACCAGTGTAAGAATGGAACCGTTAATCTTCAACAGAACAACAAATATGGCTGTAGTGGAGGTATGCTTGTAACTAAACACTCTATCCAATAATTTTTGGTAGTTATTAGTCAAGATCTGTTTTCGTTTGGTTTTCTTTGCTATCATAGGATTCGTTAGCTTAATTACACATAATTGTAACTGTTCAAATTGAAGAACATTGGGTGACATGAATTGATCTATCTAATCATAGTTCATGGAGAAGGGTTATGAAGCCCGGCAAACATCAAAGGGGCAAACAAAGAGGCCAAGGTTTATGTTGGAAGAGCCACGACCCTGCACATCTTTTGTTTTGTGCACATACACCATGCATGAATGACGTAATCGGAACGTTCCTATTGGTTAGCCAACCTCGTTCCCAGGGTCTCTCTCTCCCCGCCCCCCAGAGCTCTTGGGGGCGGGGAGAGAGAGACCCTGGGAAAGAGGTTGTTGGTTAGCTGGATAAACACACGTAACCACCTATTGTATTTTGTCAGGCTTTGTGCTGGGTCGACCCCAAAATAGCGAACAACAACATACAACAAAGAACTTTGCCTGGCTTCAAAACCATTTCCTTTTATTAACTATGATCTAATCAGAGAATTTTTGCAACCAATCAAGAGTTAACGAAAAAAAATCCTGGTTTGGTCTAAATATATTCACATTCTTGTAACAAAAAAAGAAACCATTTACTTGTATATTAAGCTCTGTATTGGCAGTGAGTGAGGAGAATTATTGTTTATCGTTTGTATATTGCGAATGTTTAATTGTGAATCATATTGTAACAGATAACACCCGCACAAGATGATACTAACCGTTCCTCTGTGTTTTATTTCAGCCCCATCGGAACAACCTGCACCATTTGTAACAGTCCTATCTTCTCGTTCTATGATGTTAACATGGTCCCCGCCTGATCGCCCTAATGGCATTATCCTTCGATATGAGCTGTACAGAAATGGGAGCCTGGTTTATAGCGGATTAAACCAAACATTTAATGACACGTCGTTGACTCCTGTCACGGTATATCACTATTACATCATAACTTACACAGAGGCTGGGCAGACGAGAAGCTTGGGCGATGATAAAGTTTATCGTACCTTCCAGGATGCGCCAGACGGCGTTTTTGCCCCGGTTATCACAGATATCTTGTCAAGAAATTTAACTGCATCTTGGAAAGCCCCAAACATGGCGAATGGACGCATTATTGAATATCGATTGATATCAACCAACACCAGGAATGCGGCGGAAGTTGCGAATTGCCGAGGTATTATTTTTTCATGTAAGTTAGGCGATCTCAGACCTTACACTGTGTATAACTTCACCGTCGAAGCGTGCACAAATGGTGGATGCTCTAGAAGTAATATAACAACCATCTTGACGCTACCAACGCTTCCGGATTTCCAGCCGGCACCAAATGTGACGTCACTTCCGAGAGGAAACGCTGTGACAGTGGAATGGGACGAGCCGCCGGAACCGAACGGAAGGATTCTACGCTATGAACTGTACATGCGTGCAGCACCTTTCACTGGCGACGGGACTTTGAAGTTTAACAGCAATCCGGCACATGATTCGAATCACTTAAATGTTAGGAAAACAAACGTGACGGGGCTGATCCCATTCACAGAGTATGAGTTCAGGGTGCGCACATTCAATGCGAAGGTTCAAGGCGAGAGAACGAGTCTGTGGACGCGGCAAAGGACTGGGGAAGGAAGTAAGTCCTTTGGCTATTTGTCTGTCGGAAGACTTTTTCGCGGTAAAATCAGCCATCTCCACTGGCCACAACATCAAATGGGACCATTTCGAGGTCTTAGCCAGTGGACGTTGTGGTTTACATTGTAAAATAAAAGAAACACTGTTTATACGGGACTTAAAACCCACCCTTAATGACAATGTTGGCAGTGAAAAGCTGTGGCTTTATTAGCTCTCACCTTTTGTTTTCATTACTGTTTGATTAGTTACCAGTACCTCGCTTTGTATTTTTAGGATTTAAGTCTTTCGTTTTTTTTGTAACCGTCACTTCTGAAGATACGTGCTGTAGCATGCGAAACGTCAAGAAAATTTTAGATTATTTTTCAAACCATGCGTAGTTCATGTGTTATGTTTGTTGCCGCTGTTTGCATTTTATTTCTCGTAAAATCAGCCATGTTATCGGGGGAGACCATTAACTACAGATCCAGAGCAGTTGCTAAGGGATTGCTGAAGACTGCATTTTGTGGCAAACGATTTTGAAGCGTTTTGTAACGCCAAATGGTGAATTCTATTTAAACGGACACCAAGTTTGAAAAATATATCATTGCGCGTGCGAAACTAGTGCCAGTACCAAACCACGCGCTAAAATTTAAAATCCCGAAAACTCAGAGGAAACGAGGCAGACGTTCTTTTAGCTGCAGGACCAGCCCGAAAAATGTTGGCCTAGGAGGCTGTAGAAATCTCAGATAGTTTTGATGTGTAACAGAAAGCGTCTCACAAACATGTCTTTGAAATTGTAGCTCCTCTAGGTGAAAATGCTATGAACGTTGGTGCCAGTCCCTATAACAGTACTTCAGTTGTGGTTTCTTGGAGTCCTCCCCAGACCCCAAGAGGTGTTATCACTCACTACGTCATGTACAAGTACCAATCCACTTCAAGTTCGACTGCCGTGAAGGCTGCGGAGGCGCCTGGGTCCCAGCGACAGGGCGTGGTTGCTGAGCTGATGCCTTACACCCAATACAAATTCACAGTCCGAGCTTGTAATAGTTTTGCCTGCTCGGGACATAGTCCAGAAGCCCTTGCGCGAACATTACCTGCGGGTATGTAATACAAAAACAGTTCTTATTAATTTCGATCCAATAAGAACAGCAATGAGAGAGGCTTGAACTGAACCAAGACTGACTGACGGACCGACAGTCTGATATGTACGTTTGTTCGTTCTTTCGTTCGTTCGTTCGTTCGTTCGTTCGTTCGTTCGTTCGTTCGTTTAACCCCTTAAAACTTCTAAGCACTGTATAACCCAACCCGAAACTACCAAATAAATAAATAATCAAAGATTCAAATGGTCACTGCACACTGATTGAGATAAAAATAAGTTCTTGCAGTTTGAAGACAATTTCGTCTTGGACATAGTATGGTTATGTGTTAAGTCAAAAGTCCTGTCATTTATCTTGTTTATTTTGCTTTCTAATTATCCTACGAAATTTAATATGCGTGGATTTTAGAAGGATTTTACTATCTAGAAATTTGATAATGCTCTAACTAACCATAGTCTAACTGGTGCTTACTGTTGTTGATTACTTCCTGTTAGCTCCCGAGGGGCAAGGACAACCTATAGTGCTCTCAGTTGATTCATCCACCATGTACCTAAAATGGTCCCAGCCCCAGGCCCTTAACGGTCCTCTGCGGCCGAGCTATAACCTGAGCCGAGCCCACTCAGCACTGTACTTCCCGCCACCCTTAGTGACAGAAGGAGTGCACTTCCCAGGCCTTGGATTCTACAAATTTCCATCTGATTTCGTTGGAGCTGGTGCTACTAATGACATCGAGTTCTGGTTTCGTACCCAGTATGCGTCTGGGCTGATGCTTTTCCTGGTGTCCGATGGCTCTCAGACCGACATGTTGGCAGCTCAGTTGCGTGACGGTAAACCATGGCTGATATTTGATTGTCAAGATGGTCCGGCGGCCTTCACAATCAGCGAGTCAGTTCGCTTCGATGATGGTGAATGGCATCAATTGAAAATAAAGCGCGTCAGCCGTCGTGGTACACTTACAGTTGATGGTTATCAAGCTAGTCAGGACAGCCCAGGGTCAGCAACTGTGATCTCAGTTAACACGGGAGTATACATCGGAGGTCTTCCATCTACTTTTAATTTTCTGCGGCCGAACTCGGGAAATTCTAAAATAGAAAAAATCAGTTTCATCGGTTGTCTGCGCGGCATCACCTCAAATTCACTGAAGCTAAAATGGACGTCTGCTTTGGAAGCAGTCAGCGTTGAACCTCAGCGCAATGGCTGTCCAGTGAGAGACAAGAGGAAGGCCATATTACTCAGAGGTGGTGGTTATGTTGCCATTCATTCAACAAAGGCCGACCTTGTCAGTAGCAGCATATTCAGCTTTACATTAAAATTTCGCACTCAGCTTTCCTCTGGGTTGCTTCTATTCGCGTATGGACCAACAGCAACTTTTGCGATTCAGTTTGCAGGGAACCAGGTCGAAACAAATTACGTTACGTCAAGTGAGCAAGGCTCCGTTACTGTTCCACCCTCTTCTGGTGAAATCTGTGACGGAAACTGGCACAACGTGACTCTTACTAACTTCAACGTTGGGACATTCACAATCAACCTTGATGGCAACACTGTTGTTAGATCCGGAATCAGTAATCTGGGCATAACATCGCGTATATATATTGGAGGGGTCCCCAAATCGGCCGAGACAATTGCTCAGCAGGCAGGTGTGGATGTGGAGTTGTCGTTTGGTGGTTGTATGATTGTTCAATCTGCTAAACAAGATATCGATTACCTTCATACTGTCACTGCTATGCACAATGCAGATCTTGACGGCTGCCTTCCTGAGTCCACGGTGCCTAGCAGCAGCCAAGTTGGAAAATGTTTGTCTTTTAATGGTTCCGTTGTGAATTCTGGGAAGACGGAGAGCTTTAATGACTCGGCAGTTGACGTATTCACTGGTAGGATCAAAGAAAAATTTTCTTGTGAAATTTCCTAGGTAAGGTAAGGTAAGGTAACGTCTTTATTTATAGAGGGTAGCACTTAATAGCTATAAAGCTAATAAACCTGTGGCCCTCCTTGTACTGTAAGTTGTAAATCATTTTCTTGTAAACATCCTTACTGTGAAATCTAGATGTAACTAAGGGCCAGTTACATCGGAGTCCTTTTCCATATATTTTCCTATTACTGGGGCGAAGAATATCGTTTGTTATACCAAGGACTTCGTTATAAAGAGGTTCGTTAAGTCGAGGTTCCACTGTACAATAAGGCAAACTGAAAAATATATGACTTGCCTTGTTTCATTAAATGTGTTTTGGTGACCGACAAATCATCTGGAATTTTTGTTTTAAGAAAAACAAATCATCAATAAAATTGTCTCAGCGAGAAAACCCAGCCATGATGGTTTGATTTTGGTGAACAGTACTTCATAAATAACAGGAACCCCCAAAAAGGAAGGTGTGAATAGGAACGTACTCAATACCCTTCAGTACATATATTGATATTAACTATTTCTTTTTCTTTATTTGTATCAGATTACTTGTACCGTGTGGAAAGTTATCATGCTGGAACTTTAGGCTCAGCTAAAAGTGCCTGGATTGCTTCTCGCAGTGGCCAGGGAGGTAAGTTAAGAAGTTCTGACAAACTCATTAACTATTTATGCCGTTAACAGCCAATACATGATGACTATTTGGGTCAGGTGGATAAATCTTGATACCCAGTGAACACCGCATCAAAATCTTAAGAGCTTAATTTGATCTGACATTAAAACTTACATTGCCATGAATCGGAAGTAACTAATGAAATAGATCTAAAACAACTGTTTCTTAAATACAGTGTCGGATACCACATACTGTTCCATGAACGGTCTTCGGTGGGCATTCCTTTTCCGACTTTTTGCTCCACTTCCTAAATAAATAGATAATAATAATAAATAAATAAATAAATAAATAAATAACGAGGGTTGCGACTGACAAACAAGTGGCCCTCAAATCCCCGATCGAATTGGAATTTAGAAGTGTTGTTTTTTGGGGAGGGGGAAAACCGGAGAACCCGGAGAAAAACCCTCGGAGCAGGGACGAGAACCAACATCAAATTCAACACATGACGCCGGGTCCGGGAATCGAGCCACAACTCGGGCCACAATGGTGGGAAGCGAGTGCTTTCCCTACTGCGCTATTGCTTCTATGGCAAATTTGCTACGCCAGCAATTCAAACTCAATGCATAACTACACCTTGTGTAAATCGCAAGCTTTCAACAGGCCTCCTTATTTATAACGGAAACTTAAACCGACAAATAATTTGCCATTCGCTAAAAATCGTTCACGTCTATTTGTATAGTTGATCAAGGTGGGATTACTTAGTTAATCGCATTACTTAGAAAATAGATCTTGGCACGCCCTATATATATTGTACTGTTTATATCACGTTACTGAACGTTGCCATTTCAAATGTATTTACACGGACCGTTAAGGTCAAAAGGCCTAATATGTAGTTCATTAAAATCGTAGCTATATTGCGCTACAGAATTGGTTCTTCTTAGCATTTTCAGCTCCCTAATCCTGGCCGCTCCCTTTTCTAATGATTCTGATTCTAATGAATCATACATGTGAACGCGTTCTTAAGGACAAGGGACTGCACAGTCTCTTATTGTTTCATTTCATTTACAAACCAGGTCAAAAACTCCGGCTTCGTGCTTCGTTACGGGTTCCAAACATCTCGAAACAATAAAAACACTCGGCCTTCGGCCTTGCATGCGCTTTCCTCTGTTTCTCGGTGTTTAAAACCCGAGATTTGGCAGCGTTTAAGTAAGCTGTGATCACCACTATTCGCAGTTAACGTGAATTGCTGCTCAACCTCGTTGTAATAATAATACTTTAAAGGCAAAATGAAAATACAATGAAAAATATAACTTATATTTAAACAGTTTTTATAAAAGAATGAAAGACGATAAACAAGTTCAACTTAAACTTGACAGTTACTTTAATTTTTACTATTTATTAGTTCAAGGATCTACGAATCTCTTTTCGTTTCGTTATATTACCTAATTATAATGATATAATAATAAAACAATCTTTAAAAAGGAAGCGCCCGTCACGTAAATACGTGGTTTTCAGGGAGGTCCTCCATAGAAATAAAAAGTATTAAAAACTAAAAACTAAAAATAGGAAGTACAAATGTCACAGATCTAAAAATATAAAATATACAATAATTGAAACTACGAAAACTACCTACTGTCCTAAAAACTAATTACAAATAGTTATCTATTAACAATACGTACAACTAAAAATATTTGTTTATCATCTAAAAATGTTTATCCATTAAAAACCTTGTAAGGTTTTTCTTAAAAATTGTGCATGGCATTGGCTTTCTTACAAATACTGGGAGAGACATCCAGTCATTTGTGTACCTCGGTATGTTACCCTTCATTTTCCAAGAGTGATCAGCTTCTAACTTCTCCCTACAATTTCAACACATTTTCAAGAAGGCGAGTGATGAGAATAAAGATAATCATCAACTAGAGCATATTGCTCGATGCGCGACCAAATTCTCCAAGCTTTTTTTTCAAAACGACTTTAAGGCTCTCAGTAAAGTGAAGATAGATTTCTGTGCCTGAAAGTGAGAAAAATGTGCTGTTTACGTTATGGTTTCCTGTTGATTTAAAAGTTTTTAATTTCAAGTAAAGTATAATTGAAATGTAATGACCTTCAGCGTGAGTTGGTAAATACATTTTGTAATGTTATGTTCATCTCACAACAGAATGTACACTATGTTACGTGATAACTGCAGAAGTATTTAAGGTGTGCTTGTAAGGTGTCTCTAGAGGCTAGTGGACTAGTTAAGGTTTGTTAAGTTATGCAAGGGCCATTAATTCACAGTAAGACACTACCTCTCTGGAACCTCTATTTTCATTCGCCCGCTGTAAACACTACCTCTATTGTTATTCAGGGCTAGGGGCATTGTTATGACCTATTATCTATTGTTTCAAGAACCAATGAAGTCACTCGTTCCGAGAGGTAGTGGACGACCCTTAATTCAAGGCATCTCTGTCAACCTTGATTGTTTTGGTTTTTTTTAAATTACTTGCCGTTGTAAATTTTCCAGAGTCTATAATGCTGTAACGCTCGTTTCATATTGTGTATTAATAAACGACATGCTCGCTCCTAATTCTGTGTTTTGTGATTATTTTAGATTAGTTACAAAATATTTTAAAATCGTGTCAGTGTGATTAGAGAATAAAACTCTTTCTTATCTTTTTTCCCGTAAAAGCCCCGACTGGTCTCCAACCCCCCACACAGCTAATACCTCTACCAGACGGCAAAACAGTGAGAGTAACCTGGGCACCACCGGAGCGTCCCAATGGGGTCATTTCAGAGTACAGGATACTTTTTTACCGTGCAAAACCCGCTCAGTCAGCATCCGGCGAGAAGGTCATCACGGACCCAAGCGTTCTTAACGCTACCATCTCAGGTCTTCAACCTTACACCGCTTACGAAATCAGGATTCAGGTCTTCACGGACGGGGGAAACTCAGTGGGGCCTGGTAAAAATGTTACTACTGCAGAATTAGGTATTTTGAAATATTTTGTTAGTTTTATTCCTTGTATGTGTATAGTGAAACGTTTTGTCTTGATAATAATTTTATTACCATCGGCAAACGGCTTTTTTTTCAATTCCAGCTGAGGCAACCGTCAAACTAACTTATCATGAATTTGTATTTATTTGATGAGTCTGTTCAAACTACGATTTGCCTTTTAGTTCCAGATAGCGTCCCAGGCCCTACGGCTGTCCGACGTCCCAGGGAACTTGAAGTACACTGGAGCGAGCCTGGACACCCTAACGGCATCATAACCCAGTACAACCTCACATTGTTCGGTCACGTGGTTTACAGTGGGACCAGTAACAACTTTACAATCCAAAGCTTGAAAGTTTACACCGAGTACACACTACAGCTTAAGGCCTGCACACGAATCGGCTGTGCGCAAGGACCGGAGGTCCGGATAAGAACCGGGGAGTTACCCCCGGAGGGAGTTAAAACCCCGACTGTATTCGTGCGCGGTAGAACTGTAGTTGAAGTATCGTGGGAAGAACCGAGTACTACCAATGGGGAGATTATACGCTATGAAGTGCTGTTTGCAACCAACTATGTTCTGAGTGCGTATGTTTCAAAATTCAATGCTACTCCTGATGTGTTTAACACTGTTATCAAAAATCTCACGGCAGGGACAAAATATTACGTTCGGGTACGTCCCTTCACCGGAGGTGGCGGGACCTTCAGTAATGCGACCCACGTAACAACACACGAGGATGTCCCGGATGATATCCCAACACCCACAGTGGTTGCGTTCAGTCCGTACGCTTTATTTGTCATCATGTTGCCGCCAGATAAACCAAATGGAGTTATCACACGCTATGAACTGTACCAAGACTCGATAACAAACCCTGTGTTGAATGAAACCCAGCTTACAAACTATACAGCATATGGCTTTACTCCGTACAGCCGCCATACATTCCGCGTGCGAGCGTGCACGGCGCAAGGGTGTGCGTACGGCGCGGAAGCGGTGGCTTTCACTCCAGAAATTGCACCTAATGGTACGGTGACCCTGAGTGCAAGCATCCGCAATGCTACAGCGGTCAACGCTCGCTGGACACGCGTAGCGGCGCCTAATGGAAGGCTGTTTTATAACTTGATGGTTTATGGAAGATTTGCTGTGTATGGCTCTATTGTGTTTAAAACTGAACAACGTGTAGAAACTGCTATTTCTGTTGAGGAAGCCGAAAAGGATTTCATCTACAATGGCCTTCTTCCTTTCAGTACTTACACTTTTTGGGTGAATGCGTCCAATTCTGTTGGATTTGTTCTTAGTAACAATGTCACTGACTCCACCCCCGAGGGAGGTAAGTTGTTGTTGTTGTACCACTAAGAAGATGCTAATTACTTTTAATCGATTGTGTCATTTCCTGTGAAGAGTTCAAGTTTGTTTCTCGCCGCTCGTAGTAGCAAAAATCTATTTAATTAATTCTCGCAATTGGTAACCCCGTCCGAAACCCGGAAAGCTCTTTTTATTGGTCGAGTAGGTGGAGCGAGTTTTTAACCAATAACAGATTAGATAGGGTTATTTTCGACACTTATGAATGATAAACGCTATATGCGATAATTTGTTACCAACTCACTCAAATTAATAACTGCTTGTTTTTTCACTTTAGTGCCCGAGGGATTCGGTCCACCGACATTACGCACTTTAAGCAGCACCGAGATCCGTGTGAGCTGGAATCCGCCAACAGAGCCAAATGGAGTTGTTATATTGTACAAAATCTATGTGTAAGTTAAACCTTTAAAGTTTAAAGTTTGCCATTGAAACCTGGAGGCAGCGTGGTCCAGTTGTCGGGATGCTGGTCTTGGAGGTCCGTTCTTCAAGCCTTCCCCCACCCTGCGACTATCTGGATTTGTATCTGGATTCGATAGTGCCGCATGCAACTTCTGGGCCACGTCCTGTAAAAAGCCAACCGGTTAGCTTCCTCCAGTTGAGATTCCCCAATCCTCTGCGGCCCCACTTGCTGCAAACCCTATGTAGATAAAGTCTTTTAACTTTTACTTTTAACGTTTCTCTTTTTTTACACAGAAACGAGACCTTGTGGACTTCTGCGACTGGCAGTGAAAAACAAGCTATTGCTTCCAGACTTCAACGATTTACTTATTATGTCATTAAGGTGTGTAATATGATTATTTTAAAAACGAGTATTCGCATTGATTCTTGCTTGAAATGCAAAAAGCCGCCTTCTGTTTTCCTATAAAGAGGAAATTAGGCAAAGTATTATATCTTGCAACCGTTTACCGTGTCCACCGTTCGCTGAAGACAAAGTGATTCCATCTATATTTAAGCATGTGTAAATCCCGGGGGGGGGGGGGGGGGTACTCCCATATATGGGCTATATAGGTATGTGCCGCGGGATAGGGTATGGTTTTTGAGGTTCTCGGTCCTTAAATAGGGTATCACTTTTGTTCCTTTTGGCATTGTCTTCCTGGTGTGATCCTTAGATAGGGTAGCTAAATTCTATCAGCTCAAATAAACGCCCAGCTAAACGACAAAAAATTGTCTGTTAAAACTGAACTATCCGTCATTAAGTATTAACAAAGCGATTTTGAAAGATTTGAGCTTTGCCGTGCGCGGTTAGCCGTTATTTGAGTCGTCACGCAATGCTTCTCCTCCCCTTGAATAGGGTGTCAATTTTCGGGTTTGGGCCTTAAAAAGGGTATCAATTTTCGTTTTCTTTATCCTTAGTTAGGGTCAGGGTTTGAGAACGTTCGCGGCACACCCCTATCCGAAATTTAGGGGAAACGACCCCACAAGCTATAAATTAAATATCTATCGTGTATCTATTTACCATACTATTCATCTTGGACTATTATGCCAAGAATTTAAAAGTTTATTGCATGCCGTCTTTTCGTCTGTTATATACTTATGACAGACGTGTTAATACACTGTAGATAATCCGCACTACTACCTTGGGCCCAGCTGTTTGATAATAAACAGACTTGAGCAGTAAGGTGTTTATTTCAGTGGTTTCAAAATGTTTTCTTTTTTCAGCTGATATATTGTTGTTGCAGTTCGACGTTCAAAATTTTAAATGTTTGACAAAAGAAATTAGTTAATGGTTACCGCTAAATTTGAGTTGACGCGTAAATTACCTTGGTGTTGCTAAGAAACCGGACACAGAATGACAGACATCCATTCTTCTTGTCAGATATGATTAGAGCAATTCAAACACTTCATATAAATGCCTGTAGGTTATATATTTGTCATCAGCCAATGTTATAGCCGCCAGATCATAGTTCCCTGGTTAGTATCCATTTTGCATATTTTAAGGTGGCAGTGTGCACTACACATGGATGTACAATGAGCGACTCAGCATCAGCAACGACTGATCTCGCAGGTAAAACTATTGATTTATTTACTGTCTTAAAGTTCTTCGGGCAAGCACTCGCAAATATGTTCGATCCTTCAAGTTTACAAATACGGCACTTAGCTTTGCAAAACAAGAATATTCAAAAGCTGTGAATGACTTATCGGCTACTTTTGCATCGGTATTATGACGGTGATCTTGAGGTGGCCGTCAGTCTCCATGACTTAACGGCCACTTTTGGGTCGGTATGTTGACATTGGATCTTAAAGGTAGCAGTTGTCCTAATGACTTAATGGCTACCTTTGGGTCGGTATAATGAGACTTGATCTTGAGGCAGCCGTTGCTCAAGTGAGTTAACGGCTACGTTTACATTAGATCTTGAGGCAGCCGTTGTTGAAATGACTTAACGGCTACTTTTGGGTCGGTATAATTGCATTAGATCTTGAGGTCGCCGTTGTCGAAATGACTTAACGGCTACCTTTGGGTCGGTATACATCTAGGTATTTCTCAAAGATTGCCGAACGGCCGAAATCTTTGAGAGATCGTTATTTTTGAATAATTCTATGGCTTTCAAATATACGCAGTAACAGCAAGTACAAAAATAATCTTGAGATAAAAGCACACATTTTTAAGCTTCAAAGACAGCGAATGACCTACATCCATTGTCAGTTTCCTTACAATAAGAATAAAATGAATAAAAATCAAATAGATAAATAAATAAAAAATATTATCTTTAAAACGCACAATTTGCCTTAACTCATTTAACTTCTTTGAAATATATATTTTTTTATTAAGCAGCTTTTTTTCCACACCCAAATGGAAGCGAAGTAATTCATTGGCTGACCTTATGCTGATACGTTGCAGGGAAAAGGCAGGAAAGCAAGCTCCGCGGAGTATAGTCCAGTTCCTGACCTCTCCCTTGGTGCCCTATACATGGGTTGAACCCAGACGCGAGAAGAGAGAGTCCATGATAACTTGCATGCGCATGCTCAAAACGGACCAATCAATAACGACAGAGAAGTGTGGCGTTTCTTAGGTGTAACGCGCGCGACAAAGTTTTAACAAATTGCTCGATAAAATGACAAATTCAACTACGCGACCAAACGCGCGACTTTGATACAAGAAAAATTGTCGTGAACTTTGTCTACAGACATAAATAAACATGTACTTAGTCCAGGATTACCGAAACAGTTCGAGCCACTAATCTCATGTTACCAGCCGCTAAAAACTAAACCAACAATACTACGGATGACGTAGTTCATGTGCGAGAAATTCGTCATTAAAGCGACTGATTTGAACTCGTTAAGCTCTTTAGAAATTGTTCCGGTGTTCCTGCTTTAGTACATAGTTTTGTAGTTGAATTCATCATCTGTGCTGCCATACATGGGCGCGCGAAAGAGAGAGTTCAGGGACTCAACTACGCCGGGTGGTGACCGTGTTGTGGCCACCTTATATAGCCGGCTTGGATCGGACTGTCTACGCGCTTCTCGCATATCATGTGTCAACGTGTGTTGCAGAGCGAAGCTTCAGTAGCACGAAAATGCTCAAGACACCACGTCAAGGTGCTGTGTCGGATGTGTGGTTGACCTCGCTACTAGAGGTAATCGGGTAGCGACAATAAAGCCCAAGAAAGCAACAACGAATTTTACAACTTAGTTGTCATTTTATATCAAGTAAGAACGATTACACTTACAAGAAAACCTTAACATACTGATAATAAATCAATCTAATCAAGGAACAATTCTACAATATCCGTATAGCTCACAGACTCATGACTACGTTGCGACATTTGCTGACCAACGTTAAAGACAGGGACGAACCTAACGACAGACACGGATCAAATCCTCCGACTGCCAGGCTTCCTGGCCTCCTACATCAGAGACACTGGTAGAAACCTAATAACACGAGACTGGCTGAACACAAACGAGCACAAACTTAGAACGAACGCCTATCAACAGATGTCAACAATTACCGGCGCCTTACAAACGACTTATTCACGAGAAACAACCTATCAAAGACTTAATTTGACTAGCAATACTATATAGACGGATCGAAACTGACCAATTACAGTTAATGAACTTAGTCTTACAGCCAATAGCATTACGGCAAAATTGACCAATCAGCTTTAACGGTCAGACTTATCGACTGACAACAACTTTTCACTCCGCACCACAGGCGGACCACCCTATGTGTTCGTGGTTAATAATTGTTGACATAAGGTTATGTCGAAATCAATGGCGCGTATAGAAGAAGAGAAACATTTCGTCGGCTTCGATTTACTACAAAATATAAAAATTACTCTAAATGATTCAATAAAAATTAAGATGAAATGTTGATTGAGTCTTGTGTCATGTCTATTCGCCGCTCCGAGTTATTTTGCGAGATGATTTAGCGACCGGTAGGAACAGAGAGAGAAGGGAGAACAAGGCAGGCAGCTTTACCGCCGGCGGTCGCGACCTTGTCCTATTCAAGCTAGAACTGACGCTAAACCATCAAAATTCTCACCTCGAAAACACGGGCATCCGAACAACTAGATATTTCTCTGTCCCTGTGCCGAATTAGAGCTTCATTCTTTCAATATTTTCCGAGAAAAGCGATCCCGAAGTCTCAAAAGTAGCTTTCTCCATATGATCAGTGCAAAATTCTGAACCAAAGGAATGTTAGGAACGCGAGCCCATTCGAATCTACCAATCAACGCGTCGCGACCGTTGCCAGTTCAAATGCCCAAGCCTGCCCCAACGGTTTTTGAATTTTGATGGTTTAGCGTCAGTTCTGGCTTGAATAGGCCAAGGTCGCGACCGCCGGCGGTAAAGCTGCCTGCCTTGTTCTCCCTTCTCTCTCTGTTCCTACCGGTCGCTAAATCATCTCGCAAAATAACTCGGAGCGGCGAATAGACATGACACAAGACCCCAGGGAGGGGGGGGGGGGGGTACGAAAAGTTCGCTCGGAGATAAGACTCAAAAAAATACGTGTATTTTATCAAGACCTAAAAAAAATACATGACAGATCTCTTGACCCAAAAAAAATACTGAGCGTGTAAATTTTCAACGCAAAAAAATACGTCGGACCCCCCCCCCCCCCCCCCCCCGTCATATATACGTCGAGTACTCCCCCTGGGCACAAGACTCAATCAACATTTCATCTTAATTTTTATTGAATCATTTAGAGTAATTTTTATATTTTGTAGTAAATCGAAGCCGACGAAATGTTTCTCTTCTTCTATACGCGCCATTGATTTCGACATAACCTATGTCAACAATTATTAACCACGAACACATTGGGTGGTCCGCGTGTGTCCGCACAGATTGTCGAAACATCAGTCATCAACAACAGTTCTTCTCAGAACTACTCTCACCCGGACAATCACACTATACGAACTACTGATACTCCTGGGTTCAAACCATTTACTGACTTTATACTATATAACTTCATGTAAATACTGAAAATAATATACCATGTGAAAAACGCAAGAATGGCGGGTGAACCGAGTCCTCTTTCACCCGCAGAAGAAAGTGCAAGAAATAAATGCATTTATCAGTATCACTAACTGCATTCTCCTTTATCCATTAGCCTTAAAGGAAATTGATGTCACATAGCAAGCGAGAACATCAGCGACCTCAGATCTTCTAACATCTCAAAGATTCCATCACCTCCAACAGAAGCACTCATCAAAGTTTTTTCCTCACCAATGTGGCAGTGCTTTGTCGTAGCGGTGAGGCCCGTTTGCAGTTTATGCATTCGCTAAATCTGCCACAAATGATATTTTTTTCAAAAAACAACCGTATCCCTATGAGTTAGTGTAAGCCTCCTCCGTTTCCAAACGTTCTATTAAGCTCCCCAAACGTTTGGAGGAACGTTTTAACAATACGCTTACTCTCTGGTATCACTTAAAGGTCTATGAGAGATTGCAATTCTGAGCATCATAGACCATGCCCTAAAACATACACTTTACAAAGTATTCAAACAAGTCATAGGACAGCCTTAAAATGTGTGACCTATGCCGAGTCATCCTCCTACGCAGAAACTAGTTTGCCTCATTACGCAGAAACAAACGATATTTGCAGAATGATCCAAAACAACATCTGCATATAGGGGGCTGAAGCTGAGTATGGGAGCTGCATTATTTGACAATTGTTATTCTTGATGAAGGCTCTATAAAGCCTTTTTTCAATTGTTATTCCTTCTGAAGGCTTTATATTATTCAGAGATGACTCTAAAAGCTGGAGGAACGCCACCAGTGTGGAGTAAGATAGCCGTCAGGCAAAGAAATCTTCTGATCTTTGATGCAGGTTTCTAAGAACACCTTCAATCTTACAACAGGTCCGCTCTGTGCCTTGTCTGTCACTTTCTCTATCTTGGGCACGTAGTCCAACACCAGTGTGTTGAGCAACTTTCCAAATTGTTTTTTGTATTGCCTCATCAGTGCATGCCCTGCAACAGCTAGAAATTCATACAGAGCTGTAGCAGTGTAATCAGGTCTGGGTTCCAAGTTCAACATTCTTGATAACCATGTCCACCCATTACCCAGTCCATAAGGATGTTGCTTAGTTTGTCCACTGGGTGGTATAGAGGAGAGGACTGCAGCATATAGTCGAACAATTCCAGTCATGCGCTTCAGGAACTTGTCTCGCTCTTCGATATCGCCCTCAGAACACAGATAACCAAGTGATGCAAAGTACTCTGCATCGGACAGTTCAGCTGCCCTTGGGATGTAAAATGGCACTAGGAATGGGCACTGGTCATAGAATTGTGCCAGAATAAGATCGCCGACATCAGGAAAACTTGACCACATGCCTATGATAACTGCCGCAATGGGAAAAGCTGAACTGTGACTGGATGAAACTTGCTGTGAACCCTGTTGCACTAGTTTCCTTGCAAGAAGTTCTTTACAGAAAGGCTGGAAATAAAGTTACATGTAAATGTTAATGTACTGGGTTTTTCTAAGTCTGTGGGAGGTATTGTGGTTCCAGGGATGTAGCTAAGTTTTCCAACAGGCAAAATGTTTGTTGATCACAGGTGAAAAATTTGGGTCACATTACATGCACATTCAACATGGCTAAAGGTTTTGACTTAAAAATAGTTTGATTGAGATTTCTTAACTGAATGATGGAATATTTAGCAGTTGGGAGCAGTTTAATTTTAGGGATTGCAAAGCAATGAATTTGGCAGTGACATGTATGATCAAATTTGTGATTTTCAACAACAACAACAACAACTTTATTACCAAAAAAAGACTTCATACAATGCTTCAAAAAAAAAAAATTAAAACAGGATATTGGTAACAACACTCAGAAACTAAAAAGCTTATCAAGCTGAGCGAAGTTAAATTAGACTAAAACTAAGACGGTGGTTGGCAATAAAGCAAAAATAAATAAATAAATAAATAAATAAAACGGTTAATGGAAAACATTAATAGCTAACATAAACATTCTATAGCAAAATATATAAAAGCTAAATTTTCATTTTCTTTTTTTTACATTTTCGTGCACTATTACACTTTCTTATTCATCTTGCAAAATTTCAATCCATTTCGAACATCAGAAGTCATGTTATCTTTACATTTATATTTTCCCATTCGAAAATAAAATGACTTCTGATGTTCTTACTGGACTGAAATTTTGCAAAACAAGTAAGAACGAAAATGTAAAAAAAAATCAAAAATTTGAACATAGGTGCACTTTAATGCAGCTTGCAGATGTGAATGCTATGACTGTACTGTTCAAAGAAACTGAAGAAAGACTGTCAGCAGTCTCTATTTTTCTCTAAAATCCAAGAAGATCAATGCAAAAGTAGTGAGCAAATCCAATTATAGGAATGTCAAGCAACAAAGCTGCGAGCTTTACCACTTAACATGCTTATTTTTAGTATTCATTCCCATAGGCTTTACAGAAAATCAGGCGGCTCTCAGTCTAGCACAGAGATTTCCAAAGAAGCAGCCTCTTGTAATATCTTCTAAAGTAATTTGTATAGCTTACATGTACATTATGTCATGTCGCTTACTGAATATATTAAAGTAATGTACCTTAGCTGCTGAATGCTTGGCAATTGAGATCTGTTTTCCTCCAACTTGAACGGATTGTCCAGACAGTAGTTTGGCCAAACGCTGAATCTTGTCAAGTAGGTGACTTGGTGATTGATCAGATATGGCATTGATGGGAGTGGTGACAGCCTTGTGAAGGTCAAATTTATACTGCTTTAATGACTTGTCGGTATTCAGTGGCTCAGCTGCCTTGACAATCTCACTTTTGTAATTTGCTAGTCTTGAATACTCCTTCCATGCTATATCTGAAATGCAAGAGGAAAGCTCTTTTGAGATTCCTGACTTTGGTCGTGCACTGGAGTCTGAAGTTTGACCTGTTGCTGAAGTTGATGTCTGGATGTTTTGTTTCTCTTTGGAAGCTTTTGCAGCCTGCTGTCTTTTTTCTTCCTCTTCTTTGACTTTGGCTTCTTCTTTAGCCTGACGCTCAGCTTCTTCTTTTGCAGCCTTGCTATTGGCCTCTTGGACAAGACTCTTTGCCTTTTGAAGTAAGCTGTGAATCAGGGCAGAACAGTCCTGCATTATTTTAACATTCATCTCACTTGCTCGACCATTTTCATGTGCACTATCAAGACTGTTCTGCAAAACTTTCAACACTTTGTTCATTTCACTCAGTATTTCTGACACAGATGGAGATAACAGTGACTTGAATTTACATTCTTGGAATGCTTGTTGAATTTTCATAGCAGTTTCTTTAACACTGTTGCAAGAAACTTCAAGCTGCTGTAATTCTTTCTTGATTTGCTGTTCCTGTTTAAGTACTTGTAACCTTAATTCCTCCACTTCTTTGACTTTCCTGACTGCTCTTTCTTTATATTCTTGGTGAGACTGTTCAAGTTTTTGCTGACGCAATCTAGCCTCTTCACTTTTTCTCTCTTCATCTTGTTGCAGTGCCTGCACAGATCTGATAAATTCATCTACCCTTTCATTCTCTTTTTGTTGCAAATAATGATTTTTCTCTTCCACTAATTTCTTTGAATTCTCCACAAACTTCTCTTTTCTAGAATTCAGCCTTTCTCCTGCTTCGTGCCTCCTTTCTATTTCGTAATGGTGGATAGCGACATGTGTGTCATCAAAGCTTGCCTGTAGCTCTTTCTCGAGTAACTCAGCATTTTTCTCAGTTCTACTTGTCTGGTCTTCTAAATCACTTTCCGTGCTTGAAGCTAAGCTGCTGAAAGAGAAATCGTCGCTAAGCTTTCTTTCCTTCTTTGGTTGAACTTCTGCAACATCACTCGATGATATGTAGCTGTTTTTCCCGCATATAAAAGTAGAAGATCGCGAAACTGTTGACAAATTTGAGGACAATAAAGGTGGCTTTGAACACGCGGCCAAAGCTTCGTTTGTCGGTTTCCAGTCAGCGTCATAATTTAAACGACCCTTTGAACAAGATTTTAATCCTTTTAAAATATTGACACGTTCCATAGGTGAGCCATTTGGTGAGACAGAAGATAGCCTTTGTGGCATTAACACTTCTACGGAAGCCGCCATTTTGATGCTCGTTAGACCTGGAATCGAATTAGCATTTCCAAATATGGATGAATAAATTCCCAACGTTCCACGGTAGTTGCGAAAAACAGAGAAACGTTGATTTATTTTGGAACGAGGAAGAAGAAGTCGAGGAAGAGGTGTTGATTTTGGCGGTTTCCGTAACGACAAAAATTAGATTAGCATTATAATGCTCCGCGTCCAGAAGCATATGTATTTTTTGAAACGTTTAATATACTGAAGAAGGCTCAAGTGTGTATTTTAGCGCATTCTTTTAGAGCAATTTCATTCTTCTGCCGCATTCGTTGACCCATGCGACTTGGTTGCTAAGGCACTCTGGAAGCTATCCAACCAATCACAGCCAAGCCATGAGCGTCATCGCAAATTTGATGTGCAAAACTGTACATACCTACATGTAAACTTGATTCGATCGCTGTTGTGATTGTAATCTGTAAACAGCACTGTTTGTGAGTTTAACCCAAATGGAAGACTTGATCGTTTATACATGCATGACTAAGAGGTGACACACTATCT
The DNA here is from genome assembly GCA_963693305.1 of Meandrina meandrites. Taxonomy (NCBI): domain Eukaryota; kingdom Metazoa; phylum Cnidaria; class Anthozoa; order Scleractinia; family Meandrinidae; genus Meandrina; species Meandrina meandrites. Next base: position 38,285,747 of record OY855909.1, on the reverse strand, counting down.
TCATTCGAAGGACTTCGCCTTCTAATATTCGTTGTTTGTATCTTGTATTCGACACTACTTGATGTCAAGTACCAGCTGAATTCGACCGCATCAACAACATTATTGCCCACAATGGATTTGAAGACTTTGAATGTTCGTTGGAAATTCCAAAGGAAACTTATATGTGTGTCCCTATTATTCCTTTGGCACCTTTCATCGACGTATGGTCAAGGATATTTTCCGACATTAGTGGATCTTGCAGAACTAAAACCTATAACTTCCACCTCAACGTGTGGATCAACGGCTAGCCAATATTGCCAGTCTTCGACTAAACAAGCATTTTTGCAAACTTGCTTTGTACAAACATGTAAATTTGCTTGCTGTGCTGACTGTGGGTCAAGTAAGCCCGTTTCTTCAGATTTAGCGGAATTTTCGAATAAAGTGCGTGTAACACAAGACGGTGATCCGAGGAATGGATCTGTTGTCAGATCGTTCCGTTTTCAAGGAGATTCTTATATACAACCTCTTAGGATTCAACCAATAAACTACGTGAAGCCAGGGTTTACTATCAGTGTGTGGATTAAACAGAAGCAAGGAAACAAAGGGTAAGTGAGTTAGAACCGATACAGCGGTAAACGGACATAAACATACAATACTTGTATATATAATGCCCGGGGGGGGGGGGGGGGGGTACTCCGTGGAATTTTTGGTGGGGGTGTGCCGCCCGCATCTCCAAATCCAGACCCAATTTCAGACAAAAAAAAGCCATTTTCCACACCTGTTTTCAGACCTGGCCTCAAAAATCCATACCCGTTTTCAGACCTGACCTTGCATAGCATATGTATTAGTGCTGAACTGGAAGTCAACGTAACAAAGATGAATAGGTAAAATTTAGCTGGAATGATATATTTTATCGATTTCCCTTTCTCTCTCAACAGTTACTCGCCCCGGTTGCTGGGAAGAAAAATAAATTTATAAGCTTTCGTGAACGTTTCCCTGATAACCATACCCAATTTCAGACCAAAATGTCCAAAATATATACCCGTTTTCAAACCAAAACGGCTCAAAAACCATACCACACTGTCTGACATATTCGGAACCCAGAATGTACGCAGATGATACTAGGCTTACACTTGCTAGTACTGACATTGAGCATATAAATTATCGCCTTAATCATGACCTGAGTAATGTGTACGAATGGCTGTCTGCTAACAAGCTTACTCTAAATATGACGAAAACTGAATTTATGCTTATTGCATCAAGGCAGAAGTTATCACAATTTACGGAAAGTCCCTCTCTTACTATAAATGAGAATGCAATAGAACAAGTAACCTCCGCTAAGTCTCTCGGAGTTTATGTTGATCAAAATTTAAACTGGGAGTGTCATATTGAAAACATTTCTAAGAAGATAGCTTGTGCCATTGGTGCAATTAAACGAATTCGGCATCTCACTCCATTTAATATTTTGATCAAAGTTTATAATAGCCTTATTCAACCACAATTTGATTATTGCAACGTAGTGTGGGGAAGCTGTAACAAGGGCCTTTCTGAAAAACTGCAAAGGCTTCAAAACCGCGCAGCTCATACCCTAATGTCTGCGAGCTATGATAGTAATTTAGATGATTTGTTCCGGACACTGGGGTGGCGAAGACTCCATTATCAAAGATTGGAACAGAAGTCTATCTCAATGTATAAAACATTACATGGTATGACTCCTGATTATCTGAGATCAAGATTCGTATATCGTGACGATGTTAGTGCTTATCGTTTAAGGAATACCGAAAACAAATTAGTTCTTCCACAACCTCGAACTGATTATCTCAAGAAAAGTTTTTCGTACAGCGGAGCTCAGTTGTGGAACAACTTACCTATAGATCTAAGACAAGCATCTTCACTGGCCGATTTCAAATCTAAATTAAGTCGGCACAGTTTGAAGTAATATCTTAATTTTAAGTAAATTTTAGACACGGCCTCCATGAAAAGCAGACTTTTCTTTTTATTTTATTTGAATTTGTTGTTATTAAATTTTTGTAGTTAGTTAGATAGGTAGATAGTCCAGTAACTTAATTGACTGATGGAAAAACCGTGTATAAATAAAGTTATCCTATCCTATCCTATCCTACCCTTTGGGGCGGCACATACCTATATACCTGATATAGGGGAGTACCCCACCCCCCCCCCCCCCCCGGGATATAATGTTGGCAGATAAACCCTTTGAAGTATCCAGCGTACCGGATGTAAGTCAATCGAACTGTCACTTTCATTGATCAAATTCACTCCGATCGATTTTGATATTGTACGAAATCGAACTATCAGGGTCGGCCAGGGTTTTTAGCTGTACGGTGCATAGGGGGATTTTAAATTGTGTATACAGTATTTTTACGCTAAAATTGAGCCTGTGATGCATGGGTATAAAGGATACTGTGTTTTTCCAAATTTTGGTATTTGCATGATTTTAATGGGAAATTTTGGGTATACTACTTACCCACCTGGTCGACCTGAACATTCTCGATGAGTATCAAGCTAAGTCAAAATAAGCAATCCAAATCTGTGGGTCGAGTTTGGTTGTTTTTGGAAATCTAACATTGAAATAAATATGAATTACCCATTTCACTGTCAGTGTATGTTCAATGACCAACCTCAAATCCATGGCTTTATACTGATTGAAAACAAAAAACTCCCAGGTCTTACATTGCCCTCTGTGTGCTATTTCTATAGCAAAATATGACAAGACATGCAAAACTTTTCTTAACTTTTTCCAGTTGCCACCATGCATCAGGGGTATGCTGCTTCTCACCTCTTCCACCCACCTTCCGCACCCTCCCCACCCCTATTCTCCTGGGTTCCAGCCCCTTTACCCCCTCCACTTCAACGGAATGACATTATATGTCCAGAAATGCACGCATCAATGAAAGTGATGAATTATTTTGACAAATTTTGACCAAAGCTCATGAAAGTCCACCATGTTGACAGTTTTGACAAATTTGGCAAAATTTTGTCAAACTGTCAACCTTATGCTGGTTTGACAAGGTGTAGTTGAAATGTATAATTGCCCCTAGTGTTTTAGTTAACTGTATTATAATTATTTTGACATCCTGCATTTTAGGCCAATGGTAATGTTAGTGATTATATGATAAAATTTAATATGTAACAAGAAATGTTGGAAATTCATACATTCAATTTTTTCTCAACAGGACAATTATTTCAAAAGATGAAACCACACAACCATTTGCCAACATATTTCAGCTGGTCATTCAAAATTATAACCTGATGTTTCACTATCGACCCGCTACTGGCAATGCCTCTGTTGCCTCATACACCCTTCTGCAAAGCCAAAGTGAAAAGCTTCAACCAAATGAGTGGCATTTAATCACTGTAGCGATTATTGACAAAGGGTTGTCATATTACATTGATGGAGAGCTTATGAATGCAAATGTTGCTACTCTGACCGGTCCTATTTCTGATCAAGGGGGTGGTGTTCGAATTGGACAGAAATATGGAGGTAAGTGGCTGCCGAGTTTATTGTTCCTTAAATAGTCGTGCATTCAATGAATGTATGAGGCACATTTATGCATTGGTTTGTATAAAAAGGTAAAGTCTGCATAAGAGCCTAGTGGCCCATCTGGCTGGAGCTTATCCCGGTTTCTGTGGCATGAGGTGACTAGTAGTATTTCTACGCCCCCTGGATGGGATGCTAGTCCAGCGTAGGGTCACCGCCAGCAGTAAATTCGCAGCCGCTGTTGCCCATTTATACACCTGGGCGGAGAGAGGCACTATGAGAGTAATTAGTATCTTGCCCACGAACACAATGCAGTGCCCCAGTCAGGGCTTGAACCCGGACCCCGCAATCCGGAGTCCAGCGCACTAACCATTAGGCCACCACACCTCCCATTGGTTTGTATATGCACCCATTGTCCATGAAGACTGTTTCAACATGTAAATGGACATTTCTCCTTAATTACTTTAAACTTATTATTCAACAAATTATCACAAGGCCCATATATACAATCAGAAAGTCATTATTTGTCATTGGTATGTAACAGATATCCGGCAATATATATGTTGTGGTTCAATTTTATCCCTGGTTCAAATTTTATTTTCCTTTGTTTTTGGGTATGGTAATATATGATAATGGGTTTAAAACAAAGGAAAACAAAATTTGAACCAACATATATGTTGTAGTTTAAATTTTTCTTTGGTTTAAAATTTTTCAAACCAGTTTGAATTTTAGTTTTCATTGTCTCATATTCATTATCATAATCTGAAACAAAGGAAAATAAAAATCAAACTGGTTTGAAAAATTTTAAACCAAGGAAAAATCTAAACCACAACATATACATGTACATAGCTTGCCAAGATTCATCTGAAGTCTTGCAAAAATGCTGTTACATAAAACCCCTGACAGTATAGATTGCAGTAATTGTCTTTTCCTTTTAAGGGTTAGTTATTAGAAATAAATGTAGTATTTAATAATATTTTATAACAGTGTGATTATTTTTATTAAGGTGATGATCAGTATGAAGGTTTGATGCAAGATATTTTGATGTATTCCAGAGCCTTGACCAACAGGTAAACAAAATTGAATTCCATTAATACATGTATATTAGTAGTCATATAGAAACAGCAGATAACCCCTTCATTACATATTTAAATTAATTGTTATTAAACTGCACAAAAAATTCTCACCAGTCTTCACTCACTAATTACATGTATCTGACTGACTGACTGACTGACTGTTTCACTAATAATATTAATTCATGACTGGCTGATTTATAATTTGACAATATGTATATTATCAATCATTACTAACTTGTAGGTCTTTGCCTGGATTATTTTCCTTTTCAGGGAAGCAATAGAGGCCTTCACAGGTGTACTTCCAGTAGCATATGTTGCCAGTAATTGTCGTTGCCCACCAACTCATCCAAAAATAAATGTTGCCGAACCAGCTAAATGTCTGAAAAACTTAGAAGGAGATCTCAATACTGTATCCCGTTTGGCTGACACAGCACACCCAATTGAGCTTGCCACTGATGGCGACACACTAAGCTTCTGGCTGTCAGAGATCACAGAAAATGCAACCATTGACATTAATTTGTCATATTCAGGATTGCAGGTATTTTTTATTTCTCTTTTGAATAATAAGTGACGAGGTAATATGATACTAGATGATGATCACCTGTTCACCTTGAACGAATTAGTGAGATTACAATGTACAGGTAAAGATCAAAGCCATACAATTGCTTATCAGAAAATTAAACTTTTTCATGCAGGATTTAACATTTATTTTTAACAAGGATAATTTTCAGTCATGCACTTCAAGGGATCTGACTGTATTGTGATCAACTGAAGATATCTTAGATGAAACTAGTCTATTGACTTGTAAATCGCATATGTAAATTAGTGGGACTTATCAAAAATGTGAAAATACATAATATATAGTTGACAGGTAGATTTTGTTGTTGTTTTTTTCCAGGTGTTCTACATTGTCTTGACATTTTATGGACCAGTGCCTGCTGGACTGAAAATCGAGCGATCATTAGACAATGGAAAAACTTATAAGCCCTGGCAGTATTTTGCTGAAGATTGTTCTTCATTTAATTTGCAAAACAATGGCCCTTTGACAGAACCTGACTCAGTTAACTGTGTTCAATATGTCAAGTGAGTTGTCTTTTATCTGTACAGTTGAAATTAATGTCTAGAGCTCAACCTCAGTTCTCTGGACTTTTCAGATTATAAAATTCCAGACTAAAGAAATTCTCTTTGTTCCTAAATAGTGTGGTTCCCTTACATTGTAGATTGTTTATTGACCATATTTTTGTTAATATTGTTGCCTTTGATCATCCAGACTATTTTGAGAATATGAGAATATGAGTCTCATAACAATGTGACATACTGACATAATACATCAGACACAAGAGATGGCGTTTCATCAGGATATCCAAACATCAAGAAGAGAGTAAAAAATATGACATGCAGCGGAGTATTTTTGACGTAAATCGAGGTGTTTGGTTAGCCGATAAAACACTGTCTCGAGTGTTTGATATCAATCGAAACAAAAACTAAGGAGTAAATGGAGAAATAAAAGCATAAAAATCTATGACCGGGTATCCAAACTGCCTTCCCGGTTTTGTTTTTCTTTGTTTTAACTTGAAGAATATTATTTTAATGAGTTAATGTTTTGATGTGATTGTTTTATTTTAGGCCATTACAATCCAGCCGTGAAGTGGTTACTTTTCAGACTGAATATCCCCCACCACCAGGCTCTAACATCCCTGTGCGGCCATTTGGTCAAGGTTGCAGTAACCTGTACTGCTCGCAGAGACTGCTGCAGTTCTTAAAAGCTACGCATGTCAAATTTCATTTGTACAATCACACTCTAGTGCAGAATCCTCAACACCGATACTTTGGCTTGGAGAGAATCCTTGTTACAGGAAGGTTAGCTAAACATGTGTGATCTTTGCTGATGCTAGTTAGCATAACATTAATTTTGCACTCATAGATTAAACGTATCCTTACTACCCACTTAATTCATGTCACAATGTCATGTCACCTCATACATCAAGCATGTGTGCTGAGAAAGAAATCAAAACACACCAAGGGCTGGTAGCCTGCTAATAATTAGAATCAAGGTCAGCCTTACTTGGGCCATCCCTGCTCACCAGTGACAAATTTTTGAACCCAGTGACCATGTTCAAAAGAATTTCAGACTGTAAGCATTTCGAAAGGAGGCAGTGACAAGAAAAGTGTACACTGAATTTGAATAACTTATTACATTAATGCTGTTTTTTAAGGTGTGAGTGCTTTGGGCATGCATCATCCTTCAGCTACATTGAGGGGAATGCTACACACCCAGGACGATGTGTCTGTGACTGTCACTCATCGACTAACACTGAAGGAGAGACAGTAAGGACTTGCAATTTAACACTGATAACTAATTAATTACACATACAGGCCCGTAGCCAGGATTTTGCATGGGGGGGGGGGTGCGCATGAGCACCTCTGGCAATAAATCCCAAGCGCCGCAGGTGCGAGAATGTAGGGGGGGTGTGGGGGTATCCTCCCCCAGGAAATTTTGAAAAAATAGGTTATCTTGGACAGCATTTCATGCATTTTAAACACAGGTTGTTAGGAAACAAGAAAGTTAAAAGTGAAGGACATTAGGTAGAATGTATCATTGAAATTAACCTAGAATCACAAAATTTGGTCCAAAATAAAACACATGAATCTACAACTGGTGGACCTTCAACCCAAAGGACCATATTGAATGTAATTAGTCAAAGCACAGAAATACAATTTCCCTTTATTTATTTATTTTGATAATGTTTTTTCACAATAAGCGGACTTCCATTAGGCACCCCCCCCCCCTCCTCCCTATGGGCCTGACCTAAATTAAGGAGTAATGAAACATTTCTGTGCTACCTAGTCAGCTGCTCCATTTGTAGAACCAGCTTCAAAGAAGGGATTAGGGAGAATCATGCCAGTTTAAATAGTTCACAAATTTATGACTGAGGTCTGTGTTATCTGGTTTCAGCACAAGCTAAGGCTGGTAATCTTGTCTAATGAGCAAATAGCCTGCGTAGCAAGCGTTCCCGTACGAGCGAAGTGCTATGTGTCACGTGCGAGCGAAGATTCTAGTCGCGTGAAAATTGGGGCGAGAGCAAAAAAGGGAAAGGAGCGGGGAGGGGGTGGGGCAGCGAGGGAACGCTTGCAAGCAAACCCCACGATTCTGAAAAACCCGTTCGCCCACGAACGGGGCTTCTGATTGGTGCGGCGCGGTCATGCTGATTGATAAGTGTATCAAATTCACCTGATTGATTTAGACCAGGGCGCGAAATAATATTCGAGCGTGACTCGGGCGACAAGGACAAAACGTTTAAATTGTTTGAATCGTTCTAGCTTCGATAAACTAGATCTGAGCTCAGCAGAATTCGCTTGTTCTCTGAAGATGGACCAATGTAGGATATTATATGCCATCAATTTGTGTATTGATTGTGCCTGTCTGATGGATTTGGCAAAAGCTTTTAACATTCTTCAGCTCAGTTGTGCGGGAGCGAAGGAAAACGGCAAGGAGGAACAGGTTTTGCCAGCATTATTTGGCAACTTCAACTTAGATTTCCGAGTCGTTTTACTTATTCTGATGTGAAAGAAGTCGGCGGCGACTCATCCTTTGTTTTGCAAAATTTAACGCCAGCCAATTTGCTCGCGCTGACAGTTTTCAAAACAACCCCTTCCAGTGCCGACACTAAACAGTTTTAAATAAATTTTCCCCCGTAGGACAATATTATACCGTTAACCTGCTAAACTGTATCAACCTCACGAAAACCTCCTCTTTAAGCCGAACATTCTACTAATTATTTAAAAGCTCCAGACAAACTGTAGAGTGCTTTTGTGATTTCCCTTTGCGAGTTTCCGGCCGATTGAGATGTGAGCGGTCTTGTTCAGCACGCAAAAAATTGTTCTGTTTTAAATTTAAATTATGCTTACAGTTAAAGTGTTGACACCATCACTTTCGCTAGATGGAAAGCGCTTCTTTTATTCCTCGAAAATTTGAAGTATTTTGGCTTTTAAAAAGGCATTTTGAAGCTAAATGATGCTGTTGTGTGACTCGCTGAAAAATAGCGCCATTGACAAGTTGTCAATCTATGAATGAACTCACCCGCGAAGAAATCGGTGGGCGTTTTTCAAAATCGTGGGGTTTGCTTGCAAGCGTTCCCTCACTGCCCCACCCCCTCCCTGCTCCTTTTCCTTTTTTGCTCTCGCCCCAATTTTCGCGCGACCAGAATCTTTACTCGCGCGACACATAGCACTTCATTCGTACGGGAACTCTTGCTACGCAGGCTAATGAGCAAATTGCCATATCCAGGGATGAGGCTAAGAGCAGGCTGAAGGAGAGCTATCAACAGCTGAAACTTCCCTAGCAAAGAAAGACTAAATGTACAAGGCTTACACCCCTGCAAATCAAATCTGACTTCGCATTTATATCTAATATTATTTTACTTATTATAATTAATATCATTTTAAAAATCATTATATTCAGTGTAATCGTTGCAAGCCATTGTACAACAAGAAGCCATTCCAACGAGGTGACCAAGATGATTCATACCCCTGTGTGAAGTGCGAGTGTAATGAACATGCCAACAGTTGTGTTTACAATCAATCTCTGGACACCAGTCCCAACTCACGTACCCAGGGGGGAGGAGGGGTGTGTATTGACTGCCAGCACAACACAACTGGACGTTTCTGCGAGGTTTGCAAGGAGCAATTCTACCGGGAGTCTGGGAAGAGTCTCAAGTCACCTGACGTGTGCTCACCTTGTGGATGTGAAGGGCCTGGGGTTCAGTCTGGAAAGTTGGATTGTGTCAAGGTAAGTACATTACTCAGTAGGGTGGGGACAGTTAGAGCGCACTATTTATTTTACATGGATAGGTGTGAGCTTTTATACTGATAAGTTAGGGTTGAACACACCCTCCTCTTGGAATTCACTGCAGCCGTGTGACAATGTGTTGGATGTATCTGTTGTGGTATAATTTTACCCTACACCAGAACAAAGGTAAGTATCAAATTGTCCCAAGCTAAGGGTAAAAATCATCCTCGGAAACCCAGGGCCTCAAAGGGAGACGGGAAGGGAAGGGAGAGACTAGGAGCAGGAGAAAAGGAGAGGGGAGGGGAGGGGAGGGGAAGGAAAACTTTCTCCTTTTCCTTCCCCTCCCCTCCCCTCCTTTTTCCCTGCTCCCAGTCTCCCTCTTTCCTTCCTGTCCCCCTTTCAGAAGGCCTGGGTTTCAGAGGATGAGTAAAAATGAACCACATCTTTTAATTTAAGTTGAATCCCGATAACTCAAACCCTCAATAACTTGAACCTCCCGCTAACTCAAACTTTTTTCGATTCCCCTCCAGGTCATTTTCTTACTAATTTTACCCTCGATAACTCGAACCCCCGATAACTCGAACCTTTTTCGATTTCCCTTGGAGGTTCGAGTTATTGGGATTCAACTGTAGATCTATCTCATTAAATTTCATGATTGTTTAATTATTATTTCAATTTTTGTTTCTAACTAGGATGATTCCAATTCAAACATCATTGCTGGTCAGTGTGAATGTAAAGCCAACACTGAGGGCCGTCAATGTGATGTCTGTAAGGATGGCTTTTTTGACCTCAAGGCAAGTCATGCAACTGGTTGTATTGCATGCGGCTGCACACTTGATGGTACTAAAAACAGGAACAGTTCATGTCACGCAACATCTGGGCAGTGTGACTGTAAAGACAGAGTGACGGGTACAAAGTGTGACACGTGTAAATCTGGTTACTGGGGGTTGTCTGGTCATGAGCCTTTAGGTTGCAAGGAATGTGACTGTGATCCATTTGGAACAGCAGCTGGAAATGTAAATACATGTAGCTCAGTTACAGGACAGTGTTCTTGTAAAGCTGGTGTAATTGGAAGGAAATGTGATCAGTGTAAAGATGGATTCCACAGCCTTACTAAGAATGGTTGCACAACGTGCAACTGCTCTGTTGCCGGGACACCACCATCACTCTTGGACAAGTGTGACAAAAGTACCGGCCGCTGTGATTGTAAGCGTAACGTGGAAGGTAACAACTGTGACCAGTGCAAACAAGGATTCTACAATCTGACTGAGAGCAACCCTCAGGGGTGTACCCAGTGTGTATGTGATACTAAGGGGACTGTTGGGGGATCAGGACAGTGCGAGCAGCAATCTGGAAACTGTACTTGCAAGCTATTGGTGGTTGGTCAGACTTGCAACCAGTGTAAGCTAGGAACATTTGGCCTAAACCAGTCAGATCCTAACGGATGTCAACCCTGTAATTGCTTTCCTAAAGGAACAACAGATGGCAACAGGAAGAGACCAGGTAACATGGCATGTAGTGTAGCGCAATGCATGATCAATTTCCATTCTTTCAAAATCGCAGGCTGTGACTGCTTCCTGGGGGATTCCCATGATCAAAAAGTACTGGGTGCTGGTGATCTCTGTACATTTGATATGTTTTTAGTAGGAAAATAGTACCCATACATACCAGTAAATGGCGATTGCCCCTGTCACTGTCAAATATGCATCTCCCCTTTTTAGTACAATGAGTTGTGGTGAAATGGGCAAAACGCACAAAGGAAAAATAAATGCGGAAGGCTTTGTGTAGTGTTCTCAGGATATTTTCTGATCTCAGGTGCTCGTGAATTTATTTTAATTCTGCATGTTTATGTCTTACTTCGGTATGTTTCCCTTTTCCTTAATTATTACATATGACTGTATTAAGAAATATTTGTGTTCACACTCTGGTTCGTATTGAATGATCTCGTCGTAATTGTTTTCTTCGGCAATATTTTAATTTACAGGATTTTTTAGCAACCAATATTCAAAATATTTATAATAGAAAGCATTGTGATCCAACCACGTTCTCAATGTATTGTAAGTTGCTTGAAAGTTAACGTTAAGTGAAATAAGTTAAGAAACTATTATAAATATTGGTCTGTAGGAATTTAACAACAATTCAAGTCCAAGAGTGTAAGACCCAGGGCCAAACAAGAATCACAGAATTTCAATAACAGGCTTAGTCTCCTTCGCAGCCAACTTATTTGTGTTGTGTAATGACTCCATTAAGCTGGCTGCAAAGAACACAGTTACTGGCTGTGACTTTCACATTTAATTATCTTCATAATTTTCATTAAGTTGACGCTGATACTTTGAAAATGATGGGAACATTTAAAGATGTCGCAATTTTCATGACTACACTTAACTGTTGCGAAGAGAAGAATAGGCACCCTATACCTCTAACCTGTGTTCAGGCATTCTTTTTTTTTTTGAAAGGGAGAAGGAAAAAAAGAACCTCCTTCCTCATAGTGATAAGTAGCCCGGAGGAAGGGCATGATCTCAGGCTACCTATACATGCACCTCCAACTTGACGTTTGTCTTTCTTTTCCACAGATGAACTGCCGTGTTCCAGTAATGGACAGTGTTTCTGTTTGTCCAGTGTATCTGGACTGCGCTGTGACTCCTGTGTTGCTGAGTACTATTGGAATCCTTCCGGGCAAGGCTGTGTACAGTGCCTGTGTAATAGCGATGGGTCTGTTGGAAAGAACTGTAATGATACTGGGCAGTGCACATGCAAAGCAAACGTCAGTGGACGGCAGTGTGATAGATGTATTGATGGTTACTATGGATTTGAAAAGTGAGTAAAATACGCAGTTCGTTCACCCGTATGTTTTCCTGCCAAAATGGCCCTGGGGTTGACACGGATACTTTTGCTATTGAGAAATCACATTATATCATTGTTAATTAATGGTTCTCTTTGCTTTTACCTACTTTTGTGTTAGACACTCTGCGTCCTGTTTATTATAATTGGATAACTACCATATTTGTTTTTCTTTTTGAACAAATTACCTTCTTTACACACATGTATTCATGATCGAATACATGGCCTACAATTTGAGGGCAAATAAAGTATTCAGTTCAGTTCAGAATTGGAATATAGAAACTGTGGAATGGGAAAATTAGACAACCCGGAGAAAACCCTGGCAGTCAACAACAAACTCAACCCACATAATGACGCCGGTGTCCTAGCGGATTTGGACCCCCCTGGATTTGGACCACCCGGTCCAAATCCGCTAGTAGATATGGACCCCCGGGAGTCCATATTCACTAGTGGATTTGGAATCCCCTTCGCGAATTTGGACCCCCCAACACCGGTCCAGGATTCGAACCTAAAGTTGGTGGCCAGCAGGCGAGGGCTCTCACCCCTGCTCCTTAAATGTTTGTTTGTTTTAATGTGTCGTGTTTTATATCCCCAGCTGTGTGCCTTGTAACTGTAATGCAGCAGGCAGTCTGACCAGTCAGTGTAATGAAAGAGGAGAGTGCGAATGCAAAAAGAATGTTGAAGGTGATAAATGTGACCAGTGTAAGAATGGAACCGTTAATCTTCAACAGAACAACAAATATGGCTGTAGTGGAGGTATGCTTGTAACTAAACACTCTATCCAATAATTTTTGGTAGTTATTGGTCAAGAGCAGTTTTCTTTTGACTCAAGAAAGTAATTAGCATTTCTTTGGGATTCGTTGACTTTCATGTACACACTGTAGCTCTGTGATTGTTCAAAGAACATCCTGTGACCTGGTCTATCCAATCACCGTCATTTTGAACGAAATACGAGATCGTTTGCTTGTACATGAAGCTCTGCATTGCCTTGCAGTCAATTATCTTGATATACCACCAAATTCTCATAACTAGCTTGAGAATAAAAGGCTTACCTGACTGTTAGGGATAACACCTGCGTGACACTAGATGACACTTGCCGTTCCTCTGTGTTTTATTTCAGCCCCATCGGAACAACCTGCGCCGTTTGTAGCAGTCTTATCTTCTCGTTCTATGATGCTAACATGGTCCCCGCCTGATAACCCTAATGGCATTCTCCTTCGATATGAGCTGTACAGAAATGAGAGCCTGGTTTATAGCGGGTTAAACCAAACATTTAATGACACGTCACTTACTCCTGACACGGTGTATCACTATTACATCATAACTTACACGGCGTCTGGTCAGACCAGAAGTTTGGACGACGGTAAAGTTTACCGTACTTTCCAAGACGCGCCAGACGGCGTTTCCGCCCCGACTATCACAGATATCTTGCCAAGAAATGCAACTGCATCTTGGAAAGCCCCAAACATGGCGAATGGACGCATTATTGAATATCGATTGATATCAACCAACACCAGAAATGCGGCAGAAGTTGTGAATTGCCGGGGTATTATTTTTTCATGTAAGTTAGGCGATCTCAGACCGTATACCGTGTATAACTTCACCGTCGAGGCGTGCACAAATGGTGGGTGCACTAGAAGTAATGTAACAACCATCTTGACGCTACCAACGCTTCCGGATTTCCAGCCGGCACCAAATGTGACGTCACTTCCGGGAGGAAACGCTGTGACAGTGGAATGGGACGAGCCGCTGGAACCGAACGGAAGGATTCTACGCTATGAACTGTACATGCGTGCAGCTCCTTTCACTGGCGACGGGACTTTGAAGTTTAACAGCAATCCTGCACATGATTCGAATCGCTTTAATTTTAGGAAAACAAACGTGACAGGGCTGATCCCATTTACAGAGTACGAGTTCAGGGTGCGCACATTCACTGCACAAGTCCGAGGCGACAGAGCGAGTCTGTGGACGCGGCATAGGACTGGGGAAGGAAGTAAGTCATTAAGCTAGAAGATGTTAACGTTAACGGGGGATGTTAACATGTTAACAGGGGAGACCCAAACCGCGCGTTAGAATTTAAAATCCCTAAAACTCGGAGGAAACTAGGTAGAGTTCCGATTTCTTTTACGAATCAGAGATTAGTACAGCGTTGTTCGACACGTGACTAACTTGTCTTTTGATTTGGCACGCCGTTGGAATGACAACTGAAAAATGTCTTAAAATGGCAACCTGAAACAGCACAATAGCTGTTATTGTAGTTCTCAGCGGTTTCAATTCGCTATAATAAATTCTTTTGTTAAGAAGGTATGCGAACGAGGTGAAAGGGTCATTCTGACCCTTTCGCCTCGTTCGCATACCTTCTTAACAAAAGAATATATTATTGCGTGCTCAACTGCAATAACAGTAATCTGAATGACTTTTTACACTAGAAGAATATTCAAAATAGTTAATCAGAGATCTTAGCCTCTTACGCAGATGTTCTTTTGGCTGCGGGACCAGCCCGAAGAATGTTGGCTTAGGAGGCTGTAGAAATCTCAGATAGTTTTGATGTGTAACAGAAAATGTCTCACAATCATGTCATTTTCTTTGAAATTTTAGCTCCTCTAGGTGAAAATGCCATGAACGTTGGTGCCAGTCCCTATAACAGTACTTCAGTTGTGGTTTCTTGGAGTCCTCCCCAGACCCCAAGAGGTGTTATCACTCACTACATCATGTACAAGTACCAATCCACTTCAAGTTCGACTGCCGTGAAGGCTGCTGAGGCACCTGGGTCTCAGCGACAGGGCGTGGTTGCTGAGCTGATGCCTTACACCCAATACAAGTTCACAGTCCAAGCTTGTAATAGTTTTGCCTGCTCGGGACATAGTCCAGTAGCCCTTGCGCGAACATTACCTGCGGGTATGTAATTCAAAAAAGTTCTTATTAATTTCGCTCCAATAAGAACAGCACTGAGAGAGGCTTGAACCAAGACTGTCGAATTGATCGACAGTCTGATGTGTCCGTATGTTCATTCATTCGTTCGTTCGTTCGTTCGTTCGTTCGTTCGTTCGTTCGTTCGTTCGTTCGTTCGTTCGTTCGTTCGTTCGTTCGTTCGTTCGTTCGTTCGTTCGCTTGTTTTCTCGTTCGTGCGTGCGTGCACGCGCTCGTTCGTTCGACTCCTTAAGAACTATAAGCACTGCATAACCCAGCCCAAAATTTAAAATAATTAATAATAAAAATCACAGATTCAGATGGTCACTACAGGTTGATTGAGATAAAAATAACTTGGTGCAGTTTGAAGACAATTTCGTGTGTTTATGTGTGAAGTCAAAAGTAGTTTATATAATGTGAACGTCTGAGTGAGTGGGTGAGAGTAATGCTGAAAAGAACTTGTTGGTGACTGACATTTTGATATTGAAGATGACTCTGAAGATGGCTCTAGAAATTTAATAATGCTCTAACTAATCATAGTCTAACTGGTGTTTACTGCTGTTGATTACTTCCTGTTAGCTCCCGAGGGGCAAGGACAGCCTATGGTGCTCTCAGTTGATTCATCCACGGTGTACCTAAAATGGTCCCAACCCCAAACTCCTAACGGCCCTCTGCCGCCGAGCTATAACCTGAGCCGAGCCTACTCAGCACTGTACTTCCCGCCACCCCTAGTGACAGAAGGAGTTCACTTCCCAGGCCTTGGATTCTACAAATTTCCATCTGACTTCGTTGGAGCTGGTGCTGCTAATGACATACAGTTCTGGTTCCGTACCCAGTATGCGTCTGGGCTGATGCTTTTCCTAGTGTCCGATGGATCTCAGACCGACATGTTGGCAGTTCAATTGCGTGACGGTAAACCATGGCTGATATTTGATTGTCAAGATGGCCCAGCGGCCTTCACAATCAGCGAGTCAGTTCGCTTCGATGATGGTGAATGGCATCAATTGAAAATAAAACGTGTCAGCCGTCGTGGCACACTTACAGTTGATGGTTATCAAGCGAGTCAGGACAGCCCAGGGTCAGCAACTGTGATCTCGGCAAACACAGGAGTATATATCGGAGGTCTTCCTTCTACTTTCACATTTCTGCGGTCGAACTCGGGAAATTCTAAAATAGAAAAAATCAGTTTCATCGGTTGTCTGCGCGGCATTACCTCAGATTCACGCCAGTTAGATTGGACTTCTGCTTTGGAAGCAGATAGCGTTGAACCTCAACGGAATGGCTGTCCAGTGAGAGACAAGAAGAAGGCCATATTACTCAGAGGTGGTGGCTATGTTGCCATTCATTCAGCAAGGGCCGACATTCTCAGTAGCAGTATATTCAGCTTCACATTAGTATTCCGCACTCAGCTTTCCTCTGGGTTGCTTCTATTCGCGTATGGACCAACAACAACATTTGCGATTCAGTTTGCAGGAAACCAAGTCGAAACAAAGTACGTTACGTCAAGTGAGCAAGGCTCCGTTACTGTTCCACCCTCTTCTGGTGAAATCTGTGACGGAAACTGGCACAACTTGACTCTTACTAACTTCAACGTTGGGACATTGACAATCGTCCTTGATGGCAACACTGTTGTTAGATCCGGAATCAGTAATCTGGGCATAACATCGCGTATATATATTGGAGGGGTCCCCAAATCGGCCGAGACAATTGCTCAGCAGGCTGGGGTCGATGTGGAGTCATCGTTTGGTGGTTGTGTGATTGTTCAATCTACCGCACAAGATATCGATTACCTTGATACTGTCACTGCTATGCACAATGCAGATCTTGACGGCTGCCTTCCTGAGTCCACGATGCCAGTGAGCAGCCAAGTGGGAAAATGTTTGCCTTTCAACAGTTCCGTTGTGAATTCTGGGAAGACGGACAGCTTTAATGACTCAACATTTGACATATTCACTGGTAGGTACAAGTAGTGCTATCTTCGGTTTTTTTGTCTTGTAATAATTATATCGAACACGAGAGATGCACAGCGGAGTATTTTTGCCGAAATTTAAGGTGTTAACAAGTATCATGAGACACCGTGTTGTGTGTCTGATACCCCGAGCTGAAGGAATGACCAAGATCGCACTTTTATTGTTCAGTTCCGAAATGAACGAACCTCGTTACTTTTAGATTTATCAGTCTTTACCTTTCGCTTTTTGGAGGGTCGCAACTTTCCAAGGATTGCCACAGATTAGGGAATGGTCAGGAAAAATAAAAATTATTGCAGGTCAGGCAAAAGGCGGGAAATTTTATTTTAATTCTGGGAAAATTGAAAATTATAACTTCGCTGATTTAATGCCATTGATGGTTGGAAGGAATCATTTCAGGTCGATGTGATCTTAATAGTGGTTTTAAATTGGAAGTGGAGTCTGGACGCCGCTAATATTTCTTAAATTTGCTATTTATGTTGGTCAGGGAAAGTTTATTTTTACCAGGGAAAAGTCAGGGAATTTTGTAAAATGTCTGTGGCAAGAAGCTCCATATAAGCTGTTTCTTTGTCTTGTATCAGATTACCTGTACCGTGTGGAAAGTTATCACGCTGGAACTTTAGGCTCAGCTAAAAGTGCCTGGATTGCTTCTCGCAGTGGCCAGGGAGGTAAGTTAACATAGTTTTGACAGCATTGAAATAAGCTGTGATCTAAACCGGGTTTAAATCAATTTAGACACAATTGTTACACCACTCATTGCTGTTAACGTGAATTGTTGCTCAACCAGTTAGTAATAATACAACCCGTCTGTTTCCAAGAGTGACCAGCAACTTATTTCTCCTTTTATTATACCACTGCATCACCAAGAAGGCATCAACGAGGTGATATTGCTCGAAGCACGATCAAATACTCCCAAGCTTTTTTTCTCAGTAAAGAGTTTACATTTTTGTACCTGGGAGGAAAACAGTGTGCTATTTACGTTGTGTTCTCCTGTCGATTTTAAAGTTAAGTTCAAAAAACTAACTAGAATGGAATGTACCTCGGAGTGAGTTTAAAAATATCTTTCTTTTCTTGTTTCCCGTAAAAGCCCCAACTGGTCTCCAAGCCCCCGTACAGTTGACACCTCTACTAGGCGGCAAAACATTGAGAGTAACCTGGGCACCACCGGAGCGTCCCAATGGAGTCATATCAGAATACAGGATACTTTCTTACCGTGTACACCCCCCTCAGTCAGCACCTGGCGAGACAGTCATCGACGACACAAGTGTTCTTAACGCTACCATCTCTGGTCTTCAACCTTACACAACTTATGAAATCAGGATTCAGGCCTTCACGGCTGGGGGAAGCTCTGTGGGACCTGGTAAAAATGTTACTACTGAGGAATCAGGTATTTTTATTTTTATTTTTATATTATTTCTTGTATGTATGGTGCAAAAATAATTTCGATCGAAGCAGGCAAGGAAATGAAGGGGGGAATCTTGCAAATTGCGAGACTCAGAACAAGTCGTGTTGAAACATTTTCACCTAAGTTGCGTTAACAACCACCCGCAAAGTGGTTTCCGTCGACAGGTGTAACCGAAATAGATATCTTTAATTTTCTCCAGACCACACAACTCCGAAATACGCACTACAACAAACGATTCGCTGAAGATAAATCCAAACAGAAACAAACTAAATACAGAGGAAAAAATCTAAACGTGAAATAAATGAAACAAGCACAAAAATATCAAAAATAATGAAACTTACAAGATTTGTTTGGCAATCACGACGACGACAAACGTACACTGACAGTGAAAACTAAATATTAACAGAAGTCCATGATAGTTATGGACTTCTGATATTAACTACTAAAGACGCTATACAGAACAATAGAAATAAAAGAAAAGAATGAACACGAAAATATGAAACGTTACGTAATCCCACAATAACCGACGAAACTAATGACCATGAAAAACACGCACGGAAAGAACTAAAATACAATAAATTAGTAAGGCCTCGTGGCTGCAACAGGTTCCCTTAAATTCATTATTCCAGCTGAGGCAAACATCAGACTAATTTGATGAGTCTGTTCAAACTGCGATTTGCCTTTTAGTTCCAGATATTGTCCCAGGCCCTACGGCTGTCCGACGTCCCAGGGAGCTTGAAGTACACTGGAGCGAGCCTGGACACCCTAACGGCATCATAACCCAGTACAACCTCACATTGGACGGTCACGTGGTTTACAGTGGGACCAGTAACAACTTTACAATCCAAGCCTTACAAGTTTACACCGAGTACACACTACAGCTTACGGCCTGCACACGAATCGGCTGTGCGCAAGGACCGCAGGTCCGAATAAGAACCGGGGAGTTACCCCCGGAGGGGGTTAAAACCCCGACGGTATTCGTGCGCGGTAGAACTGTAGTTGAAGTATCGTGGGAAGAACCGAGTACTCCCAATGGGGAGATTATACGCTATGAAGTGCTGTTTGCAACCAACGATGTTCTGAGTGCGTATGTTTCAAAGTTCAATGCCACTCCTGATGTGTTTAACACTATTGTCAAAAATCTCACGGCAGGGACAAAATATTACGTTCGGGTACGTCCCTTCACCGGAGGCGGTGGGACCTTCAGTAATGCGACCCATGTAACAACACACGAGGATGTCCCGGATGATATCCCAGCACCCACAGTGGTCGCGCTCAGTCCGTACGCTTTATTTGTCATCATGTTGCCGCCAGATAAACCGAATGGAGTTATCACACGCTATGAACTGTACCAAGACTCGATAACAAACCCTGTGTTGAATGAAACCCAGCTTACAAACTACACAGCAGATGGCTTTACCCCGTACAGCCGCCATACATTCCGCGTGCGAGCGTGCACAGCGCAAGGGTGTGCGTACGGCGCGCAAGCGGTGGCTTTCACTCAAGAAATTGCACCTAATGGTACGGTGACGCTGAGTGCAAGCGTCCGTAATGCTACAGCGGTCAACGCTCGGTGGACACGCGTAGCGGTGCCTAATGGAAGGCTGTTTTACAACTTAATGGTTAATGGAAAATTCATTGTGCATGGTTCTGTTGAGTTAAGAACTGAACAACGTGTAGAAACTGCTATTTCTGTTGAGGAAGCCGAAAAGGATTTCATCTACAATGGCCTTCTTCCTTTCAGTACTTACACTTTCTGGGTGAATGCGTCCAATTCTATTGGGTTTGTTCTAAGTAACAATGTCACCGACTCCACCCCCGAAGGAGGTAAGTGTTTGCACACTGTCTAGATAATTAGCTATCGACTGTATCATTCCAGTGAAGAAAGTTTGTTGCCTTCCGTTCATAGTAGCATTAATTTATTATTTTTTATCTCCAAGCCCCTGACGGTTTGAAAGCACCCAATGTCACAGTGTTGAACTCTACCTCCGCGCATGTCACGTGGGAGCAGCCTGCATTGCCTAACGGGATTGTTGTTGGCTATGGTCTACATCAGAAAAGTGGCAGCGGCGAAACAGTTCTTTTTAGTGGAATGGGATTTAGTTTTACGGTCACTAACCTCCAGCCTTTCACGGTCTATGAATTCCGTGTGAATGCCAGTACTGTTGCGGGGTCTGGGTTCAGTGAGTGGACCAGGATCATAACCTTTGAAGATGGTAAGTTTTGTGTGCTATCGTAGGAAATACCTTTCTGTGTGATGCAAAATATCTTCTCCTGTAATTTTCAAAGAGAACATATTATGACTGTATTTCATGACGTTTCTGGTGTTTGTCTCTCTTGTAGTTCCCAGCTCTCCGGATCCACCAGTATTTAGAAGCGTGACCTCAACTTCTGTAACGGTGGTCTGGGACCCACCAGCTGAGCCCAATGGTGTGTTACTGTATTACTTCATCTATCAAAATGGCACAGAGATTCAGAGGGTCATGGGAAACATCACTAGCTATGTTGTGTCTGGTCTCCAGCCCTTCTCTGTCTATGTTTTCAAGCTGAGTGTGTGTACAGCAGTCGGGTGCAGCAACAGCTCCGACTCGGCGCCGCAAAGAACTTTGGAATCTGGTAAGAGCTTATTTGGTTGTATTTGTGTTATTTAACTACAAACTCCCGCGTTTTATAGTGAAGCGTATCGTATCGTGGTCACTCACTGGCTAAATGAAAGCTTTGTCTTCTGTTGGCTTTCCGAACTTTTTAGCCAATCAGTGAGTTAATAGCCACACTTACTTTGATGCTTCCGCTTCCCAGAATAATTTGTTTTGAATGTCAAAAACGGTAAAAATCTTTATATGGAGGATGCCGTTGGATGTGTTTCGCTCTGATCGTTGAGCAGAACCCCAGAGATACTTCAGGAACCTTAAAAGTCATTCCTGACCATTGCTTTACAAAAGCTCTGCATGTATAATGTCTCGTTATCCGACTCTTACACCTTTTCCTGAAGTGCGCGTTTGCAGATTGACAATAAAATAAACCTGCCGTAATCAGAGAACTCTTAACACCAAATCAAACTGTGTATCATGAAACTATAATTCGATGCCCTTACCTCGTACTCTAAAAACAAACCGAAGAACAGGGTCTCAATTCTAGTATATTTTCCACACCATTACCTATTATCGGACACCTCCCATAAAATAAAAATTAAATTTAACGTCTGCCTCTTACTAGTGGTTTGATTGCTCTGTGTTTTCGTAATGACTATGCAGGTCCCCGAGGTTTATCTGCTCCAAGGCTGGTATCAACATCAGGAAGGACAGTGGTAATAGAATGGGATCCACCCTCTGAACCAAACGGCATCATACAGAAATACCTGATCCAAAGGCGAGTCGTTGGAGGTGGTAATCCGTCCAACGTTGCTGAAGTAAACGCTTCTCTTTCACGGCGTTACGTGGATAATACAGCACGGCCAATAACTGCATATCAGTACCGCATAATTGCGTACAACAGCGGCCCAGGACAACCCAGTCCTTATAACAATGTTACTACGGGCCAGGGAGGTAGGTGATCACATCTACTCGTTACATGTGAGGAGCTAAAAACTAGAATATCCACTTCCATGATTCATGACTCGTGATTCGTTCCTCATTAGAACTTTTGTTCTCACCTGAACAGTAAATTCAACGTTAAAGAACGCCTAATCGATCGCAGGTTAAACTTGACGTCACTTCCTGGTTCACATCAACTTACATTTCTTCCTCTTTTCCACAGATCCCGAGGGCATCGCGGCTCCCACTGTCCGAGCACTCAGTCCATACGCCATACACGTGACTTGGACCCGCCCAAGCACTCCTAATGGCGTGGTCACGCACTACATTATCAGAGTCAACGACCAGCAAAACTCACGCAACACCACAGTCAATGTAAGCGCACCATTTGAGCTCAACGTGACGTCACTGGATCCTTACATTATGTACAACGTCATTGTTAGCGCATGTACAATTGGAGGATGCGGTAGTAGCTCGCCGTCGCAAGTGCGTACGCTTCCCGCCAAACCTGAAATGCAACCCGCGCCAGTAGCGGAGCCGGAGTCGCAGACCTCTTTGCGTGTGAAGTGGGATGCACCGCTCAGACCTAACGGGGTCATCTTGCAGTATGAGCTGTACAGGAGAACAGTGGAGGACCTTGTGGAAAATAACATCAGTGAACCAACAGATTACGTCAAGGTGTTTCAAAGCACGGCTTTAGTTACGGAGTATCTTGATACTGGTCTTGGAATCTTCTCGTTACACCAGTACAAGGTAGGTTCATGAACAAAAACTGCGCTATAAAAGGTGTTTAGTTTCTTTTATTATTCCACTATTGTGCCATTTTACCATATAAGGACAAAAGAATATGCAAAATATGCCACGTTATTACACTGTTGAACAGGGCAAAAATATGGACTAAAAGCGGAGCGACAAAATGGCCGAACCAAACTTTATTTTACTAGTGGAATAATAAATCCCTTATTCGATGGTTTAACAAATAATACGAGCGGACATCTTGCTCATTGCTCGTATTTTTCCTCGCGCCTTTGGCGCTTGGAAAAATTCTACTCAACTCGCAAAATATCCGCGCGTATTATATGTTAAACCATCGAATAAGGTGTATGTAATAAATTAATACTGGCAGGTGATAAAACTAAATAATCGGATGATTTTCACTTGTGTTGTAGGTCGGATACCTAGTATTGGTATCGTCCCTACCGTTTTTCAGTCATTTTACTGTAACTAAACTCCCTATAAGACGGACAATGTCCGGGCTTAGAGAGAGTTGACTGTATATAAAAAGTTAACGAACTATAATTTAACAAAACAACATTTTTTTTCTTTAACACTGTTTCCAGGTCACAGTTGTAACTGGACAAGGTAACACCACAAGCAACTCATCCCGACCCTACAGAACAAGCCCTGCCCCTCCCCTGGCGGGCGCTACTGTCAATGGAACTGCTCTGAATCACACGTCAGTGTTGGTCGCGTGGTCTCCTCCTGGAATCAAGAAGCTCCGCGGTGCTGTTGTGTCATACATTTTAGAAATTGAAGACACATTGCGTCCGTCCGCTCCAGTGAGTCGTGTGGGGACGTACCCTGGAGACCAAACGCGAGTGATAGTTACAAACCTAAAGGCCAACACTAAATACAAATTCTATGTAAGTTGTTTTTTTTCTTTTTCGTTTTTTAAAGATTGATAAATCGTGGTTGAATGTGGTTGTTTAGTGACCTGGCATGACTTTTGAACAAGCTGACGTCGCAATCATGAGAGTGACCAGCGTTTGAGAGGTCCGCTGTTGAACACAACTGTGGCGTTGAGTTAGCTTTACATCTCAAGAATAAGCAAACTTTTCCTGTAACTTCAAGATTGATCTTGTTTTTGTCAGGTTGAACTGGACAATGGAGCAGGCAGGTACAAGAGTGACGGCTTCCAAATCAGAACCTTAGATGGAAGTAAGACAAACAATTTATTAGCATGCATTAGCATTATCTAGCATTAACTGCACTGTACTCAAACTTTACCCATTGGGGGTGGGGAGGGGGAGAGTCTCAGACGAAAAACGACAGGCTTTACCAGAACGTGGTTTTCGTCAAAAACGCATTCGGATTAGCAAATTTCTTCGGAATATATCAGACATCATTGGTCCCACACCTTGCAATTTGTAACCGCGTCTGCAATTCAGTTCACTAGGGCATGGTGATGCCTATGGAAAAAAATTCAGCAAACTATTTTTCGAGAGTGGTTCTCTGTCATTTGAGTGTTGTGAAGCCAAATCCCATCACTAGAAACGAAAACAAACTATATTACAGTGATAGAGAGAAACCAAATGTCACGAGTTTCAAAAACAGTATTAGAGGAGGAAAGACATTACACGTCTAATACATACTGAGTGTAAATGTGACATATGCAGCTAGGCCGCTATAAATTTTAAATTTTAAATCTTGAACTCTTTATTGTAAATTTTATCTTACACGTACTTTCATTTTTAAAATTTTATAATCTATTCTCATTTATTTATTTATTCTTAGAATTTAGTGTAAATATTTTTAACTTTATGTAGCTTAGATATATTTTATGTAAATAGTGTCCCCAGTTAGTTTTTAAAAGCTAAATACTACTGACACTATAATAAAGCATTTCATTCATTCATTCACAACGCAATGAAGCAATAAGAAATAAAAGCAAAAGCACGTTGGTTCTGATTGGTCGAGTAGGTGGGACGAGTTTTAAACCAATAACAGATTATTTTCGACACTTATGAGTTATTAACGCCATATGCGTTAATTGTTTACCAACTCACTCAAATTAATAACTGCTTGTTTTTTCACTTTAGTGCCTGAGGGATTCGGTGCACCGACATTGCGCGCTTTAAGCAGCACCGAGATCCGTGTGAGCTGGAATCCGCCAGCAGAGCCAAATGGAGTTGTTATATTGTACAAAATCTATGTGTAAGTTAAACCTTAAAAGTTGTTACCTTTGAAACGTGGAGGCAGAGGGCCGAGTGGTTAGGATGCGCGTGCTGGACCTGAAGTCCTGGGTTCCAGCCCTTGTTCCTGGCCCTAACTGGATTTGTTCTCGGTAGTCCCGAGTTCAACTTTCGGGTCACGTGCTGTAAATAACTAACGGGTTAGCTCCCTACGGTTAGGATTCGTCAATCCTCTGTTCATCTAAAATCCACGGACCCACCGTATATAGAAGGTAAAGTTGCTTTGTCTTAGCGCTTCTTTTTTTCTAACATAGAAACGACACTTTGTGGACCAACGCGACTGGCGCTGAAACACAAGCCACTGCTTCTGGACTTCAACCATATACTTATTATGTC
This sequence comes from Meandrina meandrites, assembly GCA_963693305.1. NCBI lineage: Eukaryota > Metazoa > Cnidaria > Anthozoa > Scleractinia > Meandrinidae > Meandrina > Meandrina meandrites. The sequence continues at coordinate 38,260,440 of OY855909.1, read as the reverse complement.
ATAAAGGTGTGTAATGATGATGATCAAACAATGATCCACGCTTGGGGTGTAAAAATCGCCTTCTGTATATCCTGTAAAGGGACATTCAGCAAAACGTCACATCTTGCAATGTTTCACCGTATTATTGACTTTCGACTGTTAAGCCGACAATTTAAAAGTTTATTGCCGGATCTTTTGGGTGTATAGCATACGAAACTGTGCATTTTCTCCAGCCGCTTTTCAAGGCTAAATTGTGAGCAATGTGGTTATGATGGCTAATAGATAATCTAATAGATAATCCGAATTTGAAATAAACTTTGGCCCAGCTGTTTAAAAGCTAATTGAAAGCATTCGTAGCGTTTGCAGCTGCTTATTGTGCAAATCTAATAATGTTGGGCAAACCTCGTTAATGCCTGTAAGCAGTCATAATTCCCTGGCTAACTATCCGTTTGTTTGCATATTTTAAGGTGGCAGTGTGCACTACACATGGATGTACAATGAGCGATCCAGCGTCAGAAACCACTAATCCTTCAGGTAAAATTATTTCTTTATTTTACTGTCTTATACTTCTTTACCCGGGCGCTCGGTTATTTCGTTTATTTGTTTGTTTGATTATTTGTTGATATGATTTTTCCACTTAACAATCTCGCCTACGGTAAACAAGGATGGATACATCTGAATACCTCGTCTACCCACTTTGCTTTTACGCGAAGTACTGGGCAAAACAAACTTCTTTCACGCCTGTCGTTAGTACATGTATAATCTATCGTTCTTATTTTTAAACGTAAAGCGAGACCCTCGAAGAAAGTGTAGCAAACAGCGTACTGTTTGGTTTATTTCCACTTCCGAAAATTAACAATTGTACTCTTTCAGCGCCCACAGGCCTTGCTGTTCCGCGGCTGACCGCAGGGTCAACATTCATTGTTGTTCAATGGGGTAAGTTAGAAGTTCTTTTGAGATATCTGTAAAGTGATGTTTTGCGAATGCCTCAAATGGTTACTGGAAGGTGAAAAGAACGCCTGATCGCATGTTAGGTGTAATCGTAGAGGACTACTTAGGCATTTGTGAGCGTGTTTTATTTATCCTTGTGATGTTGTTTTGTACTTTAAGAGCCCCCATCTCGGCCAAATGGAAAGATGTCTGGTTATCAGATCTTTAGAAGAATGGTTTACCCGTGTCCAACAAGGTAAACATTACACTTGCTTTTATCGAGCTAAGCATAGGAGTTATACATATTCCCAAGGCCGGCCGTTTAAACTGGTAAAGGGAAATTATAATAATTGTATTTTTTGATGTTGTTTACAGAGTGTTTACACTTAACCCGTTCCGTTCCTGTTCGAAACCAAGTCGTGCAATCTGCGCTTAATTAAGATTTGGTAGTGGACCAGTACTTGCATTAATAGAAACTGATTAAAGTATCTGACTTGTTGCTTGTTTTCAGTCCGCCACCAAAAGCCAAGTGTACTTTCATCGAGTGTCACCTGTCGGAGCAGTTGTGTGGAGTCACGTGTTATAATCCAGCCAATCAGGTAGGCCAGGCGAGCTGATCCATTTTAAAATATTAGACAGCGGGTAGTAGTCGATGACAGGGATCCTCTGACTTTTGAAGTTATTTTTTTCGAAGTTTTCTGAAACAAAATACCCAAATTCAGAAATGAGATTATACACAACTCTCGTTTACGGACGAATTATCTATTCCCCCTTTCCCCGATTTCATATTTACGGTTAAATAAGATTAGATTATGTATGATCATAAGATAATTGATGATATAGGAGTAGTAATATAGTATCTTCGCAACTTATTTCTAGGTGTGTTGTAATGGTGTTCTTCGCTCACGTGATCCATCCAAGACGTGTTGTGGTACAAAGTTCCTGCGTAAGAACCAAGCCTCCGACGTGTGTTGTGGAAACACATTCCATATACAGCGGGCTGACTATCAGTGTTGCCATGGCGACTACATCCAGGTTCCCTCAGGCCGTGTTTGTTGCCCGAAGTCGCAGGGGGGTAGTGTGGTGGGGCTGGGCAATGCCTGTTGTGGCGACACTCCCTATAACAAGAACGACGCGTCCAAAGTGTGCGTATGTGGGGCTCTGTATAATCCTGTACCGCCAAGGAAGTGTTGTGGAGGCAAGGTTGTGGCCTCTGCGCAGGTCTGCTGCGGTGATGAAACGAACGGAGCCGAGTATGACCTGGAAGCCAGTAAGAGTTGCTGTGGAACTCAATACGTCTCCACAGATAGGAGCCTGTGCTGCAAGGGACCAGCGGGCGATGTAGTGGTATGTGCGCGGTCATGTTTTGGACATTTGATTAACTGGCGTCGGTTGTGCGAAAGCTGATTAACGCTTATGTAGAAAATAGGATGTTATGAACCCTGGTTAAAAAGCTTGTTAACTGATATTCAAAATAGATTAATCAAGGAAAAAATGATATCAAAAATAATTATGATAACTTATAAAACCGAATTGGCTTTATGGTTGCTTTGAAGAACTGGGTTTAGCCGTTCGTAAAGTTAAACAAAGTTATTTAAAATTGGAGAAACTTAATTGGTCCTTTTTGTATTAAGACAGGATTTTTTAATTCTTCCATTTTAAGGTGTATAACTACAGCAGCGCAGCCGATAAATCCGCGTCCAACCACAAATGCTGTGGCAAAAGTCGAGTGTCCAGCGGCTTATCCTGCTGCAGCGAGCGTGGCTATAACACTAGTTACCAGACCTGTGCGGACAAGTCGAGCAACGGGACAGAGGGCTGTGGAATGGGTACGATTTGTAACAAGACAGACGCGCGCGTGGCAATGTGTGACCGATGTGATTTCGACAACACGACGTTGAACTGCGGTTTTGTTGCCGGTCATTATGCTCCCACTCCATCCACTGTTGTGCCGCAAATTTGCGCGACAGATTACGAGGAAATTCTCAAGAATCAATACAATCCGAATCTTAGAGAGTACAATGACACCGGCTTATCGCCTCATACAGTTTATGAATATTACCTTGTCGCCATTAACAACGTAGGGAACGTGTCAAGTTCAGAAGCCAAGAACCGAACTCTCATGGGTCGCCCTGAAGGTCTTCAGCCGCCAGTTGCTGTACCGATTTCCTCAACGGAAATCCGGGTAACTTGGAGAAAGCCTTCGAAGTCCAATGGGGTAATCCAGGAATATAGACTCACACGAATAAATGGTCAAACTGCGCAGCGCCGAGTGGTATATACCGGTCTCAATATGACTTTTACAGACCGTAGGCTCGAACCCTTTACTGGTTATCGTTACGTCATTGAGGCTTGCACGACGCACTGCTCTTCAGCGGAAATGACGTCATTGATCTACACCGACCAAGCTGCGCCTGCTTATGTGAACGCGACAATTTTACTTCCGGTGAACTTCAGTGCAATAGAAGTGTCGTGGGTTGAGCCCCCCAAGCCTAATGGACAGATCATTCGTTATAACGTTAGCCGTGTAATTAACAGCACTTTCAAGATCCATTTGAACCCCAATGACAAGGGTTTGAGCATGAGTCTTGTGATTGGCGGATTGATGCCCTACACCAACTACACTTTCGAAGTTATCGCGTGCACGCGCGTGGGTTGTACTGCAAGTCCGCTGGCCTCTTCCCTGACATTGCAGGCGCCTCCAGAAGGTGTCCGTCCTCCAAATCTAACGGTAACAGGCGCGAGAGAAATCGAAGCCACCTGGGTCGAGCCAGACATTCTGAATGGCGTTATCGTGAAATACTCACTGTTTCGCGGGGACCTTCTTGTGTATAATGGCACAGACGTCTGCTACAAGAGCATTGACGGTAAAGATACTTGTATCTTCCAAGATAAAGGTAATGGTCTTCAGCCAGTAACGACGTACAGTTACTCTGTGGGTGCCACGACTGGCGGGGGCACCACTAACAGCAGTGCTACTACTGCCACTACCCCTGAGAGTTCTCCAGAGGACATTCCTAAACCTCGTCTGACTGTCAAAAGTGCTTATAGCATCTTGGCGGAATGGGACGAGCCCGGTCAGACCAACGGAAACATCACAAGTTATTCTGTAATTGTGAATGGAAGTGAGCATAACGCTGGTCTCAATATGAACAAGGAAATCGCAGGATTAAATCCCTTCACTGTGTATTCTGTTCGCGTCAAAGCCTGTACTGCTAAGGGCTGTGGGCTCGGAGACCGCGAGCACGCCAGAACTGACGAGGCCCCGCCTGTAGGACAGGGAGCTCCCACACTAGTCCCACAGGAATGGAATGTTGTTCAGATATCTTGGTCGCCTCCGAGCTCTCCTAATGGAATCATCACCAAATATGAAATATATCGTAAGATAGGGAACAGTGCGCCCTTGCTGGTTTGTTTTACTTCCCAGTTAACCTGCCTAAACAGTGGCCTGCTGGGCTACACGGAGTACTCTTACAAAGTAAGAGCTAGGAACAGCGCTGGATATGTAGACGGACCCTGGGAAAACGTGCGCACTCCTGAGGGACCCCCTCAGGGTATCAATCCGCCCTCTTTGAATGTACTCAATTCCACCGCCGTGTACGTATCATGGACTGCACCCTCTCAACCTAATGGACTTGTCACGCACTATGAAGTGCGTTACCGCGAAGAACTGCAAGTTCCCGATAATAGTAACGTCACTGTAGCGGCACGGGTGCCTAGCAACGTGTTAAACGTGACAGTAAACGACTTGAAGCCGCACACAGACTATCAATTCTTGATCGCTGCCATCAACAGTCGCCGTGAGGGAACGAGCGCCTGGGCGACAGCAAAAACCAAGCAAGCTCCACCTGCAAATCTTCGACCATTACAAGCTGACAAAGCAGCAGATGGAAAGAGCATGCGTCTATTCTGGAACGAGCCCGAAAGCCCTAACGGCATCATCACTCACTATAAGTTGTACAAAGATGGCGTGCAGTTATACCGTGGCGCGACGCGCGAATACACAGTCACAAGACTTGTTCCTTACACAGCGTACGAATTCCAGCTTGAAGCTTGCACTGTTGCAGGTTGCACGCAGGGTTCAAAGCAGATCATTTTCTCCGCAGAAGTGAACCCACAAGGTCAATCCCCTCCCACGGCAGGGTTTGTAAATGCAACAGTTGTCGAGATCAGTTGGAGACCACCAGCAGTTCCAAACGGAGTCGTTATACGCTACGAGGTGTATAGGACAGTCACGCCAGTACAGAAACGAAGAAAGCGTGCTGTGACGCCAACTTCCGACCAGCTAATCCATTCCACAAATGACACTAACAAGACGAATTTCGTGTACACAGACACGGGACTAAAGCCGTACACTCAGTATGGCTACCGTGTGCGGGCCATCAATAATGGAGGATTTACCGATAGTGAAACGTTAACTGTCTCAACAGATCAAGCTGCTCCCACGTTCATTGACGCGCCGCTTGTCACAGTTTTAGGCGCGCATTCCGTGAACGTGACGTGGAAAGAACCGTCGGAACCTAACGGCGTGATCCAGTTTTATTTTGTGTACAGAAACGGCTCCATCAAATACGAAGGAAATGGGAATGAAATGAGTTTCGTGGACCGTGGTTTGGACGCTTATACCGTGTACAGTTACACTATCAAGGCATGTACTTCAGGTGTGCTCTGTACACTGAGCTCTCCAACTAGCCGTCGAACAGCCCAGGCTGCTCCGTCAGGTGTGCGCCCCCCTGCTCTGGAAGCAGTTAGTGCGTTAGCTATAAAGATATCCTGGGGGGTGCCTGACAGGCCCAATGGAATCATCACCAGGTACCAACTCTACGAGGTCGGTGACAGCTCTCCGCTTTATACCGGGCTGGATATGTCGATAACAGTAAGCAACAAGGAACCTTACACAAGATATTCATTTTACATCATCGCTTGCACAAGTGCGGGATGTACGCAGAGCGCACCAGCTGAAGTACGCACTAAGGAGGCTTCTCCGACAGGTCTTGATGCACCCAGAGCCACTGTGGGTGGCTCGTCATTCGTGCGAGTGGAATGGAATCCCCCAAGGAAACCAAACGGCTTAATCCTGTATTACCTTCTCACACGCAATGGCTCGCAAGTTTATAACGGCACCGATGTGAGATTCAACGATCACACCGTGGCGTCATACACCGTGTATGCGTATGTCGTGACAGCGGTTAACTCCGTGGACCGCGTTACAAGTTCTCCAGGGTTCAGCCCTCCGACAAATCCGGGGGCCCCTGACAATGTTAGCGTACCAACTCTCGAGGCCCTCAGCGCTACAACCATGAAAGTGTTGTGGGCAGTCCCAGGGATATCAAATGGTGTTATTTCCAAGTACGAAGTTTTGTATAATTTCAAAGGAGCGCAAGGAAACGCTCAGGTCAAAGATGCTGGTGTTGCGAAGGAGACGACTCTCACTGGCCTGTCGCCTTACACGCTGTATGAAGTCAGAATCCGTGCTTGTACACTCAAAGGCTGCAGCACAGGCGAGGCAAAATCAGCCCGCACCCACGAAGCTCCACCAGAAGGTCAGAACCCCCCGGATTTCCCGCGCTTGGATATCGGTGCCAGGAGGGTGTTAGTCTCGTGGAATGAGCCGCTTAAACCGAACGGATTTATGCTGTTTTACAGGTTATACCGGCGCGGAGCATCGCTATCTGGTAATCAGCCTTTGGTGTATGGTCCAGAAATGAATGTTGCGAACGTAACAAACGATTCTACGTTAGCATACAACGATACAGACGTGAAACCGTATCACAAGTATGAATATCGTGTGACCTCGGAGAACAGCGCCGGAGAGACCACGAGCGAGTGGTCAGTGGTGCAAACTTTAAGCGCGCCACCAGAGCAGCTGAACCAGCCTCATGTAAATATAACAGGTCCTTACAGTTTGGAAGTGTTCATCTTTGCACCTGGCGCACCCAATGGCGAGATCAGAAATTATATATTAGAAGTGTCTGGACAAAATATATCCGAAGGCCTATCTACTGTTCGTGAAGTGCCCGGACTTGAACCGTTTACGAATTATGTGTTGCGTGTGTATGTTTGTACCGACGGGGGATGTGCCGGGGGACCCAGCGTGACCCGGAGGACTTCCGTGGGAAAGCCTTCCGATTTCGCTGCCCCGAGCGCGGTCGAAATAAATGCTACTACAATAACATTGAAATGGAACGAACCGAGCAAACCCAATGGAGTCATTCAAAGGTGGGTCTAAATTTACAACAAATTGAAGTATTTTCTGTTACGGGTAAAAATTTCAACTAGATTCGAGAAAGTTAATGAATTTTGCGAGCATTGTAAGCACATTTTCGTACAAATAAACGGAAAGAAATCAAACCATGATTTTGAAATCGGTTTTGATGTCAATTTTGGACCATCCTTGTTCCCTTCTAACTTTTTTTAATATTCTTTTGTGTTTGTGCTTATGCAGATTTTAAGACCAGTTTGAATGTTGTAATTGACTAAAATTGTACGGCCTACCTCAGCATATTGACAAAGTCGCATCATGCTAAAGAAACCAGCTTTGTTGAGCGCTAGTATTGTGGATCACCTCTACCAGACTTGCTCTTTTAACCTAAACTGCTCTTCTTTTTCAGGTACGAAGTTCTGTACCATGAATCTTGCGCTGTCGGCTGTCCAACTGCAATGCCTGAGAGCGGCATCAATGCTGGTCTTTCACGGCGTTATACTGTTGAGGGTTTGACTCCTTACACCATGTACAACTTCAGGATAAAGGTTTATAACACTCTACATTCCGGCTTGTCAGGTTTACAGGGTGTGCAAACCAAAGCTGCAAGTACGTTGAGTTTAAATGTTTTAAAACAAAATCAATTGCCCTGTTCTAAAATATAAGCGGTATATAATTTTTCGTGAACACATAAGATTTTGTAATGTGAAACGCTGGAAAGTTAATTTTTAAAAAACTAAACGTTTCGGCAGTGCTGCCTTCATCAGTAGTAGTAAAAAAATGTGTCGTTGTTCAAGTTCACGTATGCGAAATTCAAATTGATACAATTTTGGAACTTGCGCGTGCGATGAAAGCGCGCGCGGGTAAAGCTCGCATACGAGTTATTTAAGTAAAACTGAAGTCTTGGTTCAGCCCGCTCGGTGCCAGGGTTTTGTAATTGAAGATGAGTCGCATTTCTTCTCGTCTTCTCTTTGCTTGGTCAGCAAGGTCTGATCTTAACACTGCGACTATCATATCGTTCAGGTTGTGGCCTGCTTTCGTAAAATGTTCAGGCACCGGCAGCTCAACTCTCTTCCGTATGACGTCCAGTCGGTGCTCTCTAAAGCGATCTCCAAGTCGACGGCCTGTCTCTCCAATGTAGATAATCCCGGGGCATTGACGGCATGAAATGCAATAAACAAGTTGACTTGTGATGCACGTATAATGACCCGAGATCTTAATGTGTCCATTGTTAGTTCTTATTCTGTCACTGGAGTTTACAAAAGGACAGGTCCGACAGTCGCGTCGATTGCATTTGAAAGTACCCACTTGAATCTGGGGATCTGTTGGTAGACTAGAATGTACTAGCAAATCTTTGAGATTTTTCGCACGTCGAAAGGCTTTTAGCGGCGGCTTGTTGTAAATGACTCTCGTGTTTTGGTCATCGCGTAAGATTGAAAAGTTCCGCTGTATGATGTTGCAAACATCGACGTTCTTGGGATGATACGTGATAACCAGAGGTGGGCGGTCGACGGCAGTTTCGTTCCCGGCGGTGGATGCGAGTAGATCTTCTCTTCGTTTTGCTTCCGCTCGTACGCGTGCTCTGGTTATTACGTCTTGTGGGTAACCACGCGCCGCAAAATGTCTTTCCATGTGAGATATCTCGTGGTGAAAATCATCATCGTCACTGCAGATCTTTCGCAGCCGTAGGAACTGACTATACGGAATCGATGTTTTACATTTGGATGGATGCAATGATCCAAAGTCAAGGTATGAATGACTATCTGTGTCCTTGTAATAAATTGATGTTTCTATGCGGTTACCTCGTATGCGAGCTTTCCCCGCGCGCGCTTTCATCGCACGCGCAAGTTCCAAAATTGTATCAATTTGAATTTCGCATACGTGAACTTGAACAACGACACATTTTTTTACTACTACTGATGAAGGCAGCACTGCCGAAACGTTTAGTTTTTTAAAAATTAACTTTCCAGCGTTTCACATTACAAAATCTTATGTGTTCATTTAAATTAACGCTGCGCAGGACATTTTCGTATTTTTCATATAATTTTTCGTGTCTACCCTAATCTGTTGTCTACTGTTTGATACCCCTATGTTGCCCCTTCCCACTCCCCGCCAAAAATTTTAACGCTATGTTAGAGTAGTCATTGAATACTACTGAGATACCATGATCAACTTATACTTTCTCTTTGCAATATCAATACACTCTCAAGCAGACCTGTTAAATGTATAAAACTATAAACTACGGGTTGGGTTACTGACTTGATGTTCCACTAAACTCTCATAACTAAACATTAAAGAATTGTAAGGCAATCAACAAGGAGATTTGGTATGTCGGGTGTTGTACTTTGTGTAAACGTGTTTCTTCTTTGCGACTGACCTACAACTACACAGAACAAGATTATTAAACTTATCTTTATGTATTTATCTGTCATTATATCGCTACACCGATTCTTCTTGATTCGTTCCAGATCCCAAGATTACAGGAAAAAGGCCACGAGTGAACGTGACAGGGCTCCGGGTGACTGTGGACTGGAGCGAGTGCTTTGTTCTGAATGGTCCACTGGACACTTATGTGCTCTTGGAAAACGGGTTACTTACCTATGAAGGACAACAAAACACGAGGGACCTGGGAACTAGGAACATAGGAGGTGAGAGTAGTGACTCAACCAACGATATTTTCGTTCCTAGGGCGGCTCCATTTTCTAAACCGCGAGGGCCTCAGCACAAGCAATCTCAGTTTCTCCATTCGTGTTGATGCCCTCAACGAATTAGATTATGAGCAGCCTTGGAACGACAACAAAGTAACACACAGCAAATATATCGTTGTTTACAGTGCGTGTTATTTTTTAATGAAATCCTTACTATGTCTGTGTTCTAGAGTACACGTACAAGGTTGAGGCCACTACTTTAGTCGGCGTCCAAAAAGTCACTGTGACGGCACCGGACAGTGCTACAGTACAACTTAAAAGTAAGTATTCTTTGTCTTTACTTTCGATCCAGCGCAGCGTAACTGATTCCGGAGAACTGGCTTGGTTCACCAATATGGCCGCCGTTCCTTTGTTTTGTAACACCAATATGGCTGCAATCGGCATCCCCGCCAGAGCGTATCACGGTTTCTGTGCAAAAACGTTACAACTAGAAGTTTTGCTACCAATCCACCTCCCTCTTCCCCATATATACTCCTGGGTGGAAAGAGGCATTGTATGAATTAAGGGTCCTGACCAAGAGCCCAGAGTCCCACGCGCTAACCATTAGGCCATCGCGGCTCCCGATAAGATACGATACGATATTTAAAAAATACTCGACTCCAAACTCAATTTTAATCCGATGTGATCAAGTACATTTTTAACTGTGTTCTTATATATTTCTATTGTAATTTTTAGGTTTTTAATTAATTTGATGTAATGGCCAATTCGCTCTAGCGGACAAATTTTGTAACAATTAGTAGATTTCATCATTAATGTGTCACTTGTTACAGAAAACAAGTGCGAATACGTTTTTTGAGACCTAGAACTTGTCAAACAATTCAGGAAAACAAAGAAGCAGTTGTCTCTTGATTGGTCCGCGTTGCACGCGCGGTACATTTTGTCAAACAATCGCAAAAACAAGTGCGAACGACTTGTTGGACAAGGGCAAATTTTGTCAAAACGGACAAATCTTCAAAGGGGCCGATGTCCTGCCTCAATGCAGGACAAGTCATGACAAGTCGCATTCCAACGCCCCTCGTAATGCCAGATAACAATACGTTGTTGATTGGCTATTGTGTTTGGTCTGGATTGTACTATATGCGGCAAAACATGTACTATAGGCGGCAAACCATGTTTGTGTGCCGAGGTGAGGTCGTGGAAGGATGGTAATACCGGGGTTGGAACAAATGAATGCGGAGGGAACCAGTTTGTGCCGATAAATGGAGGGGAAAAGAAATAGTTTACTTGCGACATTTTCCCCGCACGAGCACAAAATCATCACTACACGCGCACTTCAAATGCAAATCGTTTTAAAATTTTTCACCACGTGGACCTGCCTGATTATTTGATGTTTGCACAAGACGACCGTGCCGAGAAATGTACCAGGATGCCAGAAGCACGTGCAGAGCTATTGTAATAATAATTACACCTTTTGTTTTCTTAAAAATGTCTCTGACTTGTCGCGACAATTTTGTTTTTGTTAAAAATGCTATGACATTTAAAACTTGTCCGCTAGTGCGAATCGGCCCTTAAGGCGCATTTGATCATATCCATATGTTAATTTGCGTCGAATAATATATTAATATTATTATTTAAGATTCGCACAGCTATTGAAGCTGGTTTCATCATTGGCTCCGGGCAACAACAAGTTGCCTAGCGAAACCAAGAAACACCCCTTGTTTGCTGTTTCTCTTCTTTCTACCTCTCCAGCACCTTTCTAAGAATTCTTGCCGACCCCAACAATGCACATCTCTGGATCAGTCCAACAGGAATGCCCACCTCAATGGCTCTCAGATTGTCATTCAATCTCAGTGGTATTGATCCCAATGCTCCCACTACCACTGGAATAACCCTTTGATATTATTATTATTATTATTATTATTATTATTATTATTATTATTATTATTATTATTATTATTATTATTATTATTATTATTATTATTATTATTATTATTATTATTATTATAATTATTAAGTTTATAAATAGTTCACCTCAGTTTGTAATATTTTAACTTGTGTACATAGAAGCTTAGAGCCTGTAAAAGCTCTCAGAGTGTTATTATTTAGGTAGGTTATTGAAATTTTTACTGACATTATTTCATGGGAAGAACTTAAGGAAAACAAAATTTGTATCTATATATTTTTAACCACATACACCTAAGATTCAAGTTTGTATGAAAAGTGCTCAATAAAGTTTTGTATTTTAAAAAAATATATTATTATTATTATTATTATTATTATTATTATTATTATTATTATTATTATTATTATTATTATTATTATTATTATTTTGTGTATCAAAGCAATTTACGCTCTACAATGTTTTTCAGGTGAAGTCGTCGAGCCAACTGCAGCGCCCCGAACGGCCTCACAGGAGTGGTACGAGAGTGTGTGGTTCATAGCTGTCATGGCGTTGGTAGCCATTATCATATTGTTCGTGTTTTTGGCGTGCTGTCTGTACAGATCCAGTGGAAATAGAACTGTTTATGTTCGCGATAGAGAACCCTTGCCTCCACGCACTAAAATTCGCTCCAGACCTCCATCCATGTCGAGTCTGTACACCTCCAGCGACAGAAAGAATGGAAGCATGATTGTAAGTCCTTGTTATGCTTTAACCTGGCGAAGGGGGGTGGAATAATGCCATTTTCGATCGGAATTTGACTGTGCACGCAAATTTCGATAGAGGAACTTCCGCGACATTACTTAACGTCAGCTGACTGGTTAGATCACAGGGGGCCTACCCAAACAGTTTATCCGGGTCCCATGTGGTTAGACCCCGTGCACGAGGTTTCTTGTGAGGCGTATAATGTGCGCTTTCCATTTTGTCTGGAAAGAGCGCTGAGAATTCTTCCGCCTAATAGGACAGTACAATTTTTCAACAAACACAGTGGTACGGGACAAGGGAGTACCTTCCAGTGGAAAGGACCGTTCCATTTCATTTCGCACCGAAACAGGTGCATATATCATTGAGACTAGTAATATCATTTTATTTGACATTGTTTACCAGGAGATGCACCCGATGCAGAATCCATACCACAGTAGTACCACGGCTTTGTTTGACAGCACGGAACGGCTGAACAAGGCCGCTGATCAATACGACTACTACAATGGCAGTCTTCACAAAGTTCCACTGGATGTCAGTCAAGATTGGGATGGTTATATGATGAAGGGTCACAGTAACAGGGATTCTGGATTGGTAAGAGCTGTTTCTGTCTCTCCTCGTAGGTGTTGAATTTGTGTTTCCGAGTGTGCGGTTTGCCAGTCAGTTTCAGTTCGCAGCTGCTCTGAGTAAACTAAACTAAACTGTGTTGTACCGATATTGGCTATGTGGCGGTAATCATTGTGGTAAACCGCGTAGGGAATGGAATAATTCTTACTCATAGCTTGTTTCTCCCGCAGGCTAACAAAACAGGTATTCTTTTGTTGAAAGTTGGCATATATATAATCTGTTCGTGTTTCTATTTCTCTTTACAGTACGATGACGAAAAATTGGACTTCTCGGACAGTGAACCAAGTACCCCGTATCAAAGCTTCAAGAGGGAGCAATATTTTACAGACACACACCTATAGTCTATCAAATTGCTAGAATTTGTAATCTTTTAAATTATATATTGTAATAATATCGCTGATGAATAATGCTTATAGTGTTGTTAACTTACTAACTTCTGGCCATAACCCGAGGTGGGTATAGGTAGTATATATGTTGGTAGATAGTATATTTTGCTTTGCTGTAAGCAAGAAGTGTCAGATTGTGATTTGATTGTTAGAATGGTTTTTCAATGGCTTTCGTAGTAATTTCGTTTTGGCTTTGGCTAATATGAGCAAAACTCGTGCAAAACACTTTAAACAACCAAAGCAAATTTATATTTTTCCAGAAAATTAGATGCGTAACCAAACTCAATCGTGAAATGAAACTGTGTTATAAACATAATGCATAAAATGTCGTACATTTAATGAGCAGTAATTGTGGTAGTGTGTTTGGTATCTGAGATGACTGAAAAAAGTTACAGCCGTGCCAGATGAAGCGTACCCCTCCCCCTAGAGTACTAGCGTACCCCCCCCCCCCCCCCGCCCTTGATTATTTGAAATTGGAATGCGTTAGTCAATTTCAAGAACGCATTCATCTTGAAAGATGAATAGAAGCGCTGATCAATGTTCGAATGAAAATTTAGTTTCTGAACACAGCCGCCCGATTTGAATCAAAGAGAAGGCGAGAAATCGAATCATCTTTAAAGAGACATGTTTAAACTGGGTTTCAAACGGTGCATGATTCGTCATCAAGCTTCAAAGTTGGGGTGTCAGACAACGTGTCGCACGAGCGATCATGAAGTTGAACTGGTGATAAAATATTTTTTCGTAAAGATATGTAAACCGTCCAGTTTCGTGCGGTTTACAAATGCAGAACATTAGAAATTGAAGTTAATGTTCCACTAAAATCTAAAATGACTGCCGTTTAAAAAAGTTAAATTTGACCAAATTTCTGGAGGCATAATATTTATTCATCGGCATTTCACTTTCGTGATCGCTCTTGCAAAACATTGTCTGAAACCCTTCCAAACTTGGTAATGTTTTTTTTAGGACTTAAGTGCTAACGCTTATTAGTATCACCCAACTAGTGGACTAATGCAAATCCTGCATTTTGATTGGCTACGCTACTAGAGGACTATTAGTAATAGTCATCGAGTAGCGAAATTCGTGACGCTTTCTTTCGTTTTATTCCCAAATAAATCTTTCTTCAACTTACTTTTTCTAACTTTATTATTGCTTTTTCTGTCCGACTAGTTGGGTGATACCAAAACAATTAGACCCTTCGCCCTTAAGGGCCACGGGTCAATAGCCCATTCGGCTTCGCCTCATGGGCTATTGACCCGTAGCCCTTGCGGGCTACGGGTCTAATTGTTAATTAGATGCAACGGATGTTCAGACAAATTCGATTCCTCGCGTTCTCTTTAATTCAAATCGGGCGGCTGTGATCAAATTCTGATTCGAACATTGATCGGCGCTTCTATTTTTAATAAGATGAATCATTTTTGAAATTGACTAACGGCTTCAAATTTTGAATAATCAATTCATTAATGTACTCTGGGGGGGAATGCTTCGTTTGGCACAACTGTAATTTTTTAAAAAAGCAAATAGTTTTTATTTTGTTTTGGTTTTTAATTGTAGGTACTTATTTATACTGGAATTTATATTGATTTCCTTTTCTGCTGTTTTCGAAACTAAAATATTTGAGTAACCTGACCGCTCTGGTAGCGGTTGTAATGGTCTTTATAATAAGCATAGTGACGGAGGTAAATGGTTATGAAGCTCGGCAAAGTGCTTTGTTATAGGTTTTTGTTCGCTATTCTGGGATTTCACCGCGCACAAAACCTGACAAAATACAGTTGGTGGTTACGGGTGTTCATCCAGCTAACCAATAAAAACATTGCGATTACGTAATCATGCACAGTGTATGAGCACAAAACAAAAGATGAGCACGGTCATGGACCTTCCAACCTAAATCTTGGCGTCTTTGTTTGCTCCTTTGATGCTTGTCGGGCTTCCTAACCATTTCCCTCGATTAACTATGTAATAAGTATATACCACTGTACGTAAAGCCGTTCACGATCACCTTATTGTTTTCAATCTCCCTCGCATCCTTATAAAGTAAAATGAAAGCCTTCGACGAGTCAACTCTTTCTTGTGCTTATATTGATCTCCCTACTCGATAGAATTCTAGAAGAATTTTAAGAAATTTAACTAATGTCCTGGGGACATTTGACTTCGGTTTATACAGTTCTCGTCAACAAGCTACTTCTTACAATCACATAAACGTGATCTAATTTTGCTGACGTTAAAGTTTGCCAATACTTTATTTGCAAGATACAACGTGTACAAGTCGTTTGTGAAAGTTCGAGAAAGTGTTGTGTAAAGTTTTTACGCTTAAGGCTAGTTTTTTTTAATTAAGTTTTTGAGTGATTTTGAGTGAACAAAGACGATGTTGTAAATGTGTAAACTACTGTAAATTAGCTGTTCATATTAAAATACGTTTCTAGCAAAACAACCTTTTGTTGTTTCTTTTGTTTTGTCTGGGGGTGAATGACCCTTTTAAAAATGCGTGCCCGAAGAATTTTAGCCAAACTTCAAGGGTCTCGTTATGTCGAATTTGTCTGGGATACCTTCTCAAAGCCTCGATTTCTGATTTATGGACATTCCAATGAAAGAAAACTTGGTACTGCAGTAGAACTCGGCCTTTCAGTCCCAACAGAGTCTAATTCAGTCATACCGCCCGACTGATGAGAGCTCGACGTATTTCAGAGCCACGTTAATTTACTCATGATTTGACTTGATGATTTTGCAATAGATAACAAAAGCTTGGATTAACGAGGATTTCTTCACTGAAGTTTAAACAATACACTGTCTCTTTGGGTTGCCATAACAATAGCTTGATTGTCTGGATTCAGTTCAATCATATCTGGACATTCTGCAAGAACCGAAGCAGAGTACGACGAACTAAAAGAAAACTTAAAACAGGTACGAATTACTCATTAATGACCGTGCTGTTCAATTTCCATGTCAAGTATAGATAAATAGTATAGATGAAATGGAGTGTGGCGCAGCAGGGTACCCGCAATCTAAAAGCTAATCAGACACAGAATAGATTATTACGGTTGATAAATACATTCAATCCCATTTATCTTACTCGACAGCAAAAGCTACAATCTTGGACAGAATAAAAAGAGAAATTGGACCCCCCTCCCCCCGAATCAATGATGAATCGCCGCAAAAACCAAAACGCGCCCATTTTCCCATCATTGAAATGGGGGGGAGGGGTGGTCCTAATTTTTCGTTTGAATTGTCCAAGATTGAATCTTGGACAGAATAAAAAGAAAAATTAGACCCCCCCCCCCCCCCTCTCCCCCCGAATCAATGATGAATCGCCGCAAAAACCAAAACGCGCCCATTTTCCCATCATTGAAATGGGGGGAGGGGTGGTCCTAATTTTTCATTTGAATTGTCCAAGATTGTAGTTGCCGAACTTTACTCACGAATTGCATTTTGTTTAATAACGCTACCTGAATCTAAAACGTATTTTCTAAACGTGTCTCTAAACGTATTTTCTAAACGTGTCTCAGAGGAGGATGTCGATATTAGTTGTACTCTCAGACAATGCAATGCTAAATTTCAGGCGAAAGCACCTTTTTTATTTCAAATTAATTTGATTTATGACTCAATCAGAACGATCCACAATTGCTTTCAAGTGAGAAAATAGCATGGGGTGCGGACTTCGCTCAATAAGTCAAATAATTGCACTATATAGATAGCGATAGAAACAAAGGTATATTCCAGTTCATTCTAGCCTAAAGGCAACCTAAGAAATTTGACATCGCAATCTCGATTAATGGGTCATTAATTGCTTTTAAAAACTGAGGAGCCTTTGAAATCGGCTTCTTTGTCCCCAGACAATGGATGACTAGTAAATGGGATTGTGGACTGCACTTAGCGTTTTTTTTTGTTTTTTTTTTAGTAAAAAGGCCGGAGATAAACGAAGCGAAGCAACTTGTGTATTTTTATAAGAAAACTGGTGCACAATTTGATCAGAAGATCATCATTAAAATTATATCAGGAATGCCCGTACTCTATTTCATGACTCGGCAACACTGTATGTCCCATTAGGCGCAGCTAGCCTGGTCTGGTCTCTCAACCGGTCTGGTTGTAAACAAAGAAGATTAAAATACCATTAAAAAAGTACAAAGATCTTAGCATTCATAACGCCAGTTTTGATCAAGCTTTCGCTAACTTGTTGCACAACAGTATCGAGCCGGTGGGTAGAAATATATCTTGATATTTAGCCCTATACTTTCCTTTATAACTTAATTGTTAAACAAGTTTGAATGATCTTGTGGATGATAGGATGTCGTAATTCGATGGATGTTTTAAAAAAACCGAGACAGGGCAATCGGACAGTGATTATGCAAACTAAATCTATTGTCATTCATGTTCCCATTGATGTTTTGTAATATGCATTTTTCTGGGTGATTTTTTTAAAACCCTCCACTAATAATAAGTTACCATTCTTTCTTGTTTGACATTTAGTTAGTGATGGGTACGCTTGTATATTGCTGTGCTACGAAATCTGGGCCTTTTATTTTCCAAGGTAAGAATCGCTTCATTGTAGACTCGCTCCATCGTAGAGGTTGCCTTACTATTGTTATCAAGCTAGCTTTCTTTGAGGTGTTTGCGTCGTCCGCGTGATAACCTCTGGGAATTCTCTCTGTAGATTTGATTAAGTGTTCTTTCTACTGGTAAATTTAGAAAGAAATGATGAAATAGTTAGTCGGAAGGTTGCAAATGTAACGGAACGGGAAATACAAAATGCATTTCCGGAGACCAGGAAACTTTGAAGACGTGCAGGAGTCAGCTGTTAATAGTACACTTCTCAACTTTGGTAGGCAGTCGCGTGAGCAATTTAACATATACCTCCTGTACAACAAATGTTTCCTTTAATATAGCATTCAACATCACCTTCAAAGCAGTAATTTACTAAATCTGCCGACTGGTATTTAACCTTAAAAAGAGAGTTTCTTCTTCTGTTCATAGATCAGTCAGTACTCTGTACTGAGCTTCCAGAGAACCATCAATATGAAGCAAAAAAAAAAGCAAAACAAAACAAAACAAAACACTTGATTTTCTTCGTCATCCTTCATTGGAAAGTCGACATTCCATCATTTGTTTTGCATATATCGTGCTTATTGTCTCGGGGGGTCGGAAATCATCCATCTCGAATGTTCTTTTGCGGTTGCAGATCTTTGACCACAAAACGTAAGGAATTCAAACTTGAACAAAACACATCATGAACACAGCTGTGTCCGATGTTCGCCTGGTAATGGAACCTCCTGCACGCTCACACCAAGGCCAGTATGTTTATTCAGGAATACCTCAACAAGTTTACTTTCAAGTGGCTTCGAATTCTTTCCACGCCTCGGGTGAGTCGGTCAGGCAAAAGGATATTTCCATCTCTGCGATTGAAGCACAAGCGGCAATTCCCAAAGGAATGTACCTACATGAACGTCAGTTGAGATATAATGCATTGAATGCAGCAGAGAAATCCTTGAAGCATTTACATCATCTTAACCCAGTACAACTTCAAGAAAACGAATTTCTTAAGCAACCCACAGAGAAGATAAACAATTATCACTTTAATGGTCGAGAGACTTTAGCGGCTGCTACCAATTTGCATAATGAACCACACAACGGCAACCTAGGGGTTGTACTAGTTGAAAATGTCCCCGAATGTCTTCCTTGTTTACCAATCAATGAATGTCTTGACATTGATGCTGGACGATCTACGACGCAATATGAAAGTACGCAACAGATACGAGCTGAGAGATTCCACGCATATCAACACGGGCATCAGTTTGCTTTCGAAACTGAGTGCTCATCTGAGAATAGGGTGATGCATTTGAAACCCAGCAGCTATCAACCACAGACAACGTGTATTCCAGTGACAAGGGATAATAAAGTGCATTTGGCATTTAACAGTGTTCAATCATCCAAAACCATCCAAATGGGACCGAGGTACCCAGTGAATGTCCAGAATCCAAGAGTTCCTAACACAGCTGGCGAACCGAAGCATCACTCGCATCCTAACTGGCTAAATCCTGCTCCAGTTACATACGAAGGATTTCCCGAGCACGGAAACAATGGTATTTACCAACCCTCAAGGGCTCCCCATCCACACTTCCATTCGTATTCCCAAGGACGCTCCTATTCCGTATTAGAACCGGAGTCAGATTTGAATTCAGTTCAACGCCAGCCACCCGATGTGGTAGTTCCAAATGGTGTTCAGACAACTGCACCATTTTCATATTCAGAAGAACCGTTCGTGCATCATTTCTCCGGTGGAAGCAACCGTCCTCTTGCACAGCAGATGGTGGCTGATTTCCCTTCTGCTTCAGCATTTAGGAGCCAAACGTCCACAGCTGTAGCTGCCGTTGGCATTCACTCAACCGTACCAGGAAAATCTTCAGTTAACCCTTCTCATCTGGAAGATAACAGTCCTTTGTCGAGAGGAGAGTACCCGAAACATCCAAATCATGTCTACTGTGAAACACCAAAATATGTTTCTGCTGCCTTGCCAGTTCATCCCATCAACGCAATGCCCACAGATGAAAACATAGCAGCCCATCCTCCTGCACGCCAGTTGCCAGTTTATACGCAAGAAGACCCTGTCGAGAATGGATGTCAAAAAGCTGACTTTCCGATCCGTATTGTTTATGTTCCTTCTGATAGTGCAAGCTGTCTTACTGCTCCAAGGCCTTGTTATACAGGCAATGCAAATGGTCAGTCGTGTCCTGCACACGTTTTTAACGCTAGGGAAGCTCGTCCATCAGTTTCAGTCAGTGCAAGTCAACCATTCCATACCAATGGAGAAGTGCAATACACAACTAGCTACGCAAGTGCTCCCAACTCTATTTGTGGGTCAAGTAAAGTCAAGTCATTGTTTCAACCTCCCTCTCAGGGGTATTGTTACCCCGCGGGAGAAACATGCAGTACTCCAAACCATCGCATTGACTTGATGAGTTCCGTTCACCATAAGACACCGTCTTATTCCAAATCAAATGCTATGATGGCAGCTCCACTAGATCGCCCAAATTATGGTGCTCAAGCAATTAGACAGCCAGCAAGCACCCAGGTCCTTACGACGTCCAACACGCATTTTGGATTGATAAATGGCTATGTCCCTTCGGGATCCAATAACATTTCTCGCAGTGAAAACTCTGCGTTCCGTAAGATTGTACATTACCAGGACGCAGGGAAAGACCAAGATGATCCACATTCAAGAGTAGACTCATTGATCGCCCCTAAACAGCAACAACATGATAATAACAGTGGTGACAGCTTCAAGCCTAGCCATGGAAGTCCTTCAAGGTGGAGTAATAACTTTTCTTTGCATGCATCGCCTCATCTTGGGAGGGGATATCCAACAGCCATGCTGCGCAATCCAACAGTATGCGGCAGTTCGATAGCAACGAAAGAGCCCAGTTGTTACATCTCAGTTGACTCAAAGCCACAAGTTGACAACGAGAAAGAACAATTTAAGTTCTCCGACACGAGGAAGTGCCAAGAAATTGTGCAATCCCATGTTGAAGGAAAGATGCCTTGTATTGAACAAGAGCAACCGGACAGCAAGCTTGAGAAACTCACGAAATTCGTCGTTGGTGTTGAATCGAAAATACAGTGGAACAAAGTCAACAACAACAACAATAAAAACAAATCAAACGGAAGTGATATGAAGGACTTGCAGATCGTCAGCGTATCCAGCACGCGCAGTCCACGTGATGATTCAACAACGTCTCCTTTCAATTCCTCCGGAAGTGAATCTGAGGATCCTTTTTGCATGATTCGCCTAGAGAGAGTGTACTACTCTTCCAATACCGTACCATCCCGTCATTGCCAGAGTTCTACCACTTCCTTGGAACAGGGCTCTAAGCTGGTTGAGTATAATGTTGATCGTCAAAAGAGGAAGTTTTCTAGCCTCCCTGGTGAAACTCATCAGACAACTGCCAACATCGGACACAGTTCCAGAAGCAAAACCAGTGCGGTCAAGAAAGTTCGCAAGACTTCCCATGTTTCTGTTGCTGGTTCAGTTAAAAGGAAAGCAAATGTCAGCAGTGCCATAATAGATGGAGTCTGCGGTGTAAAACGAAAGAAGATGGAGAAAACTAAGTCAATAATTCCACAAGAAGGGACAGTAATTACAGCCTCAGGAAAAGTTAAAACAAGCCTGGAGATTCTTTCCACGAACAACCTGACTGTTCGACTGGAAGATGTGAAGCAGAAATCCGAGAAGAAGGAAACACGTATCATATGCGAAAGAATCCGCAAGCGGTGTTCAAGGAAGTTGCGGATCAACAGTTAAATGCCTCATACCATCATTAGTTTCTATTTGGCATCCTTTTACACCAATATGTTACCATGGCCGTGTTTCATTACTGAACAATGAAATGATTCATTACTGATCGATGAAAGTCGCGGAATGCAGAAGTCGTTTATTTAAATTGCGTTTTTTATTAGCTGACGGGTTTGTTAAACCCAAAGAAAGATGCGATAAAGTTATCAAAACGTTATTAAAGACATTGTGGCCACGCTACAATGGGTTTGTGTTTCCAAAGTCATATTCTAAGCTTTCTACTAAATGTATGGGAAAAAGTACCGCAGGAAATTAAATGAAAGGACTGCTCAATAGTGTTGAACAAAAAAAACGCAAGCAAGATATAACTCCCTCATGATATTTACTCGAATTTGAAATATTGGGAAAATCCCAGATGTAGTAAAGTTATTTTGAATGTAGTCCTTATTTAGAACTTATCAACCGATTTCTCGGTAAAACTTGGGTTCATTCATATTACTTGAGCATCACCGCTGTTTTGACATATTTTCGATTTTTCCAGCTGCGATGCGTTAGCCACATACCCGTAATCAATCGATTTAGCGCCCGGCCGGGCGCTTATTTACTTTTGGCATCTAAAGAGAGGGCGCTTATTCGAAACAGGGCGCTTATTTAATTTTTTGAGAAACAACCAAATGTTCAAAACAAAACTTAAATAAATATCAAAATAACTAACAATAACAGAAACTGTAACAGTAACAAATTGTTGAAAGTTCAGTTACTTTTATAAGAATTGTTAATTTTAGCAGTAACAAATATACATGTACGGTACGGTGAATGTTCATGAGTTTATCTACTAGACGTCGAATAGATAAAAAGAATGTAAGAATAGGGGAAGAATGGGGGAACTTATTGAAAAAACACATTCAAAGGGGGGCACTTATTGGAAGGAGGGCGCTAAATCGAATCATTACGGTAATTTGTTTGTGTACCCACTGCTGTCGATGGAAACAATAGGATAAAAATTGGAAATCACTTTTTGTAAGCGCTCTTTTTGGAAATAGCTGTTTTGGACTCCGTATTTGTAATTTCCTGTCTAATTTTTCCGTCAAGCCTTGCTCTTCTTACTGAACTTTTCCGAGGTTTTGATAGCGATGTTTACTTTATTCCTAATTCACACTCCTCACTAAAGCGAGAAAACTCCTAAATCAATTAGGAAAGGATTTTTTTCAAAAGCAGCCATGCCTCATGAGATATGTTTGCACTGAAAGCACGAAAATTTAATGTGGGTAGTTTCTAACTAGAAGTTACGCCCACGAAGCTGGGGTTTCGTAACCTATTTCTCTTAACACTCTCGTTGAACGGAATTTTCAACAACAGCTTTTACTACAGATCTTAGCACAACTCTTGAGGTTTATTCTGTAAAATTCTTCTTTGTCATTTTATAATGCTTGTGCTATTTTATTTGGATCAGAAATACGTCATAAGGTAATTCAAGAAGAAAATTATTTTGACAAGGTTAAGTTTGGGAAGCTCTGTACGAAAGGTGATTTTCTGAGCAGAAGCACTTATGCGAATAGTGCACTGCGCATGAGCTTACATCAGCCTAAATTTACGAGTATGACGATTTTGACAGCAGATTGACAGCTCAGTTTCTGTCGAAATAAAAGAGCGCGAGGTAAATCCTCTCATTAGAGTTGTAGTAGTCTCAAGCTGAGTGACGTTGTGAAACTTAATTTAGAGCAGTTATACCATAAGTCCAACTGCAATAAAGAAGTCAAAGCAGATGATTTATTGAGTGCTGGATAAAAGAGACGCTAATTCCTCGAAATCTTTATGCAACAATAGCCTTCACTTCAACGATCACATATTGAATAGCTAGTGGCTTCATCCATGGACTTGTCGTGTTACACCATGTACTTGTACACAAAGTTACTAAGCTACGAATTAAAAGCTACATATACAGCATAAAAGAGAGCAAGTTGTGCTTGACTATTGAAGGCTGAATTAATTTAAACCCTCACTATAAAGAATGTGTTCCAGTAACCGTGTTTGGTTTGTGTTTTATGATTTTCCTTGAATACACGGAAGAGTAAGGTTTCAGTGTTCCTGAGAAGATAGGGTTCTAATTCACATCCTCACCTTCCTGGCTAATTTAGTGGAATCACTGCTAGCAGTTCTATGTAACATATAAGGCAGCCACAGCCTCGTAAACTGGGAAGGTTGGATTTAAGATCGTCAAATATACAACGGCTTTCATGTATTATGATTGGCTGTAATTTCTATGGCATGGTATAAAATTCTATATCTCAAAACTCGACGAGAGATTCCATACGCGCCCATGTAATTTTTATTTATACGTGGTAAATGTGTTGCGGCATAGCTGATCTGGAAGTGAGTTAACATCTGGGTAACCCCGAGGGGGTGTACTCTCAATAGTGGACTGTACTGGAGGGATCCGCCCAAAAAGAAAAAAAGGTAAGGATTTCAAGAGTTTAAGTATACAAAAGGGTAGTGAATAGAGCCACTGAGCAGTCGATTCATTTAAGTAATTTAAGTTTAAGAGGTGATTCAAGTAAAAAAAAATGGGAAAAGAGACGCAGTATCCCTTCTGTAAGTATGTGAAAAGGGTATCATTTCCATCGAAATGGCGACCTTTTCTGTCAGAGATAGTGTATAAAAGGACAACTGAAAGGAAGGGACCGCGGACGAAAATGCTGCTTGTGTACGTAGGAGCTACTGACAGCTCTGATCAGCCAAAAATAAAATACAAAGACAATAAACTGCAAGGCTGCTCCACGTTTGTTTTTCCCGCGAAAGGCAAAACACCTTTTGCCGTTCGCCGTTTGTCGCTCATACGACGAATTGAGTAGTTACGTGTTTGGTGTAAATCGGTAAATTATTTTCCATTTTTCTGATGGATTTATTCATTAATTAGAGAAAAAGTAAACAGAATCAGCAACATTTAGTAGTTTGCCGTTAGAACGTGAAGCTTACTCTCTATTGGCGGAGCGGCCAACCCCAACCCCCCTTCCCTATGACATGTCTGAGATAAAGAACAGATCAGTTTTTTCCTAATGTCGGTATGTTTGCTTAGGTCATTATGTTCCTGCTATGCTGTGTTGAGGTCCCCCACCCTTTTTTTGGGGGGAGGGGGGGGGGGGGGGGGCGGGGGGAGGGGGGGGGGCAGAGTATCCTGTATCCCATTTATTTTTGGCCTTTGGCCTAAATATCCCCTATCCCGTTAATTCTGGTGGTTTGTATCTCCAACTTTTATGTTCGATATCCCCGAATGTCTTGTTTAAATATCCCGTTTCCCATTAATTTTCTCCCAAGTACCCCGTATCCCCTTTTTCCCAAAATATCCCGTATCCCTAAAACCCCTAATAGGGCCTCTGTGTTGGCTGGCAACATAAAACATCAACGTAAGGTGTTTGCATTTGCTCCTGTGACCACTCATTATGCTTCATATTTTATACGTCCTTGAAAGATATAAAATGTCCTATAATATGATACGGCCACACAAAATAGGAAAAATAAGACCGAAAATAAGGGACGGACCATTATTTTTCTGGAGGGGGGGATGAAAAATCTCTCTCTGCAAACTTTTTTTTTTATCTATGCACCTCTTCAAACAATTTTTTTCTAACAACACCTTCCTGCAAACAATTTTTTTCGATCTTTTTAAGCGATGACGTCATTCAATAATGGTCCGTCCCTGAGCCCTTCAAGAACGTTCGGGAGTCACGGGACCCGGGTATGTGTGGTGATTTGCATGTCACGAAACAAGTCACGCATGATTCCGAGAATTTTAAAATGGCAATGTCAGTGATCAACATCAGTGACTTCCTAGTATTTACGTTCGCTTGTCATTGTTGTCAGTTGAATCTGCAATGGGAAACACTTTGAAAATCGAGGGAATTGAGATCAAAGAAGAACTTGGTGATGGGAGTTTCGGTAAGGTTTACAAAGCAAAGTGGAACGGCCGGTTTGTTGCGGTGAAAGTGCTCAGGGATGAACTGTGGTTGTGTCACCCTCAAGCAGTGGAGGATTTCAAGAGGGAATGCGAATTACTTCGAGTATTAAAACACCCCAACATTGTGGAAATGTACAAAGCTCTCTTTCCAGAAAACAAATCACCAATTCTCATCACGGAGCTCATGTTTTGTGATCTAAACGCGTACTACAAAATCTCGAAATCGTCGCCAAAAGTTCCACTTGACGAAGTCATCCAAATCATGTTGGATGTTGGCGAAGGGTTGAAATTTTTGCATGACCGTGAGGATCCCATCATCCACCGAGACATCAAATCTAAAAACATTCTGTTAGATCCAAAAATGAGGGCTAAGATTGCTGATCTGGGGCAAGCCAAAGAGTTCCCCGGATTGGGATTTGGTGCGCATGTTGCTGCTACTCCCGTTCCAGGCACAACTGTGTACATGGCGCCAGAAACATTCCTGTGCACCGATCGTCAGTTTCAAGCCGGGCACCATCGCGCTGATTACGGAGCAGAAGTTGATGTATTTTCTTTTGGTGTTGTTTTGCTGGAGATGATAGTTGGTCATCTGCCGTGCCCCAAACCTCCCCTAGTGCCGTACACAAGAGGTAATTAGCCAGCTTGCTTAGAGCAGGAAGTCCTTCCATTTAATGGAAGGACTGGTGATGGACAAAAGACTGACCCCCAGTCCATGGACTACCCCGATGGACTACCCAAATGGTCTACCAAAATGGACTACCCTAAAATGGACTACCCCTAAAAAATCCTATTTCGCTACCCGGGAGCTCCCAGGGACCAATAATATTAAGAATATATTGTGTTACCCTTACAATATTAAGAGCTAACCGTAAACAGGCCAACTAAAGTGCATAGCAGGCTAACCGGAGTGCATACTAGGCTAACCGGAGTGAAAAGTAGGCTAACCAGAGTGCATAGCAGGCTAACCGAGGTGAGTAGTAGCCACTAAAAGGAGTGCTATTTTGATAGTTAAAATAGCTTAATCACCTGATCACCCTCGTTCCCAGTGCCTTTCAAGGTCGGTGCGATTCCTGTATTTAGGTGCTAAAGTGTCCGTGAGGATAACCATAAAGAAGGCCCATGCAATGTAAGTATAGAAATAGCATTTCTTTCAATCCTACTCATTCAAAATAGGATTTCTTAGGGGTAGTCCATTTTAGGGTAGTCCATTTTGGTAGTCCATTTGGGTAGTCCATCGGGGTAGTCCATGGACTGGGGGTCAGTCTTTTGTCCATCACCTCCTTCCATTTCCTTATTCAGTACATGTAATTAACTTACAGTAACTGCACTCACTTCGGTACAGAGCCCAGAGCCATAAATACTGAATTTGGACATTCTTACACTCAGATAGCTTCATATGGTGCTTTGTTTTAAAGTTTTCAAATTCCAAAATTACTGAGATGTAGACGTGAAAACTCTAGCTACCATTTGGAAACTGGGGTTCCCTCTTGTTTTGGTTTATGCTAATTACTACGGGTTTGATTCCCATATGAAGGGGTGGAGATGCTTATCGGAAATTTGAATTAAACCCTAAAGGAGACCAATCTGGATGTGACTCATGCTACCCTAAAAGAATACCATTTTTTTTTATTAGAAGCGTGGCATACCAAGCTAACTTCCAATGCGGATAACAATTCCTGT